>CM057458.1:873702812-874911250 GCA_016271365.2 Neoceratodus forsteri | reverse complement strand
GCTACTGTTTCTCTTTAAATTACCTGTTTAACAAAGAGAATATCAAACCATCATTTATCAAAATGGGATATTGAAACAAAACCACATACACAAATATAAGTTATGGGTAATCATTTTTCTTTGGAACTATTATGGAGATGGGCATGTACCCTGCATGAAAATTGTACTTTTACTTTGCCCACATTATCCAAACTTTGGAAATAATTTTTTCAGTGCTCTTTTAAAAAGGGTGATATCGATTGTGTAACTAGGCTCTGTGGGAATCTTCCAGAAAGGTGGAATACTGCTTCATTGCTTGGAAATCTTTGAATTAAAATAATGCATTTGTAAAAGTTCAATAACAGAAACACATTTGACACTGAATGTGTTCCCAGTTTGTACTTTATGTGTTTTCCTTTTCAAGTCTATTAAGGATATAATATAATTTTAGTCAGGGCCCTGAAATCAGAAAAATCAATCTAATCATAATGCATGCACACCATTATTAGTTAGTAGGTCTTCTACTTTTTTAAAAAGCAGTATAGGAAACTCATCAGTATTGTGTAGTTTACAAAAGCAATACACATATAGACAACGTGCCTTGAAATATATATAGTATCAGTTTATACATATTGCTATTAAGTGGTACATAATCTACTAGCAATATTACAGTCAATTATAATTGTTTGCTTCATAAAAGGACATGCTTGTAGATTGGTTTTAGAACCATTATAGTTGTTGCATTTTATTTTTGCCTGCCAGCTTATCTGTTTAGTCTTTTCATCCTAAAGTAAAAAGATTCTCTTTGCTAGCCTGCTTATTATATAATTGTCCTCTTAATTGTAATGTTGCTAAATATACTATTCAGTCTTAAAATATATGTTTAACATTTCCTACTTGCAGGTCTGTTTCAGAAGGCAATCATACAAAGTGGAACAGCACTCTCCAGCTGGGCAGTAAACTACCAGCCTGCGAAGTATGCCCGGATATTAGCAGAAAAAGTAGGATGTGATATGCTGGATACAGTGGACATGGTGGAGTGCCTTCGAACCAAGAACTTCAAGGAACTGATTGAGCAAAACATCTCCCCAGCAAGATATCACATTGCATTTGGACCTGTGATTGATGGGGATGTAATACCCGATGACCCTCAGATTCTAATGGAGCAAGGGGAATTTCTTAACTATGACATCATGCTTGGTGTGAACCAAGGAGAAGGATTCAAATTTGTGGATGGCATTGTAGACAATGAAGATGGAGTCTCAGCAAATGATTTTGACTATTATGTCTCAAACTTTGTTGACAACTTGTAGGGCTACCCAGAGGGGAAAGACACAATACGTGAGACTATTAAG
Organism: Neoceratodus forsteri; assembly: GCA_016271365.2. Taxonomy (NCBI): domain Eukaryota; kingdom Metazoa; phylum Chordata; order Ceratodontiformes; family Ceratodontidae; genus Neoceratodus; species Neoceratodus forsteri. The sequence goes on along the minus strand of CM057458.1, from coordinate 874,909,916 downwards.
TTCATGTATACAGATTGGGCAGACAAAGAAAACCCTGAAACCCGCAGAAAGACTCTTGTTGCTTTATTCACAGACCATCAGTGGGTTGCACCTGCAGTTGCAACAGCTGATTTGCATGCACAGTATGGATCACCTACTTATTTTTATGCCTTTTATCACCACTGTCAGAGTGACATGAAGCCAAGCTGGGCTGACTCTGCCCATGGAGATGAAGTTCCTTATGTGTTTGGTATCCCAATGATTGGACCTACAGATCTTTTTAACTGTAACTTCTCCCGGAATGACATCATGCTCAGTGCTGTGGTTATGACCTACTGGACCAACTTTGCCAAAACAGGGTAAGTCACTGAATACATCAGCAGATTAGATAAGGCGGTTGAAGGTTTTTTTTTGTTTGTTTGTTTGTTTTTTGTTTTGCTTTTAGTTTTAACATTGAAATGATTATATTAGAAAACTAGAGGTCAATGCATGCCTTAGGATAAAATGACACCAAATCTTTGTTCACCTTTTAGAAAATTAAAATAAAAAATTATTATTTGAAGTATGCTTCAGTGAATGTTATTCAACCTTCTGGGCATGGACATGACATACTGTAACCATTTTACAAACACAGGGCACATCACTTGTAAAATGTCTAGATTAGCTAACAAGGTCAGAGCTTGTCCCTGTGTTTTAAAAATGAAATTATTCCATTAAGAAACCAAAGGTTAGCCAGTGCCTTAGGAAAATGACACCAAGTGTCTGCACACCACTATAGAATTTAACATTGTTTTTTTTTTTCAAAATGTCCTTCAGCTAATATGTTTCACTTGAGACCATATGAAAGGCTGAATGTTAAATCTAATGGAAAATATGTTGGGAATGCTTTTGTGCTTTGCAAAGTCTATTTACAACCAATTTAGAATAATTTCATGGGCAGCTTTAAACAAAGAGAGATAACTGATACTTAGGAATCACAGGAAACTGTATGAGCAAATGTAGACTGCTAGAGCCTTTAAATTTGCTCACCATTACTGAATGATTATAACCTGTTTTGCCACTTTCTGTAATGTGTATATCCAAGCATTAATTGAAGCAGTTAATCATTTGATTGAATATCATATTCTGGGAAGGAATTCTACATACAGACCACCAATGACTAAATCAGTGGCCTCTTCTGTTAGATTTGTACTGTTCACCTTTAAGCTGTTTATCACATCTTCTCCTCTCATAAATTCATTCTCTTACCTCCAGCCCCAAAGAGTCCAATAAATCCTTACTCTGTAAGTTCTTGAAAACAAAGCACATGTCACGACTTAACCTAGTCAGCTCAATGCTTTCCATATTCAGCTCCTGCAGTTTATCATAACTCTTACACCTCATTCCCCTCATCATTCACATTGCTCTCCTCTGTACTTTTTCCAGGAGGTTTGTGTCTCCTATGGCTTGTGGGGACCAAAACTGGCTGTACTACTCAGTGTGGGGCCTCACCAAGGACCTATACAAGAGCAGTATCACTTCTATGCTTCAGCTAGTGATATTCCTTCCTATGCATTCCAGGTTTCTGTATTTTATTTATTGAATTTTTGGTAATGGAGTGAGCCAACTAGAACCAGAAGTACCTTTTTCAGAAGTGACTCAGAATTAATTACAGGCAATACATACATATAAATATCAACTAAAGTATCACCATTAATTAAAGACAAAAAGTACAGATTCCTTCACAGGGACATCCCAGAATTAGTTACAGCCAAATTATTCAGAAATGTAATAAACAGTAATGCTCTTGGCTACAGGTAGATTATACAGACATACAGGCAATGGTCATAAGTACTTTACAGTACATGGTATTTAACCATAACCATAAATCTAAATATATGACTATAATACATACTGTACAAGGTGCATACAGTGTTGTTAGAATTTAAATCACATTAGGATAGTGAAAGAGAGGAAAAGTGCAGAGAGAGGCAATAGAAACATCTCTACAGTCATTAAGGTAGGATGAAGAGTAAGTTAGGATCAACATTCAGCGATAGCAGAAGCAGCAACACCTTTCTCATTATAGAGTTTTAAATCCTTTCTCAAATCCCTCAAGAAAAGAGCAGCTTCACAGCTCAAGAGGTAATGCATTCCAGTGGGAAGGCACAGAGTAAGCAAGGGACCACTTACTTGAATTTGATGTAACACTGGGGACTTCTAGCAAGCAACAGTTAGAAGACCAGAGTAAGTGCTTTTGTGGTTTGGGGACTAGTATTCCTACTAGATTTGGGGAGGTACAAACTTTAGTGAGTTTCCTTCTGAGGCATAGCAGGGAGTAAACAACCTTCCCTCCAGGGAGGGCTAGCTAAGAGACAAGATAACTTTGCATGGTGTTTTTTTTGGGGGGGGGCACTGGATGCAAAACAACTGATTCTGTTGTATAGGACCTGGAGCCTGTTAGACTCTGAGCTCCTGAGGAACTGAAACAATGGGGCAACATACATCAATGTGGGAAGCAGGACACTGCTTGCAATGGCAAGCCTCCTTTCACAGATGAAGGCATTGCTTTGCCAATATAATATAGCAGACCAATTTTTTGATGCAGAAATTTAGTGATATAATCTACTTGGGTTTTCAGAGTGAAGTCTTGGACTAGATAGATCCCAAGGTAATTCAGGTTTCTGACCACCTCAATACATTTTCCACAGGAGGTTGTTAGTGATTCAAAGGGGCATGAATGGAAGCTAAGGGGTGGGAAATTAAAAAGGGATCTTGGGAAACACTGTTTCTATGACAGGATACTGGAGCCATGGAACAGGCTGTCCGTGGATGTAGTAGGAGCTAAGACCATATCGGCCTTCAAATGTGGTTGGGATAATGAGTATGTTTGAATTAAATCTGCAGGTAAAAGTATGGTCTAGGTCCCAGGATCTCCTAGGGTCATGGGAACTCATGGGCAGACTTGATGGAATGATGGTTTCCTTCTGCCATCACCTTTCTATGTTTCTATGGCAAGTGCTGCCTGTCAGTAAAAGAATCACTTTTTTTCCCCATTCAAGACAAGCTTGTAGTCCTGTAGCCATTTTTCTAATGTGTAGAAACCAGAGGCTAGTTTGGCATTGATTGCATTTACATCGGGAGAGCTCCTATAAAGGACTGCATCTTCTGCATAGAGTAGTAGGTTTCACTTGCAACAGTTTTTAGGTAGATCATTAATAAATATGGAGAATAGCAAGGGTCCCGGGATACATCCCTGGGAACACTATCAGTGATGAGCTTCAGATAAAAGTGGGTACCCTTCATATTGACCTCCTGTGGCCTGTTAGGTATGTAGTATGAGAATCAGCAACTTGTGAGTTCATCAAAATCCAGACATTTCGGCTTATGTAGGAGTAGACCATGATCAACCAAGTCAATGGCTTTTGTTAGGTCAATAAAAATGGCTTCTGACAGCATCCCTCTATACAATTCCCCCAAGAAATCAGTAGAAAATTTGATTATAGCAGTTTTGGTACCATGTAGTTTATGAAAACCATGCTGCCAGTCTGAGAGGAGGTGGTGCAACTCCAGATAATACAGAATCTGATTAAATTTCAGCCTTTCCTGTACCTTAGCAAGGGGGCTAAGAAGAGAGACATGGCAGTAATTTTCCTCTGGGTCTTTAAGGCCACTTTTGTGAACTGGGACCCACAGCCACATTCAATTTATTTAGTGCCTTGCCTTCAGTGAGAGATCTGCTGAACAGCAGGTTGACATGTAGGGCAATTACAGGGGTTGCAACTTTAAGTAGCTTGAATTCTAATTTGTCATACCCCGGCAAGACATCAGTTTTAAGTTTCGCTAATAAGTCATGCAACTCCTGCTTCCTGACAAACCTGAAGAGGAAACATTGTTGCTGGTCTCCTGTGTCATGCCATTCTGAGGGGCAGAGGGGGATTCAGTGCAGGCAAATTTGAACCTAGTGAGGTATGTAAGGAAATTGTTGAAAGTACTGGCTATAGTGAGGGGTTCACTGATGCAGTGATCATCTGCTGCAATATTCCCTTCTGATGAAGAGGTGCACCCTTTCAGTAACAAGTTGACCTGTGACTAGAAGCATTTAGGGTCAGCCAGATCACTACTCTGCAACCTCCTGATATATTCCAACTTTGGTATTTTTGCATCCTTCTTGCAGTGATTTCTCAATTCTCTGTACCTATCCCAGTGTGCCTTGAGGCCTGTTTCTTTAAAGAACCTTCAGGCCTTGTTCCTTTAGATCATTAGCTTTTTAACTTAGAGGAAATCCACTTACAACAACTGCCTTTAACCCTATGTTTTTGAAGAGAGACACATCCATTAACAGCCGAGAGAAAATTATTGGTAAAGAAATCAAGGGCAACAGCTATCATGGGGAGCACCTTGTTTTGACTCCAATTAACTTCTGCTAGGGAGCTCTTGAATATCTCCATATCAGATCTGGAGTAATCCCAAGTGATAAAGATTTTAGGTTGAGTTTTTGGGTAACTATTTTTCCACATACAAAAGATGGGGGAGTGGCTGCTAATGGAGTCGGAAAAAACATCAGCTGTCTGAATCCTGTCTGGATTGAAAACAACTACCTAGTCCAACAGAGATTGGCTTCCAGTCCTATTGTGAAACCTGGTATGATCCCTAATAATATGTGTGAGGTTACCCTCAAGTAACTAGGCTTTAAGACCGGGTGCTGTATCCTGAGCCCAGGTAAGGTTAAAGTCACTGAGAATAATTACTTCACCCAGAGGCTAATTTGCCTGAATGAGTTCTACAAGTCCCAGAGGCCACCCAGGGTGGGTTATAGACACAGCCCACATAGACTGGATTAGCATCTCCTAGTAGAACTTTGATAAATATGGCCTCACTCCCTGATGTATCCAATTTGATAACATCTGCAAGGGAGACATTTAGGAAGGATATGGCATAGATTAGTACACCAACCCCTTCTTTGCCAACTCCTTCTCTCCTTAAGGTAGTATAATTTGTGAGATCAACCTTATGGGCCTTTACCTGAGGTTTCTGCCAAGTCTCAGACAGTGTCAGGATGTCAGGTCTATAAGTTTGTATACAGCATTCCAACTCTTGCATCTTAGATCTCAGGCTATTGACATTTAGGTGAACTAGCTTCAAAACCCTGACCTTACCCAAGCAGGTGTCAGTAGGGGAATGGATTCTGAGGTTAGCAAGAGTGGGACCAAGATTGGTTTCAACATCACCAGATGGAGCAATTTTGAGGGCCAGTAGGACCCAGGGTGTGTTAACCTTCAATGAGAAACAGGGCCTCCTGACAGACATTGAAGTAGACAGGATTTTGTAGAAGTTTCCATTTCTATTAAACCATGCAAGATGAGTAAAAACAGATTACAGCCATGAGCAGGAGGGGATGCAATATTGGGGTAGTTTTGCTGTCCATGCACCTGTTTGGGGGGGTCTGCAGTGCTGATTAGCAGTTGATCAATGAATAGTATTGGCAATATATAGGAGCTGGCAGCGGTCAAGCCTTTCAGGGCCATGATAAGTAAGCTGTGAACTACTCAGGTTGCAGCCTAACAAATTGAGTTTAGGTATATCTTTATTGAAGAGAAATAAATAAATGAGAGATTTAAAACAGGTTAGCAAGGGGAAAAGGAAGAAGAGACCATTATGGTATTCCAAGGAGGTAGCTGAGAAAGTGAAAGCAAAAATAAATTGTATTCAAACAGTACAAAACGACACAGGAAGAAGGGGACAGGGAGAGGTACCAGGAGAAAGAAAGGAGTCAGGGAGGGCAGTAAGGGAAGACAAAGCTGAAACAGAGGAATGCATTTCAAAATCAGTGGTTAGATGAGACAAAACTTTTTACAGGCATGTCAGTGAAAAAAGGAAGGCAAAGGTAGGGATAGTGAGGTTGAATGGGGAGGACAGGGGTAGAGTGGAGGATGACAACCACAAAGCAGACATACTGAACAAACACTTCTGCTCAGTCTTTACTGAGGAGGGAGCAAGTAATGGGCCAGAAAGGAGTAGAAAGGGTAGGAAGGACACTAAATGGATACAAGCCATTTTCCATGGGAAAGGGTGCCTCATTTTTTTTTTGTATTTAAGCACCTTGTTGTTGAGCCCCCATCCAACCGAAGCTCCAGTCCTGTCTCCCTGAATTACCAGCACTTACCTTGCCCGGCCTGGGAGCGGTGCCTGCGGGGAGTCAGTCTTCATCCTGCTGACTAGCATATTTTCCCTTCTGATTTTCTCCCAGGGGCCTCATGAGTCTGCACACGGGTGTGGAGGCACACATGCACTGTACAGCACTGGTTCTGACCCCTTTCCCCCACCCCATGGCCTAATACCTAGGCACCCTCAGGCCCGTGCCACCCCCAGCATCCACTGGAGGTCACCATCAGCTGAAGGATGACATGCTTCCTCCCCAGAGAGGAGAGCTTGCCTGCTGGCAGCTCTATCCAGCTCCACCTCCCTTCCCCGTGCTGACCTCCAACAACCTGGGCTCATTCCCGAACCCGGGTCACCAGCGTGGGTTGAGGTAAGGTGCCAGCATCTCAACCCTCTATGCCACTGGGTCAGCTGGAAAGGGTTCTAAAGGAACTGAAAGGAATAAGAGTTGATAAAGCTATGGGGCCAGATGGGGACATTCCAGGGTGCTGAGGGAGCTAAGAGAGGTGGTGATTAAACCTCTGGAAAGCCTGTTCAGCTGGTCACTGGAAACTTTCGAAGCACCCAAATATTAGAAGACAGCTGCTGTAATCCCCCTATACAAAATTGGGAACAGACAGGAAATGGGAAACTACAGACCAGTCAGCCTGACCTCAGTAGTGGGGAAGATCATGGAAACACTACTGAAGGAAAGAATAGTGGAACACCTGGTTGCCTGTGGTCTACAGGACCCAAGGCAGCATGGTTTTACTGGAGGGACATTGTGCCCAACTAATCTCATTGAATTTGTTGACTAGGTGACAAGGGAGGTGGATTAGGGAGGACAGTGGATGTGGCCTACATGGACTTCAGCAAGACCTTTGACGCTGTGCCATATAGAAGGCTGTTAAGCTAGGGAACATGGAAGTGGGTAGGACGGTGGTGTAGTGGATGAGAAACTAAGTGGATATCAGGACAAAGAGGGTGGTGGTAAATGGTTGTCACTTTGCAGAGGGAAAGGTGACCAGTGGAGTGCCACAGGGATCAGTGCTGGGTACAGTCCTCTTCAACAACTTTATCAGTGACATTACAGGTGGCCTAGAAGGGAGAATCTGCCTCTTTGCTTATGACACAAAGCTCTGCAAAAGGGTTGACATGCTGGAAGGTGTGGATAGAATGAGAAGAGATCTTCAGAAGCTTGAGGACTGGTCAAGGGAGTGGCAGTTGAGATTTAACACAAAGAAATGCAAAATAATGTGCATAGGGCACAAACACCCAGGAAAAGCATATCAGTTGGGGGTGGGGGAAGATGTAGTACGTTCCAAGCAGGAAAGGGACCAAGGGGTATCATCTGTGATGACCTCAATCTAGGGAGTCAGTGCGACAAGGCAGCAGGAAAAGCAAACAGGATGCCTGGATGCATACATAGATACATAGATACATAGACAGTGTCGGCAGATAAGGGCCTATGGCCCACCTAGTCTGCCCATTTGAGCTTGTAAGTTCAGTTTGTTTTCCTAGAAGTCTATTTCCCCTTACCCCTGACCTCTAGAATTCCTTTATGTCTATCCCATGCATTCTTAAATCCCGTGATTGTTTCAGCCCCCACCACTTCCTCTGGCAGGGTGTTCCACTTGTCCACCACCCGTTCTGTGAAGAAATTCTTTCTCATGTTTCCTCTGAATCGTCTCCTCAACTTCATCCCATGCCCTCTAGTCTGGAAACATCTTTTCGCTTAAAAATAGTGTTTTCCTGCACCCTGTTCCTCCCTGTAAGATAGCTTATGTCTCTATCATATCCCTCTCCCTCCTCTCCTCCAGGGAGTACATGTTCAGTTCCTTCAACCTGTCTTCATAGGATTCGTGATGCAACCCATGCACCATCTTTGTTGCCCTCCTCTGAACCTTCTCTACCCTGTCTATGTCCTTATGTAAGTATGGTCTCCAGAACTGTACACTGTACTCCAGGTGGGGCTTAGGCAGGGGTATCACCAGCAGGAAAAGGGAAAGTCATAATTCCACTATACAAGACATTAGTGAGGCCACCCCTCAAGCACAGTGTACAGTTCTGGAGACCTTACCTACATAAAGACATAGACAGGGTAGAGACAGTTCAGAGGAGGTCAACCAAGATGGTACAAGGATTACATTACAAAATTACTTCACAAAACCTATAAGGACAGGCTGAAAGACCTAAATAAGTATGCCCTGGTAGAGAGGGGAAGAGAGGAGGTAGAAGTGGGATATGATTGAGACATATAAGTACCTCACGGGGAGCAACAAGTTACAGGAAAACACAATTTTTCATAGAAAAAGATGCTCCAAGACAAGGGGACATGGGATGAAGCTAAAGGGAGGGAGGGAGGTTCAGAGGGAATGTGAAGAAGTTGCTCTGAGTCAGGAGATAGCTCAGGCATCAGAACAAGGCAACATAATTATAATGGAAGACTTTAATCTCCCAGGTATTGACTGGGCTAACTTAAATGCAAAATCTGAACTTCTCTTGGATATGGTCATAAACAGCAACCTTGAACAGATGTGTTTTTTAACCAACCAGAGGCACTAATACATTAGACTTAATTCTAACCAATGTTGGTCTTCTGTTAAGCAATGTTACTATGCTGCCACCACTGGGGAACAGCAAACACAATATGATTGCTTTCTCACTAAAGTATTGCAAAACAAATGTTTCTAATATTAAAACTAAAATAAGAAATTAGAATGAAGCCAATTTAAACTTAGCTGTTAACTATCTTGGTAACAAAGATTGGTATAGATTACTTCTCAATTTAGGGACAGAAGGAGCATGGAAGTGTTCTAAGGATATTATAACTTCCACAGTGGATAAGTTCATCCCTTTAAAACATAAATACAATAAAGAGGGCAAGATACCTAACTGGATGACTCTGGGAATTAGAAGACAAATAAGGTTCAAGCTCAAAGCATACAGGAAATATAAACAGTGACCATCAGCTTTTAAAAAAGCACATTACATCAAAGCACAACAATCATTGAAACGCATGATTAGGAAGGCAAGATATTAAATGGAATTTAAAATTGCACATAGCAAAGACATCAAATTGTTGCATTCTTACAAAAAATCAATAAGATCCCTAGCAAACATTATAGAATCTGTGAATGAAAATGGAAATGTGATAAGTGATCCTGTTAAAATGGCTGACAGTTTCAATAATTATTTTAGTTCAGTTTTTGTCCCCAAGGTAGATGGTTCTGATATTAACTTTTATGTTACAAGTAGTATTCATAATTTATCTGTCACTGAGGTAGAACAGAAATTGCAGAATGTTAAAATACCTACCTCTCCTGGTCTGGATAGCATACAGCCCAAGCTACTTAAAGCTGGTTCTCATATATTAGCATGCCCTTTAACCATTATTTTCAACAAATCTTTGGAAAGTGGGATTGTATCATCTGACTGGAGATCAGCTAATGTGATACCTATATTTAAGACAGGAGATAAAACTAGACTTGAAAACTAGGCCCATTAGGCTTACTTCTATCCCCTGCAAAATAATAGAAACACTCTTAAAGGCCAGACTAGAACAGGAAAAAAATCAGCTTAAATATTTCTGACAAGAAGAAGCATGGGTTCCAAAAAGAAAGGTCTTGCACTACAAATTTGACCACCTTCTATGAGAAGATTAGTGAAAGCCTCAATAGGAGGTGCTCTTCAGATGTGATCCTAATGGATTTTTCCAATGCCTTTGATAAGGTCCCGCATATCACCTTGGTTACTAAGTTGTTGAAACTTGGTTTCAGCAATTCATTGGTACAATGGATAAATAATTGGTCTAAAGATCAGGTGCAGAGAGTCAAAATAAATGGTTTTGCATTGAATAAGAAGGGTGTTACTAGTGGGGTCCCTCAAGGCTCTGTTTTGGACCCAACTTTGTTCAGTATATTCATTAGCGACATCCAAAATTATATTAAAAATAACCTAGTAAAATTTGCTGACAATTTAAAACTAGGTGGTGAGGTTGACACCTTTAACAAACATTTGACAATGGCCAATGACCTTAATGAAATTGTGGAACAGGCAGAACATAACAGGATGCAGTTTAATTTAAACAAATGTGTTGTACTTCATTATGGCACCAAGAATCGTAACTATAGTTACATTCTAGGTAACCAAATATTGCATACGGTGACCTCTGAACAGGATCTTGGGGTCAAAATAAATAATACCCTCACCTCCACAGATCACTGTAGACAGGTGTCCTTTAAAGCAAGTGGTCTCATTAAAAGAATAAAATGATCATTTGTATGCAGATCTGAGCAATGTAGCATCCCATTGTATAACAGCTATATTAAGCAATTACTCGACTATGGATCTCCAGCCTGGTCATCATATCATAATAAAGACATTAATATGATCGAAGGGGTGCAACAATCAGTAACCAAATTGATCCCACATTTGAAGGGACTACCTTATGCAGTTAGACTGGAAAAAATGATCTGTTCTCCTTACAAGAAAGAAGAAAAAGAGGAGAACTTTTGTTGTTACATAGGATACTGGAAACACCTGAGCTTATGGAACAACATGGTCATATATAGCAACACTAGATATAACCTTAGATCTCAATGTAGGAAATTAGTTGTACCTCGTGCACAAACCACAAAAAGAGATAACTATTTTACAGTAAGGAGTATAAAGGCCTGGAATAGGCTACTTATAGAGGGAGTCGATGCCACCAGTATTTTGGAATTTAAAACAATTGACTAGACTGTTTTTTGTTGACTATAAGATGGTTTCATGGGGGCAGAAACTATTACAGGATTTAAAAATGCATGGGATAGGCATAAGGGGATCCTGGTAGTCAGGGTAAGGGGACAACCTAGTTCTAGGGGAAACTTGAAGAAGCACGCTTATGTGTGTAAATGGGCAGACTTGGTGGGCCATGTGCCCTTCTCTGCCATCAACATCTATTCATTTATGTAGATGTACTGTGATAACCCTGAATAAATTCCTCAGTGGCCAAAAGTAAGCAGCTTAGGAAATATTGATGAAGTGATAAAAAAGTTAAAAGTAGTGGGACCCTATATAGGGAGTTGGAGCAACAGTACAAGAAATACTATTTAGAAAGTAGTATGTTGAGGGACCCTATTTAGGAAGTATGATTAGCAGCCCAGCAGAGCAGAGAAGGAGAGGGATGCTATGGCACAGAGGTAGTGGAGACTGAAAGTAAGGAGAGAGTAGGCAGGAGCCTTAGTAATGTATTGTCAGGAGCAATTAATTACAATGCTATTGCATGCACTGGGAGTTGAGGAGGCAAGCAGCAGGGCAGCAGGATAGCAGGATAGAGCAAGTGAGCAATGGAAACACTGTGATAACCAGAGTTCACTATATTAGCACTTCTGAGCAGAGCAGCAGTAAGGTGTGATAGCTACATTATACAGGATATAAGCAGTTAAGTAGCATTCAGTATAGTCAATCAAGGCAAAGACTGGAGCTGTGTAGTCACTAACATAGCTGTGGCTGATATGGTACATCAGCAGTGTGCAGTGGGATTAGTTTGTAGTCTGACCTGTGAAGAGCAGAGTGGCCAGCTGACAGACGGACTCTGGCAGACTCAAGGCAGACAAAAGTCTTTATCACTTAAGGTCCTTTACATGAGCCAGCCACTTGAAAACAAATCTGTTAAAATAGGGCATCCTCCTGCCTTGCTCCACACTAGGAGCCTGTGGTTTGGCTGCTCAAGAGTTGAGAGGCACAGTTTCCCAGGTCGGGAAGCAGACAAAGAAACTAGTGGTTCAAGTTCGGTTTTTGCCTCTCCTGTGCAGTGTCTGATGAATGGGGAGAGAGCTGGGATCAGCAGCAGAAGCAACTCACTACTATATGCCTTAGCTGTTTTGTGTTGGCAGTGATTACTAAATTTCAAGTTATTGGTGACTCTGAAGTCTCTTTCTTCAATTGTCATTTGTAAGACTGTGCCATAAAATGTATTGTTATATTGTTTGTTCTCAGACCAGAGGTGCGTCACTACATATTTGTCCTTATTAAATATTAGCTTGGATCTTGCAGCCCATCCTCGATGTTTTCAATGTTCCTATAAAAAGTTTCCACCCCCTTCTCAGTATCCTCCACCATGCCAATTTTTGAGTCACCTTCAAACTTGATCATTTTTGCCCTCTCCTCCCCCAACAAAATGCATGTTATCCACAGACTTTAAAAAGTACAGAACCCAGGACTGAACCCACTGGGACCCCACTTGTTACTGCTTCCCAGGCTGGTTCATATCCTCGACTATATACAGTGGTGTTCCCCAGGATGAAAAGCAATTCTGCAGCATTTTGCAACACTCTGCAGAATACTGCAGAAGATCTACTGAATAAAGCAGTGTAATTTCAATGGTAATTAGTCCCCTTTGTCATTCAGGAAAATGTGACAATGCCAGGATGAAGTGTATGCCACAGTTTCCTGCATGACAAATTGGACTAATTGCCATTGGAATTGCACTGCTTTATTCTGTAGGTCTGCTGTAGCATACTGCAGTGTGCATTAAAAGTGTGTCTCATCCTGGGGGACGCCATTGCACTTACTACTTCTTAACACTCAGCCCGGATCAAACATATTTAACTATTCTTTAATTTAAACCAAAACTTGACACTTCAGTAATAAACTCTTGATGTGGTACAGTGCTGAATGTCCATTATTCATGAGTTTGAAAACCTTTATAAAGTTACTCTTACAGTATTTCTCCCCCTTCAAAACCGTGTTGGTACAATCCTGCATCTTATTATCTGTGATGCACCTTTGAGTTTCCTCCTTTATAAATGCCTCCATTAGTTTGGTGAAGACAGCAATTAGACTAACAGGTCTATAATTATGGTGGTTTGTTCTTGTCCCTTGTTTGAACACTGGCACCACTAATGCCTTACTATAGCAATCAACAAGCTGCCCATCATTTAAAGATATTTTGAATAGGCATTTCAGTGGGCCTGCCAATTTGGCTAACAATACTTTCAGGATGCATGGATAGATTCTGCCAGGTTCCTGTGCCCTATTAATTTTCTGACTGTTTAGCAGGGAGACCAGTTTATCCTTACCTATTACAAACTTTGGTGTTGCCTGTGGTACCTCTATTTGGTTGTTACTGTTGTACAGTAGGGGTGCCTATTCCCTGATACAGTTCTACCAAGCCAATTCAACATAAAACCTGCTGACTGACTTTACAGCGATGGCACAATATCGATTAACATAGAAACATAGAAACATAGAATTTGACAGCAGATAAGGACCGCTTGGCCCACCCAGTCTGCCCATTTCCCTACCTAATGGATAAGCTGCAGATCCTAGTTAACCAACAGCCTTCCTTTTCCTACCCCCATTCCATAGAATTGCCTTATGACTGTCCCATGAATGCTTGAATTCCACCACAGTTTTTGACTCCACAACCTACTCTGGAAGTCCGTTCCATGCATCTTCAACCCTCTCTGTGAAAAAAATACTTCCTTACATTATCTCTGAGCTGCCTCCCCCACATCTTCAAATTGTGCCCCAAAGTTCTTGCACATCTCTTTTTCTGAAAGATGCTACCCTCTTGGACTTTGTTGATTCCCTTGAGGTACTTGAAAGCTTCTATCATGTCCCCCCGCTACCTCCTTTCCTCAAGGCTATACATATTAAGCTCCTTAAGTCTCTTTTCATATGTCTTCCAATGCAGACCCTGCACCATTTTAGTTGCCCTCCTCTGGACTGCCTCCATCCTGTTTATGTCTTTGCAGAGATTGGGTCTCCAGAACTTCACACAGTACTCCAGATGGGGTCTCACCAGCTGTCTGTACAGAGGGATAACAACTTCCTGTTTTCTACTGGTGATGTCTTTCCCTATGCATCCCATTATCCCCCCAGCCCTCCTTATTGCCCTCTTGCATTGATTGCCCACATTTAGGTCATCTGATATGACTACCCGCAGGTCCCTTTCCATTTTTGTTGTTGTTAGTATCTCACCCCCTATTATGTACTATTCCCCTGGGTTTTTGTTTCCCAGGTGCATTACCTTGCACTTATTAGCATTGAATCTAAGCTGCCATACATTTAACCATTCCTCCAACCTTGCCAAGTCCCTTCTCATCCTTTCCACCCCACCTTGTGTATCAACTCTGTTGCAGATCTTTGTGTTATCTGCAAAGAGACATACTTTTTCTTCCAGTCCCTCTGCAATGTTGCTTATAAAGACATTGAAGAAGACTGGTCCTAGTATTGAACCCTTTGATACCCCACTAGTAACCCCTCTTTCTTCAGAGTGGACTCCATTTACTATTACCATCTGTGCCCTGTTCGTCAGCCAATTCTTTACCAAGGCTACCATCTTGGGACCTACTCCCAGGCTGGCTAAATTGTGTATTAATCTTTTGTGTGGGACTGTGTCAAATGCCTTGCTAAAGTCTAGGTAGTCCATGTCCACAGCCCCTCCCTGAGCTACTACGTTGGTCACTCAGTCAAAGAAATTGCTTAGATTTGTCTGACATGACCTTCCCGCTGTGAATCCATGCTGCCTTGAGTCCTGTGTCCCTCTAGCCTATAGGTATTCAACAATTCTTTCTTTCAGAAGTGATTCCATTATTTTCCCTATCACTCAGGTTAAACTAACAGGTCTGTAGTTGCCTGCTTCTGCCCTCTGCCCACTTTTGCCAAATAGAATTGTGATCTGCCTTGTGCCATCAGGAACACACACATATTTTCTGAGGGAGGCTGCCCCTGCACCTCCAGATTTGTTATACTCACCTCCACGGTGGAGGACCTTTCAGGGAGGGGTGCAAGACCTGGAGAAGCTGTGCCAGGGTCCCGCATGACCTTTACAGTGATCATCGGTTTGTCGGTTTTGTTGCTGTAAATGACTGGTCACTGTAATATTTTTGATGAAGTTATGTGCTTCACTCTGATAATTCTGTTTGTAATACTTGTAAAAGGTATTTTTATTGTCTTCATTCTAACTTCTGTTTTGAATTCTGTGACTGCCTTGCTCACTCTAATATCCTTCTTACTTTACCTGACCATGTTTTTGTACTTAGTCCAATGTGATATTGCCCATCTCCTTTTTGTCTTACTGTAAACTCTCTTATTTCTTCACAGACTACTTTTGGTTTTATTTGTTAACCTCTGATGGATGATGCCTCTGTTGCTGTATTTATCCATTAAAGGAACATAGGTATCAACTAGGTTTTCAGTTTTGTTCTCATAGAAACATAGACAATTACAGAAGAAAAAGATCAGTAGTCCATCCAGTCCACCTGTGTTCCCTATTAAGCCCTGGGTCCTACTGTCCTTCTGGGTTCTAGTCCTCCCCATCCTCCCAACCATTTTTCTCCCAGATTCTGTAGCCCCAAACAACCACTATGCACTTCATTCTGTTCCAGTCATGCTTGAAACTGCTGCCATTCTTTGCACACACTACCTCAGATGGCAGACTATTCACTCCACCACCCTTTCTGTAAAATAGCACTTCCTCACATCCCTACTGAAACTCTCTGTTGTTAGTTTCCACACATGACCATGTGACCCCAAGTTAGTGTTCAAGCTAAATAGTTCCCCACAGTTCACCTTCTTAATTCTCTTTGGGAACCTAAAGGTCTCTATCATATATTCTAACTTCTAACTATCTACTTACTAAATGCAATCCGTTGCTTCCTGTAAGATTGTATGTATCGCAGTTTACCACTGCTTACTATTTCTATACCAAACGTAACTGTTGTTTTCTGCTAAAATGTATGAATCTCTGCTTTACCATCCTCATTGTACCCCCTCCACCCATGTCACACCTGGAGATGAGCAACTTGTTATTCAGTGTGCCTTCCTGGTGAAATATTTCAATAAATAAATACATATCTCCCTCTCCCTTCTGGTCTCCACAGAGTACATGTTCAATGCCTTGAGGTGCTTCTCATAGGACCTACCCCGCTGGCCCTGAATAATTTCTGTTATTGTGCACTGTAACATCTCCAGCCTATCTCTAGCCTTCTTGAGGTGAAGTCTCCAGAATTGGGCGCATTACCTCACGTGTGGCCTCACCAAGGGTCTCTATAGGGGAAGTATTACCTATTTTCTTCTGATATTAATACCCCTCCCAATACATACCAGCATCCTACTTGCCTTGGTATAAGCCTTGTTGCACTGTCTCAGTTGCTTTAAGGAGTCACTGATGATGACTCCAAGACTTCATTCCTCATCTGCAGTGCTAAGTCTCAAACCTTCCTTCCAGTACTCTGTCCTGGGGCTCTTGTTCCCTAGGTGCATTACCTTGCACTTTTTGTTGTGAATTTCAACTGACAGACCCTAGAACACCCTTCTTGATTTTGTAAGTCTCTCTGCACTTCTTCAGTTCTGCCCCATTATTCCCTCAAAATCCATCCCATTCTGCTCAGTAGCCCAATTCCACAGCTTAAGTTTTTCTGTCATCACAGACACAGATACAGATACAAACATAACGGTAAGCTTTGTATAGCTGGCTACAGTGCTCAATCTTTAAATCGTGGGGTGGGGGGGATACCTTCAACAACTCTTCCTCGATAAGTGCAAATTCCTCCTTTCTTATATTACTGTATTCTAGAAACTCACCAGTGTTCTCACTGTTTTAATCTCAGTGTTTCAGACAATGCTAAGAATTAACCTTATGATTACTAGATGTATAGGTTTATGCTTGAGTGCACACATGCATAAAGGCAATGTTTTGCAGATCAAAGCAATACCATTTGAAAGGTATTCTACTAAGTTTTCTTCTGATTTTAAACAATGAATATGCTGTTGCAAAGGGTAAATTAAGTTTTGCTCAGAAGAATCAGTGTGTCCACAGTACATGGAAACAAATTTTATATATCTTAAGGTAAGGCTTTAAAATGGCCTAAGCAAGGAGGCATTGGGCAGGATTTTTAAAGTGATGAGCCTCAGATCCAATCACCATTATTTTCAGAAGTGAAATCTGTACAAACTGCTTGACTGTGTCCACAAAAGATGTAATTGTGCAGCAAATGATTCAAATCATATTTGTATATTTTTTTGCATAACATGACTTCTTATTGTCACAAAAAAAAATCATCTTTTAAATATAGCATTAGACTGCTCAGACATAATTGGATGTACTGCTGGCAAAACATGCATTTGGATCCTTGTCTGACCATTTTGAGAATCTGGTCCAGAGTCACTATTTAACATTTGCTGTCTCTCCCTAAAATCACAGTTCAAGAAATTGTTTTAATTGTTGGAACAAACTGCATGGGGAGCTTATAAGAGCAATCCAGTATTGTGCTGGCATCCTATCATAAAGCCAGTGTAACCTTATGCAGAATGTTAGTGGTTCTAGTAGAGCTGATCCGATTGTTGTTTTGTTTTAATAGAATGGTGGGAATTTGTATACAGCATATAAACTGGGATTTGGAAAGGACTACTGTAGTTCACTTACATTCATTTTTATCCCAGATAAAGAGATAAGTAAAATCACTCTAAAAACAATATTGTGATATGATATCACTGTCAACATATTTTACAGTTATGGCTCTGTTTTAAAATAATAGTGCAATCATACTACTCTGTCCATTTCTGCTGATGCTGGTGGTATCCCATTGTTAGGGCGATGTGATTAGGGTGCTGTAATGTGGGCACCACAACAAGGGCATGAGTGATAGGGGCTATCTGGATTTTAGATCATCCTGCACTCACAACCTTTTGGGCATTCCACAACTTTGGGCCACTTTCACATCATGCCCCACCCAGAGGTTGTTATATTTGTTTTAAGGGGTGCGGGGATGAAACCCCTCGCACAAAAACTAAGCTTTTGTCAGGACAGTCCTGTGGCACTGTCAGTTTAGGGTGCTGGAATGCTGTCCATGATAATTCTGGGCAACATAATTTTGATGCCCTTAATGACTTTGTCCTCTTTGCCCATGCACTGCCATGGGTGAACCGACGATGGTCTACCATAAAGTCCTACTAAATACTAAAATGACATACATTATGTGATTCTCCTGAATCTTTATGACACACACAGGGATGCAATTCATTTATTTCTTATTGGAATTTCTCTTTGGTTCATCCATTTTCAGTAACTAATACATGATTCACTGGTTCACATTATGCAACTTATGTGAGTCACTCTGGGAACATGTCCTGGCTCTATGCACCTTTCCTGGTCACCAATATTCAAATGAATACAAAGTTTTATATTTTGATCCTGGCCACCAGACAGACAGTACATCAACTTGTCACCTGTAGGACAAACATTCACCACCTCATATCGATACTCTCCACTTCATATCACTCTGTGCATAAAAGAATGTGATGTGAAGCATAACTAGAAAAAAGACTCATCTGGAGTACCAGAAGAAAGAATGTTAGTGGAATTCTCATGAAAATATTATACCATAATGATGATGATGGTGATGATGGAGGGGGTCAAAAATGATAAAATGGATACAACTCCTAGTTATGTCAATGTGACAAATGGTTCCACCAAGCCACATTGACAACGAAGTTGTCGAAATGTGGCTTGGCAAAATTCACAATGTCGACAGGCAAAATTTCATGTATCAGACATTCTGCTTTTTTTTAAGTGGGCTTTGCCCCCCATTTCTATATAACAATCTCTGAGTCTGAGTTGTTTAGAATAGGGACAAACACAGTGAAACGGCAACTTTCAAAATAGGGACCTTTGCAGCAACAAAATTGAAATTGTTTAAAGTTGTTGCTCTAATGGTCTTTGTTGTCCGAATTCCATTATTTCACCTCTCTGGTATGTCTGTGTCACATTCTGTCTCATTAGAGCTATTTTCAAAAGATGGACTTAAAGTACCCACAGCATTCCAAGCTATTTTATAGTACTATACATCCATTTTTGATAAAACAAAGGTACACATAGATGTACTGTAAATGATACACCAGGTTACTCTTGCTCCAACAATTAAGTCCAGGTGCATTTATAACTGAACATTACAAACTGGACATAACTAAGACAGAGTTTTGAAAATTGTACTTAGTTATGTCCTACAACAGCTTTAAAAATTGAGCATAGGAACAACTTGTTCTTACAAAACTATGTACAAATGTGTGCCCAGTAGAAAATCTGAATCTTGACATAAGCTTTGAAAGTGCCTCCAAAGTGTCTAAGAAAATCTATTAGAAACATAGAAACTTAGACAGTGATGGCAGAAAAAGACCAATAGTCTGTCTCATCTGCCCATGCTTCCCTATTTTCAATCAGTGGATCATCATGCAGTAATTAAAATAAGATCAAAACCACAAATTATGATACAGGTTACATTTTGCAAGTCAAAGTGAGAGGACTTAACTGAAGAGAATGTAACTACAACTTCATTGGGAACATACTGTTGACCCCTGGACCAAGCAAAGGACAAAGTTCACAAATTATGGAAAAAATCTAAATGTCAGCTTCTAAGAGTGTTGTAGTATTGTGATTATTGGACATTTTATTAACTAGACATGAATTAGGAAAGTGGTCCTGTGAAAGACCTGGTAGGCAAGAGTTCTCAAATGTTAAAGGGGGGCTGCTTTCTATCCCAATATGTGAAACACATCACTAGAGGGGTACATATATTGTAACTTGATCTGAACAATTGGATTACATAGATTTCTTGTATATGGTTTAGTGGGTATCTGTGGTCCAGCAATCAAAATATCATAACTGTAATTATCTAGCTATCTAACTATCTATCTATCTATCTATCTATCTATCTATCTAGAATTGCTATCAGGAAGGCATACTGAGCAGTATTTTATTTCCAGGTGTGACATATTGGGGAGGGGTGTTATAGTGGGATAAGGAAAAGTTGAATAAAACGATACACTATTAACATGAAAGCAAATAATTAAAATAAACTGATATAATATGCATAAATCAAAAGATGAGGTGACAATAGTACAGTCCATTACAATAATTTACAATAGTACTCAATATAGGGACCAGAGTTTCTGGAGGTACTCATTACTGTAAAGATTGTGGGGCCTATGCATGACACAGTCCTGGGTCCATGTGAAAGGTGCGTACCTGACCCACACAGCCTCGCGTTTGCAGGCGGGTCCATACCACCTGTCATTCACCATTGCTGGAAACATGTCCATGGCCCTGCCCCCAGGCACCCAGCACCACAGGTGAGGAGCATGGCTGCATTGCTGGGCATCCAATAGGATGCCCTTCCCAGGTCCTGGAGTGGATCCCCAGCTGACCTCATGCAGGGGGTCCTGGAATGGTGTGCAGCCCTACCAGGTAGAAACACTGGGTGTTCACTCAAACAGACACCCCTAGCCATCCCAGGGAGCATGGTGGACAGGTGTCGATGTATGCAGGTGTATTCTGTTGATGCCATGCCCCACCATTCACTTGTGGAGGGCAGGTAAGAACTTATGACAAGGTCTCCCCCTCATGCAGCATTACCCATGTGGGCATGACACATAAGTGCAGTTGTGCATATGCATGGCTCAGGCAAGCCCCCGTAGCATGCCCCATCCCACCCCTGGTGTGGAACCTTGTGGCCAGCTGGGGGATCCTATACACAAGGCACAAGCATGCCTCTGAAGAATGGTGCCAGGGGTGTGCAGATCACTGCTGCATGGCATTCGAGCATAATGATAAAGCTGGCTCAGGACAGCAGAAGAGGAAAGGGGAAAAAAGTGAGGAGCCAGAACATGCCATAGAAATGACATAGCCAAAGAAGGTAACACAAGAAGGGACCTCGTTTTAACATCTCATTGAAAGGACAGCACCTAAGTAATGCAGCATCCACCTATTTACTTTCACTTACATATACAGCTTTACTTTCATCCACTAATGCTGCTCAGCAGTGTCAGTACTGGGTATTAACCAAAATTCCTTTCATTGAACTAAAACCCACAACCTTCCCATCTTCCAATATTTCAGGCCTAGAGGGAAATGTTCAACCATCTGGTCCACTGACAATGCTAACTGCTATACTGGTGCAGTTGCTGTATGGGGGATGGGTGCCAGTATAATTAGGATTGAGTGACAGGTTCTATGTTAAACCTCTAACTTTGTACTTTAATAGCTTTGGCAGCATTTCACAAAAATAGCTGAAATTTTGCATGCATTATCTAGCAGGAAAGTTCTTAATATGAGGAAAGTTTTCTGATGGCAGCTTGTGTGGTTTCCGAGATCCACTTAAGTCTTTTTCCTGCACATAATTTTTTTCCCTATACTTAACATGTTTTGTTTTTTTTTGCTGTCATGTACAGCCTACGTGGAATGGAATTTTTTTTTTCCTGAAACTTTCCGAGTAGAAACACGTTCTGCCAAGGTAGTGCCTTAGGAAGGTTTCATGAAAAAATACTAAAGGGTTCCAGAGTTATAAGGATTTAAAGTTTTTTTTTTTTTTGCTATTCTGAGTATGCTCGGTAGAGTTTTGGGGCCAGTGTTCTGATACGACATGAAAAATTCAGTGCTGCAGACCATTTCTGATTTCCCTACATGTGCTTCTCACAGCACCCAAAAAAATGTTTGTGTCATGATGCCAAAATACTTCCCCCCCCCGAAATAAGAAAAACAGAAAAAAATATATATGTTTAACTAAAAAAATAAACACCAGATCTAAGCTGACCAGGAGCCGTTTAGCTACTTTATGGTATTCTAAAACAGCCAGAAATACCTCTGCTTGATACCTCAAAATCCAGGGTGTTCTGGTTAGTGAGAGCAGCCATTCGCCCACATCCTCTGTATGAGAAAAGGGAGACTTTCTTCAGTGCTGAAGCTGCAGCTGGAGTCACACTGCCAGCTTCAGGTAAAGCAGTGAGCTAACAATGCCCTGTTCTGTCTGTCTATCTATAGGCATTTGGGAAGGGGGCCAGGAACCCAAACACTTCAAGATTGGGGGGGGTCAGCGGACCTCTCCCACAACAAAGGCAGTGGCAATAAAGTAGGAGGGGGAAGGGATAGAGAGGGGCAATGAAGGATTGGGGGTGAAGAGGAATATATGGGGGTTGGGCAGGACAAAGAAAATATATGAAAGAAGCAAGGTGGTACAGACTTGAGGTGGAGGGTGGTGTCATTTAATGCCCACAGTCTTGACAATAAGATGTCAGATTTTCAGGCCCTTGTAGCGGTGGGAAAGGTAGATGTTGTGCACTTACTGAGACCTAGGACTGAGCAGACCATTACTGGGATCTCTCAATCCCTGGATACACACTCAACAGAAGGAACAGAGAGAAAGGCAAAGAGGTGGGTGGCGGTACACATCAGGGAAGGAATAACATACATGGGGAGAACCTTTATACCTTTTTTACCTTTGTTTTTACCAGGAGAGACACACTAAGCTGAAAGCTTGTTTACTGGTGCAACCTGGGAGCACATGGAAGTTAAGTGACTTGCTCAAGGTCACACAGTATGCAAGTGGGGGCTGTGGGATTCAAACCCAGGTCTCCAGGTTTGCAGCTCAGAGTCTTAAGCCACCGTGATATAGAAGGTAGAAACACTATGGCTCCAACTACAGACTAATGAGGAGGAACATCATGATGGGATGCCTAACTAGGATGAAGAAATGGACAGAGAACCAGGTGCACAGATGCTAAAAGCAGCAGGAAAAGTGGAGGTGGTGGTTGTGGTGGTGGTGATGGTGGTGGTGGTGATGGGGGGGGGACTTTAATCTGCCCAAGCTGATCTCAGCTATATCGGCCATGTCCTGCACCAGAAATCAAGAGATTCTCAATGTGATACAGGGAGGATTCATGACTCAGGGTGTTACTGTTCCCACCAGGCAGGCAATCCTTGACCTAGTGCTCACCAATGGTGAGCATGAACAGGAGTTAGAGGTCAGGGTACCTCTGGGTGGTAGTGACCACAGTATAGTGTGCTTCAGTTTGGGAATGGGCAGGGATAACATCCTCTCCAAGACCAAAACACTATATTTCAGCAGGGTGAATTATAAGAGGATCGGAGAGGTGCTAAGCGCAACCCTAGTGGGCATTGGAGAGGACATGGGGGTGGGTCAAACATGAGCCACCATCAGAGAGGTGAGTCTAGCAGCCACATCAGATTGCATCAAGCTTAGAGGGAAGAAATCGGGGGCCAGATCATCCATCTGCTTTAACTATGAGGCAGCCAGATCAGTGAGGGAAAAGAGAGTGACCTACAGAAGATTCAGGAGAACTACAAGGAAAAAAGATGATAAGCAATTGTAAATGAGATGCCATTGTAAATTAGCTCTGCTCTATGGCTATTCCTAATAAATGAACAAACAATCAATATCTGAGACTGGCCAGACTGGCAAAAGGGGAGGTGCTGCATGCTAAGGCACAGAAAGAGCTTCAAATAACTGAAGAGATAAAGAGGTGGGAGAAGGCCTTCTTTCATTACATAAGCAAAAGAGGGACAAAAAGGATGGAATAGTTAGGCTAAGGAAGGGGGATGCATAGGTAGATGAAGAAGTAAGTAACGTGGAAGCATTGAATGAATACTTCTGCTCTGTTTTTACAAGGGAAAAGGATGGGCCAGTGCCACATGGAGGGGATGGGTGGCTGAAGCAGTAATAGAGGTTGAAGGAGTGAGGGAAGGGCTGCTGACACTGAAGGCTGACTGATTCCCGGCCCCTGACAGCATGCACCTTAGGGTACTGAAAGAGCTAGCAGAGGAGCTGGTGGGGCCACTGGCTGTTATCTTCAACAGAAAGTCCAAGAACACAGTTCAGGATGGGTTCCCTTCTAATAGTACCATATCAAAAATGTGGTAATGTGGGGACTGGAAGGTGAAAATATTCCAGGAATTGGTAAGAAACCAGACACTCCAGACAAAACTTCACTTATGACCATTACTTTAAGAACATCAAAATCATACCCTCAAAAACAAAATATTTCACCTTCAGGGCTTCTCCAGGGGAGAAGATCTATTATTGAAACAATTAAAATTGAGTTTAAGAATTTCATTATAAAAATGAAAAGTTCTTTCAGAACTGAACATACATTTTCAGAGTCATTCCTAATTCATTACTAGAGATGTTGCAAAGTTTTACTCCGCCTCTGAATTCCCTGCAAAGTCACCAACTTTGCACCGCGAAACATTTCACTAAATTGGCTTCTGGGTATAAAACTTTGCTGGTAAACTTAGAAAACTTTGAAGTTAACTTCGACTTTTGTTAATAACTTCAAATTTAATTAAAAACATAGTTTGTCACATGATTCACTTGCTGCAGATGACATGGGAGACTCCAGGCAGGCAGGAAGTGAATGTTTCACTTTTAGTACGGCAGTTCTAGCACATAGATGGTCACTTGCTTTTGCTGAACAAGCAAAGTGGGCACAGATGCGCTGTGCCAGAGTCAAAACTTCTTTTATATCTGGGTGGTTGATGAAGGTCTGCACAACAATGTCAATACAGTGTGCCAAGCATGGCACCCTAACAAATCTCCCATCAGTGATACATTTGTGCACATGAGATTGATTATCACTGGTGATTAATCCAGCTTTCAGTGCTTGGGAATGGAGCCATTCATCAATCTTTGTTAGTACCACTTCCAGCATATTTTCATCTGTGTGCAACCCTAACATATTCTTCATGGTCAGTGCCGCATGCTGCTTAACACCAGGCATGTTGCTACAAACACAGTTTGCCCTAGTGCAATTCTTGCCTCTACCCCAATCAGTCACTGCCTTAGGTACCTATGCCCAATGTGCTGTAATGCACAGGTAAGAACTACCGGCTGTTTTCCCACTGGTCCATATGTCCATTCTCAGATGTACATACTGTGCTGAGGAATGCTGCAGGGCATGATGTACCATGTCACATACATCACTGCACAGTTCCGGAATGGCACGCTTTGAAAAATATGCATGCGATAACACCTGCCATTTAGGCAAGGCACAGACCATGAGCTGCCTAAATCCCACATTCTCGGCAAAGGAGTATGACAATAAATCCAGAGTAAGCATTTCTGCACATGCTGCATTCAACTCCCATGCTGTACCATGATTAGGCATGGATTTAGTTTGCCAATCCAAAATGGAATGCAGAGTTGGCTGAACTTTTCTTGATATCGCTGCCAGTGATGCACCTGGTGGTGTGCCAAACAGCTTGCCTTGTCATTGTGCCATTAATGGGGTGCTCCTTTGCTAGGGATTGCCAATGGTACTTACAGATGCTGCGCGACACACCTCAGCATCTTTTTTGTTTTTCATGATGGGATAGCTATCACACTTTGGCTTGGGGTGGTAGTCCTGTTGCTAGGACCATTACTTGACCCTCTTCCAGAATCCTCCTCAACCAGTACCACACACATGTCCTTCTCCTCACATACACCGCCATCTCCCTCATGTAATGCCGAGTGTATTTGGCTTACATCACTTGCTGATTTGGATTGGCCGGAACCACTGGCACTGGTTGCCTTCTGGTGTTGATGCTACTGAACTGGGTGCCTGTTTTAAAGGTGTGTATGTTGCCCACCTGTGCCGAGGTGACAACCTTTCTTACCCCTACTTACTCAGATTTGACGCAGTTGGCAAATTACCACTGTCTTGTCAGATGGGTTCAATAAATAAAATTCCACACTAGGGATTTATGGGGCCTTGTATTTATATTGGTGCCAAGATGACTGGTATAGCAAAGGAGAAGATTTTCTCTGTTATGTGGTGGGGTGACTGGAAAAATGGAAAAATGGGAGAAACAGTGCTTGGGGGGGTCATTTTCCATGGTGTTTCTAGCAGTTAAGGCAACAAGAAAGATGTTCTGCGACACTCTGTTTTGGCTGTTTCTTTTCAGGCTCCCTTGAGGGATCCATGTCATTTGACACATCTTCCACATCATAGTCTGCAAAAAAGCTGGCATTCTCATCATCCTCTGCAGGTCTGTCCTCCTCAGTAGTAACAGGCTCTGTGACAGCACAGGCACCTCCTCTTTATGACTGGCATCCTCATGTTACTCCACATGTATCACCTCATCTTCACCCACTGCCGCTGGACAAACATTATCAAACTCCACTCACCTTCACCAACAACACCACTTTCAAATTGCACTTCAAAACCAACCACCTCCAGGCCTACAGTTGTTTGTTTGGTGGTGGTGCTGCTGCTTCCTGTCACTGTGTCAATTGACACTGACACATCCATCACCATGTGTGCCACAGATTCAGCAGAGAAAAACTTAGCGGCAGGAAAGCCAACACCCGGGCAAAATACATTGCTACTACTGCTACTGCCTGTCACAAAGTCGTCTGAATGCTCTCCCTCTGCTCTCACTGACATGCTTTTGGTTCCTGCACCATTATTAGGGACCACAACTAAGCAATGTTCTTTGTGGCTGCTCCATGGCCTCTTCCTTTAGTTGACTTATTCTTCCCAGCCAGTCTTCAGTGCATGCAGGGACACAACTGTCAATCTGGTAAAATTGCAGTCAGGAGAACAGTGATTTTTTTTTTAAATAAAGGCGTGCCAGCAGGGACACAACAATTACTCTGGTTAAATCATAGTCAGGAGGATGGTGATTTTTTTCATAGCACAGTTGTGCACACAGGGAAACACAACAATCACTCTGGTTAAATTTGCAGTCAGGAGGACAGAGACTTTTTTTCTAAATAAATGTGTGCTGGCAAGGACACAACAATCAGTCTGGTTACATTTGCAGTCAGGAGGACGGATTTTTTTTTCCTAGCACAGGTGTGCATGCAGCGACACACACCAATCACTATGATTAAATTTGCAGTCAGGAGGACAGTGATTTTTTTCCTAGCACAGGTGCGCACACAGGGACACACAACAATCATTCTGGTTAAATCAGTCAGGAGGACCAGTAATAATTTTTTGGATAGTAACGTGTGCTGGTAGGGACACACCAATCACTCTGGTTAATTTGCAGTCAGGAGGACAGTGATTTTTTTTCTAGGACAGGTGTGCAAGCAGGGATACACAACAATCAGTGTGGCTAAATCGCAGTCAGGAGGGCAGTGATCTTTTTTCTAAATAAAGGCAGGAACACGACAATCACTCTGGTTAAATCGCAGTCAGGAGAACAGTGATTTTTTTTTCCTAGCACAGGAATATACGCAGGGACGCACAGCAATCACTCTGGTTAAATTTGCAGTCAGGAGGATGGTGAGTTTTTTCCTAGCACGAGTGTGCACACAGAGACACAACAATCACTCTGATTAAATCGCAGCCAGGAGGACAGTGATTTTTTACTTAAGAAAAGACAGGGCACTGGTCCATTTATTTGGTTCTAAATTGCTCCTACCTTTTCCCACACAAGCCACCAAACCACTACTTTTCTACTAACAGAAAACTAAATTCTTCAAGTAAAGAATACAGAAGAAAATCAACACAAAAAAAAGATCTGTGTGCACTAAGGGCAGTCACAAAGATAGTTTTGAAGCAATTTGACCACCAAAATCTCTTTCATATAATGTTTTTAGATTTTGACTCAAAGCTACAAGCACAAGCTCTGCTATCTAAGTCTCTCTCTCGCTCTCTCTAACACTACACACACTGAACAATCAAAGTGGCTTCTCATTGGCTGTTCAGCAACATGTGACCTCACATCCCATGATACAGTGCATTGCAAACTTCACTTCTTATACTGAACTTCAATGTTGAAGCTGCAGCTTCATGGATCTGGGACACATTTCTATTAACTTTAACAAGTTTTGAAATTTTCTATTCAAAATTTTATGAATCCGCCAATAGTCTTTGAAGTTGTACTTTGCAGCATGGAAAGCTTCACAGAAAAGTGGAAATCCGCAAATCTTTACGTGGACTGAATTTTCTTAACTTCGTACACCTCTGTTCATTACATTCAAAGTACAGTATTCATTCTTAATACATCCATGACTTTCCACTTGTTTTATATTATCACACTCCTATAATATTTTACGCAGTTTCTTTACAGCATTGTTATTTATGTACTGAATATGGTGTGCCCCCTACTGTTCAACAACTCTATGGGAAGCACAGTCAGTAATGCATCAGAGCATTCTGCATTATATAGCAATAATTCAATTTTCAATCATTTTAAGATAACCATGTTCCTTTAATTATGTTCATGTCTAAAAACATTAAACTTTGTGGACTAATCTGTTCTAGGTGACATGGGCACACATCTGTGTATACATCTGAGTTCCACACCTTTAGTTCATGCAGGCAATAAATCTTATTATAGTACAGCAGATTTTTGCATATGCACATACTTTTTTTATTGTTTTTTTGAGCAAATCTTAGCTTTAAGAACTCATTTTCACGTTTTAAGAGTTTCTGTAATGGGTAATACAAATATTTACTATCAACAGTTGTGTTAAATATGTTCAAAGCCTTACTGTTTTTAACAAAATTTTTGGTGCCTGAACAGTACTGAAAATCTATCTGCACTAAATTGTTCACTTGTATCTCATTTTAATTTTGTCTCAAACAGTATTACAATTATACAGGCTGTTGTAGCAGTGCTGCAGTATATATGGTTCTATGTGGTCCATAGCTGTTATTGTTTATACTGTTACAAGTCCAGTAGTGCTGTGCACATCATTTCAGAGTAAAGTTTCTATGGAAGAGGATAAATAGAATAGTTAGCACCGCATATGCACAATGCCTAAAGCTGATGCTGACTAGTAGCTCCAAGCGTATGCTCACCTCTAAGGTTTCTGTGACTGTTTCTCAGCAGTCTGTTCCCCGGCAGTCTTTTGGTATGGACTGCACAGTCATTCCACAGCTCTGTACTTAAATGTACTGCCAGTTTGAAGGAAAGATCAACTTTTTCAACATCCTGTAAGCCAGAATGCATGTCATGGGACATTGCACATCCTGGTACTGAACCTCAGATGAGCACCTGCAGTTGCTATGGCAACCAAAATGGCAATGTGTCATCTTAACCAGAAACAACACTCTGGTCAGAGGATGCATGCTACCTGCTCCTCCAAGTGTCACAATATTGTTAAAAACACATTACAATGGTATAAGGGTCTGGAGGGTGGTGTGGGTGTTTCATGTAGATACCAGGATAATGTTTTTGCTGGTTTCATCTTAAGGACATCACCTCATTTTAAAATTAATTTCAATAAAGAGTTTTAATTTTAAGGTTCACCTCATATAAACATTAGCGTTTTAATGCTTTTACAGTCATAAACAAATGAATGAATGCCCCTCCTAGCCCATTCCTGTACTAAGTACACCATGTGTATAGCCATACTTTTCCACATCCAGAGTGTATCACTGTGAGAAATTGATTTGGAGTCAAGGTGGGGACCACCTGTGGACCAGGGATCATCATACAGGTACAGCTCCAAGCCAGAGCCTCAAAGTGATACACTCTTTGGAGGTAGAAAAGTATGGCTTACTATATGCTGCCAACAGAATCAGTTGCAACTTTCTAGTAGCAGGGCCCTGCAGGCCCTACATGAAGAAAAGGGATCAAGCCTGACTTTGTTTGCTCGGGGAAGGAGGTGGGTATTAGGGTTGTCAGCTCCAAGTAAGAATGCATTACTGATTCACCAAGACTCCAGAGACCCGAAACCCTAACATTTTTTTTCATTTCCCTACTTTGTGCACTTTGCATTCTTCAACTCTAATGTCTACATTAACCTAGTTTTTGGCAATGAAGTTCCTTTCTTTTTCTGATAAAGCAAAATAAAATAAGTACAGTACAAGTTACATTAAACTGTTCCTCCAATGAGCTGCTTTATCATTTCTGACTGAGTTGCATAAGTGTTGCAGGAACCAGCGCAAAGCCCTATACAAACTGTTTTTTAAGAGAGAAAACTCAGTTTAGCATTGCAGTCTGACTGGACTGAATATGCAGTCCAAATGAGATGAAAAATTATTCAATATGAGTTGCCAATGCATTGCCAGCTATAAAAAGCAATGCAAAATCAACTCATTGGTAGGACAGTTTAATGTGACTTGTACTGTAGATTCATGAAGAGTGTCTCAGTGCAGTGCATGTGCCATCAGGGTTTGACGTGCATGTCAACCCCTTGTGAAGGAAGGCTGCCCATCCCCTACAAGGTGTCAACTGTGTGCCAGAACACTGCCCTGTCTCTCTCCAGCTGAAGCCAGTGACATATGACACAGCACCTTCACCCCAGCCTCAAACCAATCAGTTGGGTCAATGAGCTTGCACCCAAAATCAGGTCACTGGCACAGGAAGGCAAGGGTTTCCCACTGGGACATTGATGTCACTGCAAATAACATCACTTCATTTTTTGTGACATTTTGATTCCAGATTTTCAAAATAGTCTTTTTTATTACCCTGTCATGCCACAAGAGTAAAATCACATGTTTGCTAGGATTTAAAAAACTACACCCATCGTGTTCATGAGGTGTTGTGAAAAAATGGAGATGTACATTTGCTGTCAAAATTCTGAGAATTACCAAAGTTATGAATGAGCATTGAAAAATTACAATATTCCTTCATAACATTATTGTTTCTTAATATTTTGATCCCAAAGTTTCAACACAGTCTTCTTATGACCCCACCTCATGATCTAGGTTGGTGGAAGTGCTGAAATCTGAACTGAAAGGTGATTTCACAGAGCCACTGCAAAAATCATCTTGTTGGATGGATTTGGAAACTATCACATACCTTGTTCATGAGGTGCAGTCCTAGAAAGGCCATCTTAAAAATGTTGGAGAAAAATATAAAAAAATAATCAGGCTATGAAGAAATGTCCAAAATGTATTGAAGTACATTAACAACACTTACCTGATTTCCTCAGTTTTTAACCTGGCTTTGAGGAGTGAAAATAAGTTTCTGCTCTAGACAGGATTACATCATTGGATTCCCAATAGGTAACTAAAGAGTGATGGGGTCAAGGGTTGTGGATGCTAAGTGGTGGGGTCAGGTGAAGTGTAGCAGAAGACAATGAGGGGCCATTTTCTTTATTTCAAGTGTAAATAAAATAAAAGATGTCAAGGAATGGATTCTTTTTTGTAGCTATCTTCTAACACTGGGGATTCAGCACCCCAGTGTCATCTTGATATTTGGGGGCACCAGGGGAGGGCACCCAGGTGTCACCAACTGTTGGGCCAGGAGGTTGTCTACACTGACAAAGGAGGTTGGGCGCCCCATCATTAGGGGGAATAAACCAGGAGTGGCCATCCTGTATCAGAATCATTTAATTTAGCTGGCACTGGGATTAGGCACATTGGTGACCATTACAGATAAATGAGGCTGCTGATGCAGCATAGGACATAGATGGTCGGAAGGGAGAATACAAATGCCCATGTGCATCTATGTTCAGGAGTGGCAGGATTATGCATAGATATGTAGCCTCATCCCTGCTGAATGAACACAACAAAAATATATATGTACATGCCTTGATAGCCATGCCAAGTGAGACACAGACACATTCTCATGAAACTACCACATTAAGTAATGTGGTTGTAAAAATCCAGTTATTTATATAGCACTGATATTTCTAACTGCACATGCTCAGTAACAGAACTGTTTTCTTAAATATTTTAAAAAGTAACAAAGTTTGGCAGCTCAAACCACAACAACACACACCTTGGGGAAAACTATCAAAACTGCAAATTTCAGGTTGTTCTATTTTTTTATACAATAGGTGAGCAAAGCAATGTGTTCATTATTGTCATTTTTTATGTTTCTTGCACCTCTGTACATTTGCTCCCCATTGAACAGACTGCCATGTAATTGCCAGGATATAGAGAAACTGGCACAAGTTAGGCACCTTCCAAATTTCAAGTAAATTAGTTGAACCGGGACAGAGTTAATAAGGGGTTCAACATTTAAGTGCTTACTACATGCTAATATAAAGTACTGTTAGACAGGAAAGGGACATTGTTTAACCAGGAAAGGCACACTGAGTCGAAACTTGTTTCCAGGTGCGACCTGGGAGCACAAAGAAGTTAAGTGACTTGCTCAGGGTCACACAGTATGCAAGTGGGGGCAGTGGGATTAAAACTCTGGTCTCTAGGCTTGCAGCTCAGAGACCTAAACCACTGTGCTATACAGCCTCCTTAAAGATAGATCACACAGATAGAAGGATAGATAGATAGATAGATAGATAGATAGATAGATAGATAGATAGATAGATAGATAGATAGATAGAAAGATAGACAGACAGACAGACAGACAGATAGACAGGCAGACAGACAGATAGATAAATGGACAGACAGACAGATATATACACATATACATACACAAACACATACTGTAGATATGCAGTGGGTAAGAAAACTCCAGCTGTACCACTGGTGGAAACACATTGTGTGACCATACATTATTCCCCAATGACCACACATCTGAATATTTTTCATGTATTTTTCTGTTATAACATATTATTTTGTTTCCATTTTTTTTAAGTGCAATATTGCACTTCAGGGTGTGCAGTCATGCTGTGAAATTCTTGGGTGGTTGAAGGCACTTAGCTATGTCCCATTTCTCACAACACAGCCATGGCATACATACTGTATATCAAAGCAGAAATGCACACCTTGTCACGTGCTATTTTCATACATACATACTGTATGTTCTTTGCAAAAAGCTTTGTTAATGCACTCGTTAGGGTTAAATCAACAAAAGTAGGAAATATGGCATTAGTATTTCTAACCGTAACACCCCACCCCCACCCCGTAGGCAGCAACAGGCCTGGGGTGTGCCTTGTGGTTGTCAACCCTTTATTTTTTTGAGATAGTATAATTGTATCCTTGTTTTCCTGTGGGAGTGCATCAGTACTTTTTCGGATAGTGTAATCGTATCCTTACTTGCCTCTGGAAGCACAGGGTCATCTGGACCCTATGTTCCCATCCCTCCATAGATGCATACATGTATGTTGCTGTGGAAGTGCTGGAAGCTGAAAATTGCTGTGGAAGCTTCCATTTGTATGACGACAACAACCAAATTGTCTGCATAGCTTCTAATTACCCCACCTTATGTACCAGCACTGTACATTTTCAAATCCCAGCCAAAATGTGATTCCATGCCACTACAACGCCATTGAAAAAACAGTTTGACAAGGGTTTGTAAAATGACAGCTGTCATATTCATGAGGTGGTAAATTGAAAATTTTGGGTCAAAATATTTAAAATTACCAAACTTATGAGTGAGTGAAGCAAGATTTAACTGGATATGCATAAGTTTGCCATTTTTACATATTTTGATGCCAAAATGGCAACATACCCTTCTTATGATCCCACCTCATGAACCAGGACAATGAAAATGTTCAAATACCATCAGAACGGTGATTTCACCAAGTGACTGCAAAATCACCTTTTGGAACAGATTTCCATAACTCCATCATGAGGTGGAGTCTCTTAAAGGCCATTTTGAAAATTTGGTCTCAAAATATGCAATAAAAAGTTATGCATCAGAGTTAAAAACCTCATTTAAATGCTTTGAAATGCACTTACTGTACTTTTTCATATAGTAGTTGCCAGCTTCAGCAGAAAGGCATGTCTTCAATCAAAGAGTGGATCTTCACCCTGGTACCTGTTTAGATGAATGAGGATGTGTGGGGGTGTGGAGAATGCAGAGTGATTGGTGCTTAGTGGGAGGTTGGTGTGTGTGTGTGTGGGGAGTTGGATCAGCAAGGGACTGTTTTCTTGTTTAAAGGTTTAAGCAAAAAGACATTGCGGGACCATTTTCTTTATTTGAGACAGTACAGCAATTGGAGGGTGGGTGCTGTCACTAGACACCAGGGAAAGACAACATGATAATGGGGACTGTGATCAGAGGATGGGGGTACCACTAGACACCAGGGAAAAAGAAAACTCAGCTGGCATGGCGATTGGAAGGGGAGATGGTGCTAGACACCAGGGAAAGACTTTATTGTTATGGAGACAGCAATCAGATAGTGGGGGTGTGACTAGACACCATAGAAAAATAGTAGAATTAGAGGTACAGTAATCAGAGGTTGGAGGTTGCCACTAGACACCAGGGAAAGACTTTATCATTACAGGGGTGGGTATTGGAGGGTGGGGGCAGCAATAGACACCAGGGAATAACAATATAATTATGGGGACAGTGACAGAAGAGTGATGGTGCCATTGGACATCATGAAAAATAATATAATTATGGGGATGGTGATTGGAGGGTGGTGGGTGCCACTAGACACCAGGGGAAATTATATATTTACAGACACAGCAATCAGTGGGTGGAGGGCATCACTAGACACCAGAAAACATTAAATAATTACAGGGATGGTACTCAGAGGGTGGGGGTTGCCACCAGACAGCATAAAATATGTAATAATTATGGGGATGGAGATTAGAAGGTAAGGGGTGCAAGTAGACACCAAGGAAACATTAAAATAATTTCTGGGACAGGTAAGGGACACCAGGGGAAAAAAAATATGGTAACAGTAATCTGAAGGTATGGGGTACCACTAGACATCAGGGAAAATTACATAATTATGGGAATGGTGTGCAAAATCCTTTTTTCATTTGTAGGAATCCTTTTCCATTTCAAATGAAAAAAGGAAACAAAGAAGGATCCCGTCAAACAAACAAAACAAAAAAAAATTGCAAAACAACTAAGTCCAAAATCTGTTTCTGTATAAAGGGATCCCTTTTCACATGAATGAAAAAGGGCATATGAAAAAAGTGGAAGTGAGTCACAAAAAAGGACATAACAATGTAAGCAAAAATGCATTTGGGTCTCATTTTTACACAAGTTAAGTGCAGATTACACTTAGTGGGGTCTTGATGAGCAAGATACACGTCTTCATCTCTATGGAGGATGTCACTTTTGAGGGGTTTGAATTTTTTTATTGTTGAAAAAAATGAAAACAAGATGGTGGCAAATAAAAAATGATTTTTTTTCTGAATAAAAAAGGATTGGCCCCATATGAAACAGAAAACTTTTTCATATGGACCAAATATTTTTTTTCATTCCAAACAGCTATTCTGAAGTGCTTACTAAGCATGCCCAGAAACTTAAATTTTTAAATTTAATAACTTTGCAACAGATTAATATTTGTTCACCAAACTAGTGAGAGGCAACTCTGTGGGCCAAGCCCTTTATACACTGAAAATCTCAAAACAAAATTCCAAACCATGTTGGCACAACACAATGACAAAAGAAACAGCAGAAAACAGCAATTATTTATCTTTTGTGCTTCAGCATCTCAGAATCTGCACATCTGATCAGAACAAAACTTGGCATGTCAAGAGATCTGCCCATGAAACCATGAATGCAATATTTTGTGCATATCCTCTGAATGGTTGCAAAGATATTAAAGTGCAAAATTTTAGGTTGATAATAGAACCCCCCCCCACCCTCAATATAGTGGTGCTGCCATGCCACTATAATATATTATAGGCGCACAATATCTCCACTATACTCAGGATTGAGTGTGGTGTTCAGTGTTAAACCCCTAACTTTGCACATGAATATCTTTGACATTGTTTGACAAAATGAGCTGACATGTTGCATGTGTTGTCCAGTAGGCAGGGTCTTGATCTGTGGACATTTTTGAGATGGCAGCTTGTGTGGTTTCTGAGATCTACATATGTCATTTTTCATAAAAGGCTAACTTTTTTCCTATACTTCACAAGGATTTTTTTTCTCTCACCTACAGCCTTCATGGAATGTATTTTTTTCTGCAAACTTGCAGAGC
This sequence comes from Neoceratodus forsteri, assembly GCA_016271365.2. Taxonomy (NCBI): domain Eukaryota; kingdom Metazoa; phylum Chordata; order Ceratodontiformes; family Ceratodontidae; genus Neoceratodus; species Neoceratodus forsteri. The sequence continues at coordinate 874,874,295 of CM057458.1, read as the reverse complement.
AGATGTGGGATGTCCTAAGGAAGTGCCTTTGATAGGTCTGCAAAATAAGTATTAAATAGTTACAGAGTTATAAAGCTTTAAAATTTTGTGTTTTCCATTTTGAGCATGCACAGCAGGGTTTTTGAGATAATGTGCCGGTGCAAAATCGAAAATTTGATTTTGCAGAGTCATTTTTATTTCTCACCACTTGATTGGCAATGCATAACCACCATCTTATTGATTTCTTCCACAAACAAAAAAGTGCAGAAAATGCATACAAATGCTGGCATTTTAAAAAAATAATCACCAAAACCTAGCTAAATGGGCCCCGTTTAGCTGGTTTCTGATGTTTGTTTTTCACAGTAAGGGCCAGAAATACTTCTTCAGGAAACCCAATCTCCTGGGTGCCCAGCTTAGTGAGAAGAGCCCTTGACCCATGTTCTCTCTTATAGAACAACAGACTTTCTTGATGTCTGCAGTCACAGCTGGAAGTCTTACTGCAGGCTGTAGTGCGAGCCATGAGACGCATTTCCCTGGTATCTAATGTCACCCTCCACACTCCGATCATGGTCCTAGTAAAGGATAAATCTTTCCCTGGTGTCTAGAGGTACCTTCCACCCTCCATCTGGCCATCTCAGTAAATGATAAATATTCCCCTGGAGTCAAGTGGCATCCCCAACCTCCTATTGCCATCCATATAAGTGAGGAATCTTTCCCTGATGTCTAGTAGCACCCCCCCACCCTCTTTCAGCCATCTCAGCAAATAATGAAGTTTTCCCTGGTGTCTAGTGGCAACCCCCAAACCTTGATCACCATTCCTGTATATGAGGATTCTTTCCCTGGTGTCTAGTGGCACCTCCCCACCCTGGGATCACTGTCCCCATAAATGATTAATGTTTCCCTGGTGTCTAGTGGCATCCCCACCCTCCTGCAGCCATCTGCACAAATGATTAATGTCTCCCTGGCGTCTAGTGGCACCCCCCACCCTATGATTACTGTTCCTATAAAATAATAAATTTTTCCCTGCTGTCTAGTAGCACACTCCACCCTCTTTCAGCTGTCCCCATCAATCTGCAATGCAGAAAACTGTCCCTCGATGTGTTTTTCTTTTTGTTTTAAACCTGCAAAAAAAATGGTCCCTTGCCTATCTGACCCCCCCACTCCCACCTCTCACTCAGCACCCACCAACCCACACCCCCAGTATACCCCAACATACCCTCACTCACCTGAACAGGTCACAAGGTGAATATCCACTCCCTGATTGAAGACAAGTCTTGCTGCTGGAACCAGAAACTGTAATGTGGAAAACTAAGGTAAATGTGGTTCAATATATCTCAATGGGGTTTTCTGCTCTGATGCATAACTTGCCCATTTTTACATATTTTGACACCAAGGGGCCAATTCTAGAAGCTGGGTGCAGGGCTAATACCAAGCCCTATGTCCCCTGCAAAGTTTGTCCCTGCTGGACAAAAGTCCTCGGATGCAACTCGGTCTGATTCCAGAAAGACTGGCACAATTGCGACAGTTTTCTCACTTTACAGCAGCAAGCCCCATACAAAGGGTACCCCCATGGATGCAAAGTTATAACAGGGGGGAGTTAGTCTAACTTTGCTGTGTCAGGGACATGTGGCAGCCAGCTTCCAGAATAGCAAATTTCCCCGTTTGACGTGAGTTGGCACTTGCATCAAATACTGTGCTGCAAGTCCCCTGTGGCAATCACAGCTGCTTCTAGAATCAGCCCCCAAATCTTCAATACAGCCTTTTGGAGACCCCACTTCATGAACAATGTCAGTGGAATTCCTCAAATCTGTCCCAAAAGGCAATCTTGGGGTTGCTTGTGAAAATCACATTTTGGGAGGGATTTGAAATGTTTCAATGCCCTTGTACATTAGATGGTGTCATAAGAAGACTATGTTATAAATGTGGCATCCAAATATGTAAAAATTGCAAAGTTATGTGCATACATTGAAATTTTACTATGCTGACTTGTAACTTTGATAATTTTAAATATCTTCAGCCCAAATTTTCAACATAGTCCTTTTTTCACATCACCTCATGAACATGACAGCTGTCATTTTTCAAACCCTAGCCAAAATGTGTTTTCACACCTGTGGCATAGAATGACATTGCAGTAGTGCAGAATGGTGTTTTGGTTGGGGTTTGAATATTCTCAGCACAGCATTCATGAAGTGGGGTAATAACAAGGCTGTGCTGACATTTGCTCTTTTGGATGAAATGCAAGTGCAGGGCTCTCCAGGCCCTGCACTTCCACTGCTACATATATGTATGCATGTATGGAAGGATGGGAGTGAAGAGTCCTCCCACATTCAAATGAGGACTTAATTATACTATCTAGAGAAGTAAGGAAATTCTTAGCAAAAAACCTTTTTAATGCACCAGTTATAGTAACTTAATGCCACAAAAGTAGGTAAATGTGGCATTAGGGTTTCCCACCCTAATGCAACCCACCCCTGCAAGCAGCAAATGGAAAAAACATTAGGGTTTTGAGTTTCCTAAATCTTGGCAAATCAGTAATGGGGTCTTCCTTGGAGGTTATCAACCCTAATGATCACCCCCCCATGGCCCCTGCTTGAAGAAAAGAGATCATGTGTGATACTGTTTGCTCATGGAATAGGGTTGGCATTAGGGTTGCTAAACCCCAAGGAAGACCTCACCAGTGATTTGCCAAGACTCTGAAACCCAAAACCCTAAAGTTTTTTTTATTTTGCTGCTTGAGGGGTGGGGGGTGATTAGGAGGGAGGCTGTATACTCCATTTCATAACTTTGTGGTGCTAAGTTACCCAAACTGGTACATTAATGTAGTTTAGAAAAAAAGTATATATATATATATATATATATATATATATATATATATATTATGGTAGAGGAGCCATTTCTATGTCAAACCCCAAAACTTTGCACCTTAATAACTTTGCAACTGTTTGACAGATTTGGATGAAATTTGGAATACTTGATCAAGAACCATAGGCCTTGGGATCTACCAAGTTTTATAGTTGTCGGATATACAGCTGCGGAGTTATTAAGCGTGATCTGTGCACACATTTATGCTTTTTCTGGAATTCTATGGTTGCACCTACAGGTCGTATGGTTTGTGCGACTGATCCAAAATCTTCAAGTAACGTGCGGCCGGGGTCCCCGATGTGCCTTTTGAAGATTTCGTGAAAAAATATTAAACGGTTCAAAAGTTATTCAAAAAACAGTTTCCCATTATAAGTCAATGGGAAAAGTTAACAAAAAGTTCAACACTTTCGCAAATGCATTTTTACTTTCGCAAATGGGCCTGTTACTTTCGCAAATTGGCTATTTTGTTTTCAGTTGGTGATCAGAAAAATGGTTGGCATTTAAATTTGGGACCCTCTAGCAAACTAATTCTTTTTGTATTCACCTAGTCGGACCCTGAGGATGCTTGCCATGTCTTTATTTTGTGGTAAAACACCCCAGAAATATGTTTTTCAAATTTCTGGAAAAAGTACTTTCGCAAATTACTTTTGTGCTCACGAAAGTGTCGAACTTTTTTGCGAAAGCTTTCACAAATTGCGACAGTAGTTTTCCATCTGTGGGACATTGACAGCGATTCTTTGGCACTGTGCTGCAAAAGAACCGTTGGGAGTTTTGGGCTGAAATTTGGAGGGAACGGAGTGGACATCTCACAGTTGTGCCTTTCAGTGTTGTATTGAAAAAATATTACACGGTGGCAATGTTACTGCACTCCAAAGTTGAAAGTTTTTCCCATAGGATAACATTATGGCGCCCGACGCATTACAGAAATCCTTTGGCACCCTGCTGCAAAATAACAGTTTAGTCTTTTTTCATGACATTTGGAGGGAAGACAGCCAACAGCCCACAGATGTGCCTTTCAGTAGTTTGGTGAAAAAATATCATACAGCGGAAAAGTTACGGCACTCCAAAGTTGACGGTTTTTCCCATAGGATAACATTACAGCGCCCGACGCATTACAGAAATCCTTTGGATCCCTGCTGCAAAATAACGGTTTGGTCTTTTTTCCTGAAATTTGGAGGGAAGACAGCCAACAGCCCACAGATGTGCCTTTCAGTGGTTTGGTGAAAAAACATTACAGGGAAGCAAAGTTATGGTGCTCTGAACTTTTCTTTTTTTCCCATAGGATAACATTATGGCGTACGCCGCGCCTTTCAGGGCCCGTATCTCGGAAACGGTGCTAGATACGGACTTTTCATCGGAAAACTTTTTAGCCCCCCAATGGAGGCTAAGATTAAAATTAGCCAGGACAGTTGTAAATAATATGACTTTTTAATTTTTTTTCTACGTCGTACGGTTCCTGAGATATAATGTATTTAGTATTCCAAGATCTCATTTTCTGCGCCGATACTCATTATTATGCATGCATTATTTTTACTCACTGTCTTTCTCTATGCAGGTTTTGGGGAAAACCAGCCTGTGCGCTTACATTACTGTTACTGTTGCCCTTTCTGCTTGCGGTTCCGTACCTGTTTCACTTACCGTTGATGTCTGCGCCACCATGTGCGTTATCCTTGCGCTTTCATTTGCGCTATGCTTCTGTTATTTTTGCCATTTCTGTCTACAGTACTGTTTATCTTTCTGTTTCACTTTACGTCACCATGCCCATTGACATTTCTGTTTGCAGGCACCATGTTACTATGTGACAACATATCACGGGCAGACCATTCCGCCTCACGCCACCATGTGCTTATCCTTTCTGTTCTCATTCACGCTTGTGTTACCATGTGCACCACTGTTAGCATTTCTGTTTGTGTTGCTGTCCCTGTTAGTATGCCACAAGACATCATGTGGTGGGCGGGCGCCTCCCGCCACCGCATTACATTCACTACTTCTCGTTATCATTCTCAAAAAGAAGGGAAATTAGAGGCAAAAAACTCCATTTAATGCATTAGTTAGTGTTGTTCCACAGTGACAAAAGTGAGGAAATTCACTGTTAGGGTTGAAAACCCAACTCCAAATTCACCCCCAGCACCACACACACACAGACACATACACACATTCAAGTATGAGGGAGAACCAAGTCAACACAACCAATGACAGACATCCAGCAGCAGGTGACAGAAATAACAAACAATTGTCTAAATGTACTACGAGACATCCCCACCCACCTGACCAGGTACTGCATGCTCAGTGGAGATCAACAGCAAAACTGAGGCCATGTACACCAAACGTACACATCCCTGATTGCAGCTGCACACAATGTACCACACTTAGTAGTTGCATGGCCTTACCTACCGATGCCCCACACCAGACCACACCACTTGTGGTGGGCCACCTGAGCAATAGAGTTCAGCAAAACCAAGGAGTTGTACAGGTATAATATCTCTGATTATAACAAGGGATTGAGAAAAACAGCTTTCTAATTGACTGTAAACATTGTAACAGCCTTATGTTTAGTTTTTATTAACATACATGTAGAGCCTAACCATATGATGAACATGGTTTAATGTTGTTTAAAAAACAGTTTTATTATGATAGCAATAAGCCACTCCCAGGTATTATGTTAATGGTCAGTTTATCACTGTCTTGTGACATGTGGCACTCGGCTATGCGTCATTCAACATTAAACCCCTACAGGGTGATTAACAGACCATTTAACATAACTGTTGGTCATGCCTTATTGCTTAATTGTCTTTATGAGTAGATACTCTCCCTCTGCTAGGCACTGCAGCAGCTTTGCAACACAGTGTCCCACCCAGTTACACCATACACTATCTAGTTACTGGAGAATGGCTGTGAATATGAACTCATGAAGATGAACAGTGTAACTTGATAATTACAGTCATTGAAACCTTAGTGTGATTATAACTGACAGAGTCAGTGATAGAGAATAACCCCTGCTGTCCTAGTACACTTACCCCATTGTGAGTTAAATCAATACTAAAAGACATTCTGTTTATATCTACACCATACCTACTTGATTCCTGTTGTACCACAATTAACATAGTTATCACTTTGATAGCATCAGTGACAGAAGTGTGACAAACCCAAACACTAGGCATACAGCCTAAGTATGAAACAACTGTTAAAAAAAAATACACTGTGTCCGTAAGTGGCATAGATCAGTCATTGCAACAATAGTAAATGTATTACTATTTGAATAAGATAGTCATCACAGATGCAATGAGATTATCTTTATCAGGTACAACATACTCAGTAAGTGCCTACAGGAAGCTCTATCCTATATACATCTCCGATACAGGTATGTCATTGTTGGCTCAGTAGTGCTATGATATTTAGAAGTTGCTTGTCCTGATCCATGCAATTACACTGTTTATTACAAAGAATACTTACTGCATCTTTAGTATTGAAACACACTGAAGGTCTATGTATGTACATCAGCAGTACACCTTCATCAGTAAGAATGCATCTGATACTGGCAGTACGAATTTCACAGCGTTGAATAGTCAATGCTTTTCCATACATTTACATCAGCCTCTTTATCTTGAGTAAACCATTGCAGTAAATGTACTACTGTGTAAATCACATACTAAATGTAACACTACTTTTATCTTGAGCATGCTAGTGTCTTGTAGTTAATTTATGTGCTTCTCTTAATTAATGTATACTCACTAGTGTTAAAACGTTTCTACAACTGTCATCATGCACCTTCAGCATTTACATTGAATAACGGCACAGTTCCAGTTGTGGCATGGTGTGGGGCATTGGTAGGTAAGGCCATGCAACTACTAAGTGTGGTACGTTGTGTGCAGCTGCAATCAGGGATGTGTACGTTTGGTGTACATGGCCTCAGTTTTGCTGTTGATCTCCACTGAGCATGCAGTACCTGGTCAGGTGGGTGGGGATGTCTCGTAGTACATTTAGACAATTGTTTGTTATTTCTGTCACCTGCTGCTGGATGTCTGTCATTGGTTGTGTTGACTTGGTCCTCCCCCATACTTGAATGTGTGTGTGTGTCTGTGTGTGTGTGGTGCTGGGGGTTAATTCGGAGTTAGGGTTTTCAACCCTAACAGTGAATTTTCTCACTTTTGTCGCTGTGGAACAACCCTAACTAATGCATTAAACAGAGTTTTTGCCTGTAATTTATATATATATATATATATATATATATATACACACACACACATATAGTCACTTCTATGTTAAGCCTAAACCTTTGCACTTTAATAACTTTGCAACCATTTGAGCAATTCACACGAGTCTTTGCATGCACCATCAGGGACCAAAGATCTCTGGATGTGGCAAGTTTCATTTTCATTTAATATATTGGTGTGGAGATACAGTATCAAAAATAATGTTAAAATTACCTGTACCATTTTGCATAAGTTATTTGTCACCACATTTCACAGAAATGGCTTGGGTGTTTGGTTTGAAAATTTTAGAGTTTATAGGGTTTTGTTAACAGACATGCCTTTTGAAGGTTTGGTGAAAAAATGTTAATCTGTTCAAAAGTTATACATTTCAATTTTCTTATTATTTCCTATGGGAAAAGTTAGATGTCCTGCTCAAAACAACTTTTTTTTTGCCACTAATGCGGTATTTTTTGCCACAAATGCAGAAAGCTTTTTGAGCTTCTACCATCTTGTTTTCAGTTAGCAAAGCAAACTAACCTAAGTGTTTAAAAAAATAATAGCAGTTGGTAAACTCCAACAGTTGTGTTTTCCTAATCGGGGCCCAAGGAATCAGATTCTGCTGTCACTTTGTCTCAGACTTGTCCAGAAATATGTTTATTTTTAGAAACAGACTTCTTTAGCTACAAATTGCTAAAATGTTATTCAGCAATACAATGATCTTGTGCCACAAATAGCAGGAAAAGGATTCTGTGTTTCGGAAACACTATTCTTTTACCACAATTTGCAAAACTCTATTTTTTTTATATTTGTCTTTCTTTGCCACTTCACTGAAAGGAAAGCGGCTGGACTTTTCAATTGAAATTTTCAGGGTACAAAGGGCTCCTATCACAGATGTGCCTTTTGCTACTTTGCCGAAAATATATTACTTTGTTCTCCAGTTTTGCGCCTTTACATCATACTTTGTGCCACCTGCAGAAGACACAGGTTGCAGCACTCTATTGCAATGTTGCCCTGAATAAGATGCTTCAGCGCCTCTCCAGACCCAATCCTTTGTCGGTATCTGCAACCCCTCCCCCCATTCCCCAATGTCATTGACTTTTAAAAAAAAAATTTCCAGGTTGTCTAGTGGTCCTCCCTTCCCAATCCCCAATATTACTTTTAAACTTAATTATTCACATTTCTGGTGGTCTAGTGGCCCTCCCATCCAGATCCCTGATGCACATTAATGCATTTCATTGGTGATTAGTGGCATCCCCCACCTCCCATGGTGTTTCTATGCTGAAAATAAGAAAACCAGCCCTCAATTTCTTTTTAAATTTTCCTGGTGGTCTAGTGGTCCTCCCTCCTCTATCCCTGATATTACAATTACTTAATTATTCACATTTCTTTGTGGTCTAATAGCCCACCCACTTCAATCTCTTGTGCACATTTGTGCATCTCATTGGTGGTTAGTGACATTCCCCTGTCTCCCGTTTTCTTGCTATGCTGAAAATAAGAAAACCATCCCTCTATGTCTTTTTACATTTTTTCCCTTTAAAATAAAATGTTAATCACCATTAACACCTGCACACTCCACCCGACCTCCCACTGTTCACCAACCTGCCCACACGCCCTTTGACACCCATATAGACCCTCACTTACCTGAAGAGGTCCCAGATTTGTGATTCACTCTCCTGATCAAAGACATTTCTTGCTGCTGGAACTTGTGACTGCAACATGAGAAAATAAGGTAACTGCAATTTACTGTATATCAATGGGGGTTTCAACTTTTATGCATAACTGAGCCATTTTTTGAAACTGTGACTTCACATTTTCAACATGGCCTTTTGGGCACCCCACCCCTTGAACAATATGACTGTTGTTATGCAGTTCCTGCCTGAAAGGTGAGTCCATGGTCACTTTGTGACCTTTGGGTTGGATTTCCATAATGACAGTCATATTGTTCATGAGGTGGGGTCTCCAAAAGGACATGCTGAAAATTTGGGGTCTAAATGTCAAAAAAATTACTGAGTTATGACCATTCATTTCAATTTCACTACACATGCTCGTAACTTTGAAAATGTAAAATATTTTGCTACCAAATTTTCAGCATACACTTGTTATTACCCCACCAAATGCATGTCAGAGCTGTCAGTTTTTATATGCTACCCAAAATGTGTTTTCACACCTGTGGCATGGAATGGAGTTGCTGTTGTGCAGAATTATGTTTTGGCAGGGATTCGAACATTTGCTGTACAAGTATATCAGGTGGGGTAATAACATGGGTATGCTAACAATTTCATCAGTCTTGCCTTACGGCCCTGTGCTTAGACAGCTACATACATATATGCATGACCTGTGCTCCCTCAAGGAAATAAGGCTATGATTATACTTTCTCAAAAACTAAGAAAATTCTTTGCAAAAAATCTTTGTTAATGCAGCAGTTAGGGTTCCACCATCAAAAGTTTGGAAATCCACTCACAAACAGGCATCGGGGGTGTGCCTTGGGGTTGTCAGCCCTAATGCTCACCCCATTCCCCTATACTGTACCATCTCAGAATACTTACACATGGAATTGGATGAGCATCAGGGCTGACAACCCTAAAGCACACCCTCAACACTTGTTAGTGAGTCAAGGATGGGAGTGGAGTGTTTGGGTTGGAAACCCCAACACCATTTCCAAACATTTGAGGGTGGAACCTTAACTGCTACATTAACAAAGTGTTTTGCAAGAATATATATATATATATATATATATATATATATATATATATATATATATATGTATAAAGATATATACATATCTATATATATATATATATATACACATATATATACACACACGCACACATGTGTATATATATATATATATATATATATATATATATCTTTGCAAAAACTAAATTAATGCACCATTTAGGGTTAAGACTACAACAACAAAAAGTATGGAAATGTGGCTTTAGGGGTGCAGTCTTTGTTGGGGTTGTCAGCTTTAATGCTCACACCATTCTACACACTACAGAAAAATACACACCTAATGTAGTGAACTTCAGGCCCGACAAACCTAGGAAGACTGCACCTGTAAAGCCACATTTCCCTGTTTTTGTGAATGTAGTCTTGACCCTAAATGGTGCATTAATAGAGTTTGTTTTTTTTTGGTAACTAATTTCCTTTCTTTTTGAGATACTATTATCTTATTCTCATTTGCCTGTGGGAGTGCAGGGCTAAGCGGGCCGTGTGCTTCCATCCCTCCACAGATACATACATATATGTTGCTGTGAAAGCACAGGATCCATAGATCCTGTAGCAAAACAGCAACCATATTGTAAGCACAGCCTTCTTATTACCCCACCTGATGAACCCAGTACTGAAAATGTTCAAATCCTTACTGAAAATTTATTCTGCACAAGCAGAACTTTATTATGGGTCACAGGTGTGAAAACCAGTTTTAGCAAGATTTGAAAAATGACAGCTATCATGTTCATGAGGTGGTGTAAAAAGAAGGTTATTTTGGAAATTTTGAGTTAAAATATTTAAAATGACCGAAGTTACCAGTGAGAATAGCAAAATTTAAATGAATGTGCATAACTTTGCCATTTGTACATGTTCTACCCCAAAGTTTTAGCATACCCTTTTTATGATCCCACCTCATGAGGGCAGTGAAACTATTCAAATTCCACCCTAAATGTGATGTTGCCAAGTCATCACAAAAGTACCTTTCATTTCAAAGGCCATGTTGAAAATCTGGGCTCAAAATAAGGAAAAATGGCAAAGTAATGTTACAATGTCCAAAACCCAATTGAAATATATTTAACCACTCTTACCTTACTTTCTCTTATAGCAGTTGGTGTTTCCAACAGCAAGACATGTCTTCACAGAGACTGAATATTCACTCTAGGACCTGTTCAAGTGAGTGAGGGTGTGTGTAGGGGTGAGTGGGGAGATATAAGGTAATGAGTGCTAAGTGCTGAGTGGGAGCTTTGGGTGGGGGGTCTGATTGATGATGGACCATTTGCTTTTTTACAGAGAAAAAATACATTTCGGGACCATTTTCTTTATTACAGTCATTATGGAGACTTGAGGGTGGAGAGATGCCACTAGACACCGGGGGGGGCAGTAATGACAGGTATGGTGATCAGAGGTCGGGTGTACCTAGACACCAGGGTACTATAATGAACAATTCAGGGATGGCAATTGATAGGGGGGTACCACTCGACACCAGGAAATAAATAAATAAATATGGGGATGGTGATCAAAAGGTGGGGGGTGCCATTAGACACCAAGAAAATAATAAACAATATGGGGAAGGTGATCAGTGGGTGGGGGGCACAACTAGACATCAAAGAATGAATAAATGATTATAGGGATGGCAATCAAATTGTAGGGGATGGCACTAGACACCAGGGAAATAATAAACCATAGGGGGATGGTGATCGGTGGGTGGGGGGCACCACTAGACACCAGGGACAAAATATAGATTTTTTTCCCTCACAAAAAAGGATTTGCCCCAAATGAAAAAGGATTCCTTTTTCATTTGATACAGCTGGGAAGCAAGTCATGAAAATGTAGTTAAAATGCAAGAGAAAGCACATTTGGGGGTAGTTTCAAGAGTGAACTTCAGATTAAACCTAACGGGGTTCCAATGAGCCAGATAGATGTGTTACTTTCTCTTTAGGAAGTCATTTTTGTGGCTGTTGATTTTTTTTAAGAAAAAAGGAAACAACATTACAGAAAATGAAAGGATTTTCACCACACAAAAAAAGATGACGTCAATACAAAGAAAGATTCCTTTTTCATTTTATAAAAATATCTTGAAAGTGCTTACTGAGCATGTTCAGGACCAAATTTTTCAAAATTAAACAACTTTGGAATGGATTAATACTTTTTCTTCAAATACGCAAAAGGCACATCTGTGGGCCAGACCCTTTCTACACTTAAAATTTCAGACCAGAATTATAAAGCGTGTTGGCTGTAGCCAAGTTCAAAGGAAAAAAAAAAACAGCAAAACCAATGGCTGAAATAGAACTTGCAATCTGCACATCCAACTTTAATGAAACTTGGTACATCCCCAGATCTTCCAAACAAGACTATATTCATTGCAAAAATCTGTATTACTGTACCAGTTAGGGTAACTTAATACCACAAAAGTAGGTAAATGTGGCATTAGGGTTTCCCACCCTGAAGTTCCACCACCACCCTCTGAGCAGCAAAAGGAAAGAAACATTAGGGTTTTGTATCTCCAGATTCTTGGTGAATCATTGGTGGGGTCTTCCTTGGGCATTGCCAACCCTAATGCCCACCCCATTCTCTGAACAAACAATGTTATACATCATCTCCTTTCTTCATGCAGGGCACACAGGGAGAATGGGGGAGCATTAGGTTTGAAAACCCCTAATGAAGACCCCTCCACTGATTTGCCAAGAATCCAAAGATCCAAAACCCTATTTTTTTTGTTTTGCTGCTTTGGGGGAGAGGGTGTTAGGGTGAGAAACCCTAATGCCACATTTCACTTCTTTTGTGGTTTTAAGTTACTCTAACTGGTGCATTAACACAGTTCTTTGCAAAGAATGTCCTTACTTTTGTTAGATAGTAAAATTGTATCTTAATTTTCCTATGGGAGCACAGGGCCAGTTGCATACATGTATGTTGCCATGTATGTGCTGGGCACATAGGGCATTTCAATGAAAACAGCAGCAACTGTCAGCATAGCTTTGTTATTAACATGCCTCATGAACATCATGCTGTGAATTTTCAAATCCCTACCAAATGTTATTCCATGCCACCACAACGTCCTTCCACACCACAGTTGTGAAAACACATTTTGGCTAGGGTTGAGAAATGACAGCTGTTGCATTCATGCGGTGGTGTAAAAAATGGTTGAAAATCTGGGGTGCACATATTTAACATTACCAAAGTTGTGAGCAAGCATAGTAAATGTTCAACTTATGTGCATCATTTTGCCATTTTAACATATTTTGACCCCAACTTTTCAACATACCCTTCTTATGACCCAACTTCATGAACAAGGGTGGTAAAAATGCTCACATCACACCTGAAAGGTGATTTCACCAAGCAACCACAAAATTACCTTTAGGAACAGTTTTGTGGAATTCCAGTGTCATTGTTCATGGGATGGGGTCCCCAAAAAGCCATGTTGAAAATGTGATGTCCAAATATGTAAAAACGGCTGAATTATGCATCAGAGTTGAAAACCCCATTGAACTGCATTTACCTTAGTTTACCATATTGCAGTAGCCAGTTCCAGCAGCAAGATGTATCTTTGATCAGAGAGTGGATCTTTTCCCTGCAACCTGTTCAGGTGAGTAAGGGGCTGTGGGGATGTACTGATGGGTGTGGGGTGGTGGGTGCTGAGTGGGAGATGGGGGTCTGATTGATCAGTGACCGTTTTTATTTGCTAGTTTAGAATAAACACTGAGGGACTGTTTTCTTTATTTCAGATGGGGGCAGTGATCAGAGGGTGGGGGTGCCACTAGATGCCAGGGAAAGACAATAAACTAATGGGGACAGTGATTGGAGGGTGGTGGAGCACTAGACATCAGCGAAAGAGTAATCTTCTATGGAGACAGCAATCGGAGGATGGGGAGTGCCACTAGGCACCAAGGAAAGATATTTCAATACAGGGACAACAATCAGAGGGTGGTGGGTGCAATTAGACCCCAGAAAATATAAATTTATTACTGGGATGGCAATCAGAGGGTGGGGGGTGCTACTAGGCATGAGGAAAAGATATTTCAATATGGAGACAGTGATCGGAGGGTGGGGGTGCCACTAGACAACAGGAAAATATATTTTAATATGGGGATGGCAATTGGAGACTGGGGGGTGCCACTAGACATCAGGGAAGCATCAATAAATTATGGGGACATTAATCAGAGGGTGGAGAGGTGCCACTAGACACCAGGGAAATATCAGTTAATTACAGGGATGGCAATCACAGGGTGGGAGGGTGCTACTAGACACTAGGGAAAGATATTTTAATATGGAGATGGTGATTGGAGGATGGGGTCACACTAGGCACTAGGGAAATAGCAGTTATTTAGGAGCACAGCAATCGATGGGTGGGAATGCCACTAGAAACCAAGGCAAATTACCTATTGAAAGGGACAGGAAAGGGGGGCACTACTAGACTCCAGGGAAGTGGAAGCTCACTGCTCACACTTCTGCCCACAGTAGCTGTGGGCTGAAGAAGTCAAGAAATGCCCTCTATTCTCATACAAATAACAAGGGTCAATGACTCCTCTCGCTAAGCTTGGCACCCTGCATTTTGAGGTGCCCAGAAAATGTAGTTATGGCACCTTTTTAAACAAGCAAATAAACAAACACAAGAATCTATCTGACTGTATCCCATTCAGCTAGGTTCAGGTATTTGTTTGCTTAAATACATCATTTAATTGTACTTTTGGTTATTCTAAGAGAAAACAGTGAAAAGAAAATGGCATCCATCTCGAGTGTTTTTTTTTCCCCCATGGCAAGTAAATCATGCAAGCAACCACTCATGGTGTTTTTTTTTTTTTTTTACCTTCCTTGATAGGTTTTTCTCTACACATAAACTGTAAATTATGATCTATTAACACTTGCAAATTTTTTTTATCGATCACACTTATTTTATCGATTGAAATTGAACGGTATCCAAAAAATTATTATAATTCAAAAACTGTAACCTTTTGTTTCACCAAACCACCCAAAGGCATACCCTTGGCATAGGCCCCAAGATCTCTGAAACATTCATAAAGAAATTCCATATGATCTAGGCTGTAGGTGAGAGCAAAAATTCCCAATGTTAAGAAGTATAGGGAAAAAAGTAAACTTTTTTCACTTTTTTGACCCTCCGTACCTCAAAAACCATACAAGATGCCATCACAAAACTACTCATGTCTTGACACTCTGATAGGCTGACAGAGCATACCAGTTTTTGTGCTATTTCATCAAACAATGGCAAACTTATTAAAGAGCAAAAATTGGGTTTAAGACTGAACTGCCAACTCAAACCTAACTATAGGGGCAATACCAAGTCCTTATATTCTTTTCAAAAAACTGAATTAATGCAATGTTTAGGGTTCAGGATAAAGCAAAAACAATAAATTGGTAAATGTGGTTTTACTGTTTCCAAACCTAACCCCCCCACCCCTAAAATAAATCAGGGGTACAGTCTTCCTTGGAGTTGTCAACCCTAAAGTTCACCCCATTCTATACACTCCAGAAACCTATACACCTAATGGAGTGAGCTTCAGGGTTGACAATCCCAAGCAAGATTGCACCCCTGCTTTGTCTTTGGAGAGGAGGTATGGTTTTAGGGTTGAAAATCCTAAAACCACATTCTCCACTTTTCACTTTAGCCTGAACCCTAAATGTTGCTTTAACGCAGTTTTTTTGCAAAGAATTTGCTTACTTTTTCAGATAATATAATCATATCCTTATTTGCCTGTGTTAGCACTGGGCCATCTGGGCCCTGTGCTCCCATCACTCCATATATTTTAAGATTCTGTAATCATATCGTTATTTGCCCCTGGGCCCTGCATACTCATCCCTCCACAGAAGTGTATATGTATGTTGTTGTGGAAGATATTACAGTGCTCCCTCACAACACCAAACCTTGTTATACTGAATTCCTAGTTATAATGAATGGTTCATGTGGCTGCCAAGTGAAGTCTAATATTTTCATTATAGCAATGATAGCTACCTATTTCCCAGTCTCACAGCTACACCATCTTCATGGCTCCCCATAAATAATATAGTGTTGCTTGTTGATTACTTCTAATGTTAATTCCAAACCCAATCTCAGGCTCACCTCAGCAGAAGTTCCTCTGCCTCTCTCTCTCTCTCTGTTTCAGAAGAAAGTTTTCCAAGTGCTTATGCTCAGTCATTCTTCATGCTCACCATAAGAGTCATTCTCCTTCACTCACTGTGAACTGTAAAGTGCATAAAACTTAATTTAAAACTAGATAGGTAGGTAAATTGTTATTGTTGACAGGTTATGTTATTACAAAAGATAAACACATGAATAAATACACTCATGGTTACATAATATAAAAAAATATATAAAAATAAATAAAATATATACACTGATATTCATTTTACATAATTTATCTTGGGCATTTTTGGTAAGCACACTTCATACACCCTTATTAAAATGTTCAAGTTCTTATGTGCAATTTTTGGCTTTCCACCACTTTTAAAAATTATATCACTTTCTCAAGTGTTTGTACAGAACGTGAATTCAATAAAAATGTCACTATTTCATCCTAGGGCATATATAATTGTCCCAATATTTCTCCCAATATCTTCCTCAAAGTGACCTTATAGGAGGGGTATACAAGCATTAAATGATTTATATCATCTCCAAGGTTACAGCGGCACCTACCACTGGAGCCTTTTTCTCCCTTATTTATATTTTCCATACATTTCATAATATTGAAAGTGATATTTTGATAGCCCAAACACCTTTTGTTCTGAGCTAATTTAAACTAAATGAGCTGTGTTAGGAATGCTGAGCTGTAATGCTACAGTGAGTCGATGGAGCTTGACTGTGAGTGGGTGGGAGACTGGTGCTAGTGGCTGAGATGTGGACATGGACTGGACTTGCTTCTGGTCTGCATTTAAATAAAAAACTAAGATAAAAGTTTTCATGTAAAAAGGAAAACAAATCTAACAACTGAAGTGCTGTAATGTTTTTGGATGAGTGGGAGGCAGTTGGAGAGTTTGGGGGGCATCAGAAAATCAGCATGAGTGGCTGAGGTGCAGACAAAGAGGTCTGTGTTTAAAACACAGTAAAGGTTTTTGTTTAAAAAAACTAAGACAAAGGTTTAACAGCTAAGAAACACACTACAGAAATAAGTTCTCCTGTTTGTAGCAATGAACAGTAGTTTTGTACTGTATTTGTAAACAATTTTTGACCATGATCATGTCTCAAAACAGCATCCCTCAATATAATGAACACACTGGTATACGGACCCCATTTTGTTCGTTATAGCAAGGGAGCACGGTATATTTCAAAATAAGTGGTGAGCATTATTTTCTTTTTGGGCTCAACCAGTTATTATTTCATGCAATAACTGGCTGGTTATTATGGGAGACACATGCTGCCTCAAAGTCTTTGAGTGAAAGCCCCATTCTCAGATCAATAGAGCTCCCATAATTAAACATTCTTGCTGCAGCTGTGATAGCCTTTGTGGTGACTAACTGCCTTAATGTGTAAATGAATCTTCTAACTAAACCAGTGCCCTTTTAACAAAAACAATGATTAAAAAGCTATTTACCTTTAATAAAATATTCTTTTGAAGGTTAGCATTATCCTGGCATTTCAGCGTTCGACTGAAGAGAACAGTACAAAAAGTGCTGATGTGAATGTCGACATTTTTATTAAATTTTGTTGGAAAAAACTGCTACACCAGAAATTATAAAAATTAATGCATGGGGTGGTCTGTATCACTTGAATTTCATACAGACCCTTGGTGTGTGATACTGGATAAACTACTGGAGCTTCACTCTTGAGGCTTATGTAGCATCACATACCTCGGGTGTATATTAAATTTTCATAATACACTCCACCCCATGCATTATTCTCTATTAATGCATCAGGTTTATAACGAGGGAAGGACCAAAGCCTTGAGCAACAAACAGCCAACCAAAACTCAGGTGGTTCAGTTTTAGTTGTACTGGAGTAAAATTGTGCCTGTTTGGCTTAGCTTAAAATATCTTTTTGTTTCTTTCTTTCTTCCTCCTCTACCCACCATGTCAATTCATGACTACATGGATTCATGCAATAAGGGTATTTGTAGAGTCACTAAAACACACTCATGAGCAGCACATATATTGTACCAGTTCCTCCACTTCATAATTTGTGCATCCATGATACAGGGTATAAATAGCACTTGCACAAGTGTACAGAGCAGTTCTGAGCAGGGAGGTAGACAGGGAAGGAGTTGGGAGTAGATGTGGAGGAAGCAACCAACTGCAGAAAAAGAAACTGGGGGAAGGCAGTGTGTTAGGAAGGTGGGAGTTAGTAACATGGAAAATGACAACACAGATTAAAATTAAAAAATAAAATGACATTAATAAAAAGAGAGATGCTGCCTAAAGGAGACTGTGGAGGTGAGGGGTTGAACCTCTGTGTTACTATGAAAAAAGGTCAGGCGTGGATGGTGCTGTGCAAAGGGGACTAAAAATATGTATGTGTTTTGCAGGGGAGGAAGATGGCCAGGTAGTGTAACTGGTGCTGCACACTTTCCCTATTTGTCTGTTTGACTAGCCAGTTATTTTGACCAAAAATTTCATTTTGAGCTGAGAGTTTTGTGGGCTTTTAAAATCATTCTGCTGTACATTTTTTTTTCTTCGCCATTCTGCAAAAAACCCTGACTCAAATGCAATACCCGTTAGTATATCCAGCAGTTTTTTGTTTTGTCCTAGCCACTGTGCGAAGCAGCAGCACCTTGTCTAGTTGCACACAGTAAGCCAGTTGTGCTAGCAACCCCTTTTTGACAAATTAAATGCAAATTGAATAGTCTTGTATACTTTCAAAATCAGTAGCATTTACAGGTTCGCTGATGGCCTAGCAAGCCCCTTTTGCCAAAACAAATTTCAATCTGAACTCAGTCTTATTTGTTTTCAAACTCCACAGCATTTAATACAGGGTATATCCTTCAGATTATTTTTTTTACCTCAGCCAACCTGCAAAACAGCAGCTCTCTGGCTAGAGGCATGCTTTTAGCTAGTTGTGCTAGCCAGCTCCACTTGACCATAAAAGAAAAAATTAACCCGAATAGTCTTGTGTTCCAAATGTATCAGTATATTGTGTATTCTGCAGTCTAAAGACATTTTCTTTGTCTCAACCATAATACAAAGCAGAACACCCTTGTCTGGCAAACCAAAAGTCTGCAGGGTTAGACACCTACCATTGTCAATAAATTTCATTTTGAACTCAAAGAGTACTGTGTGTTTTGAAAGTCATCCTGCTATTAAAAAAAAAAGTCTCAGTCATTATGCAAAGCAGAAGTCCCTTAACATGCATTTAGTAAGCCTGGCAAGCCACTTTTGCCAAAACATATCACTTTGAATTCAAATGATTTTAAAATCACCCTGCTATTTAAAACAATGCATTAATCATCTTGTAAAGCAGAAGCCCATTGACTAGTGTGCCATAAGTCTGTTGGGCTAGCTTGTCAAGATGGCCCAAAAATATCATTTTGAACTCAGTCTTGAATGGTTTCAAAATTTGCTGGTTAAAAAAAAAACATTTCTTTACCATTGTGCAAAGCAGAAGCCCCTTGGCTAGTGTGTCACAGGCCAGCTGAGCTAGCCAGCCACTTTTGCCAAAAAAATTAAATTTAAAGTCAAAGATTAGTGTGTGTTTTCAAAATCATGCTGCTGTTTAAAACAAATGTCTCAGCCATCCCGCAAAGCAGAATTGACTTAGCTAGGATGCTATAGGCATACTAGCAGTGACATTCACAAGATGGCCAAAGTTATATTATCTGTCAGAAAAATATAACTAATAATAATAATTCACTCTCTGTGAGGAACACCAGATACTGTACATCCCCTTTAAGTACATGTGATCCACTCACTGGCCATCAAGAAATGTAATCTGAAAGAGAAGCTCAGGTGTTGTCCCTTATAACAGAATTGAAGAAAAATGTACAGTTATACCCTTCTGATGTACATAGGTGTCAATCATGTCCCCTCTCGCTCTCTTCTGTTCCAGGGTATCCATGTTGAGATCCCTTGATATCTTCTTGCAGGGCATCTCATTCAACCCAGCACCAGTTCAGTTGTTCCTCTAGACAGCCTCTACCCTGTTAATGTCCTGTCTGATGTGTGGCCCCCAAAAATGGACACAGTACTCCAGGTGTGGTCTTACCAGTGAGCGATACAGTGGAAACAGCACTTCTGTTCTCCTGCTAGAAATACTCTTCCCGATGCAACCCAGCATCCCAGTATTCTTACACACTAATTTGTCACACTGCTTATTAACTGTTAGTAACTTCCCACATCCTATACTCCACTCCTGAGTTCCTATGCAATAGGTTTATGATTTTGCATTTTTTGGCATAGAATACCCGCTGCCACACTCTTGACCACTCCTCAAGTTTCCAAAGATCCCTGCACATTCTCTGTACCCCCTCCTGCATGTAAACCCCATTACAGAGTTCGGTATCTTCTACCAAAAGGCTACCTTCCCTTCCAATTTTTTAGCCATGACACTTATGAAGACAGTAAAGAGATCCGGTCCTAGTACTGAGCTCTTTGCCATCCTGTTGGTCACTCTTCTATCAGTAGAGACAGTGCTGTTAATCTCCACCCTCTGACCCCTATCTATTACCCAGTTTCTAAGCCAGTTCACCACTTTGGATCCCATCCTTAGGCAGCACAATTTTTTTTGTGTCAATTTCCTATGTGGCATAGTGTCAAATGCCATGCTAATGTTCAGACAGGCCATGTCCAGTGCACTCCACTGATCTAGTTTCCTATTTTCCTGGTCACCCAGTCAAATAAATCAATTAGATTTATCTGGAATGACACCCCCCATGAATCCATGCAGCCCACAATCTTGCAACTCATTGGATCCAAGATACTCCTCCAGCCTTTCTTTAAGCATGGTTTCCATTAATTTCCCCACCACTGAAGTGAGACTGACCAGTCAAATGTTGCTAGCCTCCTTCCTTCAGCTGCTTATGTGTAGAAGTACCATGTCTGCTTTTCTGCAGTTACTGTTTCCAGTAAACTGTTGAATAAGATCATCAGTGTGGCAGCTAACATCTCCCTGATTTCCTCAAGCACCCTTGAGTGCATTGCATCAGATTCCATAGCCTTGTCCACCTTTATTGCTACAAATTCCATCAGGACTTTTTCATCTGAAAATTAACTCATGTCCAGTTTGACCACCCTCCATGTTCCTGCTACTTCTGTGTTGACCATCCCTCCTTCTTCCACTGTGAAGACTAAGCAGAAGTACCTGTTCAGGGAATCCTCACTTTCTCTCCCTTAGCATTCCTTTTCTCACATACGTATCTGAAGAAAGTCATATGCCCTTTAGCTACCACTTTTGCTTTCCTTTCCTTTGTCTGTGCTTTTTCTCCCCTAACTGCCTTTCCTGCTTCCCTTCATTTTACTTGGCATACCTCCCTGTTCTGTTTCTCCTGCATGTCCTTATGCCTCTTGAATGTCACCATTTTGTTTTCATTCAACACCTTGGCCACTTCCCTATGCAACCATATTTTTCTCTTTTTACTTCTGCTTTACTTACTTCCTTCAGGTAGAAGCCGGTTGCCCTAATAATGACCCTCCATTATTGTACCCCACAGTGCCACTAACCCTCACTAGCATTCCTCCTTGAGTCAGTATTTGAGGCAGTCTCCCATTTCTTTAAATTTGACCCCCCAATGTCTACAGCCCTCACCCTAGTGTGGTTTGCCTCTGCTCTTCTCTTTATGTCAAACCACACTGTACATCAGTCACTGGTACCTAGTAGATTTCCCTCTGTAACAACTGCAACATTGGCCCTGTTTGTAAGCTCCACATCCAGCACTGTCATGTTCCTAGTGGGTTCTTTGAATAGCTGCCTTAGAAAAGCCCCTAGTATGGGGTCAAAGATGGCCCCGTTCTTGCCAATGATGCCATTGGATGGCTCCAATCCACATCTGGCAGATCAAAGTAATAAACTAGCAGCACCTCCCCCTTACTTGCAATACTGATAATAGCATCCTCAATTGTCTTATCTAACTCCTTTCCCAGGTGCTGGAGGTCTGTACTCTACCCAGGAATGGATAGCTGATATTAAAAAAAGACAAGGTCATCAGGGATGTCACCCACAGAGGTACTAAAAGTATAATTACAAGTCAGACTCCATCATAGACAATAACAATAGTGGCAGCATGTTCATGCCCTGTGAGCTTCATTCTGAGTCATCTGATTCTGAAGCTGCTTTAGTGTGGGACCAAAATCCCATCAGAATTCCAGGAGATGGGTGAGTGTTTGGGGGGAGGGGGGCAAAATTGGAGGTAGCAAGGAGAATTTTGTCTCCCTGTTCTGTTACAAGAGGAGGAAGATGCCCCTAATAATAGTGTAACTGATTCCACTTTGTTACTGCTACACAACAGGAATATATGCCAGGAGGGTACAGTAAGAAAACTACTTCTTGGCTAAAGAAATATTATGATATTGACTCCCAGAGTGCTTATCATACTGTACAATATGAACTCTCTGTATAACCGGTGTCAACAGGGGGAGACAGAAAAATTACCTTGGTGTATCACCTTTAATAATACACTTGCACCCAAAACGTATGCAGCAGAAAAGATATGACATCTATATCTGGTGAAACAGACATGAGGCAGGTGACAGTGACCTAAAAGGCATGTGTTCCTTTCTTCTAAAAACTGGCTACATAACCATCCCTTTTTCAACTCCAGATAACCAAAATAACAAACAACATAATCTTGTATCTTATTTCACCATTAAACACCTTTGCATCTGACAGTTCTCCTCTATTAGCTATTCTCCATTAATCCTGCAACAGACCATTACAAAAACCAAAACAGTTAACTATGCAAGAGTAATTTCATAGGGCATGTAAATATGATCACAGACATGCAGTGGCCCATAAATCAAATAAGGCAAGAGTAGAAATGACAGAAGTTGACATGCATATCTTCTTTGTTTAACCTGTTAGTTTTAAGCAAGTAATACAGATTACAGTTCCATTATATCAGATGTCATTCAGAAAATACGTTGTCACAAAAGCAGTACCACATTTCTATTGTGAAGTGTGGGATAAAGTGACATAGGCATTGAAGCTCACAGAAGTATCATAAATAGAGTGGAACCTCCCAGTATGAAATGCAGTGTCCTGCATGACAAAAGAGATTAACTCCCATAGAGAGTATCTTGTTTTCTGCAATAACTCTGCTGCAAAACTCTGCACAATTGGGTTACATCCTGATAGACTTCACTGTCCGTACTACAAGTGACATATTTTTTAGCAGCCAAACTGTTGACTAAATGTTGACTAAATGAAAATCATTGGTTACTAGGTATCCTGTCACAGTTCCTCTGCTTCATTTTCTGTGTCAGACTCAATTGAGACATTTAATAAGCAGGCTTCCTTGTGTACTACTGGTTCTGAGTCCAAAGATCACACTGTAGTGAACCTCTTGCAGGAAATATGGTGATGGCTTGCTGAATGGCTTTCTCCTCATGGATTGTTGGTAGGCGATAATGGGGCTAACATTGCCCACTAAAGAATAAGGGTATGTGCTCATACCTTGCTTTGTTCATACCCTTAGTCTTGTAATGCATAATTTCCTTTGAGATGACAGAAGTTTCCATTATGCCTTGAATGTTACACAAAAAATATGTGAACATTTTAGACATTTCACCAGATAATGTAAAATACTGTGGCAGCTGCAAAAGGACAAAAACATGCTATAACATCAGCTAAAGCTAGAGGTAGTCACCAGGTGGATTTTCACCTTTTACATTGTACACTGGTTTATTGAGCAGTGTAAAGCAGTACATCAGTACACTATAGCTCACTCAGTAGGGAAAAGTGATGAGTCACTCTGTTTGAGCCAGTGGACCTGTGTGCAAAGTTCTTTCAGAGTTTGAGGAGGCCGCTAGGGAAATAAGTACTGATAATGCCAGTCTTAGTCATGTAATTCCCCCTGATATTCCTTCTAAAGAATAAACTAGACACATAGAAGGCAACATTTATTGAAGAAGGTACTGTATTAATGTTTCTCTTATTGAAAAGTTAACTATATGAAAAAGGACCATGGAATATCAGTGATATTAGTATTAGAACATAATGTTCTGGCAATGATGTTAGACCCTCAGTTTCTGGCTAGTCTGTAATTTCTTCCCTCTGCTGGCATCATGGACATCAGCAGGTATAAGGAACTGCTCACTAAAAAAGTGTGAGATGAAATTATGAATACTGTTTCCCAACCTGTTGAGCAATGTGGCACTCAGACCTCATTGCTAGTAGTAGAAACATTTTTGGAAAAGATAAAGGTGGTGACATTTGGTCAGGGCTTCATGATACTGATAAAAGCAATAATTCTTCCAGTGTTAGACAAGATTATAATGAAACTTGGCAACATAGAACTTGCCAGTAGATAAGGACCTCTTGGCCCACCTTATATGCCCATTTCAACTCACTGCCCATTAGTGCACACACTATACTTAACAGAAAAGCAAGTAAAAGCACCCACACAGGAATCAGACCAAAACTATTTTAACTTACCCTTTTTCTATTCTGTGGAAAAGTCAATTCTTTGTACAGGAACCTGAGACAATTCCGTTAGAGCAACACTATAGTTGAAGACAATCTAAAAGATCCTAGGTAACTCAGCATTCAGGATGGATCTTTGCAGTATTGTAAAGTAAACAAACAATCTTGCCAGCATTGTTCAGAACTACAATTTTGTGTGTAAGTTGCCTTCCAACCAATATCAATTTTGAGAGAATTTTCAGTATAGCTGGTACTGTTGCTACTGAGCTGCAGAACAATTTCGCTGTCTGAAAATGTGGAACATCTTACATCTGTGAAAGTTAACCTTGATCTCTTTGCAGCCTGTATTGGTTCTCTACAAAGGATCTTGGATACCACTCTTGGATACCAGAGGGGATGATGAGCCAATACGTGTTTATGATTACTTGGTGATTGTATGTGAGTGTGATAGGGGGTATCGTGCTGATGTATAAGGCCAGAGAAGAATAAAGTAAAGTAAATGACCCTTAAGATGAATCCTAAAGGGTGACTACTAGTGTCTTCAGTGATAAATAAATTAATAAATAAACAAACAAATAAGCAAAAAAAATTTGGTTGTGGGGCTCTATCTTAAACATGCAGTGTGGAAGAAAACATCATGGGTAGGCTCCAGTACTAGTAAAGAGAAGCACCAAATCCAGATTTACTTCAGTCAGCCAAAACTGTGTTTCACAGAAAAATGTAGAAGGCAAGGCAGAGGCATGCCCAGTACCCACTAGTTTCTTTTTGGTTTGCACTGTATATAATAACTTGTTCATGGCAAAGGTTCCTTGGGAAACTTCAAGCAATGCGTTTTTACATAATGCATGAGGAATCACTCAAAAGGGAAAGAAAAATGTAGTGCCCCCATAAAGAATCATGTGCTTTGTGCTTAATTTACTAGTCATAGTGAACATGTTTGAATGGCTCCCACTGCTTTGTAGGAAGGCAAAAACAACTCACTAGTAGTTCATAGCTAGCATTAATGACTAAATTAGCTTGTTCAAAATGTGGCTGGCAAATGACTTAATGTTGCCTCTTTTTATAATAGGCTTTTTATATCATTAATCACCCAATTTTGTAAGCCACTTATGAAATAAATGTGGCAATGCAGGCCTAGAAACTTAACTGATATGCTCTTCTTATAGACTGAAATAAGGATCAGATTGTACATGATGTTAGAAATGGAGAAAAATAAAAGTAATGTGCTTGCTTTTCTGCATTTCTTAATTTGCACTAAATTTAAAGGGACATTGTCAGCTTTTGGGAGGATTTTCTATTGAATATCTATTGAGGTCTAATGTTGCCAGCATTTTGTTAAAAAAATGTTCACTGTGCCCTGTATTTTTCAAATATCTGAGATACTGTTAAGAATTCACTGAAATTATCATTTCCAGTGACCCGCTGCTGGCAGCTAAAGTGTGGTAACAAACATGTTCATAGCTAAACAGATTGAGGTACTGACAGTCATTAAGAGGGCTATTCAGGGAGGGAGGTAGACACCAGCCCATTCATGGTGAAAAGAGTCCTAGAAGAACTTGGAAAATAAAAACAGATAAGGTAATGGGGACAGATGGGATCCACCCCAGAATACTAAAGGAAATTATGGAACTGCTGGCAGATCCACTGGCTGCCCTTTTCAATGCATGACTAGAAACAAGGAGGTACCTGAGGACTGGAGGAGGGCAGATGTGGCCCCTCCCCACAAGAGTGGAAGCAGAGAGGAGACAGGCAATTACAGGCCTAGAAGCCTGATCTCAGTAGTGGGAAAACTGATGGAGTCCTTACTTAAGGAGAGGATTGTGACATTTCTGGAGTATATCGGGGCACAGGATCCAAAGTAGCATGGATTCTCAGTGGGAAGGTCCTGTCAGATGAATCTTACAGATTTCTTTAACTGGGTAACCAGAGTGGTAGATCAAGGAGGGGCATTGGATGTGGCCTACCTGGATTTCAGCAAGGCCTTCAACACTGTCCCACACAGTAGATTGCTAAATAAATTAGGGAGCATGGAAGTGGGTCCTACAGTGGTAAAGTGGGTTGGGAACTGGCTAAGGGAGAGGACTCAGAGGGTGGTAGTAAAAATCATGAAATCTGAGGAGAAGGAGGTGACCAGTGGGGTGCCACAGGGGTCAGTGTTGGGACCAGTCCTATTCAGTGTCTTCATTAGCTACATTGCAAAGAGTCTGGAGGGAAAGGTGTGCCTCTTTGCAGATGGCACCAAGATCTGCAACAGAGTGGACACACTGGAGGGGGTGGAAAAAATGAGAAAGGATCTAAGTGTATTATAGCAGTGTTCAGGTGTCTGGCAGTTGAGTTTCAATACAAAAAAGTTCAAAATCATGCACATGGGTCCCAGTAATCCAAGGGAGGAGTATAGGATGTGTGGGGAAATTCTGGCCACCACAAGTCAGGAAAGAAACCTGGGGTTATCATATCTGATGACCTGAAGGTGACCAAATAGTGTGAAAAGGCAGTGGAGAGAGCTAACACAATGTTGGGGTTCATAGAGAGGAGCATAACAACCAGGAGGAAAGAGGTGGCGATGCTACTGTACAGATCATTGGTGAGGCCTCAGCTGGAGTACTGTGTCCAGTTCTGGAGACCACATCTCCAGAAGAACATTGACAAAACAGAGGCAGTCCAGAGAAGGGCAATGACGATAGTACATGGACTGTACCAGAAAACCTATGAGGAAATACTTAAGGACCTTAATATCTATTCACTGGAGGAAAGAAGGGAGAGGGGAGATATGATAGAGACTTTCAAGTACCATAGGGGAATGAATAGGATACAGGTGGAAAGCATATTTCAGAGAAAACTCTACACAAGAACAGGGGGACATGATATGAGGATGAAGGGTGGAAGGCTCAGGGGTAATGTTAGGAAGCATTTTTTCACTGAAAGGGTGGTGGAGCCATGGAAAAGCCTTCCAGCAGAAGTGGTGGGGGCAAAAACAATTCAGGGGTTCAAGAGTGCATGGGGTAGACATAAAGGTCCCCTGGAGATATGCAGAGCAGGACAGCCCCAGATCAAATAGGATTGGGGCTGCAGCAGTGAATCGGGAAACAGGCAGACCAGGTGGGCCATATGGTCCTTATCTGCCTACAGATTCTATGTATCTATGTTTCTATGTTTACAAACATGGCTCATAGGTAATGGGAAACTTGTGCATGCATAAGTAGTTCTTTTTTTAAAAAAATATGGGACAAATAAACATTTGAAATGGCCAGTCACTTGAACAGGAGAAAGAGACTGATGAGCCGAAATGAGTGTTATAAACTGGTTAAATGGACTTGCACATTAGTGTCATAACTATTCAGTTAAAGTGGTTTGCATTTAAAACCAGCACATTTCAGATGTTACAATTGTTAACAATCATCTTTAAGCATATTATTATTGTATTTTGTGTTGGGATATTAAAATGGATAAATTGCAGACAAATCTGCAATACATTTCTGTGAGAAACACTGATATGGTCAAATTGTAAGGTGAAAATAGACCCAGTGCTGAACTGTTTGGAGGGTAATTAATTAAACATAATTTTCCTCAGTGTTAAATATTTGTGGAGAATGGTCCTAGAACCAAAATATACAACATAATGAACAGGATAAGATGTAAATAAGCACTACAAAGCATAAAAAGGGCATCAGACTAGCAACACTGACAGTCAGTAGCATGGTGAGACACATTACACATTCTTTGATTTTAAAAGAAAAAATGAACAGCTTAGGAAAGAGTGGGATTGCTTAATTATTGAACATGGGGAAAGGACAACATCCAGTGAGAAAAGACAATATCAGGGGATGCCTTGGCAGCAAGAAGGTTAACTGAATATTTCATCTCAGTACTTATTATGGAGGTGTTGGGAAATTTGTCATATCTAGTAGATACATTCGAGGGTTCTGCAAATCATTTTTTCAGCACAATGGACATCACTGATAGCTTAGATGCTTTCCAGATAGGCCAGCTGAATGTGACTTAAAGAGCTAGTGTACTGCTTGGGATTAACAGTAACTTTCAGATGTAGTCAGCTATCACTTCTTATATGTCAAGTATTTTTTCTTTTCTGTTTGCTAATTAAAAGCTTTTCCACCTGGCAGTACTGGGGTGATGTGTGGAGCAGCATTCTGTCTGGAGGAAAAAAAAAGTCAGTTTTGTTCCTCCCGCTACATCGTCAGAAATGAGACCAAACATCTTGAGGCACCAAAATACTTGCAGCCTGAGCAGTGACTCTCACAAACTACCAATCAAAATGCAGGAAACTGTGACATCACTAGTAACCAGGGACAGTCAGTCCCTTCTGCTTCGTGTAAAAGTGAAACCTGGCAGTGAGAAATGGTTTTCATTGGTTACTAGTGATGTCATAGTCAGTGTGGTCTCAGTGTTGATGTGGTGGGAGGAACAGAACTGACACCCCCCAACAGAGTGCTGCTCCACACATCATCCCAGTACTCTCAGGTGAAAAATCTTTTAATTAGCAAACAGAAAAGAAAAAATACTTGAGATATAAGAAGTGATAGCTGACTACATCTGAAAGTTACAATTAATTGCAGACAGTTTCCTGGCATGTACACTAGCTCTTTAATCACAAGGACCTGCTCACATGTGTCACATCTTCCCTCCAGACCTTCCCCTTCTTCCCTCATATGACTGGTTTCCTCTAGTCCCTTTACAGGCATTTAGCTCTACTCAGCAATTATTCACCACCCAGGGTCCTGTTCCTATGCTTCCCAAAAACCAATGGCAGGAGAATTTCTCTTTTAACCAGTAATGAAAGGAAGGAAGCTCTTTATAAAAGTGCATATTCCTAGGGACTGTAAATAAAAAATAAATAAAGCTCCCCATTTACCATTACCTGTAACATTATAGCAAATTACACATTTTACTTTCTTAATTACTCCAAAAAAAGAATTGAACTTTACAGTTTCTCATGTACAAAAGCGATCTATTTTCCTAAACCACAGATCTGTGCAGAATGTTCAAATCACACTCCTAATGTAATACTGCAGAATGTTATTAAAAGATAAATCCTGAAATTCTGTAAACAAATAGTAACTTATTATTGAAACTGTACAATAGTAATTTGTGGTTTACATAGTGTATTGGTGCACAGCAGTTTGCATAAACCACAAATTTTTCTGCAAACAGTGGAAAAGTAATTCTCAATGTATATAAACTGAAAAAAAAAAATAACAATATAATCCTTAGTTTAAAGTAACACACTATCAGAATTCCATGGAATTTATCAAAAAATTAAAAAAAAAATTATTCAAAAAGTGGAATTACCATTCTGCCTGAATTCTGATACTCCATAAAGCTGAACTAAACCATTTATATATCATACCATATCTGATTTCAAAAATACATTAGACAATATCTGTACTGTCAACAGAACAAAGGTATAGTGGCTTATCTAACCACTAGACAAAGAAAGAATTCTCTAAAGAAATCACACACAAAGGATGCACACACGAGAGGACAAGACCAACATAAGAAATTCAGAAACTCAGGTCAGTTGGTTCTAGTGAAATCTAATGAAATGAAGTGCATCTCAACATTTTGGGCATAATATTTATATTTTGTGTAATTATGAACCTGCAAAATATTGTGCAAATAACCATGAAGACAAAGATCTTTTCTCTGAATTGTACCCTCTTCATTTGAGTGCCTGAAACATAAAATGGAGCATGATCAATTAACAGTATGCAGTAGTTGCATTTACCCTGTTCCACTGGTGAGTGTCACTTTTACATGAGTTTCTAATGCAGACATTGACTAAAAGGTGGGGAAGATTAGCAGAATTTTTATTTCACACTATTTTAGCAGTTTGTTTTTTAAATATGTTGTTTCATTTGTGCTGGTAGAAATAACTACTAACTCATTAAGGGAGTAGCAAATACTAGTAGTCAGTCAAAACAGTGCTTAATAAAAACAAATGTCACTCAGATTTACCATATGGTTGTGTTATTATAGTCTTTTTATGGTGATCCTTCCTTGATCTCGCAGGCTCACAACATTAAATGAGGTCATTTTCATACTTTCCTATCTACTATTTCTATACCAACTCTGAAAAATTGCGTTAAAAAGTTAATAAGTTACTTAGAAAGATTTGGTATATTTTTATTGTACCATGGAGAGACACCAGTATGGATGGGGGACAACAAAGTGGTATGCATAATTATTCTTTTTAATTAAAGAATTTTGAACCAAAAATGTTTCTACACATTGAAAATCCTCCCTCCTGGGGGTTTGGCTGCAATTGTGTGTAAATAAACGAATATGGGTCTTCAATATGGATGGGGGACTTACTAAAAATGGAAAGTAATGAGTTAGAAAAGATGCAAAAAAGAACAATACAAATAACCTTGGGAGCTGAGATTCCAGACAAAGAGGCATTAAAAATGTGTAAGTTGGTAAGGTTGTATATAAGGATATGAGAAATAGCAAAGAAATTGTGTGTGGAGATTTGCAATAGTAAGCATGAGATACATTCGATCTTGTCAAAATCAGAAGTATCTGTGTATGGCTTAAGGAAGCAGGTTAGATGGCAAACACCTTTTTTAGAACAAGAAAGTATGAATAATCTTTTTTTATGTGATTTTTAGATGAATTACTTTTTTAAAAAGATTTGTCTGGGTGTGGTTACACTGTTTTAGAATTAAAATGAACAATTAATGCATGAATGAATGTGTGTTCAAGATTGTAGAGTAGTTATATCTTGTTTTTTGGCATAATTATGTTTTTTTTTTGCTTGTATTAATTGTGAAAATGTATGGTGTTTTTTCTTTACTGTATTGAACTTTATCCTCCCTCCTGGGGGTTTGGCGGCAATTGTATGTAAATAAACAAAACCAAACTAAATTAAATAAGTCACTGTAGATATCAATTATGTATATCCAATGGTTTAATCTGCTTATTCTTAGCATTAGAAAACCAGAGTAAAACTAAAATACTGCTGTACTTTTCCCCTACACAATGCTTCAAGCATTCAAGGCAGAGGCAGCAGTGATAAAAACACAACAAAGTGGTATGCATAATTATTCTTTTTAATTAAAGAATTTTGAACCAAAAATGTTTCTACACATTGAAAATAGAATAAAGTGCATTTTGTTTTGTCTTTAAATCTTTAGGAAGGTAAAGGATGTAACAGGTAGTACTCTGGTGATTATTTTGCAGAAGGTATTAGCCATGGACGAAAGTTGTGATTTCTTTCTCGGAACGTCCGCAAAATTTTGGAAAATTGCTCAAAATATTTTGAACTTTTGCCATTCGTGTTGAAATTTGGAACTTCTGAAGATTTTCACCCAGTTCTGCTGACATTTTTGATGAATTGCAGGATAATACATCTAAACTGTGGAATTTATTCCATCCACAGTTTAGTGTATTATTTTGTAATACAGCCCCCCCCCACCAATTGTACAAGCATGAGCTCCTTCATTGGCAGCTTAGTGGGCCACCACCTTGGAGGAGATAAAAGGAGTGTGCTGGTGTCCCACTCAGGGTCAGGGTTGGGGGGGAGTGGGGAGGTAGCATAATAACTTTAAGGGTGGGGCATGGGGGCCCAATAGACACCAGGGAATGGGGATTACTGTTTTTTACCAGGGATTGGGGATAGGGAAGTGGTCCACTAGACACCAGGGAAAAAATTGGAAGGAAGCAATGGACTGCCTTTTCTTTTTTATTAAGGGGAGGGATCATGGAAAAGGAGACACCAGGGAATTATAAATTTGGGGGCCATGATCAACAGGAGGGGGGACCACTAGCCACCAGGAAGTGGATTTTTTTATTTAACATGTGTCCTGCGATCAGCAGGTGGGGGGCACTAGACACCACCAAGAGAGAAGAAGGTGTTTTTTTTATTACATAGGACCCATGATCGGTGAGTGCAGAGGGGCTACTGTTAATGTACTAAACTGCGAGGGAAAGAAATCCTCAGAACTGACCACTGACAGTGATCAGTTCTGTGGATTTTTTTTTGCCACAGTTTAATAAATTAACTCACAGTCTGTACATTTATTCCACTGTTTTAAGGTGGAATGTCCATGAAATTTGGTGAAATGATTTCCGAACTTTCATGGAAGTGAAAGTCCAACTTTCTCAGAAATTCCACCGGCAGAATTTATTTTTTGGTCTCCTCTAGAAGGCATTGATAGCTGGTGTGATATGCTGGATGAAAGTTTTACTATGCTTGTGTAACTGCATGAAATTTCAGTTTCACATTTGTGCAATCTTCAAGGAACTACACCAAAACACAGAGTAATTTTATCAATGCTTTTTATTCAGATTGTGCATTTGTTTGCCAAATTGTGCAATTTAAAAAATGTTACTTCTTAAAAATGTAGGAATGTGAAAAAAAGGGGAAACTCTTGTTATGTCACTTATTTCTTTCTATTTACTAGAGCTTACTTGACCCTCATGTATATAGACTTACAAAGCCTTTCTCATAGGACCTCAGAGAGTGAGGAGGATGCCCCCCAAATGTAAGCTATAGTAAAGGTTGGGTAAAGCTAAATACATTTGGATGGGAAATGAGTGAGGGTCAAGTAAGCTCATATTGCATTTATATATCAGCTGTGGTGATGTAAATAAAACCTACAATATAAAGGAAAAAAATGTTAGGACTGTTAGAAAAAGGAACCACCACATTTTCTGAAGAAGTGGCATAATTTCGTCCACAAAAGTTCAAGCTTGCATGTTGGCAGAATAAAATAACATGACATAAGTAACATACTGTAACAGAAGTTAATCCTTTTTCCTTTACATTTCTATGGTACTTCTGTAAAGCATCCTTTGACACAAAACACCCATACTAATGAGGGAAAGGAATGGGGCCTGGGGCAGGTACAAGTTCACTAATTTAGCCAATGACTGGGTCCGTTACTGAATGTTCAGAAACTCATGTAAAAAAGATTTAAAACAGGCCAAGCAACAGTACCCTAAGAACTTACAAACAAAAAATCTCTCTAACCCCAAGAAATTCTGGTCCCAAATAAACGTGCTCCTGAAAAGCCACCACACACAAAATGCCGGTGACATTGTTGTGGGAGATGTCCACCACACGAACCTGCAAGATGCTGCAAATGCCTTTAATGAATTCCTCACTGACCTTGGCAAGTACAGGGTTCATCCCTGCAGCCCAAAACAGCCATCTTCGGATGACTCATTGAATCTCCCCTCATCACCTAATTTTCACCTTAGATTAACATCAAAAACTGAGGTCCTAAAGCTCATTAGGAGCATTAAGTAAGACAAATGGTTCTCCAGGCTATGACAAGGTTGAACCCAGGTTACTCAGACTGGCTGACCAAGAAATTGCCATGCCAGTCATGTGGTTGTTCAATAGGTCGCTGATGGAAGGCAAAGTCCCCTCAGCTTGGAAAACAGCTTTGGTTACCCCGATCCCTAAGGGATGACCAAGTGAGCTAGTTGAAAACTATAGACCAATTTCTATTCTCTGCACACTAAATAAAATGCTTGAGAGAATTGTATACCAACAAGTCCAGGGATATGCTGAACAACATAGCCTCCTCACTCCACGACAACATGGATTCAGAAAACAACATGGTACTGATGCTGCCCTGGAAAGTCTAACATCTGACATCTTTGCTGCCCAAGACAAAGGCCAACTTACTGGTGTGGTCTTCATAGACCTTACCAAGGCCTTTGATCTAGTAGACCATAAATTGCTCATCCAGCAG
Organism: Neoceratodus forsteri; assembly: GCA_016271365.2. Taxonomy (NCBI): domain Eukaryota; kingdom Metazoa; phylum Chordata; order Ceratodontiformes; family Ceratodontidae; genus Neoceratodus; species Neoceratodus forsteri. Next base: position 874,840,315 of record CM057458.1, on the reverse strand, counting down.
CTTAGCTCTCTTGGATTGGACAACCACTCAACACAGTGGTTTAAAGATTGCTTGCAAGACAGATTTCAGATAATCAGATGGCAGGGGGTGGAGTCAGGCAAGCACTCCATTGCTGAGGGTGTCCCCCAAGGTTCAATACCGGGGCCCCTTCTATTCTCCCTGTTTATTAACAACCTACCAAAGCACTACTGCGGAGCGAAAGTGACCCTCTATGCGGATGATGCAGTACTATACAGATCTGCTTCAAATGCTGTACAGCTACACCAACTCCTGAACCACGATCTTTCCCTACTGGAAACCTGGTTCCTGACAAATAGACTAGTCCTAAATCAGAAAAAAAAACAAAGCCATCCTATTTGGACCCAGTAAATTGGGCCCCGACAGAACATGTCTACTATCCCCTTATCTGTCCAGTGGCCATCATATTGAGGCAGTGGATTGCATCAAATACCTGGGAGTCTATATCAACCAAGACTGCTCTTTCAAGGTTCATGTTGAACAATTAACAAAGGCGCTAAATCAAAAGCTTGAACTCATGTACCGTCTATCCCCTTTTCTCACTCAGGCATCCAGGCTAAAGATAGCCACAGGCATGCTCCTGCCCGCCTTATTTTATGGTGCCCCAGTGCTATATTCAATGCAAAACACAGAGATGCAAAAGCTAGGAAAATTGTACCACAGAATAGGATGCTTTGCCCTGGGAGCTCAGCCACTAGAACACCACTGTAATATACTCGACTGACTGAATTGGCCCTCCCTGGAGGGCAGACTGGCTTACACTTCCCTATACTTGGCTTTCAAGCTTCTACAAACGGATGCTCCCCCCAGCCTGAATCGTACCTTAGTACTCAAGCAGCCTAAAAGAACACTTAGATCCTCATGTAGTCGACTCCTCCATGTCCCAAAAGTCCGAACAAGCCAAGGTCTTCGGTCGTTCAAAAATTACATCCCATCCCTATGGAATGGCCTACCTAGCAATCTTCAAGACTGCAGCTCCTTTGGGGGTTTTAAAAAAGGCCTAAAGACGTACCTTCTAGAGCTAAGCCTCTGTGCATGCCACCGCTGAGGATAGAAAACAGCACTCCACCTCTGATACTAAAAACCTGCCGCCTAACAAGTTTTATCCTATTTCAGTTGAATCTTATCACACACTTGAAATTGTAACCCATAAAACTGACCTGATAAAAGAACCTTATGTAACTGACTAACAGGAATCAGGAGTGAGATGAGTCTCTTTGCAGATGACTCGAAACTGGGGGCAGGGGTGGATGGGGAGGAGGGGAAGGTGACCCTGCAGGGGGACCTGGAGGCTCTGGAAAGATGGTCTAGAAAGTGGAAGCTGAGGTTTAATGCAGGGAAATGCAAGGTACTCCATCTGGGGGCCAGAAACCCAGGCCAAGTGTACACCCTGGGGGGGGGAATACTACAAGTCTCAATGGCTGAGAGGGACCTGGGGTGGTGGTGGATGTCAAGATGAACAACTCTGAGACTTGTAGGAGGGCAGCAGCCAAGGCCAACAGGATGCTGGGATGCATCGCTAGAGATCACCTCAGGGAGGAAGTGATACTCCCCTGTATAACTGCTTGGTGAGGCCGCACCTGGAGTACTGCGTGCAGTTTTGGAGCCTCACTTAAAGAGGGACATTAACCTCCTGGAGAGGGTCCAGAGGAGGGCAACCAAAATGATTTGGGGCTTGGGGACAGGACCTATGAGGAGAGGCTCGAAGAGCTAAATATGTACACTTTGGAAGAGAGAAGGGACGGGGGACATGATAGAGGTCTTCAGGTACATGAAGAGGGTAAATAGGGAGGAACAGTGAGGGTGCTTCAGAAGGAAGGAGGAGGGCCACTGAGGGCATGGGTGGAAGCTGGAGGGGGGAAGATTCAGGGGAGAAAGGAGGAGGTGCTACTTCACTGAGAGGGTGGTAGAGCCATGGAATGCACTACCTAGGGGGCTGGTGGAGGCAGAGACAGTGGAGGGGTTCAAGAGGGGGTGGGACAGGTACAGGGGAAGGGTTCAGGAAGCAAAATCCAATGCAGCAAGAATATCCAGAACTGGGAAGGGAGAAGCCAGAGAAGGTGAGGGGGACAGCAAGGTCAGCACCCAGGGCGGGGGCTGACCAAACGAGCAGACATGAAAGACCATTAGGCCTATTCTGCTGGCATTTTAGTATGTTAGTATGTAACTGCCACTCGTGAAACTAGTGTTTACCCCATGTTATTCTAAACGTTACCTAACCTGCCTGTGATTGTACTATATGTTCTGATTTTAATGTCTGTATAGGCTCACTTTCCCTTGAATTGTTTCTACTTCTTATTGTACTGTTGACTGTAATTAACCCCGGGTCGCCCCTGAAAAAGGGACCATTACGGTCTCAGTGGGCCTATCCGGTCACCAAAATTTAAATAAATAAATAAATTAATTAATAATGCACAAAAGAGCATCTTGAATATTTCATACCTTGCAACATTTTAAAAATGTATAATTTCAGTGAGTAGTGCCATTTTTCCCAAACTGCTCATTTTGAAAAAAATGTGATTTCTGTCTTAAGAAAAGATACAGTTTCAACCATAATTGCCCATTTTAAAACAGACAGTTCATGAAATTGCACAATATTACCTAAAAATGGAACAATTTTGTTAATTTGTGCAAAACAGAGTTTTCTACTTTCACCCAAAACTAATGTTGAGATGTCTGAAGATTGTGGAGGACATATTTGACTCCATTTAAAAAAGGAAGTGGAAGTGATCTAGGTAATTATAGGAAAAGTGGGAAAGGATACATGAAAAGCTTTTTTCAACATTATTCCATTATTTAAGGGAATGTGAAAACATTTGTACAATGAAATTACAGTACACATTGATGCACTGAAGTGCAGGATTGGCAGGGCAGACTTAGGTCAGACAAGATCTTAGTTTGCTTTTCCTACTTTTTGGTGAAGGTACAGTGCTAAATTTCTTTTTTTTTTTCGTATCACTATTTTTTCCCCTGCAGCCACTGACCGGACTTATATTTTCAGCCACCGCTCCACCTCCACCACCGACCTCAGAGTTGCATGCCCAGCTGGTATATGCAGCTATACCTTTGAGAGGGGCACCCCCCATTGCCCCAGCACCAGGCAAGGATACAATACCTGCATACAACTGTCCATGCATTGTCGGTTGATGGAATAGTGGCCATTAAGCTGCTGCGGTCTGTGCTGCCATTTTCCATGTTTTTGCCCCGGGAGTGCAAGCATGCAATGAAGTCAGGCAAGTTATGCACCTGTGCCTGCCTCACTCCATACTTGCTGCACTCTGTCTGGCAGTGCCCCCGGTCATCATCAATGGTGGCTGCAGAGTGGTGGTACCCTGGATCCCACCCTGGGATAGGAGAGCAGTCCTCTGGATGCTCAATCCTATCCCCCCCTGCTGACCCCTGATGCCCTAGGTTTGCATCTGAACCCCGGTCACCAGTGTGGCATGAGGTGTGGCATCCAGCACCTCAATCCTCAGTGCCACCAGGCTGGCATACTGTGCTAAATTTCTATAATGTTTTACTATCCTGAAGGCAAGTAAGAGCTGACAGCAGGCTATTATTCCTAGTGGGTTGAGATTCAAACTTTTTCCTTGCTGTCTTCCAGAAGGTATAAGTACTTTAGTTTGCTTGTCGGTGACAAATCCTCTGAGAAATAAATAACTAATTTTATTACTGCCTACTGAGTTCCTTTGAAAAAGCACATTGCTGCATGAAATGAGTTAAGAGTCAGTCATGCAGAGGGACTGCTGCAAATAGTATTTCTGCATGCCAGGTATTATTCCACTTATTTGTAGTATGAAAAATCTCTTCTGGAGGTACACATACAATAAACAGGATATTTAGCACAGGATAAATTCCATGTTTGCCTTTTTGTCCCTTGATGCTGGTGGGATCACTAATATGTCTTGCTTGAGCTGGCAATTTTTTTTTCTGTTTCATTTACTTTTTATCAGCATGGGCACAGCTATCCTAGACACAGCTCTCCTTTTCATGACTTGCGAGTGTCATTTTTTAATGTATTTACACTGGATTCTGGGTTTCAAGAGTGCATGCTTAGTGAAGGAGGACATGATATGCCACAGTGGGCAGTGAGGCTGAAAACTGATAAGGCAGAGAGGACAAAAAGGTGAATAATATGGATAAAAGTGTTGCAATGAAGGGAGGAACATATGGTTGATCATTCCATTGCAAAAAGAAAAGACAGTGAACCAACAGCTTGAAAAAAACTTGTATAATTGAAGGTCATGTACTGGCACCAGGAGTGTGGCTGAGACTCAGTTCAACTGTCGTCAGTACAAGGATTAACCCCCCCCCAGCAGCTGATTTTGTCATTGATGTATACTGTGAAGGGTTAATGGAAGGAGTCAATGCCAGGGTGATGAGTAAGCGGGCTTCAGGGTCATAAGATAAATAGAGGAGATGCAGTAAGGACCTTTGTCATACATTATATATCTACACAAAGAGCAGTGTGACCCCAGGTAACCTCACATGTGGCGTAGCTATGAGTGATGTGCCCATGATAAAACTGCTCAAGTGTAGATAAATAATGTATGCAATAGATGTGGACAAAAAAAACATTACCTAAATGCTTACAGATTAGCTACTGTGCACATAAATTTCATTTATGTACATAGTAGATGTATCATCAGCATTTATATACATAGTAGCTATGTCCTCCTGTATTTATGGATATAGTAGCTACGTCACTGTCCCCCGCCTGCTCACTGGCACTACTTTCACAATTAGTTTTCTCCTTCTCCTTCTCTTTTCAAGCAGTACACTTCAGGAGCCACAACTGCTATACACAGCTAGACAGACATTTAGAAAAAAAAGCTGCCTGTTATGCCATAGTGTAGCACTACAACAATCAGCTGGTCAAAATATATTTTTATAAATGTAGGTACTCTTTTCTTTTCCCACCATCTCTTAGCACTCACTCTGTGATATTCAACCAGTCATGGCCGTTCAACCTTCTCCCCACCTGACCACCTCTCACTTCAGTCACATACAGCTCCATTTCGAAAAAGAGATCTTCACTCATACCCAACTCTGAAACAAAAAAAAAAACAAGAAAAACCTTTCTGAGACCCCAAAACTGTTCAAATGCATTCTCAGTGCACTAACTACAAGAAATGCCGCACCACATATTCTCTCTCTCTCTCTCTTTCTGTAGCTGCTCTTTGTTGCTCACATACCAAAACACAAGTGGCCTGATTTTTAAAGCCCCAGGTATGATGCAAGGGACGTGCACCAAACAATAGTGGGGCAAGGGAGTTTAGTGTCAAACATTGCGCCAGACCTGATTTCAAAGGAGCACTGCATCAAAGGCAGTCCACCCTGTATCAAAGGTGGCTGCATCAGCCTTGCACCATACAAATGGCAGCGCCATGACACAAGCTATCTTGCGCCACAGAAATGGTGCAAGACCGCACCTGTGGGAACTTCAAAGCTGCACCACTGATACCAAACATGTCAAAGTACCATCGGCTGCTAGACCAGCCAGAGCTGGTCTAAGAGACACTAGAGCATATAAAGAGGCCCAAAGCAGGTGGTCAGACCTGACTATGTTAATATTAAGGGCCAGTATTCTCCTGCAGGACTAGTTTTGAACATTTTGGGGGCTTAGTTTTGGCCATTTCATCTGCCATTTTATTTACTTAGCTTGCGTCATTCTCGTCCTTTGTGTCATTTGTTTGACTCGGCTTGCACCATTTTGATTACTCAGCTTGCACCATTTCTACTCAGTTATCACCATTTTTCATCAGTTTGCACCATTTCTACTCAATTTGCACTATTTTTGTACTCAGTTTGCTTCATTTTCATTCCTTGCATTATTTTTCTGACTTGACATGAGCCATTTTTGACTCAACTTGCACGATTTATTTTGATGCAGCTTGCATCATTCACATCCCTTCTGCCATTGTGTTGATGCAGTGGACCTCTTGCATCAGTTTGTGGGACTTTGTCACACAGACCACTTTTCTTGCAAAATATGGTGCACAGTATTTGGTGCACCAAGATCTGATTCAAGCTGGTTGTTTCACACAGCTTGCGTGGATCTAAGGGTCCTTTGAAAATCCGGCGCTAGGACTCATCCTTTTCTGAAATGATGGTTTCCACATCAACCACACAAACAGTGAAGAGAAGCATTTTTTTTTATTTTATCTGCTCTGCGTAGCACTCTGCATACACCTCTTACCTGGCATTCCAGCAGTGCTTCTGTTTCCACTCCCTTCAGCTGCTCACCAGAACTCCAGCAGTACTCATTCCAGTGTGTCCCTCCAATCCTTGACATAGACCAATAAGTAAAAATAAATGAACAAATAAATAACTAAATAAGTAAATAAATAAATGAAAAAGAAAGCAATCCCCAGTTCCACCATGGCAGATGGAACACACTGGTTTCCTATCAGGATACCGAAGCTGAGGGTCCCAACACTCACATACCCAGCTTCAGTATCCTGAAATTAAGGATACCTGAAAGTGTTGCCTGACAGCAAAATTGCATTTCAATGGGCGAAATTGTATTTCACCCTGCGAAATGCTAGATTACGCTAGTGGAACATAGTTCTGCCTGGCGAAACCTTGTAAGGGTGGCAGAGTTAAGTGCTGGCTAAGGTGCTCTGTGGCGTGGAGCACTAATGCTCCTGCAGTTTCATCAGTCAGCTTTCTGAAATGGGGTTCTGTTCCCGGTAGGGGAATTTTTTACAAAAATTGTTTTTCACCTCACCTAATTTAACTACCAACTCTGAAATCCACTCCCCCTTAGAGTTGACTATATTAGTTAGGGTTGGTATGGGGACAAAGCTCCCTGAGTGGGGTGTACGGGGGAAGGGTGCCCCCTGCATAACACAAGCCCCTGTTGAGATTGAGAAATTTGATCTCCCAACCTCTGTATAGTGTAGGTCAGGAGACCAAATTTCAGGAATACATAAGTATTCCACCACACTTATGGTATTGTCCTAAATGGCACCCACATAGGCATTCACTCACTAAACATAAACGCTATTTCCCCCCAAAATATTACAAAGCCACTCACTTAACCAGTGACAATGCAGAGCAGCAGATGCTAGCAACATCATGCTGCATCCATGGCAGTGACCATGGCATTAGCACTCTGCACAAGCAGAGAAGCATTGTTTCACAAAAGAAACTGTGACATTTTTTCATTTTAACCCCTGGGCTGCCAGCAGAATTAGAACACACTGGAATTCTGGACCGATATATAAGTCTGTGGCACAGCAAGCACTAAAAATTAATAACAACATCTTTAAAAAACACAAAGTCCCTGCCTATTGTATAAATAAAATACACAACAGGGACCTTGTGGAATAAAGGAATTATTTTCATTAGTGCCATTGGATCATGGGCACATCACTCTTGGCTTACACCACTCATGTGGTTACCCAGGATCAAACAGCACTTGTGAAAATAAATCCTTTATTCATAGAAACATAGAAACTGTCTGCTCATTTTCCTTGCCTACTGTAAAAGCCTCAGACCCTACTTGATCTCTAGCTTTTCCTCCTCGTTCATCTTCTTAGGGTTCCCCTATACCTATCCCATGCATGCTTCAATTCCCCCACTGTGTTTGTCCCCACCACCTCTGCTGGGGGTCTATTCCATGCATCAACCACCCTTTCTGTGAAGAAATTCTTCCTAATGCTACCCCTTAGTCTACCCCCTTCCAACCTCATGTTATGCCCCCTCGTTTCTGGACATCTTTTGTGAAAAATGCTACCCTCTGTTACCCTAGTTATACCTTTTAGATATTTGTAGGTTTGTATCATATCTCCCTTGTCTCTCCTCTCCTCCAGGGTATACATATTGAGGTCTCCCGATCTCTCCTCATATGACCTTTGGTGCAATCCTTGCATCATTTTTCTTGCCCTTCTGTGAACTACCTCCTCGCTGTCTATTAGGGCTGTGCGAATACCTTTTTCTGAATATTTTGCCAAATATTTGGTATTTGGGTATGAGGTATCCGACTCTTCAGCCAAATATTTGGTATTCAACTTGTGGAACAAAAGGGCAAGAAACAGCTCATCATCCTCCCTAGTCCCTACAGATCATGTCAGTATAGAACCCCCATCCCCTCACCCTCAGACAGCACCCAGATACGCCCTCCTCCTCACCACCACCCAACAGCACACACAGAATCTGTACAAAGAATGAATTCTAATCTAATAGTGTAGACAAAATGGATGTCTGGCACAACTTGTCCACCCCCATGGATGACTGCTGACTTGTGTTTCATGGTCTTCTTCACAATATAGGCATCAAATTCAGCATAGCACCCCCCCTTTCACTAAAGTGGACTTAATCATAGAGATTCCTATTCAAAATAGCTCTGCCCCCCCACCGCCACTCCACCAGCCAGCCTCATAGCAAAATTGGAATAGAAGAAGAAGGGTATACATATTAAGCTCCTTTAGTCTCTCCTTGTATGGTTTCTCTTGCAGACCCTGCACCATTTTAGTTGCCCTCTTCTGGACTGCCTCCATCCTTGTCTATTTCCTTGTGGAGATGGGGTCTCCAGAACTGGCTGCAGCACTCCAGATGGGGTCACACCATCTGTCTGTACAGAGGGATAACAACTTCCTGTTTTCTGCTGGCGATGCCTTTGCCTATACATCCCAGTATCCCCTCAGCCCTCCCTACTGCTTTCTCACATTGCTTGCCAATCTTAAGGTCATCTGATATAATTACCCCCAGGTCTACTTCCAATTTTATGTTGATTGCACGCAGCGCAATCAACATATTGGGACAGCTTGCTATGAATCAGGCTGTGGAGGCTCAGCAGCGTTGTGGCCAATGTCCCCACAGCCTACAAAGGCTTGTCCCACTTCCCCCAATGCCGTTGCAGGCTGCTGGTGACACAAGTTTGGAATGTTTGCACCAACTTGTGACAATTTAGCCGCTGCAATCAGGGGCTGCCTCGTCATTGCAGCATAAGCCATGTGCTGCAATGAGGAAGTGACCCGTCATTGCAGGGCTGGATGTAGGAACCTTGATATTGTTTGTGAACACAGCGGCAGCTTGCCGCCGTGTTCACAAACAATACCATCACCATGTTTTTCTGCCGATGGAGCCCACTCCCCATTGGCATAATGTAACCCCTGTTTCTTTGTGTACCAATGGGTGCCCAATCCCCATTGGCAGAAAAGATCCCCACCTTTGTTGTTTGCCGACGGGGGGGTGCCCAATCCCGTCGGCAGAAAGCAATTCCCCCCTTTTGTTGTTTGCCAATGGGGGTGCCCAATCCCTGTTGGCACAAAGGAATCCCTCCCCTTTTGTTGTTTGCCAATGGGGGTGCCCAATCCCCCGTCAGCTACAGCTGACCCCAAAAGCAAGAGTCCAGTGGCATGTTGAGAGCCCATCCCAGCATGCCACATGCCCCATTAAATGAAAAACGGTACCGCAAAGTAATTTTTTTTTAGCCCTGAAAAAAAGAAACTGTCCATCGTAGTGTCGTGCCCTCCCCCACAATCCGCACTCACCCACTATGCACCCTGCCTCCCCACACCCCCCTCACCCCATACTTACCTCTGGAGCTCGGCGCGACGATCTTCAGTTGACCTGGAACATGTCTGCACTCTTCAAAGCCGACCGCAAACTGAGGAAATGCTGGTAAGCTGTATAATATAATAAATAGGGTGTTTCCAACTTTAGTACATATCTCGGGCATTTTTAGGAATTTTTTTAACAAATTTTCAACATGGGATTTTTGGTACCCCTCCTCATGAATTCTTGAACTGTCATGGTGTTAATCAGCCCAAAAGGTGATTTTGCGGTCACTGCACGGAATCACCTTTCGGGGCCAATTAATGAAATGACAGTGCCAGTGTTCATGAGGTGGGCTCTCAAAAAGCCTATGTTGCAAATTTGGTGGAAAAAATCCCAAAAATGACTGTTTTATGAGTGTGCGTTATGCAGTTGTTACGCATGCTCATAACTTCATAAATTTGCAATATTTTCATGCCAGATTTTCAACATTTCAATTTTGTCACACCTCCTTGTGAACAGTACAGCTGTCATTGTTCACATCCTGGCAGAAATGTGTTTTCGCACTTCTGGCACAGAATAGCACAGTCGCTGTTGGAAATCAGTGTTCAGGACAGATTAAGAAAATGATAGTGACACTGTTCATGAGTAGAGGTCCTGAAATGGCTATGTTGAAAATTTGATAATGATACTCCATAAAATGACTGTGTTACTAGTGTGTGTTGCGCATTTTCCACGCATGCTTGTAACTTCTCAAATTTATAATATTTTCACTCCAGATTTTCAACATTGCCATTTTCCCACACCTACTTATGAACAGTGCAGCTGTCATTTTTCCCATCCTGGCCAAAATGTGTTTTTGCAGTTCTGGAGCAGACTAGAGCAGTTGCTGTGGGAAATCACTGTCCAGGACAGACTAATAAAATGACACTGATACTGTTCATGAGCAGAGGTCCTAAAATGCCTACGTTGAAAATTTGGTGATGATAGCCCATCAAATGAGTGTGTTACAAGTGTGCATTGCACGCTTTCCACACACCATTGTAACTTTGCAGATTCGTAATATTGTCATGCCACATTTTCATCAGTGGCATTTTTTCACACCTCCTTATGAGCAGTACAGCTGTCATTTTTCACATCCTGACTGATATATGGTTTCACAGTTGTGGCACAGAATAATGTGTTTGCTGTGGAAAATCAGTGTTCTGGACAGATTAAGAAAATGACAGTGGCACTGTTTATGAGGAGAGGTCCTAAAATCCCTATGTTGAAAATTTGGTGACAAAACTCCATAACATGACTGTGTTACAAGCATGCATTCAACTGTTTCCACGCACCCTTGTAACTTCGCAAATTTGTAATTTTTTCATGCCACATTTTCAACAGTGGCATTCTTTCACACCTCCTTACGAACAGTACAGCTGTCATTTTTCACATGCTGGCTAAAATATGTTTTTGCACTCTTGACGTAGAATAGCACGGTCGCTGTGGGACATCAGTGTTTGGGACAGATTAAGATGGAACTAATGAGAGTGGGGAGTGACCGAGCTCAACTGAGCTCTGTCGGGACTGCTCCAGATTTGTATGTGGGCAGAAAAAGGCCCCAACACAAGAGGCCAGTACAAAAGGGCAGTCTGCAGCACTGGAAGAAACAGAACGCGAGAGTGAGTGAGAGAGGGGGAGTGAGCGAACTCACCGGAGCACTGTCAGGACTGCTGCGGATTTCTTTGTGGGCAGAAAAAGGTGCCAACGCAGGCAGGAGCCCAGTACAAAAGGGCAGTCTGCAGCTCTGGGAGAAGCACAATGAGTGAGTGACAGAAATGGAGTGAGCGAGCTCAATGGAGATCTATCATGACTGCTGTGAATTTCTTTGCTGGCAGAAAAAGGCGGCAATGCAGGCAGGAGCCCAGAACAAAAGGCCAGCCTGCAACACCGGCAGAAACAGAATGAGTGAGTGAGAGAGGGGGGAGTCAGCAGACTCAACAGACCTGTGTCAGGACTGCTGCAGATTTCTTTGTGGGTAGAAAAAGCCACCAACAGAGGCAGGAGCCCAGTAGAAAAGGGCTGCCTGCAGTGCCAGGAGAAACAGAATGAGCGAATGAGAGAGGGGGAGTGAGCCACCTCAACACAGGTCTGTCGGGACAGCTGCGGATTTCTTAGTGTGCAGAACAATGTGCCAATGCAGCCAGGAGCCCAGTACAACAGAGCAGCCTGCAGCACCGGGGGAAACAGACTGAGCAAGTGACAGAAGGGCAGTGAGCAAGCTCAACACACCGACGCAATCAACATTCAGCATTGACAAATGCTTGTTGTTGTTGTTGTTGTTACTACCTCCCCCCCCATTGTGTACTCTTCCCCTGGGTGTTTGCTTCCCAGGTGCATTATTTTGCACTTCTTTGCATTGAATCCAAGCTGCCATGTTTCTGACCATTCCTGCAACCTTGCCAAGTCCCTTCTCATCCTTTCTACACCTCCTTGTTGCAGATCTTTGTGTCATCTGCAAAGAGGCATACTTTTCCTTCCATTTCCTCTGCAATGTCACTTATAAAGACATTAAAAAGGACTGGACCCAGTACTGAACCCTGTGGTACCCCACTAGTAACCCCCTTTTCTTCAGAGTGGACTCCGTTTACAATTACCTTCTGTGTCCCATTGTCCAGCTAATATTTTACCCAGGCTACCACCCTGGGGAACACTCCCAGGCTGGTTAATTTGTTTATTAATCTTTTGTGTGGGACTGTGTCAAATGCCTTGCTAAAGTCTAGGTAGGTCACGTCCACAGCCCCTCCCTGGTCTACTACTTTGGTCACCCAGTCAAAGAAATTAATTAGGATTCATCTGACATGACCTTTCCGCTGTGAACCCATGCTGCCTTGTGTCCTGTGCCCCACTGGCCTCTAGGTACTCAACAATTCTTTCCTTCAGAAGTGATTCCATCACTTTCCCTACCATAGAAATCAAACCAAATGTTCTGTAGTTTTCTGCCTCTGTCTTGCTCCCACTTTTGTGAAGGGGAATCATATCCACCTTCCTCCAGTCCTCAGGAACCACACCATGCTCCCATGATTTGTTAAAAAGGGTAGTCAGTGGTGTCACTAGCTCTCCCCTTAATTCTTTTAGAATTCCAGGGTGAATCCCATCAGGCCCCATTGCTTTGTCCACCTTCAGTTTTAGGAGTTCTTTCAGAACCTTTTCTTCTGTGAAAGGACTGTGATCGACCCCCTATCCAGAGTGCTTATGTTAATTGTATTAGGTACCTTCCCCTCCTCCTCTTTTGTGAATACTGAGCAGAAGTATTAGTTCAGTATCCCTGCTTTTTCACTGTCCCTCTCTGCCCACCCACCGTCCATTCTATTCAACCTCACTATCCCTCCCTTTGTCTTTCTACTACGCTCCCTGACATACCTATAACAGGTTTTATCCCTCTTCTTATATGAGTTGGCTATCTTTTCCTCAGTTTGGGCATTTGCTATTTTGACTTCCCTCCCTGCTTCCTTCTGCCTTAACTGGTACAGTTCTCTGTCCTGCTCCTTCTGTGTTTCCTTACACTTCCTAAATGCTATCTTTTTCTCCCTAACCTTCCCTGGCACCTCTTTTGAGAACCATAGTGGCTTTTTATTTTGTTTTGATTTGTTTATTTGCTTCACACAAAGGCTTGTTGCCTCTGTGATGGTAGTTTTGATGTTTTCCTATTGTTGACCCACCCCCTCCTTCTTGGTCACATTCTTCTATTCTGATTCTGCTATGTAGCTGTCTGGTAGTGTGGTGTGTGGGGATGCAAAGTTGAAGAGAAATTTCTATGACTGAGTCCACTTTTAGCAATGGGGAGGGGTTGGGGTGCTATGCTGAATGTAATCCCTGTATTGTGAAGAAGACCATGAAACACAAGTTGGCAGTCAGCCTTGGGGGTGGGTGGGTTGTGCCAGCTGCCTGTTTTGAGTACATTATTAAATTAGAATTCATTCTTTGTACACATTTTTTGTGTGCTGCTTGGGGGTGTATCTGGTTTCTACCTGAGGGTGGGGGAATGGAGGGTTACCATATTAACATGATCTGGAGGGGGCTAGGGAGGATTAGAGGACTGTTTCTTTTCTTTTCTGTTTTTTGGACAGTGTTTCCTGAATAGCAGATTAATAGTGCACTATTCATTATTAGGGATCTGAATAATGAGTAGTGCATTACTCATTGTATTCGGGAAATAATATTTGTTTGAAGAACATCTCTACTGTTTATGTCCTTATGGAGATGCAGCCTCTAGAACTGAATACAGTATTCCAAATGATGCTTCACCAATGATCTGTACAGTGCATCACCAGCTCCTTTCTTCTGCTGGTGATACCTCTCCATATGCACCCTAGCATCCCACTGCTTTCTCCACAGCCTTGGCACATTGTTTGGCCACCTTTATGTCATCAGATATAATTATCCCCAAATCCCTTTCCAGTTTGGTGACCATCAGTTCCCCCTGAATCACGTAAACCTCCCCTGGGATCTTGGACCCCAAATGCATAATTTTTCACTTTTTCACATTGAATCTCAGCTGCCTCATTCTGGACCATTCTTCCAGTTTACCTAGATCCCTCCTCCTTTTTTCCACCCCTCCTGGAGTGTCCACTCTGTTGCAGATCTTAGTGTCATCCACAAAGAGGCACACCTTCCACTCCAGCCCCTCTGCAATGTCACTTACAAAAACATTAAACAGGACTGGATCCCAGGACTGATCCTTGTGGCACCCAGCTGGTCACTCTCCTTTCCTCAGATTGAGTACCATTTACCACAACCCTCTGTCTTCTATCACTCAAACAGTTCCTAACCCAGTGACCCACCCCCAGGCTGCCCAGTTTGTTCACAAATCTTCTATGTGGAACAGTGTTGAAGGCCTTACTGAAATCCAGGTAGGCCATCCACCGCTCCTCCCGATCCATGATGTTAGTCACCCAGCCAAAGAAATCAATTAGATTTGTTTGATATAACCTTTTTGCTATGAATCCATGCTGCCTCAGACCCTGTGCTCCACTGGATTCAAGGTGTTCCATATCCTTTCTTTAAGTAGTGATTCCATAATCTTCCCCAATATTGATATTCCACAGGTTCACATTTTTTATCTCTTATATATCACATGATTCCAAATGCATGTCCTGTTTATACTAAAGGCTGCTTTTTTGAGGGAGGAGATAATTGACAGGTAGTGTTTTTCCAATATACATGTGATAAATTTCATGTTCTAAAATTTATCACACTTATAAGGAGATAACATTTTTATCACATTAGATTTCTGTGCATGCATATTCCATAAAAGTTGAATATTTGTTTAGAAACAGTTAGCAAGAAATGTAACAGTATGGCAAGTTCATAGTCTGGGTTTGCCTGATTGCACTATATAGCCAATCTGGCATACTGTACTTCTGCTTTAAGGTTTGCATTCACAGGATATTACAGACATGCATTAACAAGCTCATTTTGCAATTTCTCCTAGCTGAAGCTGAAGACTGACTGATGCTACAGATATATTCGCCATTCTCAAATTCTTCTTCCTTTTACACCAACCAGTAACCCCAGCAATAAAACTATGAGTAGTCTTCATTCTATATTAGAAGTATTATTATGTGTGCAGCAGGCATGTCCCTTAACTAAAATATCTGTTATGCTAACTGGCACCTTATTCTAACATTCAACCTTTAAATTAAGGGGTTGCACTTTATTTTAATTGTCACCGAACTACACTGTAGTTATAGTGTAACTATACTGTAACTGCATTGTAATTGCACTGTAGTTGCATGCAACAAACATGTAACTACAGTTTAATTAGCCTGTTGCATGCAATTAATGATTAATTGTATTGAAACAGACTCTTAAAAAATTGAAGGGACCAATTGTCAGGATGATATAAAAAAATGATGAGACCAATTGTCATGATTATACAGCAAATGGGTTATATTTGTTAAAGTTTCTTTGTATTCAGTATTTGCATTTTGTAAGAAAACACTAAGACATGAGGGGTCATGCATTGCACAAGTCTAACACATGCCCAGGGGTGTAGTTAGGTGTGACTTCACAGGCAGAGGGCTTTCAGCCCGTAGGTGTGCATTAGACTGGTGCAATGCACACACCTGGAGTGTCTTGTTGTGCTTATAAAATGGCTCGTTTACACTTTGGAAAGAAACACATAAGACAATTATATAAAACTTATGTAAGTCACATTTATTTAATATAATAATTACTACACCAAAAAAGCAATAGTCCCAAAATGTTCGGATGGAGTGGGATGCAAAACAAGAAAATGCATGTAAACCACATGATGCACATTTCTTTCAATGTGGCTGACCAAAATACTGTAATAAATTTCTTTCCACTGTTGAAGTTGACCATTAAAACAATATTGGTTGTTGTAGGTTAAATGTACCTTGATAAAAGTTGATAGGAGGATGTGGTGCAGTGAAGTTCTGAATTTGATTCAGAGCATTTTCTTTCTTGTCTATGTTACTGTTTGGTTTACTCTGCCCAGTGAGTATCATGTTCCACTTTCTTTGATCCTCATGTTCTGCCCTCCAGTACCACCTGAGACTTGACATTTTTCTACATCCAATAATTGCCAAGATCTCTTGGTTTTTGAGTCCAGCATTGCTGAGGAACTGCACAGCTGTAGCTCTTAAGAAATAGTTTGTGTATCACTGTGATGGCTTGGCTTTGTGCTTAGTCTTGCCATCATGGACAATAGGTTATTAAGGTTATTGAGGTCCATGGTCTTTCTAGTATACCATATTGGTGCATCATCAAGAATCTTCTGAAGCTGTCACTTGTGATGAAGCTATAAGGAGGAGGAGGCATTACAAGTGAGCTTAGAGATATATTTCTTAAAACTTTGGACACACAGGACTTCCTGGTATTGAATACATGAATATTCATACCATTTATCTGTTCAGTTCTGTAGGGTCTTAATGGTTGTTAGTGTTTTTGTTGAAGGACATTGTCACATATTCCAAATCATTCATGTGCATTTTTACATTAAAACTTGTTGGTTTCAGCTGGTGTTGTCCTTTTCAAGTTTGTCTGGCCATAAATAGCTGCATGTCCAGCCAGACATTGCTGATCAGGCCAAGAGCAAATTTAGGTGATGGAGCTGGTGAGGTGTGCAGTTTATGGACATTGGCCTCTGTTATGGGCTTGTGGTATTTACTGGTGTCCTTTTGTGCTTTTCTGTACTTTTTTTTAGAATACTTGTAAACAGTATATTGCTGCTCCTGAAGGCAAGATCCTCAATTAGGTTGGTGTTTCTTCCTACATCTGGAGACGTCAGGTGCCTATTAATACCTGCAAAGAAATGAACCTTTGTTTAGGGATATTATATACTATATTACATTCATATTACATTATTTAATTACATGTGTGTAGGGATATTATATACTATATTATATTCTTATTACATTGTAAAATTACATTTGTTTAGGGATATTAAATACTACATTACAGTCTCACTTATTATACTGTAAAATTGCAATAGAATTGTTATAAAGGTAAATAAAAAAAATACCTGCGCGAAGACCACTGTAGCTGCCGATAGCATATTCTTGTCATGATGCATTTCAAACTTCTGCATAGATTGTCTCAGCATTTCATTCAGATTATGAGATTCAATACCTTTCCAGTCTACCGCAATGGCTTTGGATGAAAACCAGTTACTGAAAACCGTCATTGACCATTTTGTACTTCTTTTAGTGTTAGGTTCAGTTTTTTTCATCTTCTATCTAGTCAATTTCCATTGCTGTTAAGAATTTGTGACTTTCTTTTGAACTAACAGTAGATGGCATTATTGACACATTGTCTGCAGCAGTAGTTACAACATTGCTTGATGCTTTTTGTCACTTTGACACCACCATCTCCTTAGCAGATGGAGAAGTGCTGATGTCATCAGCAGTTCCTGTGCTTAAGATCAATGGGAATAAGGGGGGTGGGTGTGTGAGGAGGAGGACCATGTAAAAGCATCTATCCTAAATAGATATTTCTGCTCAGTATTTACTGAAGAGAAGGTAGGGCAGAGCCCACAGCTCAGCACCATGGACACGGTGGGGGGGAGGAGGAGGTGTGCACTAGTCCCTTCACAAAAGAAAGGGTCCTACAAGAACTCAATAAGTTCAGGGTGGACAAGGCAATGGACATGATGGCATACATCCCAGGGTACTAAAGGAGCTAAGGGTGGAACTAGCAGGGCCATTATCAGAACTGTTAAGTGAGTCTCTGAGTACAGAAGAGGTCCCAGAAGACTGGAGAAGGGCTCATGTGATCCCGCTCCACAAGAGTGGTAGCAGGGAGGAGGCAGGGAACTGCAGACCAGTCAGTCTTACCTCAGTAGTGGGCAAGATTATGGAGACACTCCTTAAGGAAAGGATAGTGCAACACCTGGAATCCATAGGAGCACAGGATCCAAGACAGCATGAGTTTGCAAAAGGAAGGTTCTGTCAAACTAATCTCATAGATTTCTTTGACTGGGTAACCAGAGTGGTGGACCAAGGAGGAGCAGTTGATGCTGCCTACCTTGACTTCAGCAAAGCTTTCAATGCTGTTCCACATAGAAGATTGATTAATAAGTTGGGGTATGCTCGGGGTGGGTCAGACATTGGTCAACTGGGTGGCAAACTGGTTGATGGGCAGAAAATAGAGAGTGGTGGTAAATGGTATACAGTCAGAAGAGATGAAAGTCACAAGTGGGGTACCTCAGGGATCAGTCCTGGGACCATTCTTCTTCAATATCTTCATCAGTGACATTGCAGATGGACTGGAGGGTAAAAGTTTGTCTGTTTGCAGATGACACCAAGATCTGCAACAGAGTAGATAATCCAGATGGTGTGGGTAGATTGAGAAGAGATCTGGATAAACTAGCACAATGGTCAGAAGAGTGGCAACTGGGGTTTAATGCAAAGAAGTCTAAGATCATGCACATAGGGAAGAGAAACCCTGAAGCCACATATAGGCTGGAAGGGGAATTGCTGGCAGTCACAAGGGAAGAAAGAGACTTGGGCGTCATCATCACTGATGACCTGAAATCATCCAAGCAGACTTCTAAAGCAGTAGGTAAGGCTAGAGGGATGTTGGGGTGCATTAGTAGGGGTATCACAAGTCGGAAGAAGGAGGTAATAATCCCTCTTTACAAGACACTGGTTAGGTCCCATCTGGAGCAGGGCCACTGGAAAATTGCAGAAAAGGTTACCCAAAATTGCATAGCATTTTGCAAAAATTGAGGAAAATTGTGGGGGTTCTACTATAGTCCCTGAGTGCTTCACAATAAATCTTTTAATGTTTTCTGCAGCATATATTAGTCAGTATAAATTGCTAAATGAATACACTGACACCTGAATGTTTAAAATATAAAGAAAAGTTGATGTTCCTAAAGAGAATACTAAACTAATAAGCTATCGTAAGCGTTGCCTATCTTCCAAAATTTAAAAGCATCTGCCTCATACAGTGCTAAATCGATTCTATAAAGTGAGCCACAACAAATCTATATTAAATAAAGCCAGAATAAATGTTTTGTTTGTTTTTGGCTATAGAATAATGAAGCCTAATCAACAGCTGTTTACAGTGCACTGCCAGCTATTCACCCACTTTGGTACAAGAAAAAATAAGCAGATAGAGTGGTGAATAGCTGAGTTTTAGTAAAATGTTTTTAAAGTGTTTAATGGTCATAATTTGTACTGTAGGTACTGTAGACTATTTTTGAAATCACAAATTTAAACATTAAATCTGGGGGTTATTGGGGCTGGTATTATAATCTAGAGGTTATAGTAACAAACTGTGAATGAGCTGATGACATCTAGCAGACCTGGGTTTGATTTCCACAACCTCCACTTGCATACTGTGTGATTCTGAGCAAGTCACTTAAACTCCTCAGTGCTCCTGGGTTGCACCTGAAAACAGGCACTTGTGCCTAGTGGGCCTTATGCAGTTACCAAAAAATGTAAAAAAATACCAATATATTTTTACTGCATCATACAGTAGTCAGGGTACCCTGTAATTTACCTTTGTTTTACTCTGGCTGCAATGATTTTGTTTAGTTAAAGATAAACATTCAGATACATTTTGTGTTTCATAAGCTTGTTTTTAGACTTTAGTCAGGTTTTTATTGTAATCTTTACATGTGAGCATCTAGGGGATAGTTGCTAAGAGTGAGATCACTGTCAGCAACTAGCTTATTCAAGTTTAAAATCTGCAGGGCCATCCAAAAATCCTCAGTGGTTTGAATCAAAACTAGTCTGAATAAAAGTATGCTCACAAGGAAAAACTTGCCCTGCCACTTACAAAAAGGCTTCATACTTAGCACCCCATTTAAGTGAATGGGATAATTAGCGCATTTTCTCCCATCTTTTGTTTCAGCCTGTGTGGCAACAAAAAGTTTTCTGATAGACTGCTTCAACACAAAATAAATGTTAAGTGTTTAAGTGTACTTATGCTTGGCCAATGGATTTTGAAACCAAACAAGACGATTAAAAATAAATCAGTGTCACATAAAACCCTTGCCCTACCTTGCATTGCATTGTTTTGGCCAAACCCAAGTCTGCATGCAAAATTGTCAATATATTTGAGAGTATTTTATTAAAAATGTTAATACTTTTTACACAGTTCAATATGAAAACTCAAAAATTGCAAGAAATTGCTGAACATGTCAATTTTTGATGAGAATGATGAAAATTGAGGATTCCGCAAAAAAATTGTAGGTGCAATTTTCCAGTGGCTCTGATCTGGAGTACTGTGTGCAGTACTGGAGGCCACACCTTCACAAGGACATTAACCAAATTGAGGCAGTCCAGAGAAGGGCAGGCAAAATGGTGCAGGGACTGCATCAGAAAACATATGAGGACAGATTAACTGAACTCAATATGTATACCCTAGAGCCAAGGAGGGAGAGAGGTGATATGATTGAAACATTCAAACACTTTGACGGCATTAACAAGGTGAAAGAGTCAAACATGTTTCAATATAAGAAAAATATCAGGACAAGAGGACACAGCATGAGATTAGAGGGAGGCCGATTAAGGGGTAATGTGAGGAAGTTCTTTTTCACAGAAAGGGTAGTGAATGCATGGAACAGCCTACCTCAGGAAGTGGTGGCTATGAATACAGTGCAGGGCTTCAAATAGGCATGGGATAGGCATAAGGGAGCAATACAGATGAGTATGAATAGATAGGCCATTGACAGAGTAAAGACTGATGGCACATTCGTAAGGCAGAAAAAGAAATGGGCAGACTGGATGGGCCTGGCGGACCTTATCTGCTGTCAACTTCTATGTTTCTATGTTTCTATGTGTCTATGTACTCTCTGTGCCTGATTTTCAAAGGCTGATGCAGGGCTTGTGTCAAGCCCTGCATCAACCCTGATGCTTGGCACAACTGCTCCAAACTCCTTTGATGCAGCTGCACCCGATTTTAGTATATTGGGTACAGTTGTGACACTTTCCACAATGTAAAGCACCAGGTGCCACTTATTTGGTGCAAGCCCCATAAAATGTGTCCCAAAATAGCACTGGTTCGACCAGGGAGAGCTGGTCTAACTCACGACATTTGGTGCACCAGACTCAGAATCATGAACAGCACCAAAGAAATGCTGCAAGCGTCCTGCACCATATGTTTGGCACACTAGTGACTCGTGGCATCCGCATCTCATTTTAAAATCAGGCCCTCTATGACTAACTCTTCTTAGACATAATTATTTATAATTTGTTGCTTCTGAAGCACTTCTTTTTAATTTGAGTATCTGTTCCTGTTTGTGGTTGAGCAGTTAGGCTGAAAGTCATGATCTTGCTGACACTGATGAATTCAATCATCACATCACTTGGGCCCACTTTTGAATCCACTGCTGGGTCAGGAAACTTCTCCATCAGTCACATTGGATCTGGGTTGATATCAGGGGTCAAAACAGTCTTATCTTCTCCACAAATTGACCAGAATAGAGCCTCTATCTCCATGGACATCTGTAAAATAAAATGTACAGGTACAGATGCCATTTTGAGTGTTTTTTTAATAGTTGGGGTGGGAGGGGAAATTGGTTAACCAGGAGAGGCATGCTAATCCAAAGCTTGTTTCCAGGTGTGAGCTGGGAGCACAAGGAAGTTAAGTGACTTGCTCAGGGTCACACAGTATGCAATTGGAGGCTGGGGGATTCAAACCCAGGTCTCTCAGTTTGCAGCTCAGAGCCCTAAACCACTGTGTTATACTGTCTCTTGTTACTCAACAATATTGTAAAATAGTCAGACAGCTATGAACAAGATGGCTGTTGTTTAAAAACTTAAAATTCTGCATGGCACTCTCACTGAATGGGGGACTAATGTATGGAACAATATAAGGCTGACACAAATGATAAAACCTGGACTAGTTGTAGCCATGCATTAGATAACTCTTAGTCTGACTATAAACCAATCAGGTTTCAGAATCTACTCCCATCCATTTTATAATTACAGTACATACACAGAGCACTTTCTCAGACAAAGAAGTCAGTGTAAGTAAGTAAACATGAGACAGGGTGTTGCTGTGAAAGACCAATAGTTGAGAATGCTGACTTACTGCTGCCCAAAGGCAAAAGTGACAGTTTATGCATCTTTACCCAAATGTGAGTTCTTAATTAAAAATGTAAAAATGTCTCAGGGGATTTCTTCCCTGCTTGAACTCTTAATGACGTTTTTTTTTTTTTTTTTGTTAACATTTCAATTATATGCAATAAAGGAGAACTATGCCAAACATTTGATATTTTTTCCCCTGTTGAAGCTGATTTTATATACTGGTTTCCATTTTGCTATTGGTTTATGGCCATTTGGAATGCAAAATTTGCATACTAGTAGAGAGTACTGTCTTCTGAATGACATAGTTTATGTTCCTTTAATCCTCAGAGTTCTGTTGTACAATATTGGCACATAATGACAAGATTGCAGGAGCATAACAAGAACATGCAGTGATTTGGATTTACAAAAAGGCTAGTTAAGGTGAAACAATAACTAAATGTGAATCAATATTTAGTAAAGAGGCCGAGGGGCTACAGAAAATGCAGGTTTTCAGACTGAATACAATTCTCATTTAAGGGAAATAAGTTTTTTCATTTATTATCATTACGTTATACAACAGCAGTATGTCCAGATCCCTACCTAGCAGACACCAGTCCTGACCAAACATCATCTTTCCATTCAAACCCTTTTGTTTGTACTACCACTTGAACTAACTGAATTTGCTGCTACTCTATCACAATCAGGACCGATTTTGTTCCAGAATTCCATTTAAAGTGGTGAAAAGAAAAGGAAATTTATAGTCTGAACATTCTGTTCTGGGCCCAGAGTACTGCACTGGGTAGAAATGGAACCTATCCTCTTACAAATAATAACTAATTGCAATGCTTCTGTATAAACCTGTTGCTTGCAGCAATGACAAAGCACACGTTTTACCAATGCATATGCAGCAGCTGGACTGAACATTCCCTTTTTTTGCAGCTTAGGTGTAAAGGTAGAGGCAACCATAGGCAATGACCTCATATGCCCACTAAAAATCATTGCGCCCAAGTTGTGCTGCAGAAGTAATACCTAGCTGTCAATGTAATCCAGAGTGGCATTCACTCCAGCTATGTGGTTAATGTGTCCTGCCTAGTTTATGACTCATTCATTCATAATTCATGGAGCTGGATGTGCATTATGTAGATCATCCCAACTTTTTAACCACTGTACAAATTTAGCTTACATGTTCCTCAGATCATAGATGATTGTAATGCAAATGCTGAATTCTCATTAGCTATCAATTGATCAAAAATAACCTGCAATAATTGCCCTATATCAGAAAATGGGGCTGAAGGCCTCAGAATTTTTAAGAGTCTCATGGGGCTTTGAACATTTCATACTAAGTGTTATCTGATTACAATAATGAGACCTGCAGTAGAAGGTGGGCTTTAAAATTGGCCATGATCCACTTGAAATGCTTTTAGCACAAGTAGGCAAAAGTCATGAGTAACACAGGCTCTGTTCTGAGAAGAAATGTTGATAGTCCTCTAAAATCTATAACACAATTAAAATAACACCTTAAAAGGAATATTACAATTAATGTTCTTGAAATATCCTTAATGCCATTTTTTTATTGAGTTAGTGTATTTTCTGACATCTCTTATTTTTAATTATCTACAGCTGTAACGTTCATCCTATAATGTTATCATAAAACAGTGACATTAAATAATGCTTTCATAATGTATACAATGGTAGTTACTGACAAGATTCTCTATATACATCTGGATTTAATGGGAAAATATCACAGAACTCCAATTCAAATGAATGAGATTTTCCTGTGGTATATGTTGATATACAGTATCACGATAACCTTCATCTTGTCACTTGCTACCACTATAAAGAAACACAATCATGAATTGGCTACAAGTAAGAAAGTTAAAACACTGATTTTTGTACTGGTAAAATTAATTTAAAGGAAAAGTCCGCCTAGAATGTGCAAAAACATATGTTATATAGAGTGTTTTGATATGTATGTCAAGTCCTAGTGTGTCTTTCCCTCTCTCTGCTATTAGGGTTTTTTCTTAAATTAGTCTGCTAGCTGTATGGTAGTTTTACGACCCCTTGGGATCGCCATCACAAATAGGTTTATTTGCTTTCTTTCTCCTAAGATGCACCCTGGTTCATGTGAGAGTGATGTAGCTATGCCCTTCGATTTAGCAGGGTCTGTCACAGCCCAGCCACAAAGATTATACTTTTTTCAGAGAAGTCACATTGCTAAGTTTTGGGTGAGTGTAATCATTATTATTTTTTGATATTAGTACCTTATCCTGCTATGTTACAACCTATAAGATGATGTCCAATTTTTGCTACTTAGTACTGGTGCAAAAACTGAAAGTGACTGAGAGGAATAAAGTAAACAGTGACATGATTCAAACACACACACACACACACACACACACACACACACACACACACACACACAGTAGAACATAGCAAGACAAGGTACTTATATCAAAAAATAATAATGATTACATTCACCCAAAATCCAGCAGTGTGTCTTCTCTGGAAGAAATATTTTCTCTGTGGCTGAGCTGTGACAAGTCACTGGCTTCCTGCAGGGGCAATTAGACATCACATCAAAGGGTACCTGGAAAGACTATCTAGGATAAGAGGCCATAAAAGAAACCAGAATGGCAACCTCCACGAGCAATAAAACAGTTAGGGAAAGTTAGAAAAAACATCTCTCACAGCCAGAGGAAAAGAAAACAGTGGAAACTGGTTAGAACACAGAAAAAAAAGACTACTGCATATCTTTTTCTGATTTTAACATGGAGTTTTCCTTTAATGAAAAATATTTTGAGTTATAGTGAGCAGAACAAAATTGTACTTCGTACCAGTTTCATTTGCAGCCATGCATTAAGACCATGCTTATTTAGCTCTGTGAATCAAAATTCCCTTATTTTTGATAAATAGCTTTTCCATAATGTACTATTTAGATTGCCACAGCTGAATGAAACTGTGCAGTAGTTTGTAACCAGAAGCACAAAAAAAAATCAAAGACCTTCAGGTTTGTAAAACACTCATAGATTCCTCAGTGTACTGTTAATAGGAGATGCAAACTATGTTCCGTTTTGTCACATACAAGGGTTTTAGCTTTCTTTCAGGTAAGAAAGGGTGTTTGCCTCCAGCAAGAGGTCATTCTAAAGTAGAATTAATTCAGCACTTCTATTCATTATGCCACATCTTGTAATGAGTATTTAAACGAGTATACAGTAATTAAGTCTCCAGCACCATGGAAAAGCATTATTCTCAGGCTCTATATGATACTATTTAGTTCCAGATAATTATTGTATATCAGTGCATTAACTGGGATTAGAGGCAATATGATTCCTCATTATTGAAGAAAGCTGGGACCCACACACAGTCACTATTTAGTGGTGCAAAGTGGCCAGAAAAATAAATTGTAGAAATGTAGAAAATATATTTTTTTTCTTATCGGGGTGTTTTGGGAGTCTAATGCTGTGGCATGTAACCACTCCATATCAAGCAACTGTCCAAGGCTCTGTATAGGTGTTGTGCCTCTCTAGTATGCTCACTCCAAGTGTTCTAAACTAATAGAGTACTATGCTCTGCAGTCACTACAGTACATTCTTTCATTGATTTTAAAATGCTTTTGTATACAGTTTGTATGAAAAGTATTATATGAAGTAGATGCAAATTCATCTTATTATCTGATTCTGCCAGGAAACACTGTCAGACAAGGATGTAAGCATACCTTAATTAAAATATTTGATGGAGTATTCATATACAGTGACCCACATAGCCTAGTTTTCAATATTCATTATCCAGGTTAGAAAGATAAAAAAATCAGTAAAACACTCTACCACTCCCTCAGGTGATGTGGTATAGTTTCATGACCGCAACCACCCTCCTCAGAGGTCTCACCTGTCAACCTCTAAGGCTTTCATTCACTTAAAATAAGTATCACATTTTTATTAAGGGGGGCTGGCCATGTGCTAGCTCTGAAATACATCTTTTTATGATGATTTAATCACCCTAAAAATCATGCCCAAGGCCCCAGATGTCACATTAATAAAGAGACCCTGCACCAGACCCCAAGACAATGACTAGGGGACCATTTGAGTCACAAATCACCACAATTCAACACTCACCTCCCTCCTGTCCCCATGGTGTAAAGCCACAGTGTCAGTATGCTTCTAGCTGACAGCCTAGTTGCAGTGCACCCATGGGGGACAAGCTATACATGCATAATTTGATGATGTTAAGCAGACTAAAAGACAACTCATTAGGAATGTATGAATCTGGAATATAAATTCCAGTGTACCAGAAATGAAAGGGTACACAGCTACACAGATTTAAGTAATAAGTAGTGTTCACTGTTTAGGAGAAAAAAAAAATCTCAGAAAACTAAGAAAAGTAAACAAATGATAAGAATAATAAAACAACAACAAAATAAAAACCTGGTTATCCTTACTAGTGAGCCAAGTCTTGCACCTTGGGTACTTCTTCCAGTTGTCATGTGCCAGTTACAGGCATGGTAACAAGAGCTGGCAATTTGTTTTTCAAACCTTTCTACAGAAGGAGTGTGATGCAGGTCGGGAAATGACAGCTTCGGAAGGGGTATCCACCTAACCAACACTAGCCAGTTAAAGAGAGTAAAACGGTATTTTCTTTTTTTTTTTATTTGTTACAATGCAGTTTAAACCAAATACTGACTAATGAATAGCTGAGTACCTGTGGTGCAGGGCACTGATAGTTCCTGACAACTAAAAAAAAGTACTTTTACATCTTTACCATTATCCCCCCCACCCCCAGGCTTGCTACACACATGCTGTAATATGACAGTATACTGACATTCTGGCAGCATATTTCAAGTAAGGGAACTACTGACTAGTCAAGATCTTGGCTTTTTAGAAGGACTACAAATCAAAGATCATGGTTTAGGAGAAAGCCTCTTAAGAAATGTGTCATTTTAGGGTCTCTGGGGTTGAGCCAGGGAAGGGAGCATCATACAAAGGAGCATTAGGGAGCTGGCACAGTACCCATTCCCCTTACAAAAACTATTTATCATGTATTTTAAGTGAATAAGAGGACATATGGGATGGAAGGGAGATCACTGAGGGGGTAACTGGTGGCCATGAATTTAGGGCTGGCCATTACGTACTGTGTGTATGAACAAGACAACATTTATTAAATGGAAAACTATGCAAAATGCTGCTACATCTGAAAGCTCTTGTCATAATGACATATGTAGCAAAGTACCCACTTCAGCAGGTGAGGATTACATGAACTGACACTTCACTTGCAAAGTGATATTTCAGCTAATGCTTTGCCTGGTGAACAGCCATGAAGTGGCACATCACCAGTGAAGTGCAACTTTGCAGAGTTCCTTTACAGTTTAAAAAATCAAAAAATAATGCTCCCTTCAACCTACCTTCTCATAGTCCCCAGTCCCACCCTCCTCTCCCCAGACCCAACCAGTATTGTCATGAACCCCTTGTCCTTCACCAAGTGAGCAGCACACAGTCACACTCTCTTCCACCCCAGGAGAATTACAAACAGCAGGTATGGTTAAAGGGAGTGTCAATGTCCCATTTATAAAAGTCTAGTGAGACTGTTCCACCAGGAGAATAGGGATAGATAGGTAGTTTTCATGTATCTAAAAAATAACAAGTGCAGGAAGCAGGTTCAAGACCCAGAGTAGGTAGGAGCTGTCCGTTAAATTTAGGGTGTCCCCTGCAGTGATAAAATAACCTAAATTTAAAATCCCTAATTGCATCAGATAAATAATTAGCAGTTTTAAATAGGATTAGCTACAGGAACAGTGTGAGCATATAATTAGTTAAAACAGTGGGATGCAGCACAGAGGGGGAAGTTGGAAAGAACACCTGGCCCTGGCTTTCCTCACACATCTGCAGTTTTGCTCATAGTATAGTGATTGGCAGAGTTTTTATGTAAAAAATATAGTATTTGTATTTAAAATTGGTAAATGGTAGTATTGGTGGCCAGAGGGCTAGTAACTGATCGCCCTGGCAACTGACACAATCTCTGGTAGTCCAGTAATAATTTGGTCTGCCTGGATTTCCTTTGATTAGTTAAATGATTTTTATTATTAAATGAATTGCTCCTGAAGTGAAAAAGGGCCACTCTGTGGTAAATAAATGAAATGATGCGAGTGGCAGCTGCAGGTGCTCAGAGCACCAAAAACTGAGTGAAGAGGCAATGAGAGTGACCGAGCATCAGTTCCACAGTGAGAGTGTGCAGGCGCTCAGTAATGGAATTCTTTGTCTGCTTGCGGGCCGCCGTCTTCACTCTGCAGCTATTCGGAAGTCAGGTTTCTGGCCTATTACTGCTCTTGCTTTGAGAAGCACTGAGAGGGAGACTCATCGTGCTCTCCTCTTGAGGCAGGATCAACCATATAAAATTCCCTTTTTCTTTTATTTATGCAGGCAATAAGCACCAGGGGAACTGACTGTAGGGACTGGCACTCAGAAAATAAAGATAAATAAAAGGGGCACAATCTGAATGCGGGCCCTGGAAGTCCCACACATTAAAAAAATGCACTTACTGTTGGTACAGCACAAGGGAGCCATTTTGTGCATTGGAGGTACAATTTCAGGCATGGTAACTCACTGCTTCACTCAGCAAAAAAACACATGAAAACATAATAAATAAAGCCTTGTGTGGGCTACGGGAGTCCTGGGCACAGAAGAGAAATACAGAACAGTTTAACATATGCACACAAGTGAAAGCAGAGCATTTTAAAGTAAGCCTCTGTTAAGGGAAAGTTATTTCAGTCTCAACACATTTGCCACATTTCAGGATCATGTTGCCAAGCTGTTTTTTCACAGAAATGCACCAAATGTGTCGGGCACATACAGCATAGTATTCTATAAAACAGAAAAAAATTGTTTTGAGTGGATAATGTATGAAATATAGGAGTTGCTAACCTTAGAAGGGAGAGTGGGTCCTTGGTGAAGCAATTCCCTACAGGCAGTTACACTGGAGATGGGGCTTAGCATGGGAAAATGAATATGTAATTCCTGAGTATAAAAAAACAAACTGCTGTGGTCACTGTAATTAAAGGGGAAACAACTATTTTGAATGGAAAACTAAAAGAAAAGTGCTCTAAAGTGATTGTTTCTGCAATTAAATTATAAAAGAATATTAGTCTTGGTGACTACACTTTCCAAGGGGCTATTGTGAACAAAAAAACATTCAGCAGAGAGCTTAGGAGGACATCTTTCTAGTCAGTATAGTGAAAACCTGCTTAAACGCTGGGAAAGTGCTTATTTTGTGTGACAAAGAAATGTATTTTAAAATGGGCTCAAAGTTATAATAAACATGGGGAGCCTTAGAATGTTGAGAGGGGTAGTTGATCTTCAAATCTAAGAATTTCATTGTGGCTTATGCTGCAGCATAAAGGATTTTAATTGGTGCTGAGCCTCTGGACAGGTCAGTGTCCACTCAGTGACCACAAATTTACATATGTAAATGAGTTTTGCCTCTAAAAGAAGCTGCACAGCCAGTGTGTGGTCAGTCTGAGCAGGGAGAGCGACCAAGAAGGAAGTTGCCCAAGCAAGGGGTGTCCTCTCTGAAGAGGCCTGATGCAGAGATAGAGCCTGACAGAGACAGTTTAATTTAATTCCAGTATAGTAATAATAATAATAATAATAATAATAATAAGCTTTATTTCTATGGCACCTTTCAAAAACCACGAAGCCTAATAAAATTTAAAACACATCAGACAACAAAGTGTCCTAAAAATATAAAACAGCAATAAAACAACTAATACAGTCAGAAGAAGAAATTAACCACCAAATGCTTGACTCCACAAATAAGTTTTCAAGGCCTGTTTAAATCCCTCCATGGTCGCGCACTCCCATAACCGATGGGGTAGAGAATTCCAGAGGGTAGGGGCTGCAAACATAAATGTCTGGGCCAACAGAAGATTTTAAGCACACCCTTGGGATCTCTAGCAACCCCTCATCAGCTGAGCGGAGCAATCTCCCGGGGCGATAAGGAACCAGGAGCTCTTTCAAGTAGTATTAGGGGATCACCTGAATCCCAGTGTAGGATCAGCTAGGGTAGTAAGTGGGAACAGGATAAAAATAGAAAGCCTATTGCTTCAAGTGGCTGATGATCCTATATGACAAGTTTTCTTCACAGAATAAGAAAAGCTGCAAACCTGAAGAAATCACTGCTTCTCCTAATGACACCAAAACCTAGCTGACTCAAGAGGGCCCTCTAACAACACCAAAGCTACAACCACTTCAAAAACCGAATTTCTTCAGTAAACCCAAATGAGTGTGGTATTGCACAAACCTTATTGATACAGTTTGGGAACTATTTTAAAAGTCACAATGACACTGTTTTACAGATAATTTACCTCAGTCCTTTTCTTTTTAATTCTTTGTTGACCGAGTAAGACCCACTAGGCACAACTGCTTGCTTTCAGGGGCAACCTGGGAGCTTTATGCTGGTTAAGTGACTTGCTCAGAGTCACACAGTATGCAAGTGGAGGCTGGGGGAATCAAACCCAGATCTGTTGTACCAAGCTCATTTACAGCTCGTTACTCTAACCTTTTGTCTATACTGCCAGCCTGTCAGTTCTTCTGAATTTAAAGAGCCTTTTGTCAAGTGAAGGACTGAACCTGAAGGGACTGAAGGGGAGTCTGTCACAACTTTTAATGTACCAGTGTTCAATATGTTTGATGCTGCTGTCATTCCAGAATGTTTTACAGTAACTGATGTGTAGAAATGACAACTGATTTTCTAATAATTTAGAGTATAGAGATAAGATACAGTAACTGTGTGATTGGATACCTGGATGGGTATCTGGCAGAAGGGGTCAGTGGGCAGACTGAGGTAGATAAGGCCTAGTAGTCAATGTATGCCCTTAAGACAAGTGAATTGTATGGCATTTGGGTCTGAGGTAAAGCCTAGTGCTGGGTGAACATAGTAATTGGATAAAAGGGAGGGTATCTGGCAGAAGGGGCCAATAGACTAACTGCTCAGAGGTACAGCCCAGTAGTCATTGCATTCCTTAATATCTAAAATGAATAGGCTCAGGGATTAAGGCCAGGGAAGGCATTTATCCTGGGTCCGTGTGATATCTGGAGGGCTGGTGGGTGGTGAGTGCTTGCAGTCTCCAGGGAAGAGAATACAAGGTGGTTAGTGGGATGGTGTTGCCCTACTAGGATAAAAGTAGAGTCTAACATATACAGATTTTATGTGTTTTGAACAGTCATTTCTTTCTGAATCTGAACCGTGCTATTCGTGGCTGTTATTGCAGATATTTTTTTCACCATTTCAGCAAAATGTTACCTCTTTGCTCAATAATCCAAATGTCAGTGTCCTTGCTTACAATGTCAGTGTCTCACATTTCTGCAGGTCTCCAGGTCAGTCTGGTGCAGCATTCCCTACTCTTGGCAGCTCTTAGCCTCTCCAGTTGGGGACATAAGGAATTGTATACAGGTAGTACCTAACTGGGATAGGGTTGTCACAGGTGAAGAAACAAAAAATCCTTGATGTCACCTATCTCTTTGTGGAATGATCCCATCTGTGACCAGAGGTTAATAGAGTAGTGTGGTTCATCTCATACTTTCTGCTAGGCTTAGGGAAAGGAGGTTGATTAGGTGCTGCTGAGGGGATGGGAAGGGCTATTTTCATGCTGATTGTTTCCAGGGCTGGGGTGGAAGAAGGGAAACAAAGGAATCATGCACTCATGGATAATTAGAGTGGGTGTTCAGTAAACTGAAAGCTGAATGAGAAACACAAATAGCAGCACTCAATGATATTAATGAAAAAAGTAACTAACTTAATGTTGACATTAAAAGCCATCAGATATGTTTATTAGACCACAAAAGCCATGACACATAATTCTTTCAAATGACCCCTGACAGCAATCATGGCCCTGATGCGATTAAAAAGTACACATTCTCAGTGTAGTGAGTTTTGATGTGTTCTTTCCTTGAAGAGCCAGATCCTAGTCCCAGTCCCATGTTGAATCTTAAACACAGTGCTCTGAGCTACTGTCATGCCCTCCTCACCCAAACTGCAACTGCTGACCGACTGCCAGTTCACATGTAGAGCACAGACTCAGTGTTGTGCAAGTTGTGCTCTACATGTGACCTGGCAGTCAGTCAACAGTTGCAGTTTGGGTGAGGAGGGCATTTCAGTAGTTCAGGACACAATGTAAAAGATTTAGTGTGGGACCAGGGCTGGGATCTGGATCATCAAGGAATGGATACATCAAACATCAAGACTCAGAGGATGTATCCTTTTTAGTGGCATCAGGACCAGGGTTGCACTCAACAGTAATTCAAGTCAGCATGGGGTTGGTGTCATCACAGCCTAGTTATTATGACAAGGATTGGAGGACAGACTTCACCCAGACCACTGCGTATTGCTATGGAGATCAGTCAGCTGGACTACAGAGTCATATCGGATTCATGGGGCAGCCAGCAACTGGTACACTTAGTAGTAAGGCAGTTAGCATTCAGGGGTGGGCTACTTTACCCTGATGTCATGGACCTGCACAGTTCTTCAATGGACAAACTACCTACTAGACCACCAGGTATTTTTTTTTTTTGTAATTTCAGGACACTTGGAAGGGGTAATTTGAATGAACTCTGTGTGCTGCTCTTTGCTGCACAGCAGCAGTCTGCAGCTCAACTTCAAAATGCCAGCTCTGGCTCTGCTCAAGTCAACTATTCCTGAATGCAAAGAAGGCAGTCTCCATGACCTTTGGCATGAGACAGAGACTTGCTAGGCTCCCCCCAACAACCACCCCTTTCCACACCTTCAATGTAACAATGCTTGAGGATGTCACCCCGTTTAGGTATCTTGAGGTTTGGCTGGACCAACAGCTTGACTTTTCTGGACATGTGGATGCCATCAACAAAAAAATGCACCCCAAGCTTGGTGCCTGGTACAGAAATTGTGGATGTATCCCCATGCCTTCCTACAGGGCACTTGTCCAAAAAATGATCCTCCCAATATTTGATTACAGTGATGTAGTTTACAATGCCACTCACAGAACTTCCCTAGCCAGAGTGGACACCCTCTTCCACGCTTTCTGCCATTTTTCTCTTGACTGCCCCCCCCCGTACTCACCACTGCACCCTATACCAGTCTCTCTCTCTCTCCTTCCCCTCTCATGAAGATTGATGCTTCTCTCATTCTGCTAACTTTGTAGCAAAATTCTTGTTCAGTTACCACCCCTCTTACCTTTCCACTTCCCTCTCCATCCCTCCCCATTCTACCTACTCCCTTCATAATATTAACCCCCATACTCTTGC
Source organism: Neoceratodus forsteri (assembly GCA_016271365.2). Lineage (NCBI taxonomy): Eukaryota > Metazoa > Chordata > Ceratodontiformes > Ceratodontidae > Neoceratodus > Neoceratodus forsteri. The sequence continues at coordinate 874,807,002 of CM057458.1, read as the reverse complement.
TGTGCCCTTCAGGACCACCTCCATTGGCCAAGCTGCCTTCTCTCATTTGTTCCCCAGTCTCTGGAACTCCCTTTCCACCTGAATCTGTAATACCCCCTCCCTTCGTGCCCTCTCCTTGGTCTTTCGCTACCGCTTCTCCCCTTCCTGCAGCTGCCTTCCTTCCACAACTCCCTATCTCCCCAGAATAATTCTACTTCTCCTCCTCTCCCTACTAATCTCTGGCACCCCATATTCACTTTTTCAATGCTACTGTACTCCTACTGTAGGTTTATTGCTTCATCTGATGAGATTCTTTTATTTGCACTTGAAGCCTAGTAACTTGTGCCTGCATAGTTTGATTACTCTCAATTGTATACTGTATATTTTATATTGATCTGTATTTTGTTACTTTGGATTCTGTACATATTATGACGACTGTACCATGTATTCTTCTCCCCTTCCCCCCCCAGGACTCATCTGGAAACAAACTACACTGCTCAGTATGCTTTTCCTGGTGAAACTTTTAAATAAATAAATATGTATGGAACTATTAAATTTCATGTCATGTCAGTTTCCAAATCATTGCTTAACTTATGTAACTGCATAAATAATGTACATATTAAGTGATGATTTCTATGGTTGTGCATTAAAGCAAGCATATGTAGTATATTAAATGCATGCGAGTTTGTGTGTGTGTGTGTGTGTGTGTGTGCACACGCATGTGCGCGTGTGTTTGTATACTGCAGAGCTGAGAATCCTTCTCCTCATTGATGTCATAAGGCTGCATGTCAGCAGCCATTTTAGGGTGTTTACAATGCAGAATATTTGACTCAAGAGAGGCTTTGTACAATTTTCAAATACTATGGAACTGCATTTATCCTTCTTTATAACTGCAGTTTCACCATAAATGTAAACAACTGCCTCTTCTTTACAAGTGTATAGAGCCATTTTTTAAAGATGATGTGTAAAAGGTGGTTTATGCACCCTTTAATCATTTTTTAAAAAGAGTCTTCATACTTTTAATTTTCGGGGAAATGATAAACTTTATGAAACCACTGTACAGCTTGTGCAAAGTTTAACACGTTCTTGTGAAGTTAAACTAAAAAACACTCCTGCTAAGGAAAGGGAACATTCTTTAACCAGGTGTAGCACACTAAGCCAAAGCTTGCTTTCAGATGCAACCTGGGAGCACAAGAAAGTTAAATGATTTGCTCAGGATCACACAGTATGCACCAAAGCAGCTGTGGGCTTCAAACCCAGATCTTTAGATCTGCAGTTCAGAGCCTTAACACATTGCACTATACTGCCTCCGGTATGAGTGCTGTGGGGAGGGAGAGAGAGAGATTTTTTTTAACTTCTTAAAGTCTTTTTCCCAAATATAATACCATGAATGGTTGTTACTTTTTACTGTGTTTCAAATAATAAATAGCTCATTATTCATGGTACAGTTACAACAAATAACATGACCAGATATTTCCTGAAAAATCTTTGCTGTCTCCAGAGAAATGTCCTTTCTTCAGTATTGTTGTAGGGCCATCAGAGAGAATCTATTTAGAACTATCATGAGAGATCTAGAAATATATGGATACTTCAGTTACAATTTTTGCTTTATTGGGTGCTCTGGGCTGTGCGAGCTGTTTACAGGCATGACCTCAAAACACACAATATAGACAAATACAGACATATGATAATTATAAGTATAAAATGCAATAAAAATATACAACCTAAAGATTATTTAGAAGTAAGTGCAATTTAACTAAATACCTAATAATTGATAAAACTGTATTAGTTACTCATAAACCCCTAATGGCAAGTTGAGCCGATACTGAATACCCTGCATACTCTAGCCTGGGTAAGTGATACAGATAGCATACACACACATATTCAAATAGGCAAATCAAATACTGTGTTAAACATGATCTGTAAAGGTGAATAGTACTGGTGCTGTTCATTAGCAAAAGAGTATATTTACAAGCAGAAGACAATTTACAAAACACATTCATAACAGGATTTGTAGGGATCTCAGTTAAGCCCTACATTCCTTCTAACTTGTAGGTCTTGGGCCAGATTTTCAAAGGATGGTATAGGGATTGCATCAAGCCCTGTGCTGTAACACTTAGTTCCTGCCACTACACCATTCCCCTTTTCCGCACAAAAAAGTTGTCTTAACTTGTGTCATTTGCTGCATGGGATGGAAAATCCCATTTGTCTCAATCCCGGGGCTTGTGGCAATTCTGCGGCTTTGAAAATCTGGTCCCTGTTTTGTAGTTTACTTTCCTTTAAACTTGGCTGTAGACTTAATTCATCCATCCCACCCCCCACCCCCATATTTGTAGACACCTGACCTGTAGCTGGCTCTGCACATGGCCTGCAAGCCATAAGCAATTCAGGTTGCAACTGGAAACAAGTCCACCTAGACTCATTTTGCTTATATGGTAAAATATGTTTTAAATAAATAAAGTTTGGAGGGGCATGGTTTAGCCACTGGGTAATAGGGCTGATTAATCTTATCACTCCATTCTGATGCTTATCTAAAACATAAGTTTTCACAGATATCTGCCTGTTCTCTTCTCCAACCGGGATTGCCACACCTCATGGGCCAGCCAGCAATCTAGAAAGGTAAACACAGAGAAACTCCCAGTACCAGCTCTGCAGTAACCTTTGAGGGGACTCTCCAGTGGGCAACCATGAGGCACTCCTGAAGGAAGGCCTTTACAGCTGATATCTGGCAGTTCAGGGCAGGCACTGCATGGCTAAGGAGGCATGGAAAACTATCCCTGCAGCAGTCTACATCAGGCTTTCATGCATTGGGCCATAACCTGCACCTCCAGAGATGTTTGGATCTAAAGCTAAGGACATTAAGGGGACTTTTCCACTGAATGTACTGGATTTCTACTTCCTGCCACTTCCAGCACCCTCACTTATGCCCGGAGCAAGCAGCATGGCGGGGACCTATGATCAAGGGGCACAGACAAAATCAGAGTCTGCCTCACTAGAATACATCATGAAAATGTTGCAAATGGTAGCAGAGATGGTGGATCTGAAATCTTCAGTGGGACATAATACTGAGAAAATATGGAAATTAAAAGACCAAATGCATGTCATGGAACAGAGAACTTAGGATCTTGAAGCCTGGCAGCATCAGATCAGTCAATGGCTCAAAGCTGATGAAAAGTGTCTAGAGAGGCTTTGGGAAAGGGCAGAGGAACAGGAAAATCAGGGACACTGGAATGATGTCAGAATACTTGGCATCCTTGAGAAGGCCGAAGGGACAAATACTGTATGGAGCATTTCCTGAGCAAATTCCTGCCAAAACTCATGGACCCAAATTGGCATGGATAGGTGAAGGTAGAAAGGGCTCATCAGACAAGATGTCCAGCTGCCCCAGCTGGGGCTAACCCCAATCCAATCATTGCTTACCTGCTCCACTACTCTGTAAAAGAAAGACTTCTATGGGTAGCCCTAAAAAAGGGGAATTTGTACTGGAGAGATGCAAGAATCTCCCTTTAACCAGAATTATTCTCAAGAAGTTGTACAAAAAAGGAAAAGTCTATAGCTCCCTCAAGGTTGCTTTCAGGGAGGCTGGTGTACATTACAGATTTCGGGGACTAACCAACCTTAATGTCAGTAAGGATGGCCTGGACTTTGAGAGTAATTCCCCACATGAGGTAGCCAGATGTGTACAGCATCAGTGGCCAAATATCAAACTGGGGACTACATCCCCAGAAGACTGTGGAAAGAACACCAACAGACCCCTGAAAGCAAGCATAACCCTAGTATTAGCAGAGAAGGAACAGGGGAAAATAAACATCAACCCACCCAGGACCATAAGATGGCAGCCACTACCAAGGACACCCCAACACCACTGCAATACTCTTGGGAAGACACCAATATTGGAAAATACAGAGGCAGGAGCAACCAAATGCACCTAGTACAACAGAGGCAAAGACAGTGCTCCCAAAGTTGCTCACAAAGAGAACAAATGTGCATACTGGATCCCTTATCACCACCAGTGAAATACACTGCACATCTTCAGCACAAGGAATCGGACCAGGAGTCACTTGAAAAACTGGCATCCCCGATCCACAGCTGGGCTGATGAGGCTGCTGACCCTGTAGATATGGACATTGTGGACAGAACAAAACCTCCAATCCATCCAGGACATTGATCCTTTGCAGAGGGGACAGCTGTTGGACATATCTGAACTCCACACTGGAAGTTACTAAACAGCTCCCGAGCTTGCCTTGTTACTGGGATAGGTAACTGACATCCTTTTTACTACAATGCTACTCTGATTTTCATCAAAGGTAAAATGGGAGGGGAATGTATTTGGGAGTGGAGGTGGGTTATTGCTAGCATACAAATGGCTGGGGCTGTTTGGGGAGGCATGAGTGCAGTGCAGGCATGTGTGACTTTTATTTAAAATCCAACTGCAAGTACTAGAATTACCTGTTCAGAATTAAAAATCACTCCCACAGACAACCATCCAGAACAACGCTGCATGCAGTCTCTGAAGAAATAGGCAGATATATGAGTTGGGTTTTTTTTGGCACAGGGTCAATACCGCACACGGCAGAATGTTGTGTGACATAATCGTGTTGCGCGAATCCATGATAACTTTTTTTCTGTGGGAGGCTCTACCCCCACAACCCCCATTACAAGTGCTGCAGCCCCTGGACCCCCCTCAAAGAATTCTAACTCCGGGGGGGTCCAACACGGAGAGCGGATAGGTCCAGGTTTTGGCATAATGCTGTGTGCTATTAAGCGTACGACATTATGACCAAGTATGTTTATTTTTCACTATGCTTGCACTGCACTGTCTAAAATATATCAGGAGATTTCAGTAAGGCTTTTGACACCATTCCACATAAGAGACTGGTAAGCAAACTGGGTAGCCTGGGGGTTGGTAAAAAGATGTGAACCTGGGCAAGGAATTGGTTAGGGGCTAGGAGACAAAGGGTAATGGTAAACAGAGTTTGCTTCAAGGAAGGGAGGGTGACCAGTGGGGAACCTCAGGGTTCAGTGATGAGATAAGTCCTCCTTAATGTCTTTATAAGTGACATAGCAGAAGAGCTGGAAGGGAAGGTCTGCCTCTCTCCAGGGATGGAATGGCTCAGCAGACACCTGAGACAGCTGGAGAAGTGGTCAAGGGTATGGCAGCTGGGTTTTAATGCAAAAAAAAGTGCAAAATAATGCACTGAGGACACAGCAACCCACAAAATGGGGAAAGTTTTATTGACAATGACCAAGCAGGAAGAACACCTGGGGTAATCATATCAGATGACCTAAATGTGGCCATTCAGTGCGACAAGACAGTCAGGAGGGCTAGTGAGATGCATGGGGTGCATAGGAAGGGGTGTCACCAGCAGAAAGAAGGAAGTGTTGTTGCCTCTGTATAGATCACTGGTAAGACCCCCACCTTGAGTACTGTGTCCAGTTCTAGAAACTGTATCTCTGGAAGGACATAGACAGAGTGGAGGCAGCCCAGAGGAAGTCAACTAAAATGGTGTGGGTCTATATCGACAGCCCTAGGAGGAAAGGCTAATGGAGCTCAATATGTACACCTTGTAAGTAAAGAGAGAGAGGGATGTGATACAGACCTTTAAATACCTCACAGGGGTAAATAAGGTAGATGGGGGGCATTTTTCAGAAAAAAAGGTGCTTTAGAACAAGTGAACATGCCATGATTCTGGAAGGGGGTAGATTCAGGAGAGATGTGAGGAAGTACAGTACTTCTTCACAGAAAGATTTTATTTATTTATTTATTTAGGTTCAAAGGAATTACAGCCCTTAAGATGAGGTGGTGGTGGAGAAAACTGGTGGGGTTCAAAAATGCCTGGGATAGGCACAAGGTAATCACAGAGATGAGGAAGGGTGGGATGAGAAAGAGCAGTAGACCAAGCAGGGCAACAACAAGAATGAAGGTAGACAAATGGGCAGACTGAGTGGACCAAGCACCCTTATCTGCCATCAGATACTGTATTTCGAGTGTCAGCATTGCACTGTCAGGAATGCCACATTGTTTCTATTGGGGGGCTGCACCCCTCAAACCCCTTATGCGGTGGGCTCTTCCCCCAGCACCCCCCAGTCTCTAGGGATACAGCTCTGAGTCCTAGTTGTCTCGGAGGAGGGGGTGAAACTCCAGATGATGCAGTCCCCTTGCCAGCAGAGACCATCACAGCAACTGAGGTATTTGTTCAAATCCTGTCACTGTGATGGTCTTCGCTGTTGCACTTTTGCTCTGCAGTTGGTACATCTTGGAGTATTGTATGAATGTGCCTTTCCAGCTCTAACTATATTTGCACTACCCTATCTCTATAATATATTAATAATAATAAAAAAAAAACTACATTTAGGCATCAGTTAGGGTTGATGCAGAAAGCCTCAGAATAGGGAAATTTAAACTTAAAGTAAAGAAGTACATTTGGGCTTTGAGGCGATATGGTGTTGCATGCCTCAGGATTTGAACAATTGATCAATGCAGCATTTGCTTTATGCTAATTTCAGTACTATCTTTCAAGGCATTCAGTAAAAGTTTGAAAGAGGGGTGCAGAAGTTATGGCAAACCTAGTGCTTCAGTTGAGCAAACTATTTTTTTTTGTTTGTTTTTTTGCCAGAGTGGATAATTTTTCTTCAAGTTGAGTATAGAATATTTTTGTATCCTGTATTATGCTGTTTTAATTAATTTATAACATAGGCCTTCAGTAAAAACTCAGAGATAACAATCAGAACTGTTATACTATCTATAAGAGAACCTGATTGATATTTTACAGGTCGACAGTAATGAGAGCAGAAATATCAGCAGTACGTTCCACCAGTGACAACAGTTTAGCAGAATCATAATTCCACTTCTGAAAGACTAGGAAGAAATTTTGCATGGAATTCTGATAAATTAAGATTGCTTTTTATTCTGGCTGGGTTTGTGATGTGAAACGTTGATAGTAAAACTGCTTCACTGTAAAATGGAGAAATTGTTTTCCAGTTTCCATTGAAGAGACAATGTAAACTGAAGGATTTGGAGACTTTCCAAACAGAAAACTATTAAAACATCAGATGGCCTTCCCTGGCAGTTGTGTTAGGGCATTCAGAAACATAGAAACAGGTGTTGAGGGCAGACAAATCACCTAATATCAAATTGAATTTGCCCAGTAAATGGCTACAATTGTACCCAGCCTAATGTTGTACCAGAGATAATGTATCTATAGCACTAACTGTATTTTGACACCCCCACACTAGTTCGCTTATTCACTTCCCTCAAAGGCCCACCCTCCTGCCCTCGTCTTTCTTGGACCATTCCCTAAGTGCTTGTCACACCTGTGTTTAAAGCCAGAAACAGGATCAGTTCTGACATTTTCTTCTGGCACTGCATTCCAGTATTTCATCACCCTTTCTGTAAAAAATAAATTTCCTTATATCCCCCTAAAGTTTTATTTATTTAGTTAGTTAGTTAGTTTTTGTTTACCGGGTAAGTGCACTAGACAAAGCACATTCCTATTTTCAGGAATGACCTGGGAGATTACAAAGAATAAGGCAATGCAGTAACATCAGTTTATTTGTACAGCAAAAAAAAAATGTAATCACCGGCAATAAATGCTTCAGCAATGTACATGCAGAGGTATACATCAGAACAGTCGTACAGACAGAGAGCGATAGCAAAAGGTTCTGCCAACCAGTTTACATCCACAGCCTCTTGTTGCCTTGCCTTCACTTCCTGTGCCCAGGGCACTGCAGTTATTTTTTTTAATATCCCCTTGGATACTTATTGTCTCTTTCATAGACCCCTTCTCCCTCCAGGCCTCTAGTATATAAACATTGAGACTCTACTGCCCTCCTCATAACTCTTCCCTGCTGCCCGTGAATCATCTTTGTAGCCTTCCTATAAACATGAGGTCTCTTTTCATCTTAAGGTGTGGGCTCCAGAACTGCACACAGCACTTCAGGTAAGATCTCACCAAAGATCTGTACGGGGGCAGAATAACCTCCTTCTTTGCTCTAACCAGTCCCTTCCCTATGCACTCCAACATCCTAGTTGCTTTCCCTGTAGCCTTCTAGTACTGGGCATGGGACTTAAGACTGTCACAAACAATCATCCTTAAGTATCTTTCCTTTAATATCTGTTCCACCAACCATTGATTTGTTTATGGATTTCTTTTGCTAATGTACATGACTGCACAATTTTTGGCATTAAATGTGAGTTGCCATAGGGTATCACTTTGTTTGTCTGTCCAGATCTGTTTCCTTCCCAGATTCCTTCTGCAGTACCCAACCTGCCACTGATCTTCAAATAATCAGCAAATAGAACAATCAGAAAGCAAATGGGTTCAGTTCTTATAACATTTACCTACTTGCATCAATGGCATTCACAATAATGGTCATGGAAATGTTTTCTGTGGAAAACAATGCCAAACTGCAGAAATGTGGAACAAAACTGTAGAATTTTAATATACTCTGCTGCAGAATTTCACTCTTCTGCTTACAAGGGAATTTTGAAGAATGGGTTGGATTTGTTATAAATGTCAGCAGAATTAGAACATTCTGTAAAGCACTGCTGAATTAATACTAACACCTTTAAAATGTGATTTTGTAATGGAGTATTACATTTTCTTGTCTCTTGTTTTTTAAGCTGTACTCAAGTAATGATTTTTACATAAACTTGGACTAAATGAAGGCATACATGCAATGTTATTATTATTATTATTATTATTATTATTAGTGCTAGGTGATGTTTAAAGGGACTAGTTACTTGGACTACGCAATGCTTTTCCTCCCAATTGAAATTTCTGGAAAATGTGCATATTTCCATTAATGGAATGCTGCAGACTATTTGAAACATTTTGTAAAATGTTGCCATGCACAAAGTACTCAAGTCATGGAAACAAAATATGCCACTGGAAAAAGAATACAAATCCCAGCATTTTTATTTCTGAGATGGTGGGGGAAGAAGTAAATGTTTGCTGCCAAATTCATGGCAGATTTTTACACATGTATCTGCCCAAATACATCTGAGAATTGCTGTTATTGTCAAAATATGCATCTGCTTTTGACAAAATGTTACAACTTCTGGTACAAAATATAGCCAAGTGGGATTTATACCTTTTTTTTCCACAGTTATGTATTTTTTTGATTCTAACTATATGGTTAGACCATCTGATAGCTGGTCTAATAGGTTTAGATGCATTTTTCTTTTGAAAACAGAGATGGACACATCTTGGAAGGATGATTTTGAAAGGCCTTGACCCAGCCAAGTTATCAAGTTGATGAGCAAAACTTTGTGAATTGGCAACTTTGTGAAATGCATAATTCCATAAATGTTGCCCACATTTTATGAACTTTGGCAGAAGCAGAACTGTTGAAATCTCACACAACTTTGCTAGTTACCTGGGCTTTTGCTTATGCAGTCATGCTGTATACAGTCTACCTTTTCTGTTTGCTGTGCTAGTCTGTTACCAGCCTTACTACTTGCCTTGGGAAGAAGTGTCATCCTAAAACTGGATTTTCAGCACCACGTTTCCTTATCTCAACATTGTGTACATGCTCCATACACACAGAAGTCACTTTTAAAGAAAATATGCACATACTGTATAATAGTCATTGGCAAGTCTTCCATATTTTACATTTACCTTCACTGATAACCCCAAAACTTGTATCCACATATCCTCTAGCAAACCACTGAGCACAAGTAGGTAATTACTGCTTTAGTATACTGTACATGTAGAATAGCTTGCATTAATTAAGTGAGCAGCTCAAGGTGTATACAGCAGAGTAGATCAACACACAAAACACTGGATGTAAAATATAGACTTTTTGTGATATCTCTCATCTACAGAGGATGACCTATATTCTCCTGGACAAAACATGATATACCAGGCACAGGACACTCTATTTCTTTTCACTTGTAAAATAAACTACTTCCACTCTTATTTTTTAAAGCATGAAATGAAGAGCAAGTGTATAAGTCTTCACAAAAAATTACTGAAATTTCTGTCTCCTGCGTTTAATCTTCCTGACTCCTTCCTTACTCTGTGTCTCCACAGCTTCCCACCTGTACCAGAAACATAACCAAGATCCCACCAATGCATCTAGATGTTTGCCTCTATAAGACTGTCTTACCTTTCTGCAATGGGTTTTAGTAACCACTACCCACATCTGCCTAATTTATTTTGCTGTATCACCATTGTTTTGGGTCCTTGTATTTGCAATCCATACTTGTAAATTTTGCTGAAGTGTTTACTGTTACTGTTGTCTGGGTCTTGTAAAGGTGGCCTGCATTTTTTTTGCCATCTACCAGCTGTATTACTTCATGTCATTGTTTCTTCCTACGTTACCCTTTTCCCCAAGTGACACCTAGAAACGAGCCTTGGCTCATTGGTGCCTTTCCTGGTTATCAACTTTTAAATAAATAAAGAATCACTATTGTGGTTTTGGGGCAGAATATTGGAATTGTTAACAAGGCACACAGTGTGTTTGCCCAATAGGAGGAAATTCCAGGTAATCCTAATCCTTAATAAGGGCCAAATAGGTAGAGGGAAGAGCAAATCCAGGACATAATCAATTGTAAATGGAAATATGAATAGTCACCATTCTCCACCACAAAAAAAATGCTTTGAAGGATATCAAAGTTATTTAGTGAGATCTACTGGCTACCAAATACCCAGCCTTTCACTCACATGGAATTCCACAGGGGAGCAGTGTTCCTATACATATATTAATATATATCTTCATTACATAGTACAGTTATATATAATTTCCTGAAAAAGTATATCAAGCAACAACCCAGTACTACCCACAAAGTTATAACCACCATATACCTTAAGTTTTCAGCTCATAATTTGACTGGGAACTTAATCACTATAATCTGCAAACCTGGAGAGGGTAAAGTTCAAAAATTGGACATTTCATTACACAAATTTAAAATAATGCATATATTATGTACAATGCAAACAAAAAAATACTCTTAAAGCCAGATTTCTTTTGTAGTTTAAAAGTAAAGTCAAAAGAAAAAATAGTTCATTCTTCCAGCTTAAAGAGGCACTTATTCAAAAACCTTGTAAAATAAAAAAGCCACCTTGCCTGTGACATCCATATTCATGACAAAAATCTTTTAGCTGTGCTGTTATGGCATTCTATTTCTCAAGGTACAGTATTTTGTAAACCACTTTACACTATGTCAACCAACTCTGCCATCATAAATATACTAAAGCATATCATTTGGCAAACTAAAAATGCAAATTGTCTCTTTAAGGCATATCATTTGGTAAAATGAAAAGCTTTTGGCCCCTATATTCAGTAGTGGGCATTTGCAGTGTGTTAAAACCCAGCACTGTGCAAAATTTAGTACATGGCAGCCAGTTAGCAATATTTATGTAGGCAGCAAGCCATGTCAGGTCTGCGCTGCCTGTATGAATTCCAGGCTGTGAAAGCACTGCACAGTGAGCCCTTAGCACATAAATGCACAAAGCCTACATGATGTATAGGCTTCCTTATGTTGAATAGCCATGCCATGGAGGCTCGCGGACCCCATTGACATTCACAGAAAGGGATTGCAACCCCTTCTGCACCTGATCTTAAGTTTGTCTGAGCAACTACATAGGCAGAGGGATGAGTGGAGCAGCCAGGGGCCATTCCCACCATCCACACTATTCATCATGATGTTGAGTGCTGAGAGATAAGGGCAAAGGATACAGAGGCAGGAACCCTGCCATAACCTTTACATGTCCCAAATGTGCCACCTCTGCCATCCATGCTGGGACAGCTTACCAACCCTGCCCTGTTGCCCCATCCCTCCATTCAGGCGGAGAGGACTGGATGCAGCCACTGGGATGCTCACCCAAAAGAATTTTACATTCAGGACTCACAATGTCCCACAATTCCCATCTCCCAGTAGAGTAGAGTATCCACCTCATTCCCAGTGTGGGAATCCAACTGGATGCCTGGCTGTGTCTGCTGCTCAGCTCTGGCACACCAACACTTTGGGAGGGGGGCAGACATGGAAAGGTGCTCTGTGGAGGCTGTAGTTAGTTAATTCTGTGCTCTTCACATCTCTCCTTAGGTTTGGATGAGTGCAGGACATGTGTGTGCCTATCGCACATACCTGGCCCATATCAGTGCATAGGCACAATTGTGCACATGCAGTCTGCACCACAGCCCCCTACTGGCAGCAGATTCTGAGGGACAAAATGAGATAGGGCATTCCAAATGGGATAGTGTCCTTGCTCCTCAGAACCATATCCAGGGACTGGCATGAGAATGCCCACATATGGCATGCACAGCACTAAGAGGTAATTTGGATATCATTATGTAGCCATTAGCAGTTTTCCAGAATGCCTCCATGCACAAGTGTGCAGAGGCATTGTGTAGAACCATGGCCATTTATTCCCCTCATTTGTACCCTGCCAATGCATTCTCTGACAATAATGTGTACCCTTCCTTTCAGCTGATCCCCATGTAAATGTGGGAATTATTGCAGACCCCATGCATATTGGACTAATGGTCCCCCACCTGATTGCTGTCTAAACAGATGTTGGCCCCCCAGTCTACCTCTCAACACCAACCAACCCCACTCCCCCTGGTCCCTGGCTCACCCATCTGATTATTGATGAGCCAGCAACAGATCCACAAACACAGAAACATGGGACAAAGATGGCTGAAAAAGACCAGAGGTCCATCCATTCTGCCAAAGTTCCCTAGAAACCCTGGAACCTATTATTCCTCCAGGGTACTAACAATGTTTGACACAGACCCCCTGCCAACCACATTGGCCAACCACTGTCAAAGTTACTGGAAACAAATTTGTACTGTAGAAATATCTGATTCTGCAGTATACATGTGCTTATTCACTTTCATTCAGATGCTGACTGGCTGAGGAGGTGAGCAGAGTGTCTGGGACAGTTATTGTCTTAGGACCTGTTGACAGATCATCAAGGAAAGGATGAGTGAGTTGGGGCTGACGGAGGATGGGGCTGATGGCTGCTGAGTGTTGGGGCCAGGGAAACTGAGTGGATGCCACCAGTTTTCCATGGATTGGGTCTGCATTAATGCCTCCAGTTACACAAAGTTTAGTATGGGGGGGATCCCTGGACTGCTAGAGACAGGAATGCACAATTTAAATTGCCATCTTAGGGACTATCCTTTTTGATTGCCCATTGTTGTGGCATGAGGAAGGTAAAAATGCCAGTACTAGAAACCTTGAGGGATTTAAGGCCTCCAACATATGTATTCCACAAGGAATGCTACAAGTGTAGATTGCATTTGTTTACCAGTATTAAACAACATAGCTATTTATAGATTTCTCTACATGCAACCTATTGAGGTTGTTGGGGTTATTTGGGGGTTTTGTTTTTTTCTGGCTGTGAAACAGTACAATATTGAAAATTCTGAGGTACACATTTTAAAAACTGCATAAAAGATCCAATCTACAGTGAAATAGTTAGGCTTGGGTTAGTCTGGGATTAAAAATGCTTGGTCTGTTCAGTGATAGTTATGACTAAGGGTGATGTTAGCTTGTTACTTATCATATCCCAAACACTTACTTCAGCCTCTACAATAATACAACCCCCTTGCATTTGACCAACTCCACTGACATGTCATTCACTTCTCTTTATTGGTTTTCTGTTCTTCATAGTTTATTTTTTTTGCAGAGTTACATATAAAAGGTATAGAGTTTGCTTTACCACTGTCCCAGAACATCTCCCAATACCATTTTAATGTAAACAAACAGCAAGCTCATTGTTAACGCTGCATTGGAATTCAAAGTGCTGATTGAATTTTGTATGAGTCAGTAATCTTATTTTTCTTACTCTGTTAGATTAAGGGAGGGGGTGGGTAGTATTACGGGTATTATTCAAGGGAAGGATATAGATTTCCTATCATCACATTACTCTTGTTACGTAAATGCTGTGAGTAATCAGTTTTCACATTGCGGTGGGGGGGATGCATTAAAAAAAACGGGGATAAAAATGAGAGAGTACATGTTGAAAGCATTTCCATATTCTTTTAAATGTGGATGGCTACAGTGATGCTGGCCAGGATGCAATGTAGCAATTGTACAGCATATTACAAAATGTTGCAGTATACTGCAGGAAACAGTGTAACTCCATGGCAAGAAAGCCCTTTTATCATGTGGTATCTTGTGACCTGCCACTTTCAGTTACTGTGTTGCATCATGGCTGGCTCCGCTGAATGTTTGGTCATAAAAGTAAAATCAATATCAACACCATAAATTCAAGTCCCCTTTTCAACAACAAGTTCAGAATGGCTCTGACTACTATATAAAAACCTGGAGTACAAGGGTAATGTAGTCTTCATGGTCTTTTGATCCCAAGCCAATTTTCAGCAAAGACTGGCAACAGAACACTGTATAGGGGCTTTATGATGGGGGCTACTATTCTCTTGGAATTGATCAGGAGAATTCACTTAAACCATTTCATATGTGAACAGAGTGTAGATTTTAACCTTGATTCCAGGCAGAAGGCAGCTACAACATTCTTTACAAAGCCACCAAGCCTCTGCTGCTGCTGTCACATACCACAACAAAAAAAATTATAGCCACTGTCTGACTGAAGGGAAGAAAAGCAATTATAGCTGAGTGTTTTTACTAATTAAAATGACTCTTATTACAAGCTTTTAACTACATTTTTTTTCTTAACACACAATAAAATACATAACTCTAGATAGCATTATGGTTACAAAAAACATGTATGTTCCTGTCACTCTAACAGGAAAACAAGGCAAATGGAGCTTGTTGCATTAATAGTATAGTCGGATCCTTCCAGATGATGATGTAAGCAAGCAAGCAAGCAAATCATTATTTTTAAAGCGCTCATTCTCATGGGCTTTGAGTGTTGTACAATATACATATCAGAGCAACAGAAAAATCTCACAACATATATAACATCTGAAAAAAAAACTCTTGGACAAAACTCTGCACAAGAACAAGGGAGCATGATATGAGGCTGAGGGATGGAAGGCTCAGGGGTAATGTTAGGAAGTATTTTTTCACTGGAAGGGGGGTGGAGGCATGGAACAGCCTCCCAGTAGTATTGGTGGGAGTGAAAACAATATGGGGGTTCAACAGTGCATGGTATAGACATAAAGGTACTCTGGAGATGTGCAGAGCAGGGAAGTCACAGATCCAATAGAATCTGAGACTGCTGCAGTGAGTGGGGAAATGGGCAGATTAGGTGGGCTGTATGGTGTTTATCTGCTGACAGTTTCTATGTTTCTATATAACATCAGAACTCATAGAATCAACAAATGGACACAGACTATCCAAAAAAATAAAGCTTAGCTAGATTAAATGAAACATAATAAATAATAAAATAAACGTAAAATAACCATAACATTCATAACCAACAGGCTATGATGAGTTAAAAAGTGCTGTAACAAGATAGGACTTTAGACCCCTTTTAACTGTAATCAACTGTAATTTTGCAAAACTGTATAAGAAACATCACTGGCAGAACAGGTGAGAGCAGAGCAACAGCAACATCATCTGAAATGTTTCTATCTCATGGGAAAACAGATACTGATGGAAATCTGAGTGGGGCTATGACTGCTTTTTTCTTTTTTTCGTAGTGCTAATTAAATAGCCAGACTCTAGACCTCACCATCCACCTACTATACCTAACACAAGCAAATAGTTCAAAGACGGTCACAGGAAGTTAACTTTCAGTAGTCAACATAATTATGCTTGAGTAAAATAAATATTCAAACATGATTAAACTCTAGGGGGGGAAATTGATGTCCATTATTTTACATTTGTCAAGACAATAACATTACCCTGCTTTGGCATAGTTTGTGATGCCAGAGAAGTTTGTTTTATGAAGGTGGTATGGTTTGAAGCAATGGTGAGAAATATCTTGTAATCCCATTACTGCAGAGTTCTTCTTACCCATTTAACTCAGCTTATAACACTCCCAGAGGTACCTGGGTGCACAGAAGCAAATTTAGTTTATTAAACATGAGTCATGGCACCAGAAATACTGCACTGGTGAACAATGAAGGCATATAACAAAAGAACATTAAGAACATTTAAAGATATCTATGGGCACTTTAGATAACATAGTGGAATTTTATTCTGCAACAGAGCCTTTATTAGAGTAGAACATACCACGAGAAACTATGGCAAGCACATGGACCCATACCTAACAGTACTATTGGTGTACTGTACTAGAGGGATGCTGCAGTAAGTGCTTTGGATAAGACGTTCAACTGAGATTACTTCAACCTGTCTCTGGTGGCTGCTTACAGTAGGTTGAGGTTAAAGGTCCAATGGCATTTTTCTTAAAAGTAGGGGACTAATTATTTAAGCATCACCTCTCTCATTGAAACCAGTTCAAATGCAGTATGGCTGTTTATGTGATATCTGCATGTTTAATGGCTGCTTCATGTACAGTATACAGTATACAAACAGCTCCTGCACTGCCAATATCTGCTTTGTATAAGCATTTTAGGATAAAGTGTGCATGAAATATACTCATAGAAAATCCTATGTTATTGTATCCGAAGTAAATACTTTCAGACATACAGATGCAGTATGTAGAGCAGAAATGGATAACATGGAAATAAAAACACCTTAAAGTAAGATCTACTGGGCAGGAAGAAGGAATTCCACTCTCTTTCTCCTCTCTCTCTCTTTATATATATATATATATATATATATATATATATATATATATTATAGTGGCATAGTAGTGCCACTATAGTTACGGTTGAGTAACCCATTTAAGGTTAAATCTGAATTTTGGCAGCTTAATAACTTTGCCACCCATATAATGGATTTGCCTGAAAGTTGGAAAGCGCAGTCTGGTACCATTGATCTCTAGATCTGCCAAGTTTTGTCATGGTTGGATGTACGGTTGCAGATCTACAGAGCACCAATAAATGCATAAATTACAAATGTTTGTGCATTCTTTGCTCGCACCTACAGCCTGCACAGTTTACGTGACTGGTCCAAATCCTTCAGGGAACATGCAGCAAGGGTCCCTGATGTGTCTTTCGAAGATTTCATGAACAAATATTAAACAGTTCAAAAGTTATTCAAAAAACAAATTTTCCATTATAGTCAAAGATAAAAGTTAACAAAATATGCAAAAGTGTCACAAATGCACTTTTTACTTTTGCAAATGACCCTTGTAGTGTGGCAAATCTGCCATCTTGTTTTCAGTTGGTGGTCACAGAAATGCTTGCTGTTTAAATATGGGACCGTCTAGGGACACAATTCTTATTGTGTTCACCTAGTTGAGCCCCGAGGATGCTAGCCATGTCTTTTTGGGGAGTAAAACACCCAAGAAATATGTTTTTTAAATTTTTGTAAACAGTAGTCACAAAGTACTTTTGAATATGCGATACTTTCATGATTTTTTTTGTGAAAGTGTCGTGATTTACAAAAGTACTTTGTGACACTATGACCAAAACAATAGGGAATCTTTGTCACCCTGCTGCAAAAGAACGGTTTGGTCTTTTGGGCTGAAAGCTGGAAGGCAGAAAGCCAAGATCCCACAGATGTGTCTTTTGGTGGTTTGGTGACAAAATATTAGAGGGCTGAAAAGTTACAGTACTCCGAAGTTGATGAATTTTCCCATAGGCTACCATTACAGCATCCACTGCACCTTTTGGAGCCCGTACCTCGTACCTTTTTCGAGATACGGACTTTTCGTCTGAAGAATGCTTAGTCCCCCACTAGGGGGCTAAGTTCAAAACTAGCCTGTAAAGTCAGAAATAATATGAGATTTTAAAATTTTTTTTACATCATACAGTTCCTGAGATAGAAACATAGAAACATAGAATTTGATGGCAGATAAGGACCACTTGGCCCACCTAGTCTGCCCATTTTCCTACCTAACAGATATACTGCAGATCCTAGTTAACCAACAGCTTACTTCCTCCTACCCCCCACTAGGACTGCCTTATGTCTGTCCCATGCATTCTTGAATTCCGCCACTGTTCTTGACTCCACAACCTCCTCAGGGAGGCTGTTCCATGCATCCACAACCCTCTCTGTGAAACAATACTTCCTCACATTACTTCTGAGCCATACCCCCTCTATCTTCAAATTGTGCCCCCTTGTTCTTGCACATCTCTTTTTCTGAAAGATGCTACCCTCTTTGACTTTGTTGATTCCCTTGAGGTACTTGAAAGTTTCTATCATGTCCCCTCTCTCCCTTCTTTCCTCAAGGGTATACATGTTAAGCTCCTTTAGTCTTTCTTCGTATGTCTTCTGGTGCAGACCCTGCACCATTTTTGGTGCCCTCCTCTGGACAGCCTCCACTCTGTCTATGTCTATGCAGAGATGGGGTCTCCAGAACTGCACACAGTACTCCAGATGGGGTCTCACAAACTGTCTTTACAGAGGGATAACAACTTCCTGTTTTCTACTATTGATGCCTCTCCCTATGCATCCCAGTATCCCCCAAGCCTTCCTTACTGCCTTCTCACATTGCTTGCCCACCTTTAGGTCATCTGCTATAATTATCCCCAGGTCCCTTTCCATTTTTACTGTTGTCAGTACCTCACCCCCATTCTGTACTCTTCCCCTGGGTTTTTGTTTCCCAGGTGCATTACCTTGTACTTCTTTGCACTGAATCTGAGCTGCCATACATTTGACCATTCCTCTAGTCTTGCCAAGTCCCTTCTCATCCTTTCCACTCCATTTTGTGTATCAACCCTGTTGCAGATCTTTGTGTTGTCTGTAAAGAGACATACTTTTCCTTCCAATTACTCTGCAATGTCACTTATAAAGACATTAAAAAGGACTGGTCCCAGTACTGAACCCTGCGGTACCCCACTAGTAACCCTCCTTTCTTCATTGTGGACTCCATTTACTACTACCCTCTGTGTTCTGTTGTCTAGCCAACTTTTTATCCAGGCTACCACTTTGGGACACACTCCAAGGCTGGCTAACTTGTGTGTTAATCTTTTGTGTGGGACTGTATCAAATGCCTTGCTAAAATCTAGGTAAGCCATGTCCACAGCCCCTCCCTGGTCTACTATTTTGGTCACCGAGTCAAAGAAATCTATTAGATTCGCCTGACACGACCTTCCCATTATGAATCCATGCTGCCTTGGGTCCTGTGCCCCACTGGCCTCTAGGTACTCAACAATTCTTTCCTTCAGAAGTGATTCCATCATTTTCCCCTACCACTGAGGTCAAACTAACTGGTCTGAAGTTTCCTGCCTCTGTCCTGTTCCCACTTTTGTGAAGAGGAATCACATCTGCCCTCCTCCAGTCCTCAGGTACCACCCCATCCTCTCATGATTTGTTAAAGAGAGTAGGCAGCGGTATCACTACATCTACCCTTAGTTCTTTTAGAATTCTTGGGTGAATCCCATCAGGCCCCATTGCTTTGTCCACCTTCAATTTTATTAGTTCTTTCAAAACCCTTTCTTCTGTAAATGGACTAGTATTGACCCCTGTCTTCAGAGTGTTTCTCTTGTTTGGTTTAGGTACCTCCCCCTCCTCTTCCTTTGTGAATACTGAGCAGAAATATTTGTTCAGTATCACTGCTTTTTCACTGTCACCCTCTACCCACATCCCCTTCCCTTTATTAAGCCTCAGTGTCCCTCCTTTGGTCTTTCTTCACTCCCTAATGTACCTATAAAAGGTTGTATCCCCCTTCTTAACAGAGTTGGCTATCCTTTCCTCTGTTTGGGCCTTTGCTATTCTGACTGCCTTCCCAGCCTCCTTCTGCTTTAACTGATAAAGTTCTCTGTCCTCCTTCTTCTGTGTTTCCTTATATTTCCTGAATGCTATCCTTTTCTCCTTAACCTTCCCTGCCACCTCTTTTGAGAACCATAGCGTTTTTTTCCTTCATTGTGTTTTGTTGATTTGCTTTACACAATGGCGGCATGTTGCCTCTGTGATGGCTGTTTTGATTACTCCCCATTGTTCCTCCACCCCTCCTTCTTGCCTGTTTGCTAGTGCTTTTTGAGGCACTCTCTCATTTTCCCAAGGTCAGTCCTCCTAAAGTCCGATACTCTTGCTTTTGTATGGCTGTGTTTATCGTGAACTGCACTGTTTGGTGGTCGCTTGTTCCTAGATGGCTACCCACTTCTAAATCTGAGATTCTTTCTTCATCCCCATTTGAGAGTAAAAGATATGAGGAATTTAGTATTCCAAGTGCTCATTTTCTGCTCCAAG
Organism: Neoceratodus forsteri; assembly: GCA_016271365.2. Lineage (NCBI taxonomy): Eukaryota > Metazoa > Chordata > Ceratodontiformes > Ceratodontidae > Neoceratodus > Neoceratodus forsteri. Next base: position 874,786,886 of record CM057458.1, on the reverse strand, counting down.
GGCCATTATTATGCATACATTCTTTGTATTCGCTGTACTTCTGAGTGCACCTTTTTTGGGGAAAAGGGGTGTGCGTTTGTGTTACTGTTACCATTAGCATTTCTGCTTGCATTTACATTACCATTTGCATTAGTGTTTCTGTTTACGTCGCCATGTGCATTACCCTTTGCATTTGTGTTTGCGCTTGCGTTTGCGTTCCTGTTAAAGTTTGCGTTTCTGTTACAGTTTTTGTTTGTGTTTACTTTTGCACCACTGTGTGCATTATCATTTGTGTTTGCATACATGCCTGAATTTGTGTTTCTGTTTGTGTTACTGTTTCCTTTGGTGTCATCATTGGTGTTACTGTAACCACTTGCATTTACAATTGCATTACTGTTTGCGTGTTCATTACCATTGGCATTTCCGCTGGCCTTAGTATTTGCATTTTTGGTAGCATTTCCATTGTTGAGTGCATTACTGTTTCCTTCTGTGTCGCTGCTGCCATTACCATTTGCGTTTCTGTTTGCGTTTGTGTTACAGTTTGCATTTGCGTTACTGTTTTCCTTACTTTTTGCATTTCTGTTGCTGTTAGTGTTTACATTACCGTTTGCATTACCATTTCTGTTTTAATTTACATTCGCACTTGCATTTCTCTTACCATTTCTGTTTGCATCACTGTGTGCATTACCATTTGCACTTGTGTTTGCGTTACTGTTAGTGTTATTATTTTCTTTTACCTCACTGTTGCCATCACCATTTGAGTTAATGTTACCGTTTGCCTTTTTGTGTTTGTGCAGTGCAGTACAAAACATTATGTTTTTGCTATTTTCTTGCACTGTGTTCCATGACACATAGTCAACCAGTGTGTGGCTGATTGATCTGAAACTTGCCACGTAGAAAGATCTTTCTTCAAGGTACATGCCTGTTTTTGTTTGGTGAAAAATCTTCATTCCTTTCCAGAGTTATTGCCATTTGAAGTTGGCTCCCTCATGGTTACAGATTTTTTGGCTCCCAGGTCTGCCATTTTAGTGCATTTTCAGATGTGATTTCCACCATTTTGTGGTGGAAGATTTCTTAAAGGTGCAGAAATGTAAACATTGAATATCTCTAGAACGGTTTGGTCTTTTCACATGAAATTTGAAAGGTGTTAAGAGGATGTCCTTGGGATGTGTATAATGCTGTTTACATTTTGGAAAAGTATTTCACTGCAGAGATACTGCATGATGCAGTTAACATTTTGTGCATAGCATTCTGCATGTTGCTACTGGCTTAAAATTTATAGGGTAGGTAGCCCTAGTGGTATGGAGGGGCCTTGCAGTGGTTTGGTGTGAAAAACATTAACAGGCATGGAATTATGCCACTCTGACGAGTGACAATTTGGGTCATTATGCTGCAATAATTTCTGAACCATGTATCTGATTTGCCTGGCATTTGGAATGTACAAAAATTTATAATACATCTTTGACTGTGACAATTTTTGGGTTGCTGGCAATTACAGCTGCTGAATTGTGCATGTTACATTGTTTGCTTGTGGCGCTGTGTGACCATTGAACAGATGTACACACAATTCTGGACACACGGTGTGCTGTGGTACATGTCTTCTTTTAACATTTTTCCATTCCATCAGATATATGGTTCTTGTGCAGTGAAGTGGCAAAAATGTTATTTTCAGCACTCCTGCACAGATTTCCTGCCGTGCCACTGTGAAACTTTTGAACAGATTCAGATAACATTTGTTATACATGTTGTGGTATGGTACATATCTTCATTTACCAATTTTAATTTCAGTCGATCATCCAGATTTTGTGCTGCAAAGTGACAAAAATTCACATGGTCAGGCCCTGCTCTCCCACCACCACATTCCATTCACTATTTATATTGCACATTCTCAAAAAGAAGGGAAATTCATGACAAAAAACTCTGCTTAATGCATCATTTAGGGTTGTTCCACAGCAACAAAAGTGAAGAAATTCAGTGTTAAGTTTGCCACCCCTTGCACCCCATGCCCACCCTGCCTCCACCAACAGGCATCGGGGTGTGCGTTGGGGTTGTTGGTTCTAACTCTCACCTAATTCTCCTATACAGCATCATCTCAGCTTATTTACACATGGAATGGGGGTGAGAGGGCCAACGACCCCAATGCACACCCCAATACCTGTTGGTGGGGGTGTGGTGGGCATGTGGTGCAAGGAGTGGCAACCCTCACCACTGAATTTCCTCACTTTTGTTACTGTGGAACAACCCTAACTGATGCATTAAGCAAAGTTTTTTGCCATAAAAAATATATATATATATATATATATATATATTTGTGTGTGTGTGAGTGTTACAGAGAAACAGTTGTGGCCCTATAGTTAGGGTTGAGTAGTTTGTTTAATGTTAAACCTCAAAATTTGCACTTTAATAACTTTGGAACTGATCAATGGATATACACAAAATTTGGTATGCACTGTCCTGTGGGGTAGATCTCGTTACATAGTAAGTTTCATTCCACTTTTTCAGTTTTTTCATGATTGCGTTGTGCCCAGGTGGTGTGGAATATTGGTGTGATTTTTTTTTTATGGTAGAAAGAACTTGGGTAACAGAAGTGCCAGTGTTGGGTAAAAAAAATATTAATCTGCTACAAAGTTATTCAGTTTTTAGGTTCCCCTAATTTCCTGTGGGAAGATCACTTTCAAGAGTAGAGGTAAAGTGTTTGAAAAAGGATTTGATCTCATGAAAAAGGAGTTCGTCTTGCTTGACCTATTCCTTTTTCATGAGAATAAAATCCTTTTTCATGAGAGAAAAATCCTTTTTAGTGAGCCACCATCTTGTTTCTGTTCTTTTTTTTTGTTTTGTAATTTTCAAAAGCCACAAAAATGACATCCTGGTGAGAGACCACCACACCTAGCTGGCTCCTTGGGACCCCATTAGGTGCAATCTGCACTTTAAAGTTGTAAATATGCCATTGAAAAGTGTTTTCTTAATATAATAAATCCTTTTTCATGACCGCATTATATGAAAAAAGAATATTTTTTTTGTATCATGAGTCATGAAAAAGGATCCTTATTCATCACTCTAGAATCATTGCTTGTCCTTTCCATTTTCCTCCCCAGTATGCTACTGTTCTTCTCTGGCGTCTAGTGCCCCCCATCCTCCAATACCCCTGCCCCTTCATTTCCCTGGTATCTAGTGGCACCCCATTCTCTGATTGATGTCCCTATAATAAAAATAATATTCCTGGTGCCTAGTGGCAGTCCCAACCTCTGATTGTCATGCCCAAAATAAAATTTATTTCTGTGGTATCTATTGGCATCCCCCACTCTCTGAACACTGTCCCCGATGTTTTCCTGGTGTCTGCTGGCAATCCCCCACCCACCAATTGTTGTCCACGATATTTATCTAGTGTCTAGAGACACCCCCTCAACCTCTGATCACCATCCCCTAGTCCCTTCTTTATTTATTTATATTGAATCTGACACCAGGATGCCCACCCCAGAGTCAGATTCACCCCCAGCCCATTGTTTTATTTATTGGCCAACATCAAGGTGCCCAATCCCTATGTCAGCATTTAGAGCCCCCCAGCAGTGTAGGACACTGGGGAGCCCACTCCCAATGTCCTGAAATATCTTATTAATGAAATCCTATAAAAAGAAAACAGTTCCCTGACATCTTTTTTTTAAACCTGAAAAAAAGAAAATGGTCCCTCATCATCCCCACTCTCACCCTCCCCCATCCCGACTCTCCCACTGAGCACCCATACCCCTTACTCTATAATTACAACCAGGTGTTGCAGGATGTAATTTTCTGTGGACCGAGACATGTCTGCACTCTATAAAACTGAACCGTGAACTGAGGAATCAAGGTAAGTGCAGTATAATGTATTTCAATGGCATTTTGAACTTATGTTAATAATTTTGCCATTGTTTAACATTTTTTCACTACAGTTTTAACATAGTCTTTCTTAGATCCCACCTCATGAACACCAGCACTGTCATTTCATTAATCGGGCATGGAATGTGATTTCAAGGTTGCTGTGTGAAATCACCTTTTGGGACCAAAAAATGAAATTTCACCACCAGTGTTCATGAGGTGGGGTCCCAAAAAGGCAATGTTGAAAATTTGATGAAAAAAATCCCCAAAATGGTAGAAATATGAGCATTCATTGGAATTTTTCTATGCACTCAAATAATTTTGTTAATTTTCAATATTTTTATGCCAAATTTTCAGCATAGCCATTATTTCACACCACCTCCTGAACATTACAGCTGTCATTTTACACATCCTGTCCAAAACGTGTTTTCGCACCTGTGGCATGAATGGCATTTTGGCATGGATTTGAAATTTTTCACCTATGGGGTTTATTAGGTAGGGTCATAAGAAGACAAGGTTGAAAATATGGGGTCAAAATATGAAAAAATTACAATGTTATGAACATCTGTTGCAATATCACTATGCCCGCTCGTAACTTTTGAAATTTTAAATATTTTGGCCATGGATTTTCAACATAGCCTTCTCATTAGCCCAACTCATGTTTGTCATAGCTGTCATTTTACAAATCCTGCCCAAAATGTGGCATGGAATGGCTTGCAGTTGTGCAGAATTATGTTTTGGCAGGGATTTTAAAATTTTCTGTAACAGGTACCTAAGGTGAGATAATAAGAAGGCTATGCTGACAATTTGGTTACTGTTGTCTTATAAATGGAAGCAGAGGGCTCAGTGCTTCCACAGCTACATATATATACACATCTACTGATGGATGGGACCACAGGGTCCAAAGGACCCTGCACTCCCACAGTAATATAGGAATATGATTATACTATTTTAAAAAGTAAGGAAATAAGTTGCAAAGAACTTTGTTCATGTTCCAGTTAGGATCAAAGCAACAGAAGTTAGGAAATGAGGCATTAGAGATTCTCTAACATCCTACCCTTCTAAACCAGACAGGAGAGCAGGTGTGGGGGTGTGCCTTAGGCTTCTCAAGCCTAACATTCACCCCATTCTCATAACATCTACACATCTGACCTTATTTACAGGTGGAGTGGGGTGAGTAATAGGCTTGAGAAGCCCAAGGCACACCACACATCTGCTCTCTTGCCTGGTTTGGGAGGGTGGGGTGTTAGGGAAAGCCAAATGCCTACTTTCCCAACTTTTATCACTTTGACCCTAACAGGAGCATTAACAAAGTTATTTGCAACTTACTGTATAGTACATATAGATATATTTTATATATATATATATTCATCGCAAAAAACTTTGTTAATGCATCAGTTAGGGTTCTTACTAAAGTGACAAAAGCAAGGAAATGTGATGTTAAGGTTTCCAATCCTAACACCCCATCCTCACCCTGCAGACGCTGACAGGCATTGGTGGCATGCCTTGGGGTTGTTGGCCCTAACACTCACCCCATTCATTAATTAAATAAGCTGAGATGAGAATAGTATAGGAGAATGGTGTGAGTGTTAGTGCCATCGACCCCAAGGTACATCCTTGATGCCAGTCAGTGTCTGCAGGGTGGAGGTGGGGTGTTAGGGTTGGAAACCCTAACACCACATTTCCCTGCATTTGTCACTTTAGTAAGAACCCTAACTGATGCATTACCAAATTTGTTTGCAATGAATTTCCTTATTTTTCAGAAAGTACTATCATACTGTATCTTATTTGTCTGTGGGAGAACAGGACCCACCAGGCCCTGAGCTCCCATCCCTCCATAGATGCACGTATGTATGTAGATGTGGAAGCACAGGGCCCTCTGGACCCTGCACTTCTATTTATAGGACAACAGTGACCAAATTATCAGCATAGCCATCTTATTACCCCATCTCATGTACAGAAGTACAGAAAAATTGTCAAATCCATTCTGAAACATAATTCTGTACAACCACAATGCCATTCTGTGCTACAGGTATGAAAACCCATTTTGGGTAGGATTTGAAAAATGATAGCTGTGACATACATAGAGTGGGGTAATAAGAAGGTTATGTTGAAAATATGGGGTAAGGATATTTAACATTTCTGAAGATACAAGTGGGTGTAGTGAAATGGGAATGAAATGTCATAACTTTGGCATTTTTTCATATTTTTTGACCCCAAATTTTCAACATAGTCTTCTTATGACCCCACCTCATAAACCCCATAGGTGAAAATTTGAAACTCCATGCCACAACACCATTATATACACCACAGGTGCAAAAACATGTCTTAGGCAGGATGTGAAAAATGACAGCTGTACTATTCATGAGGTGGTGTGAAAAAATGGCTATGTTGAAAATTTGGCATCAAAATATTGAAAACTACCCGTTATGCGTACATGTAGAAACATTTCAATGAATGCACATAACTTGGGAAATTTTTAAGAATTTTTTCCCCAGATTTTCCACTTAGCCTTTTTAAGACCCTACCTCATGGACACTGGTGGTGAAATTTCATTATTTGGGCTTGAAAGGTAATTTTGTGCAGTGACCACTAAATAACCTGTGGGGCCCAATTAATGAAATGACAGTCACAGTGTTCATGACATGGGGTCTCCAAAAGGCCATGTTAAAAATTTGGTGCAAAAAGTAAAAAAAATAGCAAAGTTATCAGCATAAGTTGAAAACACCACTGAAATACATTATACGGTACTTACCTTCATTCTTCAGTTCGCGGTTCAGCTTTGAAGAGTGCAGACATGTCTCAGTCCACAGAAGTTGACAGCCGATGAACTCTGGTGGTACGTATAGGGCAAGGGGGTGTGGGGAGGTGGGTGCTCAGTGGGAGGGTCGGGTTGGGGGAGGGGGATGGCAGGGATTATGAGGGACTTTTTTTTTTGCATATGAAAAAAGACATCAGGGGACTGTTTTATTTTTTATAAGTTTGAAAAAATACATAGATCAGAAGACTGGAAATTGGTTCCCCAGTGTCCCACACTGCTGGGGAGGGTGGGGATACATATTTTGGGACATTTGGAGTGGGCTCCCTAGTGTCACACACTAGTGGGGGTGGCTTCTAGTACTAACACAGGGACTGGATCCCCAGATGTCAGGAACAGTGTTTCCTATTTTTACAGGTTAAAATTATGTATGTATATCAGGACACTGGGAGTGGGATCCCTAGTGTCCCACACTGCTCATGGGGGGGAATACATATCTCAGGACACTGAGAGTGGGCTCTCCAGTGTCCAACATTGGTTGGGGGACCTGATGTCAGCAAATGTATATGAGAATACCTCAGCCCCCTTCTCCTTAGAGGCTGTAAAACAATAGGAAAATACTTTAAATGGGGGATGAGGAATCTGATTCTGGGGTCTGTTTGCTCCTAAAATGCCCAGAAACATTTTTTTTTCCCTGCTGCCCTATTTGTGCTGCAAATTGTGGCAGCTGTTCCTCGAAACACCCATCTTTGTTTTCACAAAACAGTAGGAGTTTTCCACAATTTGTGGCACAGACTCACCCTTGTTTCATGAAACAGTGCCACAGTTTGTGTCACAAATACCGCAGTGGACAAAATAAACATGTTTCTGAGCATTTTGGAGGCAAACTGAACCCAGAATCTGATTCCCGGGCCCTGGTTAGGTAAACACAAATGTTGGTGTTTACTTACTCAAGGTATTTTTTGAATTATTTAAATGTGTTTGCCTTACTAACTGAAAACAAGCTGGTGGAATCTCGACACTACATTTTGCATTTGTGACAATAAGTACTTTTGTGGCAGCAAAACTACTTTTGCATGGCACATCTAACTTTTCCCCTAGGAAATAATGGGAAACTTTAAACTTTAATAACCTTTAAAAAAATTCATGTTTTTTCACCAAACCTTCAAAAGGCACATCTGTGACCCAGACCCCAGATACCCTACAAATTTCAAACCAAACCCCCAAGCCATTTCTGAGAAACAGAGTGATAAATAATTTGCACAAAAATGGTAATTTTCACATTTTTTGACACTCCACATCTCCGCAACCACATATCTGACAAGAAAGAAACTTGCCACATCAAGAGATCTTTGGCTCATAACAGTGTATGCAAAATGTAATGCAAATTGGTCAAATGGTTTCAAGGTTATTAAAGTTCAAAGTTTTGAGTTTAACATATACATGACCGTTGAATCTTCACTATAGTGGCACTTACCATGCCACTATAATATATGTACCTTTACTAGGAAAAACACAGACATTTTAAACAGACATTACTGCAAATGTATTCTGTTGATAATGGCAGTGGCCCATGACAAGTCCCTAACTGTCATAATGACTGTTAGTCCATTAATGTGTTGACATAATATTGCCACCAGAATGTTGTTGGCAGAATAACATCGCATACATCTTGTACTAGTTGTGTTTTTTGCAATCCGGCAGTGTTGCCGATTTCCAGGTTACCCTTCTTGCCACCAGGGTGTGACTTGGAGTTTGTTATATAAATAAATGCATAGGGCAAGAACATAGCCCTCCGCACTTCCTGTTGCTCCGACTGTCAGACGGCAGACTGTCGGAGCACAGTGCCAGGTGTCAGACAAGTGCTGGAGTCAAAATTTACACTGGCAACTTGGTTGTCAATGCAGCATAGGTAAACCATAATAGCTCACATAGAAATGACAACAAATACTTCAAAAATCCTTTACTTCAATGAAATTAAAAAAATTGTTTATAATTTTACTGCAACAAGTTATAACATCTATAATTCTGAAGTATGTTACACCTGTTAGTCATCTCAGTGACATAACTCAGATTCCTATTGGAACTTAAGTTACGCAGATCATTTCATTACTAGATATCACCATTTGAATATACTTTTCCATGTAAGCATCAAACCATTTTCCTCTGTTAGTAACAAAACCTTTACAATCAAACCAATAATACTGTTAGCTGTTCACATGCCATCGTTAGATTTCACTGGTAACTCTTATATAAACCCCTGAGCTGAACTCAGTTGTACAGTAACTCAGACACTAGTACAGGTATGAGACCTAAAGAAGCATTGCAATATGTAAAAAAACAAAGAACTTCAGGTGCAAACACTGAGGCAATGGTTACCCCAAAGGGCACAGGCCAGGAAGCCAACTTTCAGAGAAATACAAAATTACACATACCCCCATAATGCAAATCACCATGGGCTGTATGTGAAAATCACCACAGTATATTATGCCAGTTCAACTTTAAGCAGAAATGCATGGTACCAAAAGGTTTCTCACACAGTCTGCAAAGGGTACTAACAGAAGACACATGCACGTGTTTCATCCTACCAGGACTCTTCAGTGTGCCGTGTCTGTTCCCCCCAGAAAGCTCGTTTTCAGATAAGATACCATTACAGTACTAAAGATATTAGCATACCTGTTAAATCAGATATTATATGTGCTTTCTAAGTTCTGCTTTCTGTACTGTATTTTTGGATTTGTTCAATCCAAGCATTTCTCAGGACTACAGTGCTGTTTTTAAGTAAAAGAAAGTGTTCTTGTGAAAAAAAAAAAACAGTAAATTAAAACATTCAACAAATTATTAAATTCTGGTAGGAACTGAAACATTCAAATCATAAAAGGTGAAGGCTCAACTCCAGGAATAGTGCAATTATTTTCTTTTTATTACTTCCACCACTGCAACAATGTTTTGTGGCATCCATCATTTCCTCTGGAATGGTGATAGCTCACCAAATGTGACTTATCTCTGCTTGGAAAGGCCATTTCTGGCTTGTTCATAAACAGTTACAAAGCTTACAAGACCTCCCTGGTCAAGCTGAGCACCTCAGACATAAAAGCCATCTCGGTGTTCTTATAAGTAGAGTACACATGCTTCCTGGGACTGGCTGACTTCCTGCTGTTAGCATCAAAGCTTGAAACATTTAAAAGAAAAATAAACCGGAACATGTCTGGAATATTTTACAGTTAAAACAGGAGCTGCTGTAGTCACGTGGCTTGGCAGTTGCACTGTCTGGTTTGTTGTAGTTGTAGGTATTTCTAGTTAGAGTCACTGACCAGTTGAGTCCACCAGCGATGTAGCTGCCTGTACTGTGCTACCCATTTACAGTGCCCCACATGCAAGGCACAGGCCTTACCAAGTCTTTGCCATTTGAACTGCCACCACCTGTGGTGCAGCTGCTCTGACTGATGCACCCACAGAACCTCCTTTTGCAACTTACCTACCAGCAGTACCAGCTTAGGTGCACCTGCCTTTGATAAACCTGCTTGTACTAAACCAGTCATTAGCAAAATACCCCCTACACAACCCCATCTGTGACATTTTGTCCACACTGCCCTTCCCTCATTACCCATACCTGAAAGGCACCTGACTGCATATCACCACCTACACTGTAGCATCTGCATGACCCTTTTCTTGATAATTATCTGCCTTCATGTCCTGTACAACCTGCACTCACTCCACGTGAAATGTTATTTGGATTCCACCCTAATCAGGTTGGTAGCCCAGCCCCACAACACTCACTGTTGGTTGCTCAGTCCCTACATTGGTTCCAGACCCACCCTGCTTGGCAGTCTGAGCTCTCCCTTACACACACACACACACACACACACTAATGGGGCTGACAGGGATGTCATTCCAAGCAAACTGCCTTCCTCTTCTATTCTACCCCCCACTGGATCACACAGTGAGTATATGATGGTTGTGAGATTCTTATCTCAGCATCCAGGTTCATGGGTTTAGTGCTATGACTCAGGTCAAACTCAGTGCCTGCTTCCATCTACATTCTTGCCCCACCCACCACACTCTCCCCCTTGATCACTCTATGGGTGGTGGATCTGGGATTCAAAACGCAGTTCCGTGGTTCACAGCTGTGTATTCTAACCACCAGTCAAGTTGTCTGCATCTTGTATGCCCCCCCAAACTGGTCACACATTGAATAAGTGGTGGTTGTAGAATTTAAAACTGGGTCTCTGCAGCAACACCTTTGTGCTCTAACATTTTACTTTTCCCTCCTGGGCTCTCAGTAGCATGTGCCTTTTGGGGGTCTTGCACTCTTGGAATAAAAAAGGGTCCCTAGGCAAACTTCTGGAAGTCCATCAGTGTTCTGGGAGTCCCTGTGCTGCATCCCACTAGAGTGCTGGTGGGTGCCATGTAGTACCCTGTGCATACTATGAAGCCAGCAACGCATTCCGGGGACCCTCCACACTGCTGAAAATAGAGACATACAATAGAAACATCAAAAGGTATAAGCAGAGAAATCTGTATTTTGGAATTATGATCTGTCACATCTCTTGTCACTTGGCACTTAATTGGTTACTCTCTTACACTACCTGTACTCCTCAGTGGGTCTCAATATGTTGCATATTGCTCTAGTTTTCTGTTGTTACCTTGTTTGCTGTCTCTGAACCTATGTAATTTGTGAATAATTTGTATGTCATTTTTGTTTTTCACTTTGTCTGAAAATAGGCAATGCTTTTGTCTAATGCACCTACACAGTCAACAAAAACTAACTAAATAAATAAATAAGACTTATAATCCATTATGTCTGCCCAGTTTACTACAATTACAACATGGTCAGATATTTCCTGAAGTTTCTGTGATATCTATAGAAAAATTCCCTGCCTACCTGCAGTACCGCTTTATGGCCACCAGAGAGAATCTTTTTAGAAATATTACAAAATATCAGTAAATATCTGACCATGTCTATTGCTGCAACTACGCCTGAGTTATTTGGGCAAAATGGTCATATGGAAGCTGGGGCAAAAACAATGATTAAAAAAATGATAGTGGGGCAGGAGAATTGCCTAATGTAGATAGTCAATTATATTCTGTATTTCCATTTGAATACAAATCAAAGCCAGTGACATTGCTTTCTTGCTTAAAGGCTTAAGTAACCATAGTTGAACATACATTTCACAGTGATGAGTACTGAATGAGCATGAGAGCATAACACACTATATTTTATGATATATGGTATGAAGTAAATTTAACTGAGCAGTTCTGGCATTTTTTTAAGAAAATAATATCACTATGGTCAACTAATTTTAAAACAAGTTGTTTGACATTTTTTTATTGCTAACAAGAGACAAATATTCCATTGACCTGCATAGCTGCTCAGGATTGTGATTAGTCTTAGTTAAAATACAATAAGATATATTGCTTAAAATCAAGATGTATGTCAATTGAAACTCTAGGATATACAAGATAATGTAAGGGCAGCCACGCATAGCAAACCTGTGTCTGCATCAAGAGCTTTCTATGGTAGACAGGAACCTTGAGAGTGAAGTTTCAGCAGTTCACTGGTTGCCATAGAAAACCTGAGATGCAGACACAGGAGTCTCTGTGTATGGATGCCCACACATTATCTTTTTTATGGCTATGGGTGGAGCCTGCAGCCATCTTGCTGTAGCTGGAAAAATGGGATACCAAAGCACATATTGTAGGAGTTTTTAGTGTATCCTTCCACAACTGCAAACCACTATATGAGCTGAATGAAATACTCTCTTCTCTCTGTTGAGTAGACCACTTCCAACACTATTTTTTCAGCTTGTTTGTGTTTCTCATAATGCTGCTTTACGTGACCTGACACCTAGCATCTTGGAGTAGGCACAAAAGTTGCTTATACCACTTCTTTGAAGTAGTTTTACTGTCGCAACAGTGCAATTAGTAACTATTATTTTGCATGCTGGTGTCAAAAAAGCCTTATTGCTGCATGTTGCTAGTTGTCCAACTGACAACCAGCACAGCAATAATTCAGCAGGCAGCTTGTAGCTAAGATAAATGAAGAATGCTGTAACAGGAGCCCAAGAAAGAAGAAAAATGAAAATGGAATTTTTTTTCTGTCCAGGGAGCAGGACCTCATGCACTAGTAATCGGCAGATTAACTGTACTATGCTGCAGACAGATGTATCTTTCCAATACTCCTATCCATTCTAATTCTGTCTGAAAAGGAAGACAATAAAAACAAAAGTACAACAGCGAAAAACAGGTCTGACTGATAGCTGTGACTTGTTTTAGGCTGTAGATATTTCACTGACTGAGTAATTAGAGACAGGAAACTCTCAGAGATTTATGAGGAGGGAATGAATAGGGAAAACTAATGGGCTGAAAAGTGCTGGTAGTTAAACTGCAGCATAGCATTCAGCTTTGCAATCCTACAACAGCTGGTTATGGCTATTCTCTAAAAAATAGAATTAAAATACACATTGCTGTTGAGCGATAAGCAGGTCAGTTGGAAACAAAATGGGAAGGAGTAGAAAACAATTGCACTTCCATTCAGAATCACTGCAAACTGCAGATTATAAGAAATACATGCAAATACAGGTACTCCCAGGTTAACAGTGAATAGTAACATTAAAGTTTATACACTATAGCAAGTAATACAATCTTTCAGCTCATCCTCTAAGTTGCTAAACTACCTGTACAATCTTTTTAGAAAATGTTAAGACTTAAGTATACCAACATGGTGTGGGTTCAGTGTGTGTCTGCATATGCTGTGAAGCAAAGAGTGTCCCTGTGTGTGCTACTCAGCATACCCCCCAGCAACAGCAATCAACTAAACTAGTACAGTGTCTGCTAAATTTGCTCATTGATTACATGTAATCTGCAATATCACTATTCAGTTGCACCTTAATTGTACTGTTACTACTGCCATTTCTACTCCCTGATTTTGTCCAGAAACAAATAAATATATATATATATATATATATATATATATATATATATATATATATATAAAATCACACATGCCTCCACAATGCAAAGCATCATGGGCTGCATATGCAAATCACCACAGAATGTTATGCTGGTCCAACTTTAAGCAGAATTGCATGGTGCCGAAAGGCCTCTCACACAGTTTGCAAAGGGTGCTAACAGAAGACATAGACACGTGTTTCATCCTACCAGGACTCATCAGTATGCCTCGTCTGTTTGACACCCCAGTGGAATGGACCAGCTACCCTTAAGGCAGTGTGCCTTGGATATTTTGTGGTGAACCCATTAAAATAAAAAACTATTTAAAGACAAAAGAACCTCTGTGTGCAAACACTGAGTCAAGAGGTTACCCAAAGGGCATTTGGCTGGAAGCCAAGTTTCAGAAATATAAAATCACACATGCCCCCACAATGCAAAGCATCATGGGCTGCATATGCAAATCACCACAGAATGCCCTTTGGGGTAACCCTTGCCTCAGTGTTTGCACACAGAGGTTCTTTGTTTTTTAAATAGTTTTTTTATTTTAATGGTTTCACCACAATATATCCAAGGCACACTGCCTCTAGGGTAGCTGGTCCATTCCACTGGGGTGTCAAACAGACGAGGCATACTGATGAGTCCGGTAGGATGAAACACGTTCATGTCTTCTGTTAGCACCCCTTGCAAACTGTGTGAGAGGCCTTTCGCACCATGCATTCTGCTTAAAGTTGGACCAGCATAACATTCTGTGGTGATTTGCATATGCAGCCCATGATGCTTTGCATTGTGGGGCATGTGTGATTTTGTATTTTCTTGAAACTTGGCTTCCAGCCAAATGCCCTTTGGGGTAACCCTTGCCTCAGTGTTTGCACACAGAGGTTCTTTGTCTCTTATATATATATATATATATATATATATATATAAACATATTTATACATTCAGATGATTAATCAGTTTTCTCTAATGCCTGTTCATCATTGGACTACCAGCATGAACACTGGGGCTACTACTTTTGGTGCAGCCACTTGGCCTGGACAAGCATTTGATTTTAAGATTTGTCGACCCCTGGGACTGATGACTAGGCTTCAACTATCCAGGAGTCCAGGGCATGCCACTTTCACTTAGAGGGCTCGGTGTGGGCACAGGAAATAGTGAGGGGCAAACACAGGAGAGTGTCTGTGGTGACTAGGTGTGAGAAGCATGCTGGTTAAAGCATGGATGGGGAATTTGTGACACACAGAGCAGTCAGAGGCATATGATGTTTTTTAAACCTAAAGCTGCCACTACTGATAAATGAAATGTAGGTAGCCAGTTGCTGCCCAACCCTGGTGCCACAAAACTCCCTCCAGGTCCAAAAGTCAATGAAAAAAAGTAAGCAGACACTGGGAGCCCAACTCTACTGATGTTTTAGAAATAAACATTAGGGTTTTTTTGTTTGTTTTTTTGCACAAATCTATTGTAGTATTGCTCCCTGCTATAGTAGTTTAATATTGTAAGGGACTCAAGGTCCATCATGTCCACCCCCTCACTGTAACATAGTAATGTAATGTTGAAAGGGACTCTGGGCCATCATGTCCAATACCTCACTGTAACATACTAACTTAATCTTGTAAGGGACTCAGGATACATCATGCCTTCCCCCTCACTGTAACATAGCAATTTAAGGTTGTCAGGGACTCAAGGTCCATCCAGTAGTCCAGGGCATGCCACTTTCACTGAGAGGGCTGAGTGTGGGCACAGAAAATGGTGAGGGGCAAACGCAGGTTAGAGTCTGTGGCAGCCAGGTTTGAGAGGTATGCTGGTTAAGTCACAGATGGGGGATTTGTTACACAAACACAGTGCAATTAGAGGCAAATGAATATTGCTTCTGTTTGAAAACCTGAAGCTGTCACTGTTAATATATCTAGGCAGTCAGCAGGAGCCAAACCCCAGTGCCACTTCCCCTGCACCTCCAACACGGTGTGCCCAATTTTGGGGTTGGATGGTAAATTAAAATGAAAAGTAAGTAGCCACTTGCTGCCCAACCCTAGTGCCACCAATCTCCCCCATTCTGACACCAAGTGCCCAACCCTGGAGTCATACAGTAAATAAAAAAAGTAAGTGGAAAATGACAGCCAAACCCTGGTGCTACCAACCCCCCATTCTGACACCAGGTGCCCAGCGCCCAGGTCTAAATGTCAATGAAAAAAAGTAAGCAGGCACTGGGAGCCCAACTCCAGTGATGTTTTAGAAAGAAACATGCATTGTTTTTTGCACTAATCTATTGTAGCATTGCTCCCTGCTTTAATGTTGTAAGGGACTCTGGGCCCATCATGTCCCACCCCTCACTGTAACATAGTAATTTAATCTTGTAAGTGACTCTATGCCCACCATGTCTAACTCCTCCCTGTAACATAGTAATTTAATGTTATAAGGGACTCTGGGTCCATCATGTCCAGTCCCTCACTGTAACATAGTAATTTAATCATGTAAGGGACTCTGGGTCCATCATGTCCAATTCCTCATTGTAACATAGTAATTTAATCTTGTGAGTGACTCTAGGCCCACCATGTCTAACCCCTCACTGTAACATAGTAATTTAATGCTGTAAGGGACTCTGGGTCCATCATGTCCAATCTCTCACTGTAACATAGTGACTTAAAGTTGTAAGGGACTCTAGGTCCATCATGTCAAACCCCTCACTGTAACATAGTAATTTAACATTGTAAGGGACTCCAGGTCCATCACATCCACCCCCTCACTGTAACATAGTAATTTACTGTTGTAAGGGACTGTGAGCCCATCATGTTCTGCCCCTCACTGTAATACAGTAATTTAAAGAGCCACTGACACTTTAAAAAAAACTTTGAATAACATAATGATTAGGCACAATTCAGCTTTCATTCCATATATATTCTAAAGATTTCTCCTCCCCAGTATTTAATAGTAAGGACATTGGCATTAATGCATTATCTTTATCCCTCAGGGTTCATCTACCTCTACAGCTGGCTGCCTACTTCAAGTCATAATCCTCTGTTGTGACATCACAGTTTGTTGCCATAGGAGTAACTGTGATGTCACAAGCACTGCATTTTGACCTCATATAATGAGACAGTAGCAGGAATAGATGAACTCTTCAGGAGCAGAATCTTGTTTTCATGCAGTTTACCTCAATAATAAATAATTGGGATGAGGTATACAGAACTAATGTGAATTACAAGCTGGACTGCATCTAAATGTTATGTTTTGGTAAAGCTGTCCTAAAGGCATCAGCTGCTCTTTAATGTTGTAAGGGACTCTAGGTCCATCATGTCCAACCCCTTACTGTAACATAGTAATTAAATGTTGTAAAGGACTCTAGGGCCATCATGTCCAATCCCTCACTGTTTAGCAAGAGGTATTGTAAGTCTCAGGAAATATCTGCATTCCAAAAGAGACCTGTTACTTTATTTTTATTAACTGAAGACAAGTTAATCCCTACTGATACAGGGAATTGAGTGGATTAAAATTTTATAAAACCAGACCCACATTTCACCTGGGATTTGAGACGTCAGCCTCACTTGCTACAGGTGACTGATGACTGGACTTCAACTATCCAGAAGTCCAGGGCATGCCACTTTTTCTGAGAGGGTTAAGTGTGGGCACAAGAAATGTTGAGGGACAAACACAGGTGAGAGTCTGTGGCAGTCAGGTGTGAGAGGCATGCTGGTTAAGGCATGGGTGGGTGATTTGTGACACGAACACACAGCAGTCAGAGGCATATTGCTTCTGTTTGAAAACCTGAAGCTGCTACTATTAATATAGCTAGTTTTGTTTATGCAAAAGGACCATGAAGCAAAGCTGAGCAGCTCTGTCTACCCAACCAGAGTGAGATAATATCTTGACAACTACAGGAGACATCCCTTGCAGCCCCTGTTAACTTAAAGGTCATTCAACTTTCCTTGAGTGGTTTATGATAAGTTTTCCAGTCTGTTTTTTTTTTTTTATCTAATTTAAAATGCACATTTAGTGCTGGCCCTCCTCCCACCTCTGCCTCGTGTATCGCTCTATTTTTACATTCCAAGCATGAAATGACAACTGTATGCATGCATTTGTCTGACATGCTAAGATGGTGGCCAGGCTTGGCTGACATCTGTGAGCTCTGCATGTAATTAGTGTTTTTTTTATTTATTTTAAGATTGTTTTATCATTATTTTTGGCAGTTCTTAGTTGAATTAGTTAGATTGTAGGTTTAGGGACTATAGAATAGATTAGTGGGACATAAGTGCAGGTTAGGAGTTGCTTTATTATTTTTAGATAGGGAAGTAACTCACTGTATATATATTGTTTCATCAGCGGCTTGTAGCAGTGCTGGATGGACTTACCCTGGTGCTAGCCCTGGCTGATGATCCTGAGTAGAGAGAGGAAGGAGGAAGAAATCAGTGGACCATGGAGGTGGAGTTGTTGAATTGTTGTCTGATATGGAGCTGCTGCTGATGGGGGAGTTTTGCATTGGTTGAGTGACTGCAGCAGCTCTGAAGTTTGTATCAGTCAGTAAAACAGTGCAGCTGTTTTTGTGACTGATTCAGTAGTGTTTTGTACCACTGTGAGCCTGTTCTCCCAGTGGAAAATACTGACTGTTAAAATATGAGAACTTGTGACCAGGATCTAAGCATAAGGATATTGGGTGCTGTGGAGATCTAGCTGGACAATGTGCTTCTCTAGTTGGCTGTTTTGACATCAGCAGGTGGTGAGACAGTTGCATGATTATTGTCATATCTGGAGGGAGAAGCTGACTGGATGTGGGAACGGGAGATGGTCACTGCTAATTGACTTTGTTTGGGGTGGGCCAGGTTAAGATCAACATTTCCTGTTGGTGTTGGATTGGTCCGGGGATTGGAAGGCATCAGGGCTAGATCTGCGCATAAAATTGGATACCGGGAGTACCCTAGCTAAATGTTTTAAGAGCTGACTGGAAGCCAGGGGATTATGAGTACATGCCACTATTCTACCAAAGCTACAATATATTTTTCATTAAAAAAAACCATGACAATGATGACAATGAGACAGCCATAGGGCTTAAATATATACTGTTTAACTTTACTGAATCAGCCATGAGAGAGCTAAAATACAAAAGGAAAAACTGTTTGCTGCATGCGTTGACTGTTGGGAAGTGAGAGTCCCAGGAACTGATCTGAATTTATTGTGCTGTGGGAAGTGAGAGTCCCATTGCTATCGAGTAAACAACAGAATAACGATTAGGACTTTTGCACTGTGTTCTTGAGGACATTATCTAAGAACTGCCAACATATATTTAAGAACTGTTCATTTTGTAGTGGGAGTGTTGGGGGGTTTTGGGGAGGTTTGTTATTAGTATGACTGGTTGTATGAATGGGTGAGTGAGTGCATTTGGTAATTTGTTGGGATCTTTAAAAAACTGTTTAGGGGGTTAAAATAAGGTGGTATAGATTAGTGAGCCTCTTACAGTCAAGATATGACTAGGATATAAGCCAGGAAGGTGCAGCTACTTGGCTGCCAGCCTCATTGACCTTTGCTCTTTTGAGCTCCCCTTTCTCCCTGCAAAAATATGTTAAAAATTATGCAGAGCACTGCAGATAGCAGGAGGGGATGGGTCAGGCGGGAGTGGAGAACCTATGGAGTGTGGGCTAGTAGAAAAGGGAGTAGCTACTTGGGAGGTAATCAGTAGAGGAAACAGGCTAGATCATAGGAGGCAGGGGGAGCAGGTGGATTGGGACTGACAGGGGGCCTACTGGAGAAGTGGATAGCTGGAAATCAGGACAAAAAAAGGAGGTTGGCGTTGAGTACTATGATCAGGGCCCCAAGTTTTCCACAATTCCATGGATGCGGCAAACCGCAGAAATATCCATGGAATTTGCCCTCACCCTTGGAATTCGCGGCTGCCCGTGGAACAACATCCTTTGCTGGCAGGGGTGCCCAATCTCCCATCAGCTTCACTGCCCCCACAAATGTCTGCATGCCACACTGGGAGCCCACCTTAGCATGACAAAAGCTTCCTTTGCCGATGGAGGTGCCTAATCCCCCGTCGGCTTCACATCCCCCCTCAAGCTGCCTGGTGCCATGCTGGGAGCCCACCCCAGTGTGGCAAAAGCTTCCGTTGCAAACGGGGGTGCCCAATCCCCCATCAGCTTCACCTTCCCCCAAGCTGCATGGTGCCATGCTGGGAGCCCACCCCAGCATGGCAAAAGTTCCTCATTGAGTCAAAAAAAACAAACAATAAAAGCCTTCCCTCATTGATTCTTTTGCTCCCTTCCTCAACCTGCACCCACACTCTGATTACCCACCTCCCCACACCCCCACCTCAACCCATACTTACCTCTGGAGCCCAGTGCGATGATCTTCGGTGGACCAGGAACACGTCTGCACTCTTCAAATCTGACCGCGAACTGAAGAAATGCCGGTAAGCTGTATAATGGCATAAATGGAATTTTTCAACTTTAGTGCATATCTCAGCATTTCTAGAATTTTTAACCAAATTTTCAACTTGGGGTTTTTAGTTCAACTCATGAACTGTGACACGTTGTTTCATTAATCAGTCCTGAAAGGGGTTTCGCAGTCACTGCATGGAACCAATTTTCCAGAATGATTTCAATGGAATGACAGTGTCAATAGTTCATGAGGTAGGCTCCCAAAACCCTATGTTGAAAATTTGGTGAAAATATTCCCAAATGACTGTTTTACAAGCCTGCGTTGTGCAGTTCCTATGCACGCTCGTAACTTCGAGCATTTTAATATTTTCACTCCAGATTTTCAGTATTGCCATTTTACCACCCCTCCTTATGAACAGTATAACTGTCATTTTTCACATCTCACCCGAAATGTGTTTTTGCACATGTAGTGCACAATGGCGCGGCAGGTGTGCAAAATCAATGTTCAGGACAGGTTAAGAAAATCACAGTGATAATGTTCATGAGCAGAGATCTTAAACTGGCTATGTTGAAAATTTGGTGACAAACACCCATAAAATGACTGTTTTATGAGTGTGCATTGAGCAGTTCCTACGCACGCTCGTAACTTCAAGCATTTTTAATATTTTCACTCCAGATTTTCAGTATTGCCATTTTACCACACCTCCTTATGAACAGTACTACTGTAATTTTTCTCATCGCACCCAAAATGTGTTTTTGCACACGTAGCGCACAATGGCACAGTCGGTGTGTGAAATCAATGTTCAGGACAGATTAAGAAAATCACAGTGATACTGTTCATGAGCAGAGGTCTTATACTGGCTATGTTGAAAATTTGGTGACAAACGCCCATAAAATGACTGTGCTATGAGTGTGCATTGTGTAAGATATGGCAAAAAAAACAAAAAAAGGAAAAAAATTAGGGTAAAAATGTGCCACAGAATTGCTGCAGAAATTGGTGTTGAGCGCCACAGAAGTTCTGTGGCAAATGAGAACCCTGCCACAGAACTTTGCTCCTGATGTGCTGCAGAAAAATCGGGACCCTGGCTATAATAAATTTGAGCCATTCAGTAAGTTGGTTGGAGAGGATGTGGTAAGGGGGGGTAGTGGAGGAAAAGGAGGGTGGAGGAGAGAAGAATATGGTGAATTGGATGAGGTTGGGCATCAGTAATTCAAATAATTATGCTAGCAGGGGAAGGGGCAAATCAAGTGTCAAAGAAGGGGAGGGGGGAACCAGCAGAGGGAAGGTGTGGAGGCTGTGAGTCAACCCGGTGAGAAAGAAGCAGAGATTGAGATGAAGGAGGGGTACCCTTCAAGGGGGAGTATCATACCAGAAAAAGGCCCAAAGGTAAAGAGGACGTGCAGGTGGGCATGGAAGGGGGCCAGAGGAAAAGGGAGGAGGTAAGAAGGGGTGATGGTGATGGGAATGCCATTTTGGGGGGGGACTGAAGAAGTGGGAGTTGGAAGGGAGGAGGAGGTCAGAGAAAAAGGCTTGACTGGGGTAGGGAGTGGGGTGGATGCTAAACTGGGGGGAGCCAGGGAACTCAGTTATAAAAGGTGCAACAAGAAGGGTAAGGTGGCTAGGGGTTCTCTTGTAGAGGGTCTGGAGAGAAGCCATGGGGAAATGGTCTTGAGGAGGGGGGAGGTGATGGGGACTGGTGGGGGAGTCCAAAAAGGAGGTGCACAAAATATCAAGGGGGACACTAAGGTTCTCCTGCTGGGGGACTCCATGATCAGGGGTATTCATTGGGTGGGGCAGGGTGAGGGAAAATCCAGTCCAGTTAAGGTAGTGGGTATTTCCAGTCTGACTGTGCATAGGGAGAAGTTCATAGTGTATGAGCTGGTGAGGGACTATGGAGGATCACTGGACTTCCTGAAGCATCTGGGAACAAATGATATTGAGGGTAATGGTGTGCTGGAAATTCAGGCAAGGTTCCAAGAACTGGCCATGGTCCATCATGACAATGGATGCACAGTCTCCTTCTCGGAAATCCTGCCAGTGCCAAGGGCCACTGTGGAGAACAAACAGAAGATGAGGGAGATTAATGACTGGCTCGGGCAGTGGGGTGAAACACAGGGGATTGGGGTTTTGGGAGACTGGGGTGGAGTTTGGGAAGACAAGGGGCTGTATGCCCAGGATAGGCTTCACCTATATCTGGTAGGGAAGGAAGTTCTCAAATGGAGGATGATGGATTTCATTCAGGCAAGATGGGGTTTAAACTTGTGAAGGGGAAGGGGACACTGCCGGGCTGATCCGGCCATCCATACTGCAGGTAGGACTGGCCTGTAACCCCATAGAGAGGAGAGGAGACAGATGGTATCCTAGGGAAATGTGTGGATGGACATATGAAAGATCTGGGGAGGACATGGTAAAGAGGGTTAGGGACAAGGATTGGAGGGTGGCTTTAATAAATGCCAGGAACCTGGGGAATAGAATGCCTGAGATCCAGGCCACGCTGTTTGAGGGTGGGGTGGATGTAGCAGCAGTCACTGAAACTTGGGCCACCCCTGCCATGACTGGGACCATAATCTGAGTGGGTACCTTGTGCTAAGGAAGGACAGAAAGGTGGGCAGAGGGGGAGAAGTAGCAATGTTTATTAAGGATAACATCGAGATTATGAGCGTGGAGGAAGCAGAGGGCAACTTGGACCTTGCGAACCCCCATGGGAGGGAAGATCAAGTTGGGGGTGGTATATAGGCCCCCAGGACTAGTGGCGGACATGGAGGATTGCCTGTTAGCTAATATTAAGGGGCAGTGTGGACTGGAAGAGGAAGAAGTGGTGTTGATGGGGGACCTTAATATGCCCAGCTACTGATTGGGGTACTATGACATCCACTGTAACCAGGGAGCAGAAGCTGCTGGATGGCTTCCTGGATGCATTCCTCATTCAGCAGGTGATTGACCCAATGAGGGAGGGTCATATGCTGGACGTGGTATTAGCAGATGGGGATCTTGTATGAGATCTGGTTGTGGAAGAACCCCTGACTGGGAGTGACCACAACACCGTCTGGTTTTGGCTTAAACTTTGGGGGATCATTCAAGGACTATGATAGTTGATTTTAGGGGGGCAGACTTTCAGAACATGGTGGAAATTCTCAAGGGGCATTTGCAGGAGATAAAACAGATTTGGACATTGAAGGTAGGTGGGAGATCATAAAGCGAGAGCTACAGAAGGCCACCAGGACCTGTGCAAGAGTGAAGCACAAGGGTGTTAGGTCTTGTAAACCATGCTGGTGGACCAAGGAGGTCCAAGAGGCAGTAAGAGAGAAAAAGGCTGCCTACAGTAGGTACAAAAAAATGAGAGGAGAGAGGGATAGAGAGAACTATTACTTTGCAACCAGGAAAGTCATCAGAGTGTTGAGGGGTGAAAAGGCCTAGAAAGAGCAGAGGCTGGTGCAGGGGATAATGGGTAGGGAAAATGGGTTCTTTAGGAATATTGGTGAGTGGAGGAAGGTCAAGGGCCAGCTAAGTAGGTTGAGGACAGCTGAGGGGTGGGTGGGTGGTGGCTGAAGAGCAGGTGGAGGTACTGAATGAGTACTTTGTCTCCGTGTTCACTAGGGAGGAGGCTGGGGAACTTCCAAAAAAGGTGTTGAGGGACACAGAAAGTGCAGCAGACCTGACTATTAGGGTACCTGCTGAAGAACAAGCCACCAGAGGAGGTAGGGCAGGGATGAGACATCAGGCTGGTTCTGCTGAATGGGGGGGGGCAGATGCTGATATTCCTATCGGTCAGGTGTGGGAAGCCCTCCAGTCCCTAAAAACGGATAAATCTCCGGGGCCTGATGCTATTCATCCCAGAGTACAGAGGGAGTTGGTGGATGATTTGGCTGCTCCATTGGCGGATCTCTTTAACTTGTTGCTCCAGACAGGGAGGGAGCCAAGGGACTGGAAGCAGGTGCATGTTGTGCCAATCCATAAAGGGGGATTGAGAGAAGAGCCAGGAAACTATAGACCCGTCAGTTTGATGTCAGTGGTGGGGAAGATAATGGAGATCATACTTAAAGAAAGGCTTGGAGGTTTATTGGAGGAGATGGGTTACCTGGATGACTGGTAGTATGGGTTTGTGCCAGGTAGATCGTGTCAAACAAACCTTGTAGAGTTCTATGAGTGGGTAACATCAGCACTCGACAGGGGGAGACCAGTGGATGTACTGTTCCTGGACTTCAGCAAGGCATTTGATTCAGTCCCTCACATTGGCCTAAGGGAGAAGCTGGGGGGAATGGGGGTAGGCCCACTGATGGTTAAGTTGATTGGAAATTGGCTTTCAGGTCACACTCAGCGGGTAGTGGTTGGAGGGGAGGTGTCATCTCCTAGGGAGGTCATAAGTGGGGTCCCACAGGGATCAGTCCTGGGGCCACTCCTGTTAAATGCCTACATCTCCAATATCAGGGAAGGTATCTGGTGTGAAATTAGTATCTTTGCGGATGACTCTGAGGTGGGGGCAATGGTGGAGGGGGAGGAGGGGAGTTTGGTCCTGCAAGAGGACCTGAATACTCTGGATAGGTGGTCCTGTGCCTGGAAATTGAAATTTAACTCCTCCAAGTGCAAGGTGCTACACCTAGGGTGGGAAAATCCCAACTATGTGCACACCCTTGGGGAGATGAGTTGAAGGCCATGGCAGGTGAAAGAGACCTAGGAGTGTTGGTGGATGTTAACATGAATAATTCTGAGCAGTGCAGGAGGGCTGCGGTCATGGCAAATAGGATGCTGGGATGCATTGTAGGGGGATTACCTCAAGGAACAGGGAGGTGATTTTGCCACTTTACAACAGCCTGGTTAGACCACATCTTGTGTACTGTGTGCAGTTCTGGAGGCCACACCTAAGGAGGGACAGCCAACTCCTAGAGACGGCTCAGAGGAGAGCAACCAAAATGATCCAGAGCTTTGGGGTTATGAAATATGAGGAATGACTAGGGGAGCTCAACCTGTTCTCACTGGAGGAGAGGAGAGACTGGGGGGACATGATTGAGGTCTTCAAGTACCTCAGGGGAGTAAATAAGGTAAGCCGAGATAGGATATTTTGACTGAAGGAGGGTGGAATCACCAGAAGACACAGTTGGAAGATTGAGGGTGGTAGAAGTAGGGGGAAAGGAGGAGGAGGTACTTCACCTAGATAGTGGTGGAACCGTGGAATGTGCTGCCCAGGGAGCTGGTACAGGCAGCTATGGTGGAGGGATTCAAGAGCGGGTAGGACAGGTATAAGCAAGGGGTGAAGCAGAAGCTGGTTTTCCCAAGGGGGCATGACTGGGGGATGGAGTAACAGTGGAAGGAGACAGATAGAGGGCTACGGTACCCAATCAGGGTGCTGAAGCATGAGCAGACTTGATAGACCAATAGGCCTACTCTGCTGGCGTCTAGTATGTTAGGTGGGCTGATTGAGCAGCTGTTGGGGAGTCGCGGATTAAGGTGGTGGGGACAAGGAGGTGCCCTGGGGTGAAATGGGAGTTGGAGAGGGGCCTGCCCTGCCTGATTCCCATACCAAAGGGCTCCGCTATAGGAGGTGGGCAGGTAACTGATTCAGCAGTCTCACCTCATCTTACTCGGGCTGAGTTATGCAATGCCAGGTCGAAAAGGAACAAGACTGCTGTAATAGCATATTTGATGTCCTTAGTAGACCTGGTTTACATCACAGAGACCTGGCTGGATGAGAATGTTGCCCCTATTCTTGAGGCAGCTGTGCTAGCCAGGTACTCCATGATACACATCCAGAGGAAGGATTGCTGAGGCATGGGACTGGCCATTTCTTTTAAAACCAGCCTGGGACTCACAGTGCTACAAGTGGGCTCTATCGGATCATTTAAGAGTGTTGCAGTGTGGGGGGGTCCTGGCATGGGCTACAGGATTCTTCTTGTTTACTGCCCTCCAGGTGGTGAGAGAATTCCTGCGGGGGTCAGAGACTTCATCGATGGCCCGGTGTTGGAGTCCCTCAGATAGTTAATTCAATGTCTGGGTCGACAATGGACTCTTATCTTTTGGTAGGTCGTTACCTCAGTGACCCACTCACACAGCCACACATTGGACCTTGATCAGAAGGGAGTGAGAGGGAAGGGAGTTATGAAAACCCATTGATCAAATAGGGTCAGTGACCACATACAATATATAGGGCCAATGAGCAGACTGGATGGGCCTAGCGGTCCTTATCTGCTGACAATTTCTATGTTTTTGAGGTCGATAACCTCAGGATTGGTCCAGTCATTTGGTGAGATCATAGCACCATGAGGTTCACATTTGGAGCCCTCTTTGAAAGTCCTTCCTCTGTGGTGATGGTCCAGTACTGCCTTTTATGGGGATTGTCCCCAACATGACTATTGGCGGTTCTGGACCTATCAAGTGTTGGGGCTATGTGTGCGATAAGGCCAGAGGAGACAGTGGCAGCCTCAAATATAGCTGTCGGTGCCACCTTCAATTCAATCACACCCGTTCTTGTCTGACCCTTATCTACTCACTGGAGGCCCCAGTGGTTTGATGGAGAGCTCAGGAAGTTAAAGATAAAAGGTAAGAAGTTGGAATGGAATTGGAGGAAGTCTGGACTAATGGAGGACAAATTGGCCATGAAGTCCCATTATGGTGACTATCAAGGGGCAATCTCCCGAAATAAGGCAGATTTTTTGTCAAGGGAAATTTCTGCAGCAAGAAGCAGAACAACTCAACTCTACCATATGGTAGACAGGCTATAACATCTGGCCTAACTCCGAATGGGGAGACCAGGTTCAAGCACAAGATGCAAGGAGTTTGCTCTGTTCTTTGCCTACAAAGTGTCCTCTATCAGGGCAGAGATCTCCTCCAGTGTCATTCAAAAGACCTGTGGGGTTCAGTCTGAGCCATGTCGGGGCACCCCTCTTGTATGGGCTGAGATTGATCTGGTTGGAGTGGAGGAGGTGGCTGAGATACTCTTGAGGCTACGGCCAACACATTGTTATCTTGATCCTGGTCTAAACCAACTTTTGGTTGGATGTGTGGACCTGATAGGATCTGTGGTAGCTGAGATTGTCTGGAGATTGTCTGGAGTTCCTTGGGGAGTGGGGTCTTTCCTGTGGCTTTGAAGGAGACCTTGGTTAGACCCCTACTGAAGAGACCCTCAATGGACTCAGAGTGTCTCAGCAACTACAGACCAGTTTCAAACCTCTCATTCTTAGAGAATATTTTAGAGAAAGTGTCTGCTATTCAGCACAAGAGGCATCTTGCCTCCTCCGCCGCATATGAGTCCTTCCAGTCTGGGATTAGGGCCAGGCATAGCATGGAAATCACCCTGGTTAGGGTTCTTAATGATCTCCTAATGGTAAGAGACTGGAGAGAACATACCATCTTGGTTCTCCTTGATCTCTCAGCCGCGTTTCACAGTGTGGATCATGAAATGTTGCTGGACTGCCTGCAGTACTGATGTGGACTAACCAGTAATGTCATCAACTCTCTTAGGTCCTACCTCATGGGCAGAGTGCAGAGGGTGGAGATGGGGTTAGCCTTATCTAACCCAATGCCCCTGCACTTGGAGTGCCGCAGCGGTCGGTCCTGCTGCCTTTGTTGTTTATGGTGTACATGCTGCCATTGGGGGACATTATCAGGGGGTATGGACTGTGTTTTTATTGCTATGTGATGATACCCAGCTATAACTGTCCTGTGCACCTGGAAAACCAGATGGCGGCCTCTGTGTTTAACATCTGCCTGGAGGAAATCAAGTACTGGATGACTCAAAATTGGTTATGACTCAACCCTGACAAGACGGAGGTACTGGTGGTGGATCCAGGTCATTGTAGGAATGAAGGGAGGACTTGAAGATCACCCTGGCTTATGCTTGGGGAGTGTTTCCTTGCCCCCGTCTGTTCAAATTAAAGATCTGGGCATGATCCTCAATGATGGTCTGGCACTTGATGCTCAGGTGTCGGCCATTGCCAGAAGTATTTTTTACCATTTGAGGAATATCACTCGGATCTGGACCCTTGTTCCAGCTGAGGACCTGACCACCATGGTGCATGCCTTTGTCACATTCAGACTGGACTACTGCAATGCCCTGTACCTGTGGCTATCTGGAGGCAACCTCTGCTGGCTGCAGTTGGTGCAGAACATGGCAGCTAGGTTAATGAGGGGATATCTAGATTGGAACATGTTACACCTGTTCTCCGTGGACTGCATTGGCTGCCATTTATGTGGGGGATTGCCTTCAAGGTCAGATTGCTGACCTATATAGCCCTGCACAAAGGGGGACCAGTCTACCTGCAAGACCTTCTTTTCCTCACTGCCAGTCTCAGGCTTTCTGTTCCTCCGAAGGTTGCATCCTTGCGGTTTCCAGGGTTTGGTTGAGACATCCGGTGATTGTGCATTTGCAGTTGTCACACCAACCCTGTGGAACTTGCTACCTAGACATCTAATAAAGGCACACTCCATGAAAACCTTCAAAAAAGGATTAAAAACATTCTTGTTTAATCAAGCTTTTGATGGTTGAGTGCAGAACTGACTTACTGTTATTTTAACTTTTAGTTTTTATTGTAGTATTTTTAATGATATATAGAATTTTTCTGCATATTTGCATGCTTTGCAATGTGTGTTATTGAGCTTGTTTTTTGATATTATGTACATATTGTTTTACAATTATTAAGTGTTACGAGCCACAGGGAAGGAGCGCTATGTAAGCAATAATACCCAACAGGGTGTGCGGTATTGGGCTATACCAGACCGCCGAGGGGCGTAATGAGGCCCAATGCTGCAGGTCCAATATAGCTCATACCACCCACCCTGGAGGGTAATATTGCACTTAGAAAATGGGTACTGTATTGTACATGTTTAAACAAAATACTAATTTTAATTTTATGTTAAAACTTCAGCCTTTTATTTAACTTGTCAAACAAATAGTTCCTCTGCCTGTATCAGAATATTTTTTTTTTTTTTTGAGCTAGGACTTTTGATCTAGTTGAGATTCTGTAGTTTGGATTTGGTTGTTATGGTTACCCCCCACACACACACACACACACACTCGCACACACTAGCATAGAGGGCTTAGAGATGATAAAAAAAGCTTTAGTTATACTGCATGCATTCAAGTTTGCAGCCTTGTTTGTTTTTCCCTGGTTTTTATTTATTCAAGTTATGTGCTTCTTAACATGCAGCTATTACAGGAATGTCACCTCACGTATACTGTGCTCCCCATAGAGTCGCTGCTCCCTTTCTGTCACCGCTGAGCTCCAGGTGATGAATGCTGCTGCTGTTCAGTAATCCCCCACTGTAGTGAGAAGTGATGGTGGCAGTTGGGCCAGCTTTGAGAATAAAAAGCTACAGTCGCTTGAGGGCGCACTGTGGAGAAGGTTGAGAAAGGTGGCAGAAATATGAAAAACAAACCTGCAAACAGCAGGTACATTCATTATGTTTTGATGGTGTTTTGTGGAACTGTAGAAATTAGTTGATGATCGGTGATGCGACAGGGTCCTGGACATGGGGGGGGCGCGGAGAAGTGTGACGGCAGGTTAAATTGATGATTTCTGTGTGACCTGTCATTTGGTGTTGCATGGACTTGTAGTTTTAATGGGGGTATTGCACTGGGCATGTTTTCCGGTGCTTATTTTCAGTTTTTTAAACAAATACATGCATTCTTCGAGTGCTGGTGAGTAATGATGCAAAAAAATAAAATACCTCTGAGAACTCGAGACAGACAGACATGCACTGCGATCAGCGTGATTGCATGATTTTAAGATGAGCTGGCTGGGACATGGGGCTCTGCTTTTCTGGTTACACTGTTTTGTGTTTTTATTTATTTTTACTTGTATGGTGTGTTTCAGTGGCCAGCTATGTGGGTGGGAGGCGGGTGAAGGGTTGCGGCTTGTAATGGGGGAAACAGATTGCCGTGCAGAAGGGACATGGCAGCAGGGAGACTGTGTATGTGGACAGAAATATGAAGGTACACTTCCTGTTGCTTTTTGCTTACTTTCACAGTTAATCTGTCACTTTTTATATTTGACTTGCTCTACTCATGGTACTAATGCTGGGGGGGGGGGGACTCGCTAAGGTACATCGTTCAAGATGGTGGTGCTAGTCAGTTGAACATTCTAGTGGCCCACTAATACTTGCAACGGTATGAGGGAACACTGACTGCACTAGTTATTTTCCGGTCTCTGTTGACTCATACCGGACTGGATAATTACTGGTATTAGCCAATTACAGACTAGTATTTAGCTTGCCCATTTTTTAAATAAAGTATCTGTCTGTCTGTCTGTCTGTCCTTCTATCTATCTATCTATCTATCTATCTATCTATCTATCTATCTATCTATCTATCTATCTATCTAACTATAAAAGGGCCTGCAGCTTTGATTGCTGATTATCTGAAATCCTCTGCTATTTTCAGTCAGCTACGAATTACAGCTCACTGCCAGTTATTGTTTGAACTGAATGTTTTTAACCAAGTTATATGTGCTAGAGCTGGTTATAATTAGATACTGATTTTTGCCACTGTAATTATTGACTGCACCCTGTTGCTTTAGTGTTTTGTTTAAGCCTCTCCTGTTTAAACTTTCTTTTGCCCACCCTTGACTGCTATGACTTTTGTGTCTCTCTCTCCCTCTGCAGACACAGCTGGCACCTATCTCACCATCTGTGACCCACCCCCTGATTTATTTCCTCTTAGTGATTATGGTTTTTCTTTGTTTAACTGGAAATGTTTGAATCCCTCCCACTGCTCCCGAGCGCTATCTAATTCTCTTCTGTCCCTCTCTTCTCAAACATCCTCTTAGCCCCCTGGGCTAGCACTGCCATCCACGGTCACCTCTGCCTGGATTTTCACCAGCACTTCCATGGCACAAAGCAGCCTGCTGCCCCAATGACCAAGCTACAGGTACAGCCCAGGCTTCCAAGGCTTTTCTGCTGAAACTGATTTTTCAGCCCACCCAACCTCCCTCACCCCAGCACCCTTTAAATTCACTCAAGTCCCTCCATCTCCTATCTTGCTGTGTCCCTATTGGCTTTCATACTTAGTGCCCCTGTGCTTAAAGCAATCTGCCCTTCTGCTAACTAGTCCCTCTACCCTCCTCTGTGTGTTTGGGTTCCCCCACTCTTTCCCACTACTGCTCTCACATTTTTTTCTGTCATTGGTCTGCAAGTTTATTCCCTGAATACCCAAATAAGTGCACACAATACAATTTCTTTTCCATCTTCTACTTGACTACTACAAAGCACCCCCCACACTTCTTGTTAGTGTCTACAGCAGCCATGAACCTTCTCCAACTCACACTGTTCGCTTTCTCTCTGGCATCCTCACTGGTGCTGATGGATGCATGTGCCACAGTACTGGCCCAGGACCAACTGTTCCTCACCTACCTCTAGGCAACTCACTTCCCCCTGGTACATCCCACCCCCATTTCTCCATGGGAACACACCCCCCTTGGCTGTATCCCCCTTTTCTTCCTCTCCAACTCGGAACACTGGCTACTCAGCCACGACATGGCCCCCATATCCTGCTCTCTTGCAGTATCCTCCTTCTCCTATATCCCCTTTCTATCCCTCCTTCTACTAGCCAGGGACATCAAGTGTAACCATGGTCCCCCAAACTGTCACATCACTCCCTCCGACAGTATCTGACTCAATGCCCCAGGGCTAAAAATTGCCCATATAAATATTTTCAGCCTTCCCTCCAAGTTCCCTGACCTGTAGGCATGAGTTGTGCTTTACAAGCCCCACATCCTGGGTTTCTCTGAAACTTGGCTAAAAACACATCTAACAGACACCACCTACAAACTACCTGGGTACTCCTTCCTGCGCATAGATAGACCTGGCAAAAAAAAGGGTGGTGGTGTCGCACTGAGCTTAAAGGAACCACTTTCAGCCAACATTCCTCTCTGCTCTGATCCAACCTTTCCCAGTGAATGGCTCCTCACCAAACTCATGCTGGGAGCTAGCAAAAAACTCTACATTGGGTGCTGTTACAACCCTTCCTCCACTGGAACAGAGGGCCTCAACAGCTACCTCTTCAGCCTGAGCTCCATATCCCCACAGAGAGACTCAATTCTTCTCAGGGATTTCAATCTAAACTGGTGGAGCACCCACCAGCCTAACTATGCCTCCCTCCTGAAATCATACAACCTAGTTCAAACCATTATGCTTCCTACCAGGCAAAACCCATGCACAGCCACCCAGACACCCCTGGATTTGATCACCACAAATAGGGAGGATTGTGTTCTGCATGCTGGTACAATGGTCGACTCCATTAGTGACCACTCCTACACACATCTTCTCTGGTCATCCAAGCTCAAATGGCTCCCTCCCAAGTACCTGTCCTTCCAAAATTTCAGTAACCCCAACACCCCTTACTTCCTCACCGAGGCAAGGGTGCTGGACTGGTCTGCTCTTCGCTCAATGTCAAATGAAACCCAGGCAGTAACCCTGTTCACAACTACACTCATGACATTACAGGACAAGCACTTTCCAGTCACCACCAGAAGGGTGAGGGGTGGCTACTGGCACTGGGTCACTAAAGACCTCCTTACCCTAATGAAGGACAGAGAATGTGCCTGGTCCACCTAGAAAGCATCCCCATCCCCGATCCTTTGGGATGACTACAGGCATCGGAGGAACCTATGCATACACCTGGCAGAAGCACTAAAACAGACTCCCTTTCACAATCTCCAACAAACAAACCTCAGGGAATCTAGATAATTCTGGTCATCCGTTGGCTCTCTTCTAAAGCCCCCCTCCAGTGTCAGCCCTGCAGCTAAACTCCGCTGACGGCCTTATCACAGATCCTCTTGAAGTGGCCAGGGTCTTCAATGACAAATTCTCTGACCTGACCATTTACCTGAGCAAACTCCAGAATAGCTTCCCAAAAAACACCGTCCCCTTACAAACCCCTCCAATGCAAACCACCAGGCCCACAACCCAGTCTCTGCCTCTGCTGTTCTTCTTCAAACAACTCTTATATGCTGACACGCCAAACTCCTGAAGACCCTCACAAATCATGGCTCCCCTGGAGCTGATGGCCTATCCCCTGTCTTCCTAAGACTCATCTCCCCAGCCATCATCACCCTTCTTATGCTCATTTTCAACCTTGCCCTGACCACCTCTTCCATGCCCAACCCCTGAAAACCACTAAGGTCATCCCCATCTCTAAATCTGGGGACCCCAATACATGGACAACTATCGTAATATTTTCATCCTTCCTCACCTAATCAAATTACTACAGAAAGTCTTGCACCATAAACTGGCTGACCACCTAAGCAAACACAATCTCCTATGTAGCCAACAGCATGGCTTTCACAAGAACCATTCCACAACAACTGCCCTCACACTTCTTACTGACCACATCCTTATTAACACAGACCGTGGAAACGCCACAGGTGCAGTCTTCATCGACCTCTCCAAAGCATTCGACATGGTCAACCATACCCTCCTCCCCTCCAAACTTCAGTTTCTTTGTTGCTCTCCAGAGGTCACTGCCTGGTCCAAAAGCTACCACATAGAGTGATCTCAATTCAGGTGCATTGGCTCTGCATGCTCACCCACCCTGCCGGTCTCCACAGGTGCCCCACAGGGCTCCATTCTGGGTCCTCTCCTATTGTCCCTGTTTGTAAACTCCCTTCCCTCTGACTGTCTCAGCTGTCACTAACTCCTCTATGCTGATGACCTTGTACTCTTCTGTAGTGGAAAGTCTCCTGCCCTCATCTCTGTGGCCCTCTCATTAAACTACTCTGCAGCCCATAACTGGTTCTTGGACAATCTCTTCCTGGTCAATGGCAAAAAAACAATATCCATGTTGTTCAGCTCCAAGCCCTCCTTAGCTAAATGCAAATCTGACTCCCCTCTAAGCATCACATTCCCCAATGTCCATAGTCTGGAAGATGTCAAACAATTCAAATACCTAGGAGTCCTGCTTGACCCCTGTCTCTCTTTTTCTGACCTCATAAGGTCCTTAGTTCTAAACTTCCACCAAAAGCTAGATGCTACCTACAGATTCCAACAATACCTCACACTGGAGGCTCACCTGGCCATCGTCCAGGGTAATCTCCTACCCATTCTGGACTACTGCTCTTCTACATATTCCAGGACTTCCACAACAATCATGGCTAAACTCTCCTCAGCTTACGACAGTGCCTGTCATTTCACCTTATTGACACCCTACTCCACACTCCTCTGCATCCTCTGCAAATCACTAGAATAGATCCCACTCCAAGGCTGCTTTGAGCTTGACCTGTACTGCCTGGTTGACCCTGGCCATCCGGACTGGCCAGGAATCTCCTCTTGCACACCTCCTCAACGTCCACACCTCGCATCGCAGCCTCCTCTCAACCAGTATCCCCTCCTTTAAACATCATGAGGGTAAGCACAAATATGGGCACTAGAGCTGTGTCTGTGGCAGCCCCCACACTTTGAATAGACTGCCTGCTGAATTGCGCACTACCATCACCCACCGCCAGTTCAAAACCCACCTCAAAGACTGGCTCCTGTTGGCATCCACCTGCCACTGCTTTCCTGAATAGCCCCCCTCTCCTATCAGCCCTCTTCCCCACTGTTGCTTATCTCTCTACTTCTCCCATGCTATTAACCCCTTTTACCCTCCCCCCCTCCACCCCCACCACAGCCAACAACTGCTATCTCTACCCTCTGGTATAGCTTAAATGCTGCCATCTTGTTACGAGCCTGCTCTACTTCCACCTATAACTGCTTTGCAGATTTAGCTGGACTATGTTATTTATTAGCTCCTGCATACTCTGTGTTGTATCCACATTCCTGTTTAGTATGTCTATTATGGCTACCATTTGTATTTCAAATGTACTACTGAACCTGTTAACAGTGTGCTACATTGCTCCTCTATACATGTCTTTTTTTGTATAGTTATACTCTGCACCACAGTATGTGGCCTGGATTGTGCCTGAAAACGGTTCCTGGGATCAGTGCACCGCCACTGTTACCAAAGTCATAAATAAATAAAAATAAGTAAATAAAGTTATTTATAATATTAATAGTATTTTTTTTTAGTTATTTATAAGCCCAGTTGAGATGCAACACTCTATTTTTTTTCAGTTCTCTTTTTGCTGCCTAGCCTTTTGGCTAGGACACTCTTCCACCTGCTGCCAGTGTCTCCTCCTGTCCCTTGAGGCCCTTTTCTTGATCCACTATGATAATATGAGTCACATGCAATACATCACTTTATTGTCCCCTTGACTTGCTCCCTGATGCTACATCTGACTTCAGCAACCTGGCAGGTTCCTCCCTACACTTTCCAGCCACCCGCACAGGAGGCAAAGCCTGGGAGTGCCTCCTGTGGTCTGGAAAATGAGTCCAAGATGGATGTTGGGGGGCAGGCAAGCCATCATATGACCAGCCACTGCCAATTTCCCCTTTTTTGTTCCCTCCCCTTGGAAGCAGCCATAAATCACATAAAAAGCATGTACCCATACAGCAGAGAGTCATGCTGACATCAATCACATCCCCCCTTCCCTTGCTGTAGCTGCTTCAACCATGCTACTATCCATCCTTCAGTAGGTGGTAGCCAAGTGGTGGATCCAGCATGCCTCCCTCACTGAAGGAGAAGACCTGTTTACTGGATGCTTCAACCTCCTTCTTTCATTCGGCCCCTGATGACCAGAGTTCATTCCTGAACTTGGGTCACCGGCATCGCAAGCATTAGTGCTACCACTGTGCAAACAGGCTGGAATGACATTTTTTTTATAGTGGAGGTCTGCTGTCAACACATTTTACCATTGGGTTGAATGATGCAAAGAGCAGTCACATGACATACATATGATCAAACAAGTAGTGAGTGGCTGTGATGGGATTTAAACCTGGGATCTTCTCATTCACTCTTCAGTGCTCTCTCAAAATAACACTACCATTCAAGCATTTTCCCCATAACAGGAGCCGAACCTCTGCTGTTGAGGTGGAACTAGGAATCCAAACTACTAGGCAGTCTGATTGTGCTTCTAATGAAGAAGAGGTGATTCACTGAATTCTTTCATTGCCTAAGGCAAAATTCAAATGCTCAGATGGAGACCTGTTCACAAATCCGGGTTCAGCATTTAAATATTTTAATGAATTCAAGAGCAGATACATTGGTATTAATAATGGATAGATCATAATCAAGTCAGTACAGTTTTTCCTTTTTTGCACTGAACAGCAATATAACTTTTTCTTTTTCTGTCAATAAATAATTGCAGAATAAGATCAAAATCATGCTGATTTATTGTGAAAGCAGTAATTGTTGAATCAGCATCATATAATGCAATGGCATCTGCTTCTAATGTATTAGTATAGTTCAAATTTGGCAAAAAACACACACTGAGTGCTACAAATGGCTTATTTATAGTTTACTTCTCAGTTCATCACTGAGAGACATATCCAGGTACCAGCATCCACCCCCCACCAAACTGAAGTCCCACACCAGGAACATATCTTCCAGACTTGAAGCCCACACTTTGGTATCCATCCACAGTGCTGCAAATGCCCCTACCTCCATAAGACCGAAGTCTGACACTGGAGTAATATCCACTGTGCAGAATAACACCTCCCCGAGATGACATCCAGCACCATGAGCCAGCCCCACTGATAGAAAACACACACTCCCCAAACAAGACATCTTATTCTGGGAGTTTGTTTCTCGTGCCAGCAAAAGTCATGTCCATTAAAATTAAATTCAGCTCCGAGAACCTACCTGATACATCCTCCTACTGGGCTTACACCAGGAGGCCATCTCTACTGCCAGTCAAACATACCCATCCCCCCAAAAAAAATATTTCCCCACTAGGATCGCATCCTCAGTGTTTGCAAGCCCCTCTTCCCCTATTTCTTATACATATAAAGCACATTACATTTGTTATAGATATTAATGGACTTACCCATTAAAAAAGTCTTACAGCGGGCATTAAAGTAAGGTTGGGGACCAGTAGCTCTATCATTCAACTACTTGCAGTAAATTTGTTTAAAATATTTAAAAAGTTCTCAAGCCATAAAATCCAAATTCAAAATGTAGACATTATAATATTATCTTAGATTTGATTGAGGAGAGACTTCCCATCCTGCACACATGGTAGCCCATTTATGGTCCAAACTATGGATCGAGAAGAAAGATCTCCTGTATACTGTATTTGGTTGTGCCAGCATTACAGGTTTTCATTAGTTGTCTAAGTGCAATATATAGACAGTCATTTCAAGTGTAAAAGACTTAAAAAAAAATACTGAAGTCTGGCTGCCATAAATCTATAGATGAATGATAACATCTTCACCTACCTTTAAACCTAATTAGCTGTATGTGGCCAACCCGGTGTTACTATACAGAAAAACATATGAACATACAAAATTTGTCAGCAGATAAAGGCCTAGAGGTCTATCAAATCTGCTCGAATGTGCAGCTAGCGCCCCTTATTCTGCAGCTGGCCCTCCCTTCCACCCTTCTCCTCCAAGATGTCATTATCCATTAATTCTATTGCAGGACACTGATGCAATGAAACAGACATCTGTCATGCTGCAATGCTGGATGGTTTTCTTTGTATCAGGTGCTGTATACATTAAATTTTGGGATAGGTGAAGAGGTAGGATTGAGCTGAGGGGAGATGAGTCTGTAATTTGACTCCAGAATTCATGCACAGGGTGGGGAAGGTATGCGGTGTCTGTGGGTTATGTGAAATGGTGCATGTGGAGGAAGGGATGATGGAATCAATCTTCTATTGTTCTTTTTTTAAGTATAAGAAAACTTGCCATTACAATTTGGGAGGGAAGTGGCTGCCAGAGTGGTGGGGCAGGGATACTGCACTTTTACAGTTCTGAGTGTTGGATGGGGGGCAGGAAACATATGCTCAGTATGTAGGCTGGGTTAAACTAATAAAAAAAAGTTTTAAAAAATAATTTTGCCACATGAGGTCGTGGTCATGTCAGTAAACTTTACACAGCTATGCATAGCTTAGTTACTGACTTCACACCACTTGTACTTGTGAAGTAAAATGTAATTGCATCTTTATTGAGGACATGTCAATTGAAGCTTAACTTTCACATAGCTTAGAAAGGTATAAAAGCTAATTTGCCTTACATTGTGGTGGTGCCACTTATATCTTATGCTAGCTAACAAGGCACAGTACTTTGTTTGCTTGGGTTTTGATTACTGTGTCACAAGGACCCACTTCAGAAGAGTTTTCTCTGTGTGAAGCATTCATGGGCTGTAAATTCTGACAGCATGATTAAATTAACATACTGTGACAACATACAACAGAAATATGTCTCAACAAATGATAGAATTCAGCTTTTGTTCCTTAAGTTCATAACATTAACTTACTGTAAGAGGTTTATGCCCAATCAAGAAACTGTATGCTTCAAGAATATGCTGTAGAGTGTGAAACACCTCTGGAGTAAGTCATATTGACAATGCTGGAACTAGCAGAAAAATAAATAATAGTACTGTAAGTCTGACTAAATTTCTTCTTTCTGTGCTGTTCCACATTATGACTGGGTTATTGAAAAGTGACAGAGCTTAATAAACAGTACATCTAAGATCAAAGGGGTGAGAAGTGAACACAGTTTTCCTATTCTAGGGAGTGGGTGTTGTGAACAAAAGTAATTTTTTTTTAATGACGTGATAGTGGACTTCTACATATACAGTACTGGACTGCAG
This sequence comes from Neoceratodus forsteri, assembly GCA_016271365.2. Lineage (NCBI taxonomy): Eukaryota > Metazoa > Chordata > Ceratodontiformes > Ceratodontidae > Neoceratodus > Neoceratodus forsteri. The sequence continues at coordinate 874,748,368 of CM057458.1, read as the reverse complement.
GTTAAATGAGTTTCTCTCTGACAGACTGATGGACTGTATAAATCTAAACCTCCTCTGATTCCTTCTGTGACTGCACCAGCATTTGTTTTTTTCAGTCCCAAGTGCAGTGGCAAGTGAGATCATAGAGATGGGATTGGAGGTGCTGCCTGAAAAGTGGTTGTAGCTGCTGTGAGGTGGGAGAGCCAGAACATCTTAAAAAAAAATAAATGCAACTTTTATTTTTATTTTGAGTGCCATTTCCTGCAATGGCTTCCAGTGTATGACAGCTGGAGAGTGTGATAGTGATCAGACAGTCATGTGGGAGAGTAGCAAGAGAAACAAAGTCATGGGAAAAAAGGTAGAATGTTTTCTTTTCCCAAAAAAGATCTCCCACCATCTCTGATTCTGACCACCATCTCTGGTAGAAACCACTGAACCCCAACCCAGTCTCCATAGGCTGTGACAGATTACACTGTACAGTAGCAACTTGTAGCATTCTGTGCCCTTTCTACTTTGGACAGATTACCTGCTAATTAGTGTCAGATCACACTTTAGCAAGCTCTGCAAACTTTATGATGAAGTGTGAACTGACACTAACTAGCAGCTAATCTGCCTGAACTAGAAAGCTGGCATAGAATGCTATAACCAGTATTTTTAACATCAGTGCCTATGCAATTGGCAAACAGTAAATAAAATTTGCTCAGAAAAAAATGACTGCAAGTTAAAACTGTGGGCACTATAAGTGGTGGGGACTGTACTTACTTACCTGTCTGAAACATAGAAACATAGAATATAATTACAGATAAAGGCCCATAAACCAATCTAGTCGTCCCATCCAGTCTGCCTATCTATGCCTAATCCTAAGGCTCAGTTAATCACACTTTACAAAAGGCAAATATATTATCATTTATTCATGTCAGTATACTGACTTAAACTCAACAGGATTTACCGTCTTCACTGAGGGACATGCCTTTCTTTTACAGGTCACCAAAACACATTTTTGTGGGGGTGCTTGGGGGAGAGAGAGAGTTGGGGATTAGATGAGCATTTGATGTGAAAGGGTTTGATTTGTGATTGGGTGTCTGGTCAGGGGGAGATGAGGGAGCGGGTTTTGTTATGCAGCTGGGTGGAAAAAAGTTCTTATATTTGTTGACGCATCTGTGGAAAACTTTGTTGAGAAGGAGAAGGAGAAGGAGGGGGTTGAACTATAGAGGGTAGCCAGATAGGAATGATTTACAGTAAAGGGTCAACATGGCTGTGGGATATTTCTGATGATGGTACAATGGGATGGGGATTATAAAATATTTTTTCTAAAATTCTTAAGAAGTGGCACTTTGCATAGTTCTTCACAAGTGTAATACTATTTCATTTAGCAGAAACTACTGTTTGCAAAACCGTACCTGATCAGCAAATTCCCTGACATAGTGCCACTAGGCATAGTTTTCCCTGACTGAAGTAGGTGCCTCAATATGTGAAGAACTACCAAATGTTCCACTTCACAATCTGAGAATTTGGGAAACTCAACACAACAGTAAAAACACAGAATTTCAACTTGCCAATTACATCAAATTGGATGGATTACATAGATCATCATTAACGATTTATGGAATACTATTCCAGAGCTTTCACATTGTGTCACTAAAAGGTACACATGGAATACTAATCCATAGTCCCTGCGATCTGTGGAATGGAATTACATATAAATTGTCAGTAGATAAGGACCACTAGGCCCATCCTGTCTGCCTGTAAGCCCTATACTTGTTTGCAGCCTCTGACCCTATCTGGTCAATGGCTTTTCATCACTCTTTCCCACCTCTAAGGTTCCTTAATGTCTGTCCCAGGCATGAATTTTGCCTATTTACATCTGTGCAAACACAATCTGGGTTCAATGACTAATACACAGAATTCCTGGGAATTCCACAGACTTAAAAAGAAGACATAAAAAATTAAGGTTGCTTGGATACCCCCAAATCCTTCCCAAGCTAGGACAGTCAATAAAAAGAGAATACATATGAAAATCCATGGTCAGATGGCATCAGATATGACTTCAGATATCCTAACTTCTTGACTATACTAATTATCACAAATTATTTATAGTACCCCCACTATGCAATTAAATACTGACCCCCACCAGAACCATACAGTATCTCACAACTTTCCTCCTCCCTCCCAAGCCCACTGCATTACTAATATGTGATGCCATTCCAGTCCCTGCCTGTAAGTGTAAAGGGCCCACTAAATCATACTTTCACCCACCGTTACATAGTCAGAGGTTCCCCTGTCCCTGATACAATATTAGATGCCCCAACAAAGTCACCAACTAGCAATCTGACTCCTCCTTTCCCCAAAGCACCCTGCATCAGTTATTCATTTTCCTAACCTCCTCACAGTGCTAGTTATGCCTCTCCCATAATACAGTTTTTATAGGACTGGTTAAATGCAGCAGCTGAACTCGGCCAAAATAATCATCCCCAAGTCCCCTGTACACTGTATATGGTGGACCCCCAATAACCCCTCTTACTGCTACCTTCCTCCTTTCCATAGCATCAAGTGCTGAACTGATAGAATGATACAAGTCATGAGCACTGCACAACTTACAGTCAGATAATCCATCCCATGGAGGAGCTGCATGTGCTCATCTATAGTCCTGAATTTAAACAGTAGTGTATAAGAATGAAAAACATTTTTTCATAGTATTAACACCTGACTGTCTGACATCAGTCACAATTTGGGACCAGGTGCTATGGGAGGTTGAGAAGGGGGTTGGGGAAAGTGGGTGTGTTGGGTGAAGAGGCCACTGTATTGAGGAACAGGGGACATGGGGGTGATGATTTGGATGAGTGTGGTTGTGGCATTTACCTAGTCCTGTAGTAAACATTATTATTACTGGAAAGCCATAATTTGCATGGGGGGGGGGGTGAGAGGAAAATTAATAATGGTTTCAGTGTGCTTAGGGGGAGGAGGGAGGTGGGTGCCAATGGGTGTGTTGAGTGTGTCATCCACTGTGCCAGGGGACTTGGGGTGATGATTTTGGCTGAGTGTGGCTGTGGCATTTATGGCCATGCCAGTATTATGGTATAAGTAAACTTTATTATAGGAGAGCAATAACTTGCATGGGGGTAGTGGGGACAATTAATGGATGCACTAAGCTGGGAATGGAGGAGTGAGTTGGGGGCTAGTGACTGAGTTGGGTGTGGGATTCATATTGTATTAGATCAGGGGGACTTCTGACTATGTAATGGTGGGGATGAATATGATTTGAGAGAGCCATTACAATTACAGTCAGGGGCTGGAACAGTGTCAGAAGTCAGTAATGCAATGGGCTTGGAGGGAATAGGAAGGCTGTGTGTTACAGGATGGATTGGGTGTGGCATTTGGGGGGGGTTACACTGTGGGGGTAGTTTTCCAGTGAAAGTGTTAGGATTTCAGTTTTGACAGTTTTATCTGAAGATCTGAAATCTGTTTTTTTTTAATTCTTTGTTAACTGGGTATGGCCGAATAAACATAGGTGCCAGTTTTCATTGGTGGCCCAGGAGGACTGGGGAGATTCAACGACTTGCTCAGAGGCACACAATATATTTAGGTGGTGGTTGTGAGAATCAAATCCAGGTTTGTCTGCTGGATGTACCAAGCTCATTCACAGCTCATTACTCTAACCTCTGGGCTATACTGTCAGCCCAATTTTTGGCTGAAATCTAAGGTATTTATTTTTATGCTGGATTATCTGAGAAACCCTAGAAGAAATAAATTTTAAAGGGATTATTAATACCATACTACACAGGATCCACACCTCCATGTTACTGCTACTGTATCTCTGCCTCCTCCTCCTCTGTGGGGTGCTCCCAGAAGAACTGAAGATATGTTACTCACCGATTAGGGATTGCCTGTTTAGCTCCTGTAGCCAGACCCATCCAGCAGTAATCAGCACTGTTGCACTTCTCCAGCCCTGATGGACTTGGGTTGCTCTGGGGCATGGTGAGGGTGGGGAATAGTTAGAGCATGTAGTTTTTGTAGCTGTACCATTTCAGCAAGAGTCTAAAACCACACTAGGATCTTGCATCTCTGCTGCTGCCAGTGTATTGCATATGACTACATGCTACTGTACATGGGTGGTTCCCACATGATCACACTGTTCCTTACTGCACTCCATTTCTACCACTGGACATTGCCCTGACCAGGTAGGAAATTAGTTTGAGGCCACCATGTGCAGCCAGTTTGTTCACCCCTGACCTGCCACCAGCATGGCAGCAAAATAAGGGGTTGTCCCATCAGCTAAACAGACTTGGAGAAACATTTAGCAGAGTCAGATGCACCCATGTGTTGCAGGAAGACTTCAATTATTCAGGTGTAACATTTTTGACCAATTGTTTATGAAGACAGACCTCTAGCACAGATTGGAATGATTAACAACTCCATTTGCCTATCACTAAAAGAGTACAGAGCATGTGAGACTTGTGATGTCAGATCTAGGTACAGTTCAGAAACTTCATTGTTTGAAAAATATGTCCACAAACGAACATTTCATATGGAAACTGCACAGCCCTTCTCATCACATGAACCAGTATTGTGAAGAAAACGAGTACAGCAGCATATCAACCACAAGCATTTGTGCCACAGCAGCATTTAGTTCCACAGTAACAAGATGGTTACAGTAATATTTGGACAATACTTCTTGGATGGTGGATTGTACTTTGGGAGGTCACACATGAGAGTATGATACTTTTGACTGATATGGGGAACTTTCTTGATGGTAGCCAAGCCAAATCATGCAGATGAATGCAACATCTTTTGCTTTGAAAAATTGCCAGTTACAGACACTGTTGCTTTCTTGACTGAAGTACTTGCTGGCACATGCTGTGTGCTTGCAGTGGTAGTGACCAATGCTGATGTTTTGTACAAACGTATTGTGTTCTCCTTCCTCCTATAGAACAAGTGATGCTCATTTATGCAACTGTGTCAACACATAAAGGCTGGCTAACATTCTCATAGAGCTGAAAAAAAAAAAACTTTCCAGTGACATGACACTTTTTTAAGGGGAGTGTAGGGCACAGTTCAGCTGCATCTCCATGTGCCAAGCACTTGTCAGGTACCATGACCATCCTTGATAAGGAGATATTTTCTCTTGGCTGTAATAGATGGTGGTCTGCAGCTGACCTTCCAAGGTCTTTCTTCCACCTCTCCTTCTCCCAGATCCCAGGCCGATGCCAAATCTGAACACTGATTGATTCACCCATTTCTCCTTTCCTAGTTTCTGCTGGACACAAGGGAACTACTGGTAGCAGTGTTAGTATCTGAAGCACTGAATGTTCTAGATGGAACATGAACTGATCCAGGGGCAAACCTCCCTTTCTCCAAATTTTGAAACTGCATATTACTGCACAGGTGCTCACATCCACTGCCTGAACTTCTCTTCATTGTATCATTGTGATGTGCTTTAAACATAGGAGAACTGAAACTCTTTTTGCACCAGTATGTGCACCCTAGGCATTTTTCTCTCATACCCTCAAAAGCCTCAGACTGTGCTTCAGTGCTACTTATCTTTCATGCTGGCAATTATTGTCTATGTGATGAGTGCCAATTTCACATACCACTGCACAAGTGCACAGCAGTTAACAAGCACTACTGAAAAATTTGCTACAAATACTTCAAAAGTACGGAGAAAAAAATTCACTGGTCCTTAACAGCATGCTACCTAATACTGAAGACTGTGCACTGCAATAGGGCCCCTGCACACTCCCTCCCTTCCTCCACACTGCTGAAACTGTGCTGATAGCTCTGACTAACAAAATCTAGCCAGAGTCAATAGGGCAGCAGGTGAGGAATTTGGGGTTAAAATAGTGTGAATTACCAAAGTTACAAGCGTGCATTTGCAAAATGTAACATAGGCTCATAAATGTGTTGGTTTTTAATATTTTTACACCAGATTTTAAACATAGCTTTGTTATGACCCTGCCTCATGAAGATAGGCAGAGAAAATGTTCAACTCATGGCTTAAAGGTGTTTTTGCACAGGGACTGTGAAATCTAATTTTGGGATGCAAAAACACATTTTTGACAGGAGTTGAAAACTGACAGTTGTCACATTCTTGAAAAATATAAAATATTACCAAATGTACGAGCCTGCATTTACAAAAATCGGTGTAGGCTCATAACTTATTTTTAATGTTTTTACACCAGATTTCCAACATATCCTTCTTATGACCCCACATCATTAACAAGAGCAGAAAAAATTGTCAACTTTTGGCCAAAAGGTGATTTTGTGCAGGGACCATGAAATCACCTTTTGGGGTATAAAAAAATATATTGGCCAGGATTAGAAAAATTACAGCTGTCACATTCATGAGGTGCTGTAAAGATATGGCTATGTTGCAAATTTGGGGTATAAATATTGAAAATGACCAACGTTATGAGCCTGCGTTAGCAAAATTCTACATGGGCTCAAAACTTAGTTGTTTTTTAATATTTTTGCACCAAATTTTCAACATAGCCTTCTTATGACGCCATATTCATGAACAAGGCCATAGACACTTTTCAACTGGTGGCCAAAAGGTGATTTCTTCCAGGGACCACAAAATCACCTTTCGGGATTAAAAAATCATTTTGTACAGGATTTGACAAATGTCAGCTATCACAGTCATGAGGTGTTGTAAAGATATGGCTATGTTGTAAATTTGTGGTAAAAATATTGAAACATACCAAAGCCATTAGCCTGTGTTTGCAAAATTCAAAGTAGGCTCATAACTTTGTTGTTTTTAAATATTTTTACACCAAATTTTCAACATAGCCTTCTTATGACCACACCTTATGAACAAGGGCAGAGAAAATTTTCAGCTCCTGCCCAAAAGGTGACTTCACACAGGGACCACCAAAATCACCTTTCTGGACAGATCTGCCTAACAGCAGCGACATTGTTCATGAAGTGGTGTCCCAAAGAAGGCATGTTGAAAAGTTGGGCCAAAAATATGTAAAAATGTACGAGTTATGGCCAAAGTTCAAAACCCCATTAAAATACATTGAACTGCATACCTGTTCCTTTCAGTTTACAATCCAGCTTTGAAGAGTGAAGACATGTCTGAGGTCCAGAGATAATTATGGCATTGGAACCCCAATGGGTAAGTAAGGTCTTTGGGGGTTGAGGGGTGGTGGATACCCAGTATGAGGTTCAGGTGGGATTAAGGAATGACCATAAAAGACATAGGTGGGCAGTTTATTTTTGTTTTACAGTGGAAAAAAAAGAGAGAGTGAAACTATCCCAGATTGCAACACTGGGGGATTGGCCACCACAAGTGTCACAGTTATGTGGTGGAAGACATCGATTGACCATTTTTTTTACATGTGAAAAAAAAGAAAGAAAAGAAAAAAAACAATGATCCCTGATTGAGACACTGGGGGACTGGGCATCCCCAGCGTCACAGTTACCTTTCTGGGGGCCAAACGCAACACTGGGGGATTGGGCACCCCAGTGTCTTGTCTATGTTTCTGGGGGATTGGGGTGATGGGTGCTGAGAGGGAGGGTCAGGTAAGGGGCTTTCTTTAATATTAAAAATTATATAAATAAATAAGTGCCAGTGGTCATGACAGAACCCGGCTCACTCTGCTGTGACTAAGATGGCCACCTCATACTACTGTGCATGCGCTACTACTAGTGCATGCACAGAGCAGTGCGGTGGCCATATTGGACATGGTAGAGTGTGCCGTGTTCCACCATGACTTCTGGCACTGTGAAATAGTGCAGTGCTGCAGTCGGTATGGACAACATTGGCAGACTGCTTCACAGACATGAAGTCAGCAGTGAGGCAATTCAACATGATGTTCATTTGGAAGGAATGCGGAGTCCTTTTATTGAGTGATTATAAAAGGACTGCAGGGATCTTCCCAATTGTAGCCCTAAAAAGCAAAAATTATAGTCCACACAGAAAAGCAAAGTTTTATCTAGCACTTTAACTACAAACTTATCATAAAAGTATATAAGAATGAGAATGTTTTTAGCATGATTTGGGAACCAGTTTTCTTAAAACACTGCAGCAGTTTCATGAATCAGCAGAGAAAACGTTCCTCTCCTAAATGCCCTTTACGTTCTGAAAGTTTCCAAGGAGTTATATGGTGCATAGATTGTGTCTGAAAAACAAGATTGTGATGTCAGTCACAGAGTATTTTCCTATAAAAAAATGTTTTTGTGGATTCTAGCATATGCTCACTGAAAACTGTAAAACAGTGTGTCAAGTATTACAACATTTATTTATTTAAACATTTGTAACTGGGAAAGGTACACTGAGCCAAAGCTCATTTCCAGATGCAAGCCAAGGGAGAAAGAAAGGGGAGTACTGTGCATCAAATTTATAATGGGTCATAAAATAAAATTACAAATTACAAAGTGTAATAACAGAGAATAAAACAAACAGGTGATCAAAACCATGACAAATAGAGGAACCATAACATTGGCTACAGGGCAGAGTTTAATGTAGACTAGAGCTAAGTGAAATGCAAGGTTCTTGTAGAAAAAGATGTCAGTCCTTGAGCAGTGTAGATGAGTCAAAAACAGGCAGCTACTGTATGGTTCACTGGAAAGAGTCATAATCATGGGTGGAGGGGTCAATGGCAGGTGGGGAGGTTGGAAGTGTGATGTGGGGACAGGGTGAGGGTTGGTAGGAGCATGGGGAACAGGGAGTAGTCTTTGCTGGTGTCTAAGGTAAGTAAGTGGAGGGAGATGAGAGGAGGAAGGGAGCTGGTTCCATAGGAAGGGGAGCTAATAGGTAAAGGTAGACTGCCCCACAAAGAAGTGTGGATAGAGAATGGAGAAGTTGCAAGGGTCCCTGGAGACAGATTATACTGAGTCGGTGTAATTTGTTAAATTTAGGCATGCTTTCAAAAGAGAATGCCAGCCATCAAGGCATCTTTAGGTACACCTACAGTAGGTAGGTTGGCCAGGGCCTCTAGGAAACAAATCTGTGTATTTCACATGAACTTCATCTGCTTACTTCCACTGACGTGCATGCATGTCTTGCAAAATGTAACAGCAGAATTAATGTGGAAGGAGGAATGCCATTTTGCCATTCCCATAGGCTGCCATAAAACTGAATTATGACTCAGCAAACAAACAATGGAATTGTATTCCACAGGAAAATCTGCAGATTGATTTCAAAATTCCACAGAGTGCATTCAACTAGTATAATTTCCATTTCAATTAAATTAAAGTCTGCCAGCATATTTCCATTCCATGTCAAAACAGTGCAGATAAAACCACGAAAAAAGCAAGTCAAAAATAGCGCATCCACAAACAGCAACCACAATAACAGCGATCACTGTCAATGGCAAAAATGATACCACAGTGTTTTTGCCCCCCCCCTTAAAATAAATACCCATCTCTGGGGGGGACACAACTCATGGCTTGGTAGAAATTCAGGAGGAAGGACATTCTCCAGGGGCCAAAACTCATGGAGAGAGGCACAGTCAGGGGTGCAGATTAAATATTATCAACTCTTGGGAGATACAACTCAGGGAAGGGGACAAAGCTGGGACAGAGGGGGCGTGACAGCAACTCCCACAAAAACATGGTGCAGTGAGACTCAAACATGAGTCAGTAACACATTCCCATGCCATTCACACCTCTAGACCACACTGACAGGATGATGGAGCAGTGCACATTTGCAAACTTGCAGTGTCCTGCCTCATTGAAGATTACTACCTACATCAGTTATATAACCATTCACCGTCATTACCACTTTGACAATATCACATTTGCCATAATTAATTTGCTCTTATTCAGCCGCTCTTATTGATTCAATCTTTTGATGGGATACTGCAGATTTCCACATTCTATACAACTCTATCAGTTAATATCCACAAGATAACCAAATAAAAATTCTTTATGGTGTCCATCACTGCTTCCAGTGGTGAACTCACAATTTAATGAGTGATAGCCCTTTACCTATTCTAACATGAAGAACTTTAATATCTCTGCCACCAAAGCATTTCTGGGTTGGATACCCAAATAGCTGGGTCACCCTGCAAAAAAGTAGACCAAATTCCATCTTGCATTATGGAAGTAGACTGTTTCCTACAGGACATGAAATTTGGCAGCTTGTTCTGAGCAGCTTAATATGAGAAGCCTCTATCTCTCAGAAGCCGGGTACTGGCAGCAAGCTGGAACTGCACTAAATTACGATGGAACATGGATGCCTGATTCAGCAGGTTTCACTAAAGAGGAAGTCTTAGTACCTCCAGAAATGCCAGATTAACTAGACTGAAGAACTACCACCTTCTTGGTCAGTTTTGAGCTATGATAAGAAATTTTCCATGAGATATGCTGAGAACTACCAGGAGCAGGGAAAATGGTTGGAAAAGGTAATGCCTCTGGAAGTCCCACAGCTAAGAGAAAGCATCCAGGGTCTCCTGCTCTGGACATCTGTAACAGCTAAAAATCTTGTAATCTGTGGATTGCTCCTGGAGGTAACTAGGCCTATGTCTACAATCTGGAACTGGTGACAAAGAAGCTTAAGAGCATCATGGTTTCTCCACATTTCCTCCATATGAACATTTTTATTGCTGACCTAGAGTTTATGGGAGTTCAACTCCCCTTCACAGGAATTGCAGAGTTGGATTCTAGGTTTTCTTCTGACCACTAAAGCAACTGGTATGCCTCTAACAGCATTGTCCCATCCTTGTGATGCCTTAATTGTTTGTTTAAGCAATGGTCACTACTGTCAGATCATACATTAATGATCTGTGGCTGACCCAGTCTGAAAAGCGAATATGTACTAGAGGAGTGGCCCTCATGTCTAGGACATTTTTCTGAATTTTCTGCTCCTCTATGGCTTGGTGCCCTCTAACCCTAGAACTTTTACAATACCACCCCACAGCCTTTCAAGCTGCTATTGAGTATCAAATGATCTTCTTGGGGCCAATTGAGGGCAGCCCTTAAGAAGGTTTTGCAGATTCTACCACCATTTCAGTGACTGGTGCACTGATTTCAGAGACCAGTGAGACAAGAAATGTGCTTGGAACAATCTCAAATGAAACCTGGCACAGGACACCATCAAAATAGTGGATGAAATCTGTCCCAAGATCTGAAGGTATCTGTAGGATGATGCAATTGCTTGGATAGTGACATTGTGAATCTCCTTGAAGAGATTTCTTCTGGGAATGATTCTTCTCTGTGCTGTGATAGGAACACCCAACCTAAATGTGTGCCAAAATGCTCCCCCAAATGATGTAGTATCAGTGAGAGCTGCAGGGAACTCTTTTTTCTGTTCAGCATTCAGCAATGATTCTGCAATATCTATAATGTCTTCTGGATTGATTGTTGAGCCAGCGATTATGATAATTCAAACATTAGGAGATCACCTAGGCAACGGTACGTATAATTCCCCTTCTGCCAGAGAAAAGCCATTGTTACTACAAGAATATTTGTGAATACCTTTGGCTGGTACTGAAAGTGCTGATTCTGAATAGTGAATCTGAAGACCCTTGGATGTAAATGAGTGACAGAGTGTATGTCCCTCATGCTCCTTTTACCTATAGACCCCATCACAACACTGCAACACAGGCAAAACAGGTTTTGCCAGGGGCTGTTGTGGGATTTGCATCAAACCCATTTTATTTTAATGTTGGTCCTTAAAGACTTCATAGCACTGCATGTTCCATTTGTTGGCAATGAAGTGAGGGGGAGGGGAGTGTTAACAAGCAATAACTGAGCTCAATAAAGGGAGATGGTAAACAAAAAGAAAGGAGGCTTCTGTTTCTTTTATGTGGAGACAGCAGTGAAGTGCAGGAATGCTTTTTTGGTTTTTAAAGGATGCACATCACTGTTCACAATTACAAAGCTAAAATGGTTGCCACCAACTCCAAGGAGATAACTTCGTTGACTTTCCTTGATTGACAAAGTTGTGAACAATCAAGCTGCCCCCTATTTGTCTGTCTGTCTGGTTGCTGACACTGACTTGTGGATATGCAATGCATTATGTTCATCATCATTGCTATCAACTATTCAGTTTTTCATCCTCAAATGGTAAGGCATGTTTTTCCTTTGGTGCACCTTATGGTTGGAACTGCTTAGTGTCACAATTTAGAAGATACCTCAGTCTGTTTTTAAGAACAATGTAAAATGTGATTTGTTGAACACTCAGCTTTGTTGCAATTTATTTAAAAAACTTGAAAATGTAATCCATGCTTCCATTAACTATTGTTCTATGTTATATGTTTGGTACCTCATTGACAAGGATGTTCTGTAAACAAGACTTGTTTCTCATAGAAATTAGTCTGTCTAAATATAAATAAAAAATAAAACCACCTTTGTTTTACTGTAAAGCTTATTACAGGCTGCTGTGTGTGTCTGTTACTGAAAGTAAAGTAGTTTTCATTTAATTTGAACTGGTGTCCTGAGTGTTTGTCCTTGAAGGTATTCCTTGAGAATTCACCCAATCCGCTGCCCTGTCACATTGGCATATTGGAATATGGAGTCATGTATCTGATCAGAAAATCCCCCAGCTTGAACTGCTCTGTTACGGTGTGGGTTCTACAGATGAACACAGGACTCAATAGATAAGGTGCAACCCACGTTGGCTTGTGGGATGCTTATTAATCTTCATAAACCTTTTTCTTCTTGCACCATCCACAATAACAGAAAAGTAAAAAAAAAAAAAATAACAAAAAAGAAAAACAACTTTATTAACACAGAGTAAAACAAAGATACTTCTGAAGCATGAACCTTCTTTCTGCATTGGTCAGAAGATACTGATGCTATCTGTCTGATGCCTGTTTAGGAAGGACTAATGTATCCACCTACATGAATCAGGTGACACAGCATCATCAAAATATAAAACTCTTTTATTAGCTACTAAAACAATTATATGCATATCCTAAAAACCTCTGCTAGATATAATCAATTTGGGGTAATGCATAATTTGCAAAAATATGCTTTACTAAAGTTTTTATACTTCAAAGAATGTTCTCCTATGTTTGAGTGATATATATCTTATTATAAAAAGAGTCCATTAGGGGCCACTGATTTCATATAGTACCAGTCAGAATGCAGCAGCCCTCCCAGTGAACAGACCTCTTACAACTGCCCAAGAGCTTTGTTCAGCTCTACCCAACCATATAAGGAATTTTCTCTGTAAGTCTACCCTTTTTATTATTGGCATCAAGTTAGATTTAAGAGCTGTTTCAAAGTGTCATAAAATATATTCTAAAAGGTATGCATTTTATTTTGTCAGGAAATACCCAGAACTTATAATTGTAAGACAAAAAACCCCTGCCCAGATGTCTAGCTGCTGAAAGCAAAAGGGAACAGTCTCAGTGCAGTATAACTAGAGGAAAACAATACCCTGTACTGCAAGAATTAAGCTGTCGGCTGAAATTTTAAGCCGTCGGATACGTTCTCCACAGCAAGACAGGGGTTGTCTTTCAAAGGCTGTTCCTACCAAAATAAGCTGTTGTACACTGCAATTTTTAGGAGCAAACATTCCTATTGGAACCTACATGTGGCTCAGATCTTCAGTTTTTAAAAAAATTAATATGCACTACTTGCTACACGATAGTGCGCACGATCGCAAAGCCCTCGCGATTGTGGGAATGGTCGTGTGGCTTGTATTGCTAGTGCTATTTTGGGGAGAGTGCTTTCTGCAGTGAAAGCGCTTACAGCAGACACCCTGAACAAGATATCAAAACAAACTCTCTCTCTTAGTAAGGCTTTCAACTAAAAATATAGGACAAAAGTCCCATGCTAATTTTCCAGACTGAAAATAAATATTGTTCAATCCTTCTCTTTGTCAGTACCAGAATAATGCTGAAATAAGCCATATTCCAGGGAACTGGAATCTGATTTTAACCATTGCTGCAGGTAGAATATCAGCTATTGCCATACTTTTCAATAAGAAAATGTACCCTAGGAAAAAGAGAATATAGCAATGGGGGATGGGGGGTAATAGGGATGGAGAGGAGTTGTGTAAGGAGTGACCTGTCTCCTTACCGAAATTACAGGGATAACCTTAGAAGAGGAGAGGAAAGTGGTTGCAACCAGAGTAAAATAAAAGAATGGGTACATTATTTTAGTGGCAGGGATTAACCGTGTCACATTTACCCACCCTTAAGATAAGGAAGTAGTTTCGACAGCTTTCCCCTCCAGCTACCCCGGCAGGGTTGGATCTCCAGCCCACTCACTCTCAGGAGTTCCATCCCAGGGTCCCACAGCAAAACACACTGACATATGCATATCAATACCGAACATATCCTGGGATATTTAACATCATTTGGAACCACACATAGAGTATAACCAACAGTATGAGGGACAAAAACGTCCAGCTTTCATGATCGTACATCTAAAGTCCAACCCCCTTACCATACAAGGGTTAGAGGAGCTGCAGCCCACCCATTCCGTGAAGCTCCATCCCAGGGTCTCAAAACTATTAGCACAAAAGTGCCAACACAAAAAGAATAAATCATTACTACATTACCCTGGGATCTTTATCAAGTGACCTTTTCTATTCTGATCATTCTAGTAAAGTCAAATTACCAGCTATTAATCCAACAGTAACTATTTCTGAAAATTAACAGATGCATTTTCAATTCCTGCCCCATATCGAGACAGGAAATCAGCATTAGCATGTTCACTTCCCTTTTTATAAGACACTGTAAACCGGTACGGCTGCAAGGCCAAATGCCATCTCATTATGCAGGTTTTTTTTCCCCGCATCTGATGCAACCAACAAAGGGAGTTGTGGTCTGTGACAACTGTAAATTCTGCCCCCCAGAGGTAGTACTTAAAAGCTTCAATTGCCCATTTAAGTGCAAGACATTCTTTCTCGATGGTTGCATACCTACGCTCCCTTTCATCCAGTTTTCTGCTCATATAGATAATGGGATGTTCTTCATTATCTATGATCTGTATCAGGACCGCCCCCAACCCAACCCCTGATGCATCAGTCTGTACAATGAAGGGTTTGGTGAAGTCTGGGCTTCTTAACACCAGATATGCACATAGGGAGGCCTTTATCTGTCTGAAAGCTTCATCACATTCTTCAGTCCACTCTACTTTGTTATGATATCTTTTTTTAGTTAATTCTGTTAGAGGGCCTGCTACCGCTGAGAATCTTGGGATAAAGCGTCTGTAGTATCCCACTAACCCCAAAAAGGCACAAACCTGTTTCTTGGTCCGAGGTATATCACAGGTAGAGACTGCTTCTACCTTGCTTATTTCTGGGCATATAACTCCATTCCCTATAATAAAGCCAAGGTATTTAGTCTCGGACTGCCCCATACAACAATTGGTGGGGTTTATGGAAACTCCTGCTTTTTGGATTGCTCCCAGAATTTTCTCTAGATGATGTAAATGGGTCTCCCAATCGGGGCTAAACACCACCACATCATCCAAATATGCACCACAGAAAGATGCATAGGGTTGAAGCATTTGGTCCATGAAATGCTGGAATATAGCCAGCGCTCCATGGAGGCCAAAGGGCATAGTGATAAATTCAAACAACCCTACAGGGGTACTGAATGCCATTTTCTCTCTAGACTGTGAAGTGAGAGGTATCTGCCAGTATCCCTTTGTAACATCAAGCATAGAGATGTACTTGGCATTACCCAGTCGGTCAATAATGTCGTCTATCTTTGGCATGGGATATCTGTCTAGAAGGGAGATGGCATTTACCCTTCGAAAGTCTAGGCAAAGGTGGATACCGCCTTCCTTTTTTTAACAATTACCAAAGGTGATGACCAGGCACTGCGAGAAGGCTGTATTATCCCCAACCGTTCCATAGATCTAACTTCCTTTACTACCTCATCCCTTATGTGTACAGGTAGACGGTAAGGTTTTTGATATATCGGAGTTCTCTGCATCGTCCTAATGTCATGCTCTTGCCAATAGCTTGATCAGGTACATTGGTAAAGGTATCGGTAAAGGTAGTTAACAGCTGTTGCATTTGGGTGTGTTGGTGAGGCGTTAAGGCAGGGTTAATTTTTACTTCCTGAATCTGACCAGTGCATTCTAATCTCCTATATGCTACATCTAGTTCAGACTCCTGAGTTTCCATCTGAACATAACAGCTTAGCCAAGGGGATTCTGGTCTCTCATGCCACACTTTTAGCAGATTGGCATGGTATACTTGCTTACTGCATCTCCTATTAGGCAGCGGATCTCATATGTTACTGGCCCTACCTGTCTAATGACTTCATAAGGGTCTTGCCATTTCATCAGAAACTTGTTTTCACTGGCAGGTAGGAGAAGCAATACCTGATCTCCTATGGAGAATTGTTTATGCCCTACCCCTTTATCATGTTCTGTCTTTTGTTGGACTTGCTTGTCTAGTAATGTATGATGGGCCAGTATAGAAACATAGAAACATAGACTTTGATGGCAGATAAGGACCGCTTGGCCCACCTAGTCTTCCCATTTCCCTACCTAGAGGATAAGCTGCAGATCCTATTTAACCAACAGCCTATTTCTTCTTACCCCCCACGGAAATTGCCTTATGTCCGTCCCATGCATTCTTGAATTCTCCCACAGTTTTAGACCCCACAACCTCCTCAGGAAGGCTGTTCAATGCATCCACCACCCTCTCTGTTAAAAAATACTTTCTCACATTGCCCCTGAGCCATCCCCCCTCTATCTTCAAATTGTGTCCCCTTGTTCTTGCAAATCTCTTTTTCTGAAAGATGCTACCCACTTGGACTTTGTTGATTCCACTGAGGTACTTAAACATTTCTATCATGTCCCCCCTCTCCCTCCTTTCCTCAAGGGTATACATATTAAGCTCCTTTAGCCTCTCCTCATATGGCTTCTTTTGCAGACCCTACCATTTTAGTCACCCTTCTCTGAACTGCCTCCATCCTGTCTATGTCCTTGGGAGATGGGGTCTCCAGAACTGGATGCAGTACTCAGATGGGGTCTCACCAACTGTCTGAACAGGGGATAACAACTTGTTTTCTGCTGGTGATGCCTCTCCTATACATCCCAGTATCCCCCCAGCCCTCCCTACCGCCTTCTCACATTGTTTGCCAACCTTAAAGTCATCTGATATGATTACCCCCAGGTCCATTTCCATTTTTGTTGTTGTTTTGCTACCCCCTCATTGTGTAATCTTCCCCTGGGTTTTTGTTTCCCAGGTGCATTACTTACACTTCTTTGCATTGAATCCAAGCTGCCATACTTCTGACCATTCCTCCAACCTTGCCAAGCCCCTTCTCATCCTTTCCATGCCTCTTTGTGTATCAACCCTGTTGCAGATCTTTGTATCATTTGCAAAGAGGCATACTTTTCCTTCCAGTCCCTCTGCAATGTCACTTATAAAGACATTAAAAAGGACTGGACCCAGTACTGAACCCTGCGGTACCCCACTAGTAACCCCTCTTTCTTCAGAGTGGACTCCATTTTCAATTACCTTCTGTGTCCTGTTGTTTAGCCAATGTTTTACTCAGGCTACCACCCTGGGACCCACTCCAAGGAAGGTTAATTTGACTGCTAATCTTTTGTGTGGGACTGTGTCAAATGCCTTACTAAAGTCTAGGTAGGTCATGTCCACAGCCCCTGCCTGGTCTACTACTTTGGTCACCCAGTCAAAGAAATCAATTAGATTCATCTGACATGACCTTCTCACTGTGAATCCATGCTGCCTTGGGTCCTGTGCCCCACTGGCCTCTAAGTACTCAACAATTTTTTTTCTTCAGAAGTGATTCCATCACTTTCCCTACCACAGAGGTCAAACTGACAGGTCTGTAGTTTCCTGCCTCTGTCTTGCTCTCACTTTTTGAAAGGAATCACATCAGCCTTCTTCCGTCCTCAGGTACCACACCATCCTCCCATGATTTGTTATAAAGGGTAGTCAGTGGTGTCACTAGTTCTCTGCTTAATTCTTTTAGAATTCTGGGGTGAATTCCATCTGGCCCCATTGCTTTGTCCACCTTCAGTTTTAGGAGTTCTTTCAGAACCCTTTCTTCTGTGAAATGACTGGGATCGGCCGCCCTCTCCAGAGTGCTTCTGTTAATTGGATTAGGCATCTCCCCCACTTCCTCTTTTGTGAATACTGAACAGAAGTATTCATTCAGTATCCCTGCTTTTTCACTGTCACTCTCTGCCCATCTACCATCCATTATATTCAGCCTCACTATCCCTCCCTTAGTCTTTCTACGCTCCCTGATATACCTATAAAAGGTTTTATCCCCCTTCTTAACCGAGTTGGCTATCTTTTCCTCAGTTTGTGCCTTTGCTATTCTGACTACCCTCCCTGCTTCCTTCTGCCTTAACTGGTACAGTTCTCTGTCCTGCTCCTTCTGTGTTTCCTTATACTTCCTAAATGCTGTGTTTTTCTCCCTAACCTTCACCGCCACTTCTTTTGAGAACCATAGTTTTGATTTGTTTATTTGCTTCACACAAAGGCTTGTTGCCTCTGTGATTGCAGTTTTGATATTTCCCCATTGTTGCTCGACCCTTCTTTCTAGCCTGTTTGCTAGTGCTTTTCTAAGGCATGCTCCCATCTTGCCAAAGTCAGCCCTCCTGAAGTCCAGAACCCTCACTTTTGTATGGCTTGACTCTGTAGCTGAGTTTATCATGAACCACACTGTTTGGTGGTCACTTGTTCCCAATGGCTACTCACTTCTAGATCTGAGATCCTCTCACTGTCCTCATTTGAGAGTACTAGGTCTAAGATTGCTCCCTCACGAGTAGGTTCTAAAACTAGCTTTCTGAGGCATGCCACCTGAAAGGCATCAAGAATGGCCCTGCTTTTGGATGTGGCTGCAGTACAGGTGCTCCAGTTAACATCTGACATATTAAGCTCCCCCATCAACAGTATCTCCCCTTTCTCTGCCATCCTAAGTATGCCTTCTATTATATCCTTGTCCATTCCCTCCCCCTGACATGGGGGTCTGTATACAACCCCTGTGCAGATTGTAGTGCCATTTCCAGTCTCTAAGGTGACCCACAGTGCCTCCTCTCCTCACTGTTTACCCTTTAGTTCTGTTGCTTTGATCCCTTCCCTTACATACAGAGCTACTCCTCCTCCTCTTCTTCCCTCCCTGTCCTCCTGTAGATTGTGTACCCTGCTATGTTGACATCCCAGTCATGGCTCTCTGTGTACCATGTTTCTTTGACTGTCACAATATCCAGGCATCCCTCTTCCATCAAGGCCACCATTTCAGGGAGCTTGTTGCCCAGACTATGGACATTGGTACTCATTACTCTTCATTTCTTGATGGCCTTACCCCTTTTTTCCCATCCCTGTCCTTATTGCATTTGTCACTTTCTCCATTTACCCATGCGCTTCTCCCTATTGATATCTCTATGTTGGTGTCTACCTCACTTAGTACCCTGATTTTTGGGGGGGGCTAGGATTTCCCTGCTCCTTTCCAGTGCCTCCCCTCTTGGCTAGTTTAAATGCTTGCCAATGAACTATTTAAACCTATCACCTAGGATCCTGGTTCCCCTCCTGGACAGATGCAGACCATCATGCCAGTATAGGCCTGCATCCCTCCAGGTGGACCCCCAGTCCCCAGTGAAGCCAAATCCATGAGCTATGCACCAGTTTTTCAACCACTGATTGAATCTCATGGTGTGGAGCACCCTAGTCTCATCTGTGTCATAGACAGGCAACACCTCTGAGTAGGTTACCGTGTGTGCTATTTGTCTAAGGCCCCTCCCCATCTCCACAAATGCTTCTTGCACTGCTCTGATCCCTTTCTTCACCAGGTCATTTGTCCCTAGGTGGACAATGACATCCAGCTCCCTCCCTTGTGCAGCTGCTCCTGTGATCCTGAGGATTCGCTCCCTGTCCCTCCAAGCCATGGCGCCAGGCAGGCACCTTACCTCTCTCTCCTTCCTCCCCCAGTTCTACCTTCCTAACAATGGCGTCCCCCACCAGGAGTTGTTTCCTTCCCCTGTGGGGTCCCATGCCACCCTTCTGTGGGTCTCCTTTGTGGAGGTTCCCAGCATCCTCCTTGGTCTCCACTGTGGGTGCCTCCATAGAGGAACCACACTTTTCCAGAATGGCATAGAAATTGTGGAGAGGTACAACTGGAGGGATGCACATCTGTTCTACCACCCTCACCCCCCCCTGAGTCCACTGTGGTCCAACAGCTCCTCTTTCTTGGCAACCTCTGAGGCAACGGCAGTGACCCTGGTGGTCCATGGGTGGGAGATGAGGTCCAACAAATCCTGGCCAACTCAGCCCAGAGATGAGCAACCTCCTCCCTCAGCCCAGAGAGGTGCCTGCAGATGGGACAACACTGCATCCTCCAGAATGTCTCCCAGAAGACTGCTGCTCCACAGTCACTACACTGCACCACTCCCATCATGTCTTTTTTTCTGGCCCCCTAACTGTTGTTTGGAATACTTACTGTTTCCTCTGTTTGTTTATTTTCTTTTTTTTCTTTTTCTTCCCCTACTTACTTACTGCCTCTGTGCCCTTTTAGCTCCTGATCTTCCTGTTCTAAGACAGAAAGTTCCTATTTTTCTCAGTAGTCTCCTTACTTGCTCAGAGTCAGACCTCTGGCAGCTGGCGGGGGGGGGGCAGAGAGCTATTCTTGCCCTTCTAGGATGGTGAGTCTTTGGTGGCTCTGTGATCACTCACTTCCTGCTCCCAAACAGGAAGTTCCTGTTGTCAGTCAAATCCTGTGTCTATAAAAGTAGAACTAGTTTAGGGTGGGGGTGGAGGGGAGGGAAGGAGGGCAATATAGTTCCAGTAGAGAAGTTTTAGTTATACCAGTAGCTCCTTCCTCCTGGTGTTCTGTCTGTTCTCTGGCAGAAACTATCTAGGGCAGTGCTTAAATCTGGTTTTAATCTGGCTCCTTCTAGCTAAGCCACTCTTCCTACTTTGCAAATCTTTCTACACTTAGTTAATTTCACAGATATCAATTCCCTTCTGACACCTGTGACAAGCATCTAGATAAGTACACAGATAACACAGGTAACATATAATAATTTACTTCGACTACCTCTGATAAACACACTAACTCTTTTTTTTAGCCTAAATTGAAGGTCTCAGTACAAGATTTCTAGTTCTTAGTCCCAGTAGAGAAGTTTTAGTTATACCAGTAGCTCCTTCCTCCTGGTGTTCTGTCTGTTCTGTGTGACATATTTTGTAAGGTGCTGCCTTAATGTTGTCATGTACTCTAACACTCCCTGTTTCCCTATTTGAGAATTTTCCTCCCAGTGTTCTTTAATAACATCTAATGGTCCGTGGGGGTTTCAGCCATACAGGAGGGAAAAGGGGGAAAACCAGTTGAAGCTTGGGGTACTTCTCTGTATGAAAACAGGAGGTAGGATAGAAATACTTCTCAATTATTCCCCTCCTCATTAACAAACTTCTGCAGCATTTTTTTGAGCGTCTGGTTGAACTGTTCCACCAGCCCATCCATTTGAGGATGCTATGGGGAGGTTCTCACTTCTTGAATTCCCAGCAACCTATATAATTCTGTGAGCATCACCGAGGTAAAATTGGTATCCCTGTCAAGTTAAGATAACTCTTGGGATGCCCATTCTGCTAAATACCTTAGCCAGCTCCTCTGCTTCCCTTTGGGCTGTTACAGTTCTCATCAGAATTGCCTCTGGATATCTGGTAGTGTAGTCACAAATGACTAGTATAAATCTATTACTCTTAGAACTGGTTTCTAGGGGCCACACCTCATCCATGGCAATCCAATCAAAAGGCTGGCTAACTAAAGGTATACTCTGGAGGGGCACCATATCCTTCCTTCCTGTTCGGGCTACTTTCTGGCATTCTGAGTAGCTCTGCATATATTCTGTCACTTGCTCATGAATACCCAGCCAATGGAATCTACTCAAAATCCAGTTCAGAGTGGTATCCCTCCCAGAATGCTCTGCCAGGGGTATACCATGAGTTAAGCATATGATGTCATTTTGATACTTCTGGGGAACAACCAACTGCATTATTGTATTCCCATTTCTGGGATTGGTACACTTTCTATATAGAATATCATTCAATAACAGATATTTAGGCTACCCATCATCAACAATGTGTCCATCCTGAGAAAAAATACTACTTAGAGACATATCCTGTTTTTGGTCACGAGCTATGATCTCTGGTTTAATATTTACAGGTCCCATAATGTTTTTGTCTTGCCAGTCTTTCTTTTCTTTTCTTTTTTTTTCTCTGCTTTCCCTTTCCTAGCTTTACCTGGTGCTTCAAACAGTTCCTTGGTAAAGGGAAAGATCTTCTCCAGCTGTTCATCTATATGTTTGGCTTGTGACCGGGTTGTTATGGCCACAACAGGTGACATCTTATTATTTACCATCAGGGTGGAAAAGTCAAGTTGATCCTGCCCAATAACTACTTGGACAGGCAAATGTGGAATAATCCCAACAGACAACTCTTGAGTACTTTCATTTATCGTTAAATCCACTGACGTAGTTGAATAGAAATGAGTATCCCCATATATGCATGTAACCATGGTCCCTCCTCCTGATTTCTCTACCTCTTCCACCCGGTCAGCTCAAACCAGGATCTGATGGATCCCAGAGTCTATAAGACCAAGTACCTCATGGGGACCCATTTTAACAGCAGTAATGTAGGGTGCCCAGTTGGCTAAAGCCAAATGTCCAAAGTCTCTTTTTACTGCTGGACAGTTTCTTATTAGGTGACCCTTCTTCTGACATCCATGGCACACTATCTCAGATAGGGGTTCCCTCTCCCTCCTTTCTCTTCTTGCTTCTGGATTTGGTCTAACATTAGTATTAGAAAAGGTAGTTCTTACCAGATTTGTGGAAGGAGAGGATGCATGCCCTTCAGGATTTCTCCCTCTAGCAGGTCTTGCAGACAGGAAATCCTCTGCCAGGGTGATCGTTTTCTCTGCTCCCTCAGGCTTGTGTTCTTGAACCCACAATTGGACATCTTGTGGTAGTATCTTAATGAACTGTTCAGTCGTGATGGCTTCCATTATTTGTTGAACTGTTTTAGTATCTAGCTGCGGCCACTTATCACTCAGATCCTTCAGGCTAGTGTAAACTTCCCCCAGGGTATCCGTGGACTGCATTTTAAGGAACCTAAAATGTTGCCGGTAGGTCTCTGTATTGGTATCGTACCTCCTTAAGATCTCTTTTTTCACAAGTTCATAGTCATCTGCATATATACACAACCTGGGCTCTTCCAGTTAGCTGAGGGGCAAGGCGTACTACCCATTGTTCTATGGGCCACCCACACGTTTGAGCTACCCTCTCAAACGTCATGAAATACGCATCAATATCATCAGAGTCTTGTAAGTAGGCTAATTTAATGTCTCTTGGGCCTTGTGGTCTTTCAGAATGTTCAGCATGTATAGCCTGTAATACCCGGATAGTGTCCACCCACTTGGCATCTTGTCTCCTCCGGTCTATCTCTTGTTCTCTATCCAGCTGAACCTGCCGGATGCATAGCCATTTTAATAGCTCCCCTACATCTTCAATAGGAGCCAGTTCCATATAGGAAGGGCCCACTTCTTTCTCCAGGTCTTCAGTCTCTAGGGGTTGCTCCAAGGGTATTCCATCCCCAGGCTCACTGTGTTCTTCTTCCGTCCTCTCAGATGGTTACCTCTTGACCTTTGGGTGAACATCAGGCAAACCGGTCAGCAACTAAGCCACTGTCTGGGCCGCTATACTTCTTGTAAGGGTGCCTTTTGCCTGGCCACCCTCTGCCATGTCCACCTCGGGTATCAGGGAAATACCCACTGCGACATCTCCCTTCCTTGGAAAGATGAGGCAGGCAGTAGAATTCCACTTCTCACACCACTTGTTACGGTGTGGGTTCTACAGATGGACACAGGACTCAATAGATAAGGTGCAACCCATGTTGGCTTGTAGGATGTTTATTAATCTTCATAAACCTTTTTCTTCTTGAATCATCCACAATAACAGAAAAGTGAAAAAAAAAATTAACAACAACAAAAAACAACAACTTTGTTAACACAAAATAAAACAAACATACTTCTGAAGCATGAACCTTCTCTCTCCACTGGTCAGAAGATACTGACCCTATCTGTCTGATGCCTGCTCAGGTAGGACTTATGTACCTGCCTACATGAATCAGGTGACACAGCATCATCAAAATATAAAACTCTTTTATTAGCTACTAAAACAATTATATGAATATCCTAAAAGGCTCTGCTAGATATAAACAATTAAGCAATAAGCCACAAGGGGGTGTGGGTTATCAAGGGATTTACCACTGCTGGAGTGGTTTGCCCACGAGGCGCAGCTGAGTGGGTAAATCTGCTCCAGCCGTGGTAAATCCCCCCATTACTCACATCCCCCCAGTGGCTTATTGCAATTATACAATGTCTCTGTTCAGTTTTATATTAAAAAAAGAAACAAAAATACAGTGTTTTAATAGTTTAAATACGTTTTATTGAATATATTGTTGCGCCCCAAAAAATAGTTCTCTGGTGCTAGGTGAAACATTGGGTAGATGAGTGACTGACAGAGAAAGGTATCTTAGCAGCGTAATTCAGTATGCTATAACACCCACCACACACACCCTGCAACTGAAGCGGCTTTTGTCGGCGAGCGTTGTAATAGTTTTTAAAGAAAGAGCTCGAGTTTACATTGCAGTGTACAGGGGTCGGAGGTCACAGGGTTCTCGGTGGTAACGGCTGCAACTGTGAAGTTTTAGAGGGCTGCTACATTGTATTGCTGTTGATGTCCTGTCAGTCATGGTGTTCGGCAGTTATGGGAAGAGATGCTGAAGAGAGTGTGGTTTAGGAGAAGAGGAAGTACACATTTTTAGTAACGGAGAGTGAGTGAACAGCGGTTACTACTGATGTGGCAGGACGGACTCAAAGCCACCGTTTGAGTTAGCTGTGTATTCAGTTTGAGGTACAACTTTTTTATTTGAAATTAGCTCCATTTTGCTGATTCAGAAACAGAAGGAGCTCGTGGGGAATAGAGCAGCCAGTTGTTCACGGAGGTGTTGTTTCAGGATCAGCGTTTATCGGGGAAACAAGATGGCGGTCGGGGTTCTGCGATTTTGGGGTCGGATTGTTTTTTTGGAACATGCTGCTGGCTGGCACCTTTTGCAGTGATTATCAGTACATAATCAACGCAAGTAAGGTGCCAGCCTGCCTATCTGATTGGTCGGTGTCTGAGGTACATGGTATAATCTGGGATAATGCATAACTTGCAAAAATATGCTTTACTAAAGTTTTTATTCTTCAAAGAATGTTCTCCTATGTTTGAGTGACAGATATCTTATTATAAAAAGAGTCCACTAGAGGCCACAGATTCCCTATAGTACCAGTCAGAATGCAGCAGGCCCTCCCAGCGAATAGACCTCTTAATACTGCCCAAGGGCTTTGTTCAGTTCTACCCAACCACATAAGGAATTTCCTCTGTAAGTCTACCCTTTTTATTATTGGCATCAAGTTAGCCTTAAGAGATGCTTCAAAGTGTTGTAAATCATATTCTAAAAGGTATGCATTTTATTTTGTCAGGAAATACCCAGAACTTAAAATTGTAAGACAAAAACCCAGATGTCTAGCATCTGAAAGCAAAAGGGAACAGTCTCAGTGCAGCAGAACTAGAGGAAAACAGTACTCTGTATTGCAAGAATTAAGCTGTCAGCTGAAATTTTAAGCCGTCGGCTACATTCTCCACAGCAAGACAGAGGTTGTCTTTCAAAGGCTGTTCCTACCAAACTAGGCTGTTCTACACTGATATTTTTAGGAGCAAACATTCCTATTGGAACCTACATGTGGCTCAAATCTTCAGTTTAAAAAAAAATTAATATGCACTATGTGCTACACGATAGTGCGCACGATCACGAAACCCTCTCGATCGTGCAAACGGTCTTGCGGCTTGTACTGCTAGCGTTACTTCAGGGAGAGGGCTTTCTGCAGTGAAAGCCCTTACAGCAGACGCCCTGAGCAAGACAACAAAACAAGCTCTCTCTCTCTTAGTAAGGCTTTCAACTAAGAACATAGGACAAAAGTCCCATACTAATTTTCCAGACTGAAAATAAATATTGTTCAGTCCTTCTCTTTGTCAGTACCAGAATAATGCTGAAATAAACAATATCCCAGGGAACTGGAATCTGATTTTACCCATAGCTGCAGGCAGAATATCAGCTATTGCCATACTTTTCAATAAGAAAATGTACCCTAGGAAAAAGAGGAATATAGCAACGGGAGGAGGTAATAGGATGGAGAGGAGTTGTGTAAGGAGGTGGCCTGCCTCCTTACCCAAATTACAGGGATAGCCTTAGAAGAGGAGAGGAAAGTGGTTGTAACCAGAGTAAAACAAAAGAATGGGTACATTATTTTAGTGGCAGGAATTAACCCTGTCACATGCTACAATAATTGAACTACAGTAAGATGCTCCAACCTGAACCTGACTCATCCCACAAATGTGCTCAGACCTTTGCGGTCTAGAATTAGTTGGAATTCAATCAACTTCTTATGGAATACCTTACAATGAGCTGATGCAGAATTTGCATTCTGTGAAAATGATGAAAGCCAATGTTTTGTATTCCACTGAAGCTGGTTAGATGCAACTTGGTTTGCCTTTGGCACTTTGATGTCATGATGCAGCATTTTATTTTTACAGACAGCACACAAAACTCCTCTTGTTGTGCACACCTCAGTGCTATTTCTAGTTCTCTCCCATGGGGAGGGACATAGCTGAATGAGCTCCATTTATGCCAGAATTAATGAGTCTTGATCAGAAAATCTTTGAAAGGAGGACTGGGTCCAGTGCTGGTGTCCTCACCTCAAAAAGGACAGTAATAGGTTGGAAACAGTGCAGTGCAGAGTAACAAAACATGATTCAGGCCAGCAGGGCAGATCCTATGAGAAGCACCTCAAGGCATTAAATATTTACTCACTGGAAACCAGAAGGGAGAAGGGAGAATTTAATAGAGACCTTTAAGTTTCGAAAATGAATTAATGCAGTAAACTGTGAGGAATTATTTACCCTGAATAACAACTCGAGGTCACGTGGTTATGAGTGGAAATAACCAGGAGGGAGGTTCAGGAGGTATATGAGGAAGTTCTTCTTCACAGGAAGGGTGGTGGAACCTTGGCACAGTCATTCGGCTGAGGTGGTGGGTGCAAACACAGTCAGGGGAATCAAGCAGGCATGGAGTAGAATGAAGTGAATTGTGGTCACTCAGGGCAACAAAACCAGTGAGGAGAATGGGGATAGGATGGGTAGGGTTAGTACCCCAGAAGAACAATAGGTTCCAGGGAAGGTTAAAAGGATTATAGGGAAAATGGGCATACTGGATGGACCTATGGTCTTTTTTTGCCATTATGGTCTATGTTTCTATGTAATCATACATTATCATTTCAGTTAGTTAATCTACCACATTTTCACTGTAGACTTTAGTAGGTGGGCTAGTGAAATCAGTGCAGAGGAGAGGAAGAGAGTGCAAAGTCTTACCTTACAGCAGCAGCTGAAGGTCCTACAGCAAAGACGAGTGTAGGCGAAACTTTGCAGACTGGTAAAGGCACAGAGGATAGAGGGGATTTTGAAGGATGACTTTGACAGAAATCTTTTTCACTTTGTGCTGTGGGTAGAGGACACAGATCCATCTTTTCATATTCTTTTTTATTATTATTATTATTTGCTCCCTGCAGCAGAAGCAGGGCAAAGTGGATTTAGCAGCCTGAGAAACATGGAGGGGTGAGTTTTGATGAATTTATGTGACACTGTTTTTATTAACTGCTAGTGATGCAGGGCACTGAATTACATTATTTTTATATATTTTGCTGATGAATGAAAACTAATAAACCAGCCTGTTGCAATGAAAAACTAGGGCCTTCATTTTCAATGGCCCTGATATAGGCAAAGGACTCAGTGTTGGTTGGGTAAATGCTGCAAACTGTTTGAATGCTGTTTTTTAATGCTTTGAAGCACTTATGACCATTGATGACATTTTACAGTTAATTAGTGACACATGGGTTAAATATGAAACATGCATCATACGAACATATGAAATTGCCGGCAGAAAAAGACCCACAAGTCTATCAAGTCTGTCTGATTGTGCAGCTCTCAGTCTAATATCACTGCTGCTGCTCCCCCTCACCCAATCCATCCCTCCATCCCCTCTCCCTGTCCTACCCACCATTGTGTTCTTGTTTGTACTAACCCTGCCTCTGACTCTATCCCAACCCTGCTTAAAGCTATCCACTGTCCTCAGTTGGACTAACTCCTCCAGCAGTGCATTCCATACCACCACTCTCTCTGTGAAGTAGTGCCTCTTCATTTCCCTCCTGAACCTTCCCCCTTCCAACTTCAGACTATGCCCCCTAGTTACCCTACCTCCTTTAAGCAGAACAATCCTCCCTCTCTACTTTTTTTATGCCTTTCAAGTACTTAAAGGTCTCTATCATGTTCCCACTTTCCCTTCTCTCCTCCAGCAAGTACATGTTGAGCTCCCTCAATGTTTCCTCATAAAGCATCTCCCCTAGCCCCATGATCATTTTTGCAGCCCCATGCTACACCCCTTCCAGTAATCTCACACGCTTCTTGAGATATGGGCACCAGTACTGTACACAGTACTCCAAGTACAGCCTCACCAGTGATCTATACAAGGGCAGGATGACCTCCTCCTTTCTAAAGGTGATCCTCCTGGTAATGCACTCCAGCATCTGATTTGCCCTTGCTGCTGCCCTCCTACACTGTACTGATAAATTCATGTTCCCTGAAACTAGTACCCCCAGGTCCCTCTCCTCCTCCAAAGCTGCTACCTGCACCCCCCCCCCCAGCCAGTAACTGGTCCTAAGATTTCTGGCTCCACGGTGCATGACCTTGCACTTCTTAGCATTAAACCTCAACTGCCACTCTTTTGACCAGTGTTCAAGTATAGCTAGATCCTCCCTGAGTGCCTGCCTCCCTTCCTCACTTTTCACTTTTACACAAATCTTAGTGTCATCAGTGAACAGGATGCTCTTACTCTTGATCCTCTCTGCAATGTCTTCAGTGAAGACATTGAACAAAACAGGGCCCAGCACTGAACCCTGCAGTACCCCACTAGTCACCGGCTTTGGCTTGGATGTCTCCCCCCCTTACAAATACTCTCTGTTGTCTGCCCTGAAGCTAGCTCCCAACTCACCCCACCAGTTTCTCCCCACCTCCATGTCCCTAAGCTTGCTCAGTAACCTCCTGTGTTGTACCAAGTCGAAAGCCTTGCTGAAGTCCAGATACAGGACATCCACAGCTTGGCCTTCATCAACCGCTCTAGTGATCCAGTCAAATAAGTCGATTAGGTTAGTCTGGTAAGATCTTCCTGAGACAAAACCATGTTGTTTCTCATTCTGTGGACAATTACTATCAAGAAAGGTTATCAACCTCTCCTTCAGAATGGTCTCCATCAGCTTCCCCACTATAGAATTCAAGCTCACCAGTCTGTAATTGCCCAGTTCGTCCTTAGGTCCACTCTTGTGGAGGGACACCACATGTGCCATCCTCCAGTCTCTGGGCACACTCCCCATCTCCAAGGAGGTGTTGAACAGTTTTCTCAGAGGGCCTGCCAACACCTCTGCCAGTTCCTTCAGGACCCTTGAGTTCACACCATCCAGTCCTGGTGCCTTGTCGACCCAAAAGGCTTTAAGGTCCTTGAGAACTCTATCCTCTTGGAGGACCCAATCTGTTATCTCTCCCCCCCCACCATTCCCTCCTTTCTCTTGTGGTATTGGGCCATCCCTTTCTTTCATGAACACTGAGCAGAAGTACTCCTGCCTGGTCTTCCCCTTTTTCTGCCCATCCCCATCCCTCTTAATTCTAACAATGTCATCTCTACAACTTCTCTTCTCCGTTATGTAATTAAAGAACCCAATTTCCCCCTCTCTGTTCCCCTGCACCAATTTCAGCTCCTTTGTTGCCATGGCAACACTGACAGCCCTGCTTATCTCCCTAGATGCTTTTTTGAACACCACCCTGTCCTCCTCATGCCCAGATATTTTGAACCTAATGAAGGACAATCTTTTTTCCCCATCTTCCCTTCCACGTCCTTACTGAGCCAGTTAGTTTTTTTTTTACCTGGACTGCTTACACTGAGACTTGGCACATGTGTTCGTGGAGACCTCCAGTCTCTTCTTAATCACTGCCCACTTCTGTTCAGCATCCATCCCTGGGCTAATTGCAGCTAAATACCCTTCTAGGATGCTGCTCATTCTGGCAAAATCTTCCTTATTTAAAGGGTACCTAAACAAGCAGTTTTGTAAAACTGCAAACTCCAAAATCTGGCTTCACAGCAAGGTAAAGTAAAGGTTGCTGTTTATATTTATGCTAAAACTGCATTTATGTTATTTACATAAATGCAGTTTCATAGCTTTTGAAAAATGTAAATGTCAGCCTTTCACTTTCAAAAAACAGCCTTGGTTTCTCCCTAAGATGTCTGCAAAGTGTATTAAGAGATGAATCATGATGACATCATCAGAGCCAGAGACAGAAAAAAAATATATATTTCTATAGTGTTAACTAGTTCTTCTTTACAACTTTATTTTGAATTGTTATACCAGAATGATCAACACCATGTATTAATTTGTGGATTATTTTGATCAGTATACTTGTTAGGCTATGATTTTGTTCATTTTGTTTACTTTCACTTGTGGAAAATGTTTTGCAATCCAGCTGACTTTTTCTTTGGCAAACTGTATTACAGTACAGCACTTCAAATACCTGATGATCTAGTGGTTATAGGATGCACTGAAGTTTGTTTTTTGTTAACCAGGAGAGACACACTAAGTTTAAAGCTTGTTTACTGGTGTGGCCTGGGAGCACAAGGAAGTTAAGTGACTTGCTCAGGGTCACACAGCAAAGTACTAGTCTTGTTCGGTTCCAAAGATCATGCTGTCTTGTTAGTCCACAAATAAGGCTTTCTTTTTCCATGTGAACCCCCTGCACCTAGCCTGCCTTCTGTTGAACACCCCACCATCCATACCCTGTCCTTCGTACTGCCTGGGGCCGCATATGAGCTTGCGGTCTCATGAAGAGAATTATCACACCTCAAATTGTAATCTTGTACCTCAGAGAGTTTTGCACACCTATACTGATATGCATCATTAGCTGGCACTGTTAAAACATGCCTCCCAAATTACTCTCCAGTCCACATTCTCAATGTTTGACTTCTGCTGCCACAGTAAACATTGAGTCGATCATGACCCTTCTGCACAGTGAAGGTAGTATGTACAGTTTCCTGTTGTGTTTTTTTCCCACCTCATTAACCAACAACTAGGTCTTCCTGGAGGGCCAAGCAATAAGCATCATGACCCACCAGAAAAACTGCTGTTCATGCCCTCATAAGGGCTGCACTTACAATGGATAACAATATTATTAGCAGTAGAGGCATATTCATACCTTGAGCGATTCCACCTGACTTCCAGTGTCAGCCTACTCCTTTACCTGTGATCTGCAGAAACCCGCAGGACAGTTCCCAACACTTCTTCTCCAGTACTTTTCTGTGCTCTATTCCTCAGTGCAAGTTGGCTGGCTACCACCCTTCCAAATCTTGAATGAGCTATACACAACTCCCTCAATACTGTCCTAACAAACGTCAGCACCCCCCCCCACCCAAGGGGAATCACCCTACACTGAATTCAAGTAACAGTTTAGGTGCAGCCCTGCCACCCTGACTATTTGTCATCGCTGGTTACTCTCATCCACAGTCAGGTAGTGATCATGATGCTGGCAGCCCCACATTTCAGATCTCACAGTGATCTGCTCAGTGCCCTCCTTTATGTCTTCAACTAACCTGAATATAGCTGTAACCTGCTGGAATGACCTCTTCAGTCCCTCTGTGGCATTCATTCTTCTCATCTGCGCCCCTCACCAAAAACTGGTGAGTTCACTACCCTTCTGCATCATAAATGTGTTTAGTACAGTCTCCCATGTTACATTTACATATTAATAATGAACATGATCTTCTGGTAAGCCAGGCTGATAGCAGCATGGCACAAGTGGAAAAATAGGCTTTCCTACCCATATAAGATCTAACCACCTATGATTAGGCACTATTATATGACGTGCATAATGATACGCACACCCATTATTTAATAGTGCCTAATCAAAGGTAGCCTAGATCTTTTAAGGCTAGGAAAGCCCATCATTACCCTTGTTCCCTGCTGCTATGAGCCTGACTTATTGGAAATATATGTTTATATTTGATATGTCAAAATACAACGTGGACTATACTACTTGCATTCATGATGCAGAAGAGTGATGAGCTCACCAGTTTTTGGTGTGAGGAGGAATAGTGAAGAATGAATACCAAAGAGGGCTGAGAAGGTCACTCTTGCAAGATACTGCTATATTCATGGAAGAGGGACGACAGAAGGAGAGAAATATGAGCAGATTGCTGTGAGAAATAAGATGTGAGGCTGCCAGCACCTTGATCACTACCTGATCCCGTTGTCCTAGCCAACATTCCCCTTTTCATAAAACCAGTTCATGCAATTGTCCAAGGCTGTGTGTGGATATTAATGTATGTTTAAACAAAATGCTGAAGCACACACCACATCCCAAAAATAAAATTGAACACGGGGCTACTAAAAAAAGTTTTTATTCCACCAAACAGGCCACCCAACACGTTTCAGACATACAGGTCCTTTATCAAATTTTAATGTATGAAATGGCTGCCACTACATGTTCAGTCACTTCACTACCAGTGTAGTATTGCTTGTGAAGCACTCTGGGATACAATGTGTATGAAATCCACTATATAAATGCTGATTCTTATTCTTCTTATTATTATTATTTCCCATGGAAAAAGAAGACAAGACAAGCATGTATTTGAGTTCTGAGAAAGTATGAACTCTAACACTGGACTGCACAAGAACTTTGCTACAAAACATTGGTGGCTCTAGGGGGTGGTGAAGGGTGTGACTGCACCTCCCCCACCACATAGTAACATACTTGCTTGCTGCTGCTGCATTTCACTTTGTTGAAGAAGTCTGATTTATTGATTGTACAAATGTTTACATTCAAACTATGGACTACATTTGTAGGATCTGTCAAAAATGTACTAGAAAAGGATAATAGCAGAAAATAAAAAAGTTTAATAAAAAATGTTAAAAAGTGCATATTAAGCATGCACACCACCCCAGCACCCCCACTGAAGCATCCTGGATCCACCATAACCACTAGACCACCAGGTTATTCAAGATTTGTACTGTACTGTGGTTTCCGACAAACATCCCCCCCTCCTCAGTTTAAATCTATTTAATTTTTAATGTAATTCTCTAGCTGCTGTTTCAATGCCCTTGTACCCTCTATGCTGAGATGCAGCCTATCCTTGGCATAAAGCCTCTTACTATTCCATGTCTCACCCCACTCCTGTACTACCCCGAACCCCATTTCTGCACACCACCCATCCAGCCACCTATTTAACTCCTGTATTCTTGTCTTCCTAGCGGTGCTTGCCCTAGATACTGGGAGTAACTCAAAGAATGCCACTGAACTTCCCACCAGATTGAAGATACTCCCCACCTCCCTGAACCTCTCCTGCACTTCATCCACTCTACTACCCTCTAGGTCATTTGTGCCTAGATGCACTATGATACATGGCTTCCCTCCCACCTTCTCCTGCTGGCATTTCCATATGTTCGTATGGTGGGGAGATAATGATGAAGAGGAGTGAGGAGGGTGGGGCAGCTGCAAGTTGAGGAGCTAGCTCCACAGTCAAGCAGACTCAATAGATCATAAGGCCTGCTTCAGCTGGCATTATTGTATGTTTATGTGCACACATTTCTGAATGAACTGCCTTACTTTCCCCACTGTCATACCCGGAATACACTCCAAAAAGGTTCAGCTCTTCCTTTCTCCCTTACCCTCCCATCTCATCACCCTGGGCATAGAATCCTTAGTATGAGCACTCAATCCCCCATCTCTTGCACTGCCTCACAGTTTGCAGTCCTATGTGCCCCTTTGTCCTCAGTGTCCTCTCATTCCCTGTCCTTTCCCCCTTTCCTTCCCCACAGATTGCACTTCCACCTGATCTCTGCCTCCTCCATCCTTTCTGTGCTACTTCCTTTGCACAACCACCCTCTGCACTAATTGTATGTCCTCTCCCCGGCCCTTCACTGCACCCCCACTCCCTCCCTCTCTACATGTTTTGCCCTTCTTCCCTCTTTAGTGAGTGTGTGTGTGACAACACCACCTGCTTCTCTACTCCTACCAGCTTCTACCCAACAGTCTTTTCTCTCCCCTTCCACTCTGTTTTTCCCCCATCCCTCATGGTGCCCTATCCGCTGTTCAGTGTTGCCTTCTCCATCCTCCTGCTCTGTTTCCTCAACCAGTACTGCATACCTGTTTGTTGTCTAAACCCCCCTGCCCATGCCCTCCCCAGAAATCCCTCCCTGCCTCTACTTTCCCTGAACCCCTTCCCTATATCCTTTCTCTCTACTCTCTTTCCCTACCACCTGACAACTCCCCTTTCCTGCGCATCTTGGTTCCTGTGGACTTGGCCCCCTGCCCGAGCACCCCCTTTCAGCCTGTGGTAGCCTAGTCTATTCTGCAATGGAGCCCTACCTGTCACCTTGCCCCATTTCCTCCACTCCCACTCATACTTGCCCTCTCCACCCATTTCCCATTTCAAGCTCTCTATTTTGTGCATAAGCTGCCTGATCTGCCACCAGACATCAACCCACCTTCCACAAGGTCCCAAGGAACAGTGCTGCTACAGACACATTGAAGTTCACTACCCTTCTGGCCTCCCTGTGCCCCCAAACCCAGTCCTTCCTGCCCTTCCACTCTTCCTTCCATTCATCCACCTGCCTCCTTGCCCTGGCCTCCACATCCTCTCTGTGTCCTTTAGGTGCTACTGGCTCCATTACTTAATCTGTCTGATTACAATCTGTAGACTCAATGCAACTCATATCCCTCCCTTTGCCTACCCTTACCAACCTGGCCTGCAGCCTGCTGTCCTCCCTGCTGACACACTGCAGACACTACTCGAGATGCCACACTACTGTGTCTTGGCACTCAAACATTGGGGTTGCTCACATAAAGGGTCACCTGACCCCTGGGACTAAAGTACAACTGCTGTCTCCCTATTGTTGTGCTCAGTAAAGTGATGCCATTTCCCTGGTAGGCCCTCCCTCAGCTTCCCTCACCTGGTGACCTCCCTCCACCCCATCCAACACAATCCTTCTCCAGAAATTAACAGCATACTATCCACAAATCAGTACACTGCCTCAGTTTGCACCTCTATTGAATTGTAAAGCCCTCATCCTTATTGAACAGCTTCTCTGTTCGGCATCTGCTCTAAACTGCCTGGATGTAGGTCTTATAATGTACTCCATGCCAAGGCAAATTCACACATAAGTCAGATCACTTTTTAAGTGGTCTAATGTATGGCTGCAAATATAAGGCCTGTGACATAATTGTGTTAAAGGTCCCCAGCACACAGCTGAAAATCCAGCCATGTATTAATGAGGAGGAGGAGGATATGTCAGAATAGCCAAGGGTTGTGTTTGTGTGGGACTCTGCCATCACATCATGTGAAAGCCATAAGTATGAGAAATAGAGCAGAAAGGTACACAGGGGGAGGGCATGAGCAGGGAAAGGTTCAAAAAGCACTAGTTCTGCATGTGGAGGTGTTTGTGAAGGTGATGAGATTGGGATTGGGATTGGGTCTGGGACTGGCAGTTACAGTTGTAGGACAAGGGTTGTGCCTGAGAGGAGGGCTAGGTCTAGGCACATGATAGTATGACCAAAGGAATAATGGTTCATTAGTTCCCAGAAGTCCACTGGTTCCTTTCTCAGTAAAGGCAGTTTTCCCAGCTGGTTGTCTAATACATCTGATAATGAAACCGCTCTGGGCAATTCAGAAACACAGAAGCCTCCACTCTTCCTCATTCCTGTTTTTTTTTTCCAAGTTCCCCTATGTGGGAAAGGATAGATCCATCCAGATTTGCAAAGACAGGCCAAACACTGTTCATCACATATGAGCAACATGCCAGCTGCTGCTACAAAGTCCAGCTGTGCATGTGTGTGGGCACAGACAACTACCAGTCCATCTTGATTTATATGATGTCTCCTGGCCTCAAATCATACATCAGCACCACAACCACCCTAACCCAACACAGTTTGTCCACATAGTCATCACATAAGGAATGTAACGATGAGTCTGAGTCTGGCTCAGATTCAGTTGCTCATGAGAATATGGGCAGGACAAGGTATATCAAGACTGCAGTTCTTCAAAAGCAAGCCAGTAGCACCACCAAACTGCTTACAGAGCATACCAATAAGGAGAATAAGGATTTAGAGCTAGATCTAGAGCTGTTAGAGCAGGGGCATGAGAGAGAGAGGAATCAGGAGAGGGGGAAGCACATAAGGAGACAGAGAAAAGACACAGAGGAAAGAGAAGGGGAGGGGCCACAAAAATGTAACAGAAGCATTGGAGAGAGGGAGGTGGACAATAGTACATGTTTGGAAGAGAGTCCAGAATGGACTGGCAGACCTGAAAGTGGACAAAACAATATAGCCAAATGGGAGTCCACCCATGGGTATTGAGGAAGCTCAGGGAGGTACTGGTTGCATCTCAGATGACCCTATTTCAATCAATCAATCAATCAATCAATCATCAAGTTACTAATGATTGCCAATGGGACCTAGGCAACAAAAAATTTGTTTGTGCCATGTTTCTGGACCTCAGTAAGGCTTTCGACACTGTCGACCACTGCCTGCTCCTTTCCACCTTAAAAACCATAGGCATTGGCTCAACCGCACTGGGATGGTTCCAAGACTACCTTTCTGATAGACAGCAACAAATTAAGGCTGATGGAGAGATTTCTCCACTTAAACCAATAAAAAGAGGTGTCCCCCAGGGCTCCATACTGGGCCCATTACTGTTTCCATTTATATCAACAGCTTGGATGTAGGCATCAAAGATGCCAGTATTCACTTGTTTGCTGACGACATGGTGCTCTACTTAAGCCGGGAATCTCCTGAAGCTGCCTGCGCTGAGTTACAAGCTGACTTTAATACTCTGCAGTACCAGCTCCTTAGCAAAAAGTTACTAAATGCAAAAAAAAAACAAGGCCATTCTTTTCTCACCATCAGGCCCAGGGGCTTACTCTGCTGTCGCTAGTCCATTATCATCAATCTCTACCTTATTAGGAGAAAATCTTGAATTTGTGACTAAATTCAAATATCTTGGTATTTAGCTAGACAACAAACTCTCTTTTGTGGAACACACAGAAGAACCGCTGAAAAAACTGAGGCAGAGACTTGGTCATTTTTTCAGAATTAAACGCCTCTTGACCACAGACGCAAAAAGACAGCTTGTCCAATCTACATACATGGCCATTGCCCTGCCTCATATCTTGCAAAACAGGATGTATTATATCATAGAGCACTGAGATTTATAACTAGCCTCCTGTACTCCACACATCACTGCTCTTTATACACAGCTGTAGGGTGGCCCTCCCTTCAATACAGGCATTATAGAAATGCAGCCCTATGGACGCTCCGAGCCCTTACCAACAAACTCCCACAATACGTTGTTGACTGTCTCCTCCTTAGTCCTATTAGGAACTATGCCTTAAGAAGTCAATCACAGATTTCTTTGAGTGTCCCAAGGGCCAACACTCGCTTTGGAAGGGCCGCCATAAGCTATGCCCTTCCTACTCTCTGGACTAGGATACAAAAATTGTTGAGACTTAGCTCACCTGTCAGTCCTGCCTTCTTTAACACCCTCTATGACAAAACGTTTGCTGAACTCTTTAATTGCTTCTATCGCTCCTAGCAGCTTGACTATTGTTCCTCTCTTCTTCAACACTAGTCCCAGCTGCTTATCCAAATCAGCTCTTGCCACTACTACTCCCCCCCCTCCTCTGCCCCACTTGCCCTTAGCACCATCTGCATCCCTCTTATTCACCCCCCTCTGCTGTATTTACCTAAGGCTTACATGCTGTTATGCACACCTCCATAGCCCCTTAGGAATTTCCATCCAGGCCTGTAACGTGTTTCTGCTGGACAGGAATGTAAATAATCTTTCTTTTTTTCCTCTATGGTTTGTATATGACATCCATATACATCCTGCTCCTGTGGGAACTATATATATATATAACGTTTGGTTTGTGTTATGTATATCTTTCTTGTACATGTGACTTGGAATGTAAATACTCTGCTCCTATCAGTATTGTAAACATGTTGTTCCTTTTGTATTATGTATATTTATATGTAACTGTACAATTTTCCCTGCCAACAGCAGGTCCCCTTGTAAATGAGCTTGCTCAATGGTGATCGCCTGGATAAATAAAGATTTGATTGACTGATTAATTGATTGATTGATTGACATCTTAAGCTCCTTTAGTCTTTCTTTATATGTCTTCTGGTGCAGACCCTGCACCATTTTGGTTGCCCTCCTCTGGACACCCTCCACCCTGTCTATGTCATTGTGGAGATGGGGTCTCCAGAACTGTACACAGTACTCCAGATGTGGTCTTCCCAACTGTCTGTACAGAGAGCCAACAACTTCCTGTTTTCTATTGGTGATGCCTATCCCTATGCTTCCCAGTATCCCCTCAGCCCTCCTTACTACCTTCTCACATTGCAGGCCCACCTTTAGGTCATCTGATATGATTACCCCCAGGTCCCTTTCCACTTTTGTTGTTGTCATATCTCACCCCCCATTGTGTACTCTTCCCCTGGGTTTTTGTTTCCCAGGTGCATTACTTTGCACTTCTTTGCATTGCATCTAAGCTGCCATATATTTCACCATTCCTCTAACCTTGCCAAGTCCCTTTTCATCCTTTCCTCCCCACCTTGCATATCAACCCTGTTGCAGATCTTTTCATCATCTACAAAGAGACATACTTTCCCTTCAAGTCCCTCTGCAATGTCACTTATAAAGACATTAAAAAGGACTGGCCCCAGTACTGAACCTGCAGTACCCCACTAGTAACTCCCCTTTCTTCACTGTGGACTCCATTTACTATTACCCACTGTGTCCTGTTGTCCAGCCAATGTTTTACCCAGGCTACCACCCTGGGACCCACTCCCAGGCTGGCTAATTTGTTTATAAATCTTTTGTGTAGGACTGTGTCAAATGCCTTGCAAAAGTCTAGGTAGACCATGTCCACAGCTCCCTTCCAACCCCCTGGTCTACTATGTTGGTCACCCAGTCAAAGAAATCAATTAGATTTGTCTGACATGACCTTCCTGCTGTGAATCCATGCTGCCTTGGGTCCTGTGCACCACTTGCCTCTAGGTATTCAACAATTCTTTCCTTCAGAAGTGATTCCATTATTTTCCCTACCACCGAGGTCAACCAGACAGGTGTGTAGTTTCCTGCCTCTGTCTTGCTCCCACTTTTGTGAAAGGGAATCACATCCACCCTCCTCCAGTCTTCAAGTACCACACCATCCTCCCATGATTTGTTAAAAAGGGTAGTCAGTTGTGTTAGTAGTTCTTCCCTTAGTTCTTTAAGAATTCTGGGGTGAATCCCATCAGGCCCCATTGCTTTATCCATCTTCAGTTTTAAGAGTACTTTCAGAACCCTTTCTTCTGTGAAAGGACTAATATCAACCCCCCTATCCAGAGTGACTCTATTGGCTGGATTAGGTATCTCCTCTGGCTTTGCCATTGTGAGTATTGAGCAGAAGTATTCATTCAGTATCCCTGCTTTTTCAGTGTTGCTATCTGCCCCACTACCTTCCTCTTTATTCAGCCTCAGTATCCCTGCCCTAGTCTTTCTTTGCTCCCCAATGTACCTAGGAAAGGTTTTATCCCCCTTCTTAACCGAGTTGGCTATCTTTCCTCAGTTTGGGCCTTTGCTATTCTGACTGCCTTCCCCACTTCCTTCTGGTTTAACTGGTACAGTTCTCTGTCCTGCTCCTTCTGTGTTTCCTTATACTTCCTGAATGCTATCTTTTTCTCCCTTATCTTCCCCACCACTTCTTTTGAGAACCATAGTGTTTTTTTTTTCTTTCATTTTTATTTGTTTATTTGCTTCACACTAAGGCTTGTTGCCTCTGTGATGGCAGTTCTGATGTTTTCCCATTGTTGCTCCACCCCACCTTCTTGCCTGTTTGCTAGTGCTTTTCTGAGGCACTCTTCCATTTTGACAAACTCAGCCCTCCTGAAGTCCAGTACCTTCATTTTTGTATGGCTTGACTCTACAGCTAAGTTTACCACACTGTTTGTTCCCAGATGGCTATCCACTTCAAGATCAGATATCCTCTGTCCTTTCCCATTTGAGAGTACAAGGTCTAAGATTGCTCCCTCCTGAGTGGGTTCCAAAACTAGCTGTCTGAGGCATGCCTCTGTAGGGCATTGAGAATGGCCCTGCTCTTGGATGCAGCTTCAACAAAGGTGCTCCAGTTAACATCTGGCATATTCAGGTCCCCAATTAGCAATATCTCCCCTTTCTCTGCACTCCCAAGGATACCTTCTATCTATTCATTGTCCATTTCCTCCACCTGAGACGGGGGTCTTTATACAACCCCTGTGCAGATTGTGGCACCTGCCATTTCCAGTCTTCAGGGTGACCTACAGTGCCTCCTCTCCTCCCTGTTTACCCTTTAGTTCTGTTGCTTTGATCCCTTCCCTTACATACAGAGCTACTCCCCCTCCTCTTCTTCCCTCCCTGTCCTCCTGTAGATTGTGTACCCTGCTATGTTGACATCCCAGTCATGGTTCTCTGTGTACCATGTTTCTTTGACTGTCACAATATCCAGGCATCCCTCTTCCATCAAGGCCACCATTTCAAGGAGCTTTTTACCTAGACTACATGCATTGGTACTCATTACCCTCCATTTTTTCATGGCTTTATTTCTTTTTGCCCCATTCATATCCTTACTGCCTTTGTCTTTTTCTCCATTTACCACTGCCCTTCTCCCTATCAACTGCTCTAGCTTGGTGTTTATCTCACTAAGTACCCTCATTTTTTTGTGGGTGCTAGGATTCCCCTTCTCCTTTTCAGTGCCTCCTCCTTTGGCTAGTTTAAATGCTTGCCAATGAAGCATTTAAACCTACCACCTAGGATCCTTGTTCCCCTACTCTATAGATGCAGACCATCATGCCCGTATAGGCCTGCATCCCTCCAGGTGGAGTCCCAGTCCCCAATGAAGCCAAATCCCTGAGCTCTGCATCAGTTTTTCAACCAGTCATTGAATCCCATGGTGTGGAGTACCCTAGTCTCATCCATGCCATAGACAGGTAGCACTTCTAAGAACTTTACTGTGTGTGCTACTTGTCTAAGGCCCCTACCCAACTCCACAAACTCCTGTTGCACTGCTCTGATCTCATTCTCAGCCAGGACACTTGTCCCTAGGTGGATAATGACACCCAGATCACTCCCCCTGGCAGCTGCTCCCATGATCCTGAGGATTCATTTCCTGTCCCTCCAAGCCATGGCACCGGGCAGGCACCTTACCTCCCTTTCTCCTCCCTTTCTCCTCCCTCCCCCTGTTCTGGCTCCCTAACAATTAAGTACCCCACCAGGAGTTATTTCCTTCCCCTGTGAGGTCCTGTGCCATCCTCCTGTGGGTCTCCATTGTGGAGGTTCCAGCATCCTCCTTGGTCTCCACTGCGGGTGCCTCCATAGAGGAACCATGCTCCACCAGAGTGGTGAATGAATTGTAGAGAGGCACAACTGGAGGGATGCACCTCTGTTCCACCATCCTCACCCTCACTGAGCCCACTGTGGTCCAACCACTCCCATTTCTTGGCAACCTCTGAGGTAGTGGTGGTGGCCTGGGTGGTCCCTGGGTGGGGGAGCAGGTTTCCCAAATCCTTGCCAGGTCAGCATGGAGATGAACAACCTCCTCCCTCAGACCAGAGCGGTGTCTGCAAATAGGGCAGCCATGCAGTCTCCAGAATGTCTCCCGGAAGACTGCTGCTCCACAGCCAGTGCACTGCACCACTCCCCACAGCCTAACTTCAGTGGTGGGAAAGTTAATGGAATCACCAGTAAAAGAAAGGATTTTGGAATATCTAGGCTCCAATGGGATAACAGTCCTAACTTAGCAAGGATTCAAGGGTGGAGGTCATGTCAAATGAATTTGATAGAGTTTGTTGACTTGACCAAGGAACTAGATCAGGGTGGAGCAGTAGATATAGCCTACCTTGATTTCAATAAAGAGTTTGACAGCATTCCACATAAGAGACTAGTAAGCAAGCTGGGTAGCTTAGGAATGAGTCCAAT
The DNA here is from genome assembly GCA_016271365.2 of Neoceratodus forsteri. Classification (NCBI taxonomy): domain Eukaryota; kingdom Metazoa; phylum Chordata; order Ceratodontiformes; family Ceratodontidae; genus Neoceratodus; species Neoceratodus forsteri. The sequence goes on along the minus strand of CM057458.1, from coordinate 874,706,322 downwards.
GGTGGTAAACTGGGTAAGAAATTAGTTAAGGTATAGGCTGCAGTGGGTGCTAGTAAATGGAATTTACTCAAAAGAAGAGAGGGTGACCAATGGGGTGCCTCACTGCTCAGTTCTGGGAGCGATCCTCTTTAATGTCTTTATAAGTGACATTGCAGATGAGCTGGAGAGGAAGGTCTATCTCTTTGCAGAAGATACCAAACTCTATGATGGGGTAGACACTCTGGAGGTATGGAAATGATGAGCAATGACCTGAGAAAACACAAGGAGTGATCAAGGGTATGGCAGCAGGGTTTAATGTGAAAAACTGCAAAATAATGCACTTGGAACACAGAAACCCAGGGGAGGAGAAAGAAATGGGGGAAAGGGTGGTGCTGTCAACCACCAAGCAGGAAACATACCTAGGGGAGATTATATTGGATGACCTAAAGGTGCCCAGGCAGTGCAACAAGGCAGTTGAGAGGGCAAGTGAGATGTTGCGATGCATAGGGAGAGATTTCACCAGCAAAAACAAGAAGGAGGTGTTGCTTCCATAATGACTGCTGGTAAGACCCCACCTAGATCACTATGTCCAGTTCTGGAGATCACATCTCACAAAGAATATAGAGAGAGAGGAAGTGGTCCAGAGGATGGCAACTAAAATGGTGCAGGGTCTGCATTAGGAACCCTACTAAGAGAGAGATTAAATGACCTCAATATGTACACCTTGGAAGAGAGGAGAGAGTTGGGGAATTGATAGAGACCTTTAAATACCTTATGGTGTAAACAAGGTACAAGAGGAAAGTATTTTTCAGAAATAATGATCCTCAAGCACAAGGCGGCATTATAAGAAACTGGAGGGAGTGGACTGAGAAGGGATGTGAGGAAGTACTTCTTCACAAAAAAGTGGTGGGTTCCTGGAACAGTCTTCCAGTGGAGACAGTGGTGATTAAAACAGTGGTGGGGTTCAAGAATGCATGGGATGGGCATAATGGAGTCCTAGGGAAAGGGAAGGGAGATGAATGGGCAAGAGATCAAGTAGGATCTGCGACAATACTATTGACAGGGAAAAATGGGCAAACTACAGTAGGTGATCCAAGTGGTCCTTATCTGCTGGCAAATTCTATGTTTCCATGTTTCTGTGATTGGGGAAAATACACAATTCATGCAAGGAGAAGGAGGGGTAGGGGGAGAAGCATGAAAAAAGGAGGAGCATGGGGAAAAATACCAGTTGAGGAGGCAGGGCATGAGGAAACACAAACAGGAGAGGAAGAGAAAGAACAAGAGGAGAATGAAAATCTTCTGCAAGTTACGCCACCAATTAGAAGTGATGAGTGTGACATTGAGGAGTGGATGCCAGCACAGGAGGAGGCAAAATAATAAAATATAATGAAAATGAGAAAAACTAGAATGTAAGTTTCTCAATAACGGAGATCGATTATCAGCACCCATCCCTCCAGCATGATCTGCCCCATAGTACTTCATCACCTGCTGGTACCCTGCATTCTCATCCACAGGCACATCATACTGCAGTGGCACAAAAATAAAATAATCTCATAGTCACCACCCAATTCTTTATGAAGCCCCTCCCTAGCAGTCTATTCATGTATTGAAAAAAATCAAAGAGATCTTCTGCAGTATGACATTATTTTACAGATGACAGCATAAATCTAAGAAAACATATTGCAATCAGTGCAGCAGAAAAATACACTGGGGTCACACTTCTTTAACATTAAGAACTGGTATTCTGTCAAATAATTTAGAATGTCAACATGGCGTCTTCCCAACTATCACATCCATTCCCAGTCCTCACTCTGGTCAGATGAGCCGGCAACATCAGAAACAGTCTGTTATGGGAAATTATGGGTTTTGATGGTTTATTCAAGTAATACATCCCCAGGTGCTAGCACTGCTTCACAAGTATAATTCCAACCATGGACAACAAAACAAACTACACTGCCTGAATTGTTACATGCCAACACTAAACTACCACCTTCTTATCAAAGTTCTGTTTGAGTGACACAAATCATTTGGGAAATGATGGTACTTGAAACTGCCATTCTGTACTGTATAAGCTCATTCACACCTCGTTCCTCTAACCTCTAGGGTATACTGCCAGCCCAGGTCATTACCAAGTCATGCCTGAAAATAGACCTTTGGTCAAGTGCACATACCCAACTAGCAAAAATGTAAATAAAACATTAATAAAAAGAAGTCTCCATCATAGAAAATATTGACTTTCAAAGACAGGTTGACAGCATCAGATTACACATCAGTTTGGCACAAAACACTACTGGATCCCAGAGATAAAGATGTGTTCAGTCATCTGGTCTCATAGACTATACCAAACAGAAACTGTTGTGTGCACTTATGGTAGAGTGCAGTTATGATGGATCAGCAAAGACAGCTTGAAGAAACCAAGAAGAATGTACATACACAACCTCCTGTTCATACTCCTGCTCATTTTCTTCTGCTGATTTCACATTGTGCCATTGACAGCTGATAACATGACAAGGAGGAAGACTTGGATAGCGATGATCCTGAGAGAGAAAAGAGCATTTGGAAGACTTTTAGTCCTTAATGCTGGTGTTGCTTGGACATTTTTAACAAAGACTCCACACTTGTAACTAGAGTACATGATGCAAACTTATGTAGTAGAACCACTGACAAGCAGACACAGTGATTAACTCAAATTCTGGCAAAACCAGTAAGACAGGTTGCCCACACTGGCTAATATGGCTTTCTGTGTTTATGTTTTCCAATGCTGGTAACTTAGAAATGATGTTTCAGTACATATTTGGATATACAGTCTCATCATATAAATCATAGTTAGATCATGAGGATCTGAATTCTTAGCCTTTTTTTAAATCACGTTATTAAGGAACAATGCTATATATTCTTTTGATTATTTAGAAGCAACAATTGGCATCTGCTATTCCCACACCCACATAATCTGGTGAAAAGCTTCCCTAGACACTTTCACTGGTATTCACAAAACAGCCCGGCTCACCACTCCTGATGACACTACAACATTCACAGTGTCATCACCAACAAACTCAATATGCTGTGATGTGCAGATGAGCAGGCACTATCAGTATCCCTTAAATAAGCTCAATCAACCCACACACCTTGAACGGGACAGCGATGGAATGAGTGTCCTGACCTGCTGTACACAGGTATGCATCATTTTCCAATCTGGCCTCCTGTCAGCAGTTAACTGCTATGGCTTTGACTGGCAGTAGGTAGTAGCTGTGTTCAAACTATGTTTAATTAATGTAAAAAAGGAAAACTATAAAAAGAAATAATTAAAAATTAAACACATTCATCCATGAATAGAAAAGACTATGAAGGGCAATGTAGTGTCTTATTGCACATCTTTTCATTTATTTCTATTTATGTTTTATTAATGCATAAGTAATGTATTTATTTTTGTGGTGTTACTATTATATAAGCTGAAAATCAGTGGGGCCTCCTGTCGGCAGTTAACTGTTATTTTTATTTTTTTTTATTTAGTTGTTTAACCAGGTGAGACACAGTAAGCTGAAAGCTTTTTTGCAGGTGCAACCTGGGAGCACAGGGAAGTTAAGTGACTTGCTCAGGGTCACACAGTATGCAAGTGGAAGCTGTGGGATTCAAACCCAGGTCTGGTCTGCTGAATGTCACCAGATTTGTAGCTCAGAGCCTTAAACCACTGCTCTATACTGCCTCCCTGTTATGGCTTTGACTGGCAGTGGGTAGTATCTATGTTCAAACTATGTTAAATGAATGTAAAAAAGGAAAACTATAAAAAGAAACAATTAAAAATTAAACACATTCATCCATGAATAGAAAAGACTATGAAGGGCAATGTAGTGTCTTATTGCACATTTCATGTCTTTTCATTTATTTCTATTTATGTTTTATTAATGCATAATTATTGTATTTATTTTGTTTTGTGGTGTTACTATTATATTAGTTGAATATCAGTGGTGTCAGAGAGAATATATTAACTGGCATTGATGTAAACCAGAGTCTACAGTAGATTTTCTATCTTGAGATCAGCAATGAATTGGGACTATTACTGTAGCTCACAAATCAAATCATCTTTATTTTTAAAAAGAGCAATTGCAAGGTCTGTTCATTGCGCTTGTACAATTCAATAAATACAAACATATTAAAAACAATTAGACTTTGAAACATGTAGAGCCTAAGCTCCTTCATAGCTTGAAGGGGGGTACATGATAATTCACTCCCGACAACTCATATCGTGACTACCCGCTCCTGACAATGCACTCCATCATCCCACTCATACGACAATTCTTGTTATGCCAACTCGCTCCCTCTAAGTTTAAACATACTGTTCTACCATTCTGCTTTATAAAAAATATGTTGATGCCTGTCTACATCATTTCCACTCCATATATTCATTGTAAATTGCTGTATGCATGCTCCTTTCACTTTTAAAAAAAGTATTTTGCCAATAGACGTAACTGCTTGCTCCATGTTGTTCTCAAATCACTGTTCACCTTGTAACCAATCATGATTGATGGTTGCCAAGACTAAAGATTTGCTGGTCAGTGATTGTGGTTAATTAGGAAATCTTTAAGTTTAGCTTTTCGCTAGCCCGTGCATTCGCTCCGCAGTAAGCACAGAAATCGGAACAGAATGACTTGCCATTTCATTTTGTCAGAGAGAAGGAAGAAAAAGCTCATAGATGACTTAAATGTCATCTACACATTTCACAAATTAGGACATATGAATAAGGCAATTTGGCAGTGTGAGCTAGCTGTCCGTAAAACAAAGCTGTGCAATGCAAGAGTACACACTAAAGGATTTGAGGACCCAACAATAATACATCAATTTTCATTTCATTCGCATGAACCAGATGTTTGTGCAGTGGAAAAAGCCACTGCTGTCAATGCGGCCAAAGATAGAGCTGCAGCAACACAAGATACCACAGTGCAGGTTCTCATTCACTCTAAGGCTAATATTTCTCTTGCATCACAGGGAAAATTTGTGATAAAAATCTTAAACGAACCATCCAACGGGTGAGAGTCCATGGTGCTCCACCGAACCCTAAGGACCTCATTGAACTGGTGATACCAAACAAATACAAAATGTATAAAGCTACAGATCCAGGTGAGACTGTCCCATTCTTGTTGCACAATAGTGGCCCTGGACAGAACAGATTTTTATTGCTTGGAACTCACACAAATCTTGAATTCCTTCAGAAATGCAAACAGTGGTATGCAGATGGAACATTCAGTGTTGCATCTCCACTGTTTAAGCAGCTGTACGTTATAATGGGGGGAACACTTTGGTAATGTTCAGCCTGCAATTTATACACTTTTACCTGGGAAATCTAGGGAGTGTTATGAACGTCTGCTGTCTGCAGTTAAAACTAATTTTCCAGATCTTAACCCAGAGCTGGTAATGACTGTCTTTGAGAGGGTGTCTATTTCTGCTTTCCAGTCTGTGTTCCCACAAGCAAAACATACTAACATACTAAAATGCCAGCAGAATAGGCCTAATGGTCTTTCGTGTCTGCTCGTTTGGTCAGCCCCCACCCTGGGTGCTGACCTTGCTGTCCCCCTTGCCTTCTCTGGCTTCTCCCTTCCCAGTTCCGGATATTCTTGCTGCATTGGATTTTGCTTCCTGAACCCTTCCCCTGTACCTGTCCCACCCCCTCTTGAACCCCTCCACTGTCTCTGCCTCCACCAGCCCCCTAGGTAGTGCATTCCATGGCTCTACCACCCTCTCAGTGAAGTAGCACCTCCTCCTTTCTCCCCTGAATCTTCCCCCCTCCAGCTTCCACCCATGCCCTCTAGTGGCCCCTTCCTCCTTCCTTCGAAGCACTTCCTTCGAAATAGTAGGATGTTTTTTCCATTTTACCCAGTGTATCTACAGGAAAATCCAAACAGAGTGACTATCTATCAAAAATGCCCAGGAAGCAGAGTTTGCATTAAAATGCAAATATCTACCTGCACTAGCATTTTATCCCCCAGATCAAGTTGTTGCATGATTTGAGGAAATAACAGACGATTCTACAAACATTTTTCCAGATGAATTAGAGCCATTAATCGACTATTTCAAGGACGCTTGGGTGGGGAGGAGAAATAGAAGAGGAACAGGATGCAGACAGCCACTGTATGATATCCAGTGTGGAATCATTCCGAAAGTGTGTCGAATGGTCGTGCAAAAACTAATAATGTAGTGGAGGCTTTCCACCGTGGCATGCAGACTGTGTTATGCATGTCACATCCAACAGTATGGAAATTTATTGACGGGCTGAGGGGGATACAAAGAAAAAGGGATTCAGAAGTGGAGCAGATACTAGCTGGGATTCCACCTGCAGCTTCGTGGAGAGTTTACAGAGACAATGTTGCGTGGCTCACCTGTATTTTTGAGAAATGTGCAGATCATACTACGGAAGAGTTTATACATGGAGTAGACATTCTTTCGAATATTAATAACTGCATGACTGAAACGGACTGCATGGCTTTTAAGATTTTTGAATAAAGTTTTGCCTTTTAACAAGAAAATGAACTGAACTTACAACATCACACGCTGAGCTGGCTGGGTAACCATGATTACTTGCTATGGAAGTCAGACGCCTTACAACGTCACACACTGAGCTGGCTGAGCTGAACATACACTGAACTGGGTAACAGACACTGAACATGCTGAGACTGGTAAGAGACATTTAAATTTATTTTGGGAGCGAATTGTCATAGGCAAGTAAATGTCGGAGGAGTGAATTTATGCTGGGGTGAATTGTCGGGAACGAGTTGTCTTGTTCCCCTTGAAGGGCACTCAAATAACCAGCAAAACAGCTTTTGATAGCTATGTGAATTTTTACTTGCTGTCCAAACACACAATAGTAGCAGAACCACACATTAACCAACTTGCATTAGACCATTTTCATGTTAATACAGAGAGTCCAGTTGGCACAAAATTCAAAGAAGCCTTAGCTTCTAAAAGTTCAAATAGCACATAAATAGCATAGTATAACTTATCTTTGTGCATCGGAACACTTTAAAAGTTTGTTTGTCAGTCTTCTGGCTCAGTTGCCTAATTCCATAAAGCGCATGCCCAAGTTGCTTGCCAAACCTTTCCAAGGAGAAAAAGGCTAACATCCATGAAACTTACTAAATGCCATTACTGCTTGCATGTTAGCATCTAGGACAGAAACCTACGTGGTACTGACTATGAGCTGACGTTTCCCACATATGACTTCTTCATCAGAGCTAATTCCAAAGATTAGTTAGGGATACCTTTATATCATTGGTTGGCATGGTAACAATACACTTTAAACTGCTATTGCACTTAATTCTAGCAAGTACATAAACACCTTTAGTGCAAAAATACAATATCTAAGTGCAATAAAGTGATTTAAAAAATGATTTTAAAAAACAGCCACTATATCTTTCGGGATTCTTTTCTAAGCAAACAACTTATTTATCTCTTTCTTTTTTCTTACTTTTTTATTCATTTTATTTAAAGTAATTTTATAGAAACGGTGTTCTTAGACAAGGAGCTGTAATAGCCAATCTCATATGTAGTACAAAGATCTAAAGTAATCGTAACAAAAACCATTCTGAGTCTCACTGTAAACAATCTTAAGACTCTTACTGCTCCCATTCCACTCACTTCTGTATACTTTAAGCAGTTCGTTTTATTCAAAGTAATTTTATGGGAACAGTGCTCTTAAACAGGGAGCTCTGTATTAACATGAAAATGGTCTAATGCATGTTGGTTAATGTGTGGTTCTGCTACTATTGTGTGTTTGGACAGCAAGTAAAAATTCACATGGTTATCAAAAGCTGTTTTGCTGGTTATTTGAGTGCCCTTCAAGCTATGTAGGAGCTTAGGCTATACAAGTTTCAAAGTCTAAAAGTTTTTTTTCCCTGGAAGGAGCATCGAGTTTTTTCAACTTTGTTAAAATAACCTAATACTAGGTCTTATTAATTCAAAATCTAATACAGCCCACAAAATTTCTTCTTGTCTACGATCTTAAAAACAATCTAACAAATTAAAACAATAACAAATCTCTAAGACTCTATATCTAATTATTAAAAATCCAGATTATTCATTTCAAGCCATCAGAACTAAATCAATCAGGATAGACCACACTAAATAAATATGTTTTAGAGCCAATTTAAACCTCTGAATGGTCAGGCACTCCCTCACTTGACAAGGTCGAGAATTCCACATGGTAGGGGCCAAAAAAATAAATGAATGGCAATTATGGTATTACTGGGTTTTGCAGAGTCTGTCACGTAAACACAAACAGTAACTCATAGCAGACTCCTTCCAACAGTGACTGCCACAAGTAAACTATAGTAATGAATATTCATTGCTAACTGAATGGACTATTTCTAAATGAAAGGACTTATTACCTATATTTGCAGTTTGCTTTATCCCATGCCAGTTGTGTATACCTCATGTATTATATATTTTTTCTTTGTTGTTCTACATTTCATATCTCCTGTCTATGTAATTGCGAACTGTATGTGTATGTGCCTCAGGACCTCCTTGTGAATGAGCTTGCTCAACGGAGTCTTTCCTGCAATAAACTTGAACTTGAACTTGAACTACTGCACTGGGATTTTAAGTGGTTCAGTGAAATTCCCAAATTCAATACAAACTTGTGATCCCACTTCTCTCGCCCCTATGACTAAGACAGTAGAAACATTTTTCCTTCTCCAGAGAGGGTACCTGGAACTACTGCTTCTATGATAAACAAATAAACCAAGATGTGAGTTTCAGACTGGCCCTTCCCAGGGTTTGATGACTTTGGTGAGCAGAACAAAATACCCATTGAAAGCAGAATGGAATATTCTACTACATCACCTTGCAAAATGATTTCCGACACTCAAGCATCTGATGTGGTTTAGGCCAATCTTTTGTTAAACCACTGAAACTGACTTTCTAGAGGTTGAGAATGAGGATGGGCCCATGAATCCTCATGCATAGGGATTGACTTTGCAGTTTGCATGCCTGAAGCACTTGTGGGAGATGAGCCCTTTACATTTTTGGGATCTGAAATCTGAAATGGCCCCTATGTTGTGCTGATTTAGGAATCCTTTGGCCAGCCCACTGGCACAGTGGTTGGATTTCTGCTCAAGACGCTGATGACCTGGGTTCATTCCTGAACCCACGAGTCAGAGGTCTGGCCGGGAGGAGAAGGACTGAGCATCCTAGGAACTGATCTCCTTCTTTGGGTGGAGAGGGGACCATGTATCTGGTGATTGTCTTGATCTCTGGCAGAGGCCAGGGAGCCAGCAGCATCTGGTGCCTGAAAGATTGGAAAGAGGGCATATCATATGTTTACACAGGCTGCATCTTACATCATTGCATGCCATGTTCCCAGAGGTACAGCATCCAGAAAAAGCCAGATCCACTCTGTCACCATGCCAATTGCCTACTAGTGTCCACTGGGGGGGGGGTTCTGCTCCCATGGCCCCAACCCGGGGGGAGTAAGTCGGGGCATGCCTACAGTGTCCTTGGAAAGGATTACCCACCCAGTGGCTCAACCATGGGGGAGGTAAGCCTGGGAATGGTGGGGGCAGTTGGGAGGATGGTGAGGTACCTGAAGACTGGAGAAGGGCAGATGTGATTCCCCTTCACAAACGTGGGAGCAAGACAGAGGCAGGAAACTAAAAACCTTTCAGTTTAACCTCAGTGGTAGGGAAAATGATGGAATCACTGCTGAAGGAAAGACTTGTTGAGTACCTAGAGGCTAGTGGGGCACAGGACCCAAGGCAGCATGGATTCACAGCAGGAAGGTCATGTCAGACAAATCTAATTGATTTTGTTGGCTGGGTGACCAAAGTAGTAGACCAGAAAGGGGCTGTGGACATGGCCTACCTAGACTTTGGAAAGGCATTTGACACAGTTCCACAAAAAAGACTAATAAACAAATTAGCCAGTCTGGGAGTGGGTCCCAGGTTGGTAGCTTGGGTAAAATGCTAGCTGGACAACAGGACACAGAGAGTAATAGAAAATGGAGTCCACAGTGAAGAAAGGGGGGTTACTAGTGGGGTACCGCAGGTTTCAGTACTGGGGCCGGTGCTTTTAAATGTCTTTATAAGTGACATTGCAGAGGGACTGGAAGGAAAAGTATGTCTCTTTGAAGATGACACAAAGATCTACAACAGGGTTGATACACAAGGTGGGGTGGACAGGATGAAGAGGGACTTGGCAAGGTTGAAGGAATGGTCAAATGTATGGCAGCTTAGATTCAATGCAAAGAAGTACAAAGTAATGCACCTGAGAAACCAAAACAAAGCTGAAGAGTACACAATGGGGGGTGAGATACTGGCAACAACAAAAATGGAAAGGGACCTGGGGGTAGTCATATCAGACAACCTAAAGATGGGTCAGCAATGTGAAAAGGCAGTAAGGAAGGCTGGAGGGATACCGGGATGCATAGGGAGAGGCATCACCAGTAGAAAACAAGAAGTTGTTGCCCCTCTGAACAGACAGTTGGTAAGACCACATCTGGAGTACTGTGTACAGTTCTGGAGACCCCATCTCCACAAATACATAGACAGGTTGGAGGCTGTCTAGAGGAGGGCAACCAAAATGGTGCTTGGTCTGCACCAGAAGACATATGAAAAAAGACTAAAGGAGCTTAAGATGTTTAGCCTCGAGGAAAGGAGGGATGGGGGACATGATAGAAACTTTCAAATACCTCAAGGGAATCAACAAAGTCCAAGAGGGCAGCAACTTTCAGAAAAAGAGGTGTGCAAGAACAAGGAGGCACAATTTGAAGATAGAGGGGAGAGGGCTCAGAGGTAATGTGAGAAAGTATTTCTTCACAGAGAGGGTTGTAGATGCATGGAACAGCCTTCTTGAGGAGGTCATAGAGTCAAAAACAGTGGGGGAATTCAAGAATGCATGGGACAGACATAAGGGAATTCTAGTTGGGAGTAGGAGAAAGCAGGCTGTTGGTTAACTAGGATCTGCAGTTTATCCATTAGCTAAGGAAATGGGCAGACCAGGTGGGCCAAGTGGCCCTTATCTGCCATCAGATTCTATGTTTCTATGTTTCTAGGACAGGGGGCTGGCCCAAAAAGGAATTCTCATAAGGAACAGAACTTGTTACAGACAAAGATTTGCTCCACAGATCCTGTTTTGGAAGTTATCAGGGGATGGTTGCTAACTCTGTGTACCTTACAGAGAAATCTTCTTATTTCTTACTGTTTTAAGAATTTTATCTAACCTACAATTAAACTGTATGGGCCCAATTTTCAAATGTCTGCTAGACCGGCGCGCATTATGCTGATCCACGGTGGTGGTAAACTACAGGTGTATCAGTGATGCTGTACCCTATTCCATAAGAAAGGGGGTCCTTGCACCAAGGTCCTGAGAGTTGCTGCAGCCACAGTGTTGTGGCAAACCTTTGGCACACTGGAGGGGTTTTGATGGAGGGTCCCCTCAAGCCCCCCCAACTCGGCATAACTCAAGTGTAGCCATGAAGTGGGAAGAGGGAAGAAGAATCCTGTACAGTTGGGAACCATGGCAGAGGAACTAGTGGGGGTGCCGTAGTGGGTTACAGGGGTCATGGTGGCAGTGGCAATATTCAGAGGTGGCACTGGCAGAGGTGCCACAGCCAGTGGGACAGAACCATTTGGACAGGGTACACTATGGTAGGCATAGACAGATCTTGTCCCAGATACCCTGGTAGCAACAGCTCTGACATCTGCCCTATAACTAACACAGTCCCCGACAGTGTATGCGGGCATCAGCATGGCTTCACACGGTGGAGTTTTTCACCGGGGAATGTCACAGTGCCTGGGGTACATCTTCGTCCTCCGACTGCACCTTGTACCATGCAGACAATGCCACCTGCCACATGTTGGGGACTGTATCACCTACTGGCAGGTGCTTGGACTGTTACCACCTGGGGGTCTGGGACAGGGTCTGTGTGTGCTTACCATGGTGTACCTAGTCCAAGCGGCTCTGTACCACTCACCATGGTACCTCTGCCATGTGTCACTTCTGTACCCTGTTACTGCCATCATGCCCCCCTCACCCACTATGGCACTCCCACTGGTCCCTCTGCTCTGGTTCTGGACCTTGCAGGCTCCCCCAAAATCTCATCTTCTCCCAATCCAGTGGTGCAGCGCCCTTAGACCAGCTCATGGCTGCTTTAACCTCAACCTCATCCTGTGACCATGGCGGAGCTTCTAAAATCCCAAATAATGGGATGAGTCAGCCTGTCATGGGGCAAGCCTCCTTGTTACCTGATGCACTTGCATTTCTGACACAGGGTTGGTACCGGGCAGCTTTGGTGCAAGGCATCCTGATTTTGAAGCAGCCTGTATTCAAAAACTGGGTTTGCCGAATTAATGTGGTACATGGTGCCACTTGCATCAAATCCTTGTGGTGAAGGCACCTTGCACCAAATTTCAGCCTTTTAAAATCAGATTCCATGTGTCCTATGAAAAATAAACTTAGGACATTAAACTTTGTGGTCTAATCTGCAGACCAGTGCCTCAACCATATGCAATACATGGTCACAATGGAGGCTGCTGAACATCTAGTTGAGAGCTGCAACAAGTCCACCTGGGAATCCAACAAACAGGAAGCCAACATATGCATGAAATGAACAAGATGATACAGCAGAGATCTCTCCTTCTAATCATCCACTAGAGTTGTAGTCCACTACTAAAGGGGTCGTGAAGCCAAGGCCAAGGCTGGCTAAAGCCATTATGCTGATTACACATCAGTGTAGCTGTGCTTACAAATTACATCCGTTTGTCCTTATTATCTGTTAGAGAAGCTGACTATCTTTAAATGGAGTGACATTTTCATTAAGCACCACTGAGATGGATGCAGCTGTTGTTGGAGGAACCTCCTACTGCTTGAGGCAGGACTCCTGAAAAGAATTACATCTGCAACATTTCTTTAAAACTTGCTTTTCTTATCTAAATTGTCCAATTCTGTCTTGACTGCTTCTGTTAAGTGTTCAAATTCAGGAATGCAGTTGGAAGCATTCTCCAAAGTTGTTAGAATCACCTCAGAATGATGGTAGGCTGGATCTACAATAGTAACAAAATCCTACATGTCTCCTCCAAGAGAATGTGAATATATTGACTTTCAAACTTGTGTTATACTGAGGAGAGCTCAGATTTCTCTGACCAAATAGAGCTGCTCAAAATTAGCAAATTCTGATTTTGCTGGATTTTCTTGACATTTAGTGAAACTTTGAGAAATTGTTGGAGTTTTCTAAATTTTTTCCGGTCATAACTTGATCAGTGTTATAGCTAGAGTTCATCTACAATTTGGAGTTTTCCAAAACAATTTAATTGGTCATAACTTCATCAGCATTATAGTTAGAGATCATCTACAATTTGGCATATGTATTGTTTAAACCAGGCCCTAAAAGGATGCCATTTGTCAGCATATTTGGATGGGGGACAGGAAGTTATAGAGGCTCAAATTCTGGTAATTCATTAATCATGTGAACATTTCTGAAAATATTTCTGTGATTACAACAAAGCCACCTTTGGAGCTATATACAGTAACTGAAAATTTAAATGCAGAATTTCTTGAAAACAGTCATGCAAACTGCTAAAACAGAGAGGTAACTGGTTATGTAAATTGTACATTCAGTAGATCAGCATTTAACATTGCATTTGTTAAATTGTGTGAACATTTTCTAAATGTTTATAGCTCTACTGCTATTGCAGGTATACACTCAAGACCTGGTATGTACACCAAAGTAAATATGTCCTGGAATCTAAACAGGCTGGATAAATGTGGTTTAGTAGGTTAAAAATTATTGCAGACACTTTAAAATTACTAATATGGAAACTTAGCTAAACAAAAAATCCATGGATGCAGAATAGGCAATGACACTAGCATTGCACTTGTGGAAATTAACTTTCAAAAGTGCTTTCACCAGTGAATCAGCTTACCTGCAGTAGTTTCATGGCCTTGCAATACCCTTCCAACACCCCTGCAACAGTGATGCCCAGCTTCATGCTCCATCATAACTAAAGATATCCAGATACTTCTGTCATAACAGCATGCTGTAAGTTACAACTAGGTGTAAGGCTTGGTATCACTTAAAAATATACATTTTCTTTTCTACAGTCATTAAACAGTCAGCAGGTGCCATTGCACTGAAACTATGCCGCAAGCGTATGTGCTTCCACAAGTCATTAAGTCAGTGAGCTCTAATAGTTTTTAGGCATATTGCAAGAATTCAGACTCATGCACAGTACTGTCCATGACTATTCTTCATGGTTCTTCAAATCATCACTCAATATAGTGACCTGAAACTCGGCACTGCTATGCTTTTATTATGGAGCCTCCCATGACTACTACCTTATTGACACTTTAACCAGCCTTTATCATACTCTACAGTGGCACTTCAAGCATATGACTGATCAAACTGTATAGAGAATGCTTCAGCAAAAGTATCACAACATTGCACAACTGTACAACTCATGAAATTAAACTTTAATGACTGATGTTATTTTGAGATGACAATTAGAATTGTTTGGTACAATGTTAACCACTGTTCTGCGATTTAAACCCCACTTGATGTTATTTTGGAATCTTTGGCTGCCTATACCTTGGTTTGCTTTTAGGGAAAAGAATAGAGACTTGACATACACAGCCTCTTTTTTCCATGTTGTTTTTTCTCCTGGGCAGCAGCTCATCTGTCTGGGACGTGGCTGTTTATAGAGATAAACCCTAATCAGGATGAACTCATCCATCATTAAGTTGGCTACTGGGTTTTTCTCCAACACTGTTTCCCTCCTATCTCTCCTGGTAAGAGTGGTTCCCTCTGTCAGCTTCACACCGCCACAGCTTCCCCTGCAGCAGAAGAAAGCTCCCTTTCCCCACGGCTGTGGTCCCTGTGTTGGTGGAACCTACCACCAACACTCGAAAACAGAGAAGCACTGCTGAGCTGCAGCTGTCTCAGCCATGGCCTGCCTCCAGACTTAACTACCCAGGCTGGCTACTGAACCCAGGTCATCGGCATACCAGTGAGATGCTCTGGTTGTGTTACATGAGGGTGGCCTTAGGCCTAACATTTAAGATAAATGAACCTAACAAAATTGATGATACCTCAGCCTCTCATTTTAGAGTTATAAGGGCTTAAAATTCTGCAGTTCACATAGTTGTGAAATGTAATTTTATTTTTGTTTTATTTTTTTGGAAGCTTATAATGCAGTCACCTTTAAATATAGAAATCTACAACTCTGTACACATCTGCAGAGTCCATAATAATGTCCTTATGCCACATTTGGTGCAAGTTGGACAAATGATTACTAAATCAGATGGAAATTAACTGCAATCACAATTTTGGTGAAATTTCACAAATGTTTCATGGAATTTTCTCAAAATTTCACAGAAGCGATATCAGAATTTCGCCAGAATTGTCTTCTGGCAGAAGATAAATTTCACCCAGCACAGCTGACCACTCTCATTCCTTTTCATCAAACTCAGAAGCCATAGGATCAGCAGGATTATGAGCCAGGGGGATTGTTGCTGCCCTAGAAGAATTCCAAATCATATGACTGAGGAGCGGCTCCTTGCCCAGTAAACATGGGGTAGATTGCAACTCAAGAAAACTATCTGTGTCCCCTTGCACAATAATATGTGTGCAGATAACACTGTACTTTACACTTTGTGTCTGGGTCCCCTGTCCCTGAGCAGAAACTGTCACTGCTGCTGGGCTTAACAATTTCCAGTGCTGGTTCTATGCCAACCAGCTTTTGCTTAATGTTATAATAACAAAAACTGTTAACAAAAACTGATTCCATTGTGTTCCCCTTGAAGCTGTTTATCACGTCAAGTACCTTAGTGTCTGACTGGATGAAACCCTCTCCATTATCTCCCTAATCAGTGCCATTCATTCAAGTTTGCCCTAAGGTTGGAGCACCATAGTGTAACAAATCCTGCTTCATACTTCTGGTCTCCAGAAAGCTCATTCTTAAAATGTTTTTGCTGGTGTTTAACTAGGCAGATGTGGCTTTCAGTCGACCTGCAAAAATACCCTCATCTGACTGGACACCCTTTTCTACACTTTCTGCCACTTTGCTTTTAATGTCCCTCCTCTTATTAATCATTGTTCCCGCTATTCTAAGCTTTCCCACCACTGTTTTCCCTGGATGCCCATCACCTCACACACTGCTCCTCATTCCTGGTTTTATAAAGGCTCACATCCTTCCCCACTACCTCTCCTCCCTCCTGTTTGATCTTTTCATCCTACTCTCTTCACTTCTACAATGCTTGTTTATGTCACATCCCTCACTGAATATCATCTACAAGCCATTCTGTCATTTTTGTTGACCTTCTTCTCCCTCTTTGGAACACCCTGTCACTGCTCACTAGATTCTCATCCCCTTCCAGTCTCTTATATAGTTCCTGCTGTCTCACCTCCTTTAGTTCTGTACTGTATATAGTGTGTATATGTAACTTTCTGCTGCCACATCCAAGGTAAAACCAGATGTACCTTCCCCTAGGCCACAAAGTCTATGGGGACTGGGATTTGAACAACTGCCATTAGTTTTGATGGTGTAGAATACACAGAACATCCCATACATATACTGTTTCAAAATGCTGTGACAACATTTACAATTCTTTTTGAATAAAAGGAGTCTGTGGAACACCCTGGCATTTCTGTTTTGAACAAATTAGCATACTGCATCTTGCAGTTTGTGTTTGAAACCACATACAAATAAATGTATAATACAAAGTCTGTCTAGTGCTAAAAACTGACACAAAGGGGAGTGTGCATTAGGAAAATGGTGGATACTTAGGTGCAAAATAGTGCTGTATATGTGAATTTGTGTGGGGAAAATTATGCAAATGAAAAAATAACACAAAGCATAAAAACAGAATTTTACAGGAAAAAAGACTAGTTTTTCATCAGATCTGCCCAGATGTACCTGTGCCAAACTTGTATTCCTCAGGCTGTGGTTAGGCAGAGTACCCTGTAAATAGCTCTGCCTATTTTTCTGATCGATTCCTGCGCTGCATCCCTCCATATGCCCTCACCAACCCCTATGTCAGTCCTACCTAATTCTGAATCCCATTACCATCTTTATGTTAACTACTTTATCCGGCAAGCAGTTCCACTTCAAAAAGTTAGGAATAAAAGAATTCCTAGGCCTTGGGAAATGGAGTTCTTTATGTAGTTATGTTAATTGTTCCCTCACGGTTGAAGGACTATGCTAACAGTCTGTGGTTTGTAGGGGGGACCAGAAAAAATCTTCTTAGGCTTGTTGCAATGTTCTTTTTATTTCACAGTGCCCTAACGTTTGAAACAAATAGTGCTTTTTCAAAGGGCTTTACTTGTTCTGAAAATAAAAATATAATTGTTATTTTGACATGCTTTTCTTTCTTATCTATATTGAATCATAAAGTTATTACTGTATAATTTTGTTACATTTACCATCATGTTAATTACCTTGATTGATCGATACTGTAGTGTTTTTTTGCAAGTCTGACCCCATTGTGGCATATCTCCAAATTAACAGTATTTTTCGTATTACCTTGCTTGTACCGTACAATTCAATTGCTTCTATAAACATTTTTTTATCATAGACTGCTTAGTGCTTCTTTTGCTCTGTGAACCTTGATAGCCTTACTTATGTTACTTGCTGCTTTCTTAGAGCCTGCTCCACTAAATATACCTGGCAAATATACCCCTCACTTCAAGTGTACCTCTTTCTATTTGTTTTTTGTTTTTTTTCAATCATGCTCTTACTTTACAATTATACATTCTTCATATGTTCTTCAAATAACGCTGTCTGACCCTGTGCCTTGGTTCTGCAGCATTTGTTCAGTTAAACTTTAATACATCCTATTGCTTTTAATACTTATATTACAGTGCTATCTGGTATTTTGTAGCACCCACATTTCGTTGGTTAATACCTTTGGTACCTCTTCTCTCCTTATGCTTTAAAACTTTTTTCCTTTCAATACCTTTTTCTCTTTTTTTGTTTCCTCTCTTTATCACCTGTGTCTAAATATTTCATTTTTGTTTTAAATAATCATTGATTTAGTTACATTCCAATCATTTATACATTCACTTCAAAAAGCATCGTAAGAAACTTTATTTTATCTTAGCTGCTACTTGTGCTGTTTCTTTGTTCTGGGCTTATTACTCTCACTTGTTTCTTGTTTTGGGAGCTGCTTCTCTCATATTAGCAGTTTACCTAAACATTTTAAACTTTGTGTGAGTGTTTGTTCTGAGCATACATTTTATATCTATACCTCGTGCTGCCTTTTTTGAGTGCTAAAGTAATGTTTTCTACCTTGTATGTCTTAACACAGAAGCTCCAGCATTCTTGGCGGTTTCTCTGAGGAAAATGTATGGCACACTTGATCGGAAGAGATAAATGCCCTTTAAACTCTTGGACCGATCATCACATGTAATGTTTGTGTGAGATCAGCACCCTCAGGCATTGTTCTGAGTTGGTAAGCAACTCCTGTGATGATCGGGCCATTGGGAGGCTCAAGGTTCCTATGCTTTGGCTCTGCTGCCCTTGTTTTAATGACTGTAATTCTTTCTGAGTTGCCACCATGTCCTGAGATTATGTCCCAGAAACTTTTTGTATTTAGTTGTTGTTTTATGTATTTTGTCTTTAATATGTTGTCTACACTTCTTATATTGGTGGATTTTCACTCCGTGTTGGCTAATGTTTTGGGGAAGAATGGGGGGGGGGAGGGAAATAGGGACTGAGCTGGAACCATCCGTGCTTTGCCAGTGATCAGTATATTATTCCTTAACTTTATTTATAATAATTTTATACTCTAATGCTATTATTGTATTACTGTCTGTCTGTAAGCACTAGCTGTTGTAAATTAATATCATTATTTTTTTTTTTAATAATATACCTCTTTCACCAACATGTGTTTCTATTGGTTCCAATGTTCATTCCTATTGGTCTTTCTAGTGTCCTTAGATGGACTATCCATTTCATTTCATTTAAATAATCATTATTTTAGTTACATTCTAATCATTTATACATTCCCAGGTTGCCCATGAAAACAGGCATTTGTGCCTAGTTGGCCTTACCCATTTACCAAAGACTAAATAAATAAAAAAGAAAAATAATTTCTGCCTTATCTAGTAGTGTTTGATAATCTTCCCCCTTTCAGGTTTTTGTATTAATTTGAGCCCCCAAAATCTCAGTGATGCCCCTGTGTGTGTCCTTCTTGTGTGAAATGAATGGTTACCTGTGAAGTTACATCATGCCTCCTTATGTCGCCCTTATTTTCTTGTATGCAGGTTTTCAATGCCCTGGTTATTTGTCCAACATATAAATGGTTGCAGGGGCACTGTAGCACATACATATGCATGTCAGATGTGCAGCTTATATGTTGTTAAATGGGGAGCACTTGTCCATTATGTGTGTGTCTGAATGTGCCCTTCTTACTCGTGTGCGCATACATCGAACATCTGCGCAGGCTGTCATCCCTTGCATGAGAAGTGCTAGCAAAAGCTGCATATCTTTTATTTCTTTGATTTTAAACTGGGACCTTACTCATTTTTTATTTAATCATAGATACTTTTTTTTGTTGCAATCAATGGTCTTGTATTGAATTTATTTGGTGTATCCTGGCCTATTTAGAATAAATGCCAGTACCTATTTATTATTTATTACATCTCTGTGAACTTGTTATTGAATTTAGTTGTAAATACCAGCCTTTGTTCCCCTTGTTCTTTAGTTCTTTTTCTCAGTGTGTCTTCCCTGGTCACTGTTTGTATTCATGTTTCTGCTTGTCTAAGAGTTGAGATTTTATATCCCCTTTGTTTGAATCTATTCATCATGTGCTCTTTTTCCTTTTGGAAGTCTTGTTCTTTGGAGCAATTTCTCCTGACTCTTACTAACTGTGAGTAGGGAATACTCTATACCATTCTTTGTTCATGGAAACTTGTTCCATGCAAAAGTGTGTTTCTATCTGTGACTCTTTTGTACAGGCTGGTCATTAATGTTGTTCCTTCCTTATATATCTTAAGATCTAAATAAGGGCTGAACTTAAAAGCTTGAGAGGGGAATGGGCAGATATATCATATGGCAAGGTGGAATTTTGGTTGGGGAAGATCAAAGCCAAATATTTATTGCAGGGAGATGTACCGAGGCGTTTACTTGCAGCTAGAGTCAAGGAATGGGAAGCAAATAGAACAGTTACCTCGATTCAATATGAGGGAAAGACTATAACAGACCCCCAGGACATGACGGGAGCATTCGCGTCCTATTTCAAAGGAATATATCAAGCAAGTAACATAGTTAGGGAGGAGGAAATTGGGGCATTTTTGGGGGGAACCCTGCTCCCTGTATTAGATCCAATGCAAGTGATGGAGCTGGCGGCTCCCATAAGAGCGGCTGAGATAATTGAGGTGGTGCAGTCTCTGCCAGTCAGTAAAACTCCGGGGCCGGATGGTCTCACAGCTAAGTTTTACCAGACGCATTTACATACGATACTTCCCATTCTTTTACAATTTTTCAGTACACTAATGCAGGAGGGGGTGAATCATCCTCCACTCTACCAGGCATATATTACCTTGGTTCCCAAACCAGATAAGCCTAGGGATCTGCCGGGCAGCTATAGGCCTATAGCATTAATGAATCAAGATATTAAGATACTTACTAAAATCTTGGCTAATAGAATTTTGCGAGTTGCACCCAGTTTGATTAGTCAAGAACAGGTGGGATTCATGCCAGGGGGCACATGATCCTTTAGAAAATTACATCATATATTAAGTTATGCGCCTGATTCCCAGCTACTCTTAGTCCTGATATCATTAGATGCAGAAAAGGCCTTTGATAGGGTCTCCCACCCCTTTCTTTTTGCAACGATGGAGAAGATGGGCTTTCCGCAGGTTTTGCTCAGAGGGCTTAAAAACTTATATGCAGCTCCAACGGCTACGGTATTATGTAATGGTTATGTTTCGCAAGAAATACAGCTGGAAAAAGGGACCCGACAGGGATGCCTCTTCGCGATCTTGTTTAACATATACTTAGAGCCCCTGTTGAGAGCTATTAATATGGATGAATATATAAAAGGGGTTACGATAGGGGGGAAGGAGCTAAAATCTCAGTTTTTGCTGATGATGTACTTTTGTACTTACAGGACCCGGTTTCAAGCTTTGAGAGAGCAGCAGAGTTAATAGAGTGGTTTTCCATAGTTTCAAATTATAAATTAAATTTGAATAAGACTCAGATCCTACCACTAATGCCATATGTTTATAGGGCAGATTTTGCACCATCGCGGTTACAATGGCGGGTAGATAAGATCAAATATTTGGGCATTTGGATTACAGCGAATAGGGAGGTGGGGGCTGACACAAATCTGGAGGGGGTCATATTAGCAATTAAAGGGGATATATTGAGATGGAACAAACTGCCTCTGAATTTTACTGCCCGATTGGGTCTTATAAAAATGAATTTGTTGCCCCGGTTGCTATATGTAGTGCACCTTGTACCATATAGTATCCCTAAAACTTGGTTTGATAAATTAGGAAGTTAATTTCAGAGTTTCTGTGGAATGCTAAACCTCCGAGGAAAAAGCACCGATTTTGTGCCTACACAACAATGGGGGCATAAAACTGCCAGATCTTCAAATATACTATGTGACGGGACAGCTGGGTTATATGAGTCGATGGGTTAGGAACATGGATGGGGAGACCTATATACCAACGTGGCTGCAATTAGAGAGGCAATTGTTAAAGGATTTCAACCTTTCTCCAGAGGCTTTGTTGTTTGCCGATGTGAGAAAGGGTCCCGGGAAAATACAGGGGACTCCAATGGAGAAGTCAGCAGGTGCTTGGTGGTCATTTCTTACTCCGGCACAAAGAAAGGACCAAATGAAAACTAGAGACCAACCTATGCTGGGTAATCCTAATTTTGTAATTGGGGGTCAGGTAATTAATAGGAGGTGGTCTGATCAGTTGGAGGGTCTGAGGGGAGGATCTCATTCAGGGCAATAGTGTAGCTCTAACGAACTGTTGTGAAGGAATGCCCTTTTTTCACAGACTACAGCTTAAACGAATGATGGAAGGGGTACAGAAGAGGCTTGGGGGTTTTATGGATAATTCCTTTACTTGGGACAAGCTAAGGGCAGTTGACTTGAAATCACACTCTCTATCACGAATATATAAGGTGCTCCTGGAATATATTGGTCCGAATTCTCCTGTAAGTGTTTCTTATTGGGACAATAAGATGGCTCCTCAGAGCTTGGCTTGGAACAATATCTGGAAAAGCAGCAAGTATACATCTATACCTAAACACAAGTGTATGCAATATTTCATTGTTTCTAATTTGTACTTTACCCCTGTAAGACTATGTGATAGAAAACTTAGACAGACAGACCTGTGCTTCAGGTGTGAGAAAGTAATAGGTGACCTCTTGCATGTGATGAGGGAATGTAATAAAATACTGCCTCTTTGGGATGCAATTAAACAACATATGGACCCATTGCTAGATTACTCAGAATTCATACTACCAGAAATATGTGTGCTAGGGGATTTTACAAGAATAGCCGGTGTTATGCCTAAATATCATGTTGCTTTGACGGCAGCGGTGGTTAAAGCCTTCCTGGTACAACATTGGAAGGATGATCTTATTTATTCTTATGATAATTGGGTGAGGGATATGATGGTGGCTTTGGGTAGAATAAAGAGGCATCTGTATATGGAGGGGAGGAAAAGGGTATATTTTAAGAGGTGGGCAACACTAGAGGTGATCTATTCACTACAGGACATAACGGTCCAGACACAGATCTGTCTGTCTGATTGTGAGTAGCATAAGAATGATATGCTGTGGCAAGAAGTAGGTGAATGTGATATAAGAATGTTGTATAGCAAAATATGAATAAATGTTTTCCAGATGCTAAGGTTTAACCACAAGTGTGCAGAATAACGAAGAAGGTCTGTTAATATATATGTGGGGATGGGGACTCTCTCTCTTTCCAGGGGATTTAGAAGGGACCCACCTTATAGAGGTAATGTCTCACAAATGGAACCGGTGATGGAGACCCATCACTTAATGGCAGATACAAGGGTAAGGAGGCTATATCAATTTGGAGCAGGTTGTCTCTGAGCATCGGGATGTCATGTAAAAGAGGGTTTGGAAATAAAGTAATGGTTTGAAAATTGGTTCCATTCAAAATGTATGAAGTTGGGTGGGATGTAAATAGTTTACACAGTCAGTTTGGGACTGTGTATCCTGGGTTGACCAGGTATATGTTTGTATGTCTAACATGGTAAAATCAATAAAGTTTGTTTAAAAAAAAGATCTAAATAAGGTATTGTTTTCAGGTCAAAGGTAATTGTGAACTGTATATTTTTATTGATCCCATTAACATAGTTCAAAAAGTCTTGTAATTTGTCTGTTATATTTTTCCAGATAAAGACCCCATCATCAGTATATCTATTTCAGGCTCTGATGTCTGCTAAATGTGGGTTTCTATTGGTATTTAAGATGTGTTACCTCTCCAGTTCGTAGATAAAGGCATTCGCATGTGCTGGTACCATGGTTCTGTCCATGGCAGTACCCAATTTTTCTATGTAAAAAAACTGCATCAGATTCAAAGTAATTGTTTGACAGAATAATGTCTGCTAGTTCTTGAAGTACCACTGTTTTTGAATGTGCATTTCTTCTTCACCTTATTTCCAAGAGTTTTACCATTGTCTTTATGCCTTGATCATGCGGTATGGATGCATATCGGTCCACTACATCCACAGTTACCAGGAGTTCATATTCAGATATACTGTCTCTTGAAATTTTTTCTAGTTTTTATAAAATATCCCCTGTATCTCTAACATATGTACTGGTTTTCTCAATCAAGCATTGTAGATGGTAATTTATGAACTGTGATACAGGTTTAAATAATGATTCATTGGCAGACACTATGGGTCTGCCCGGAGGGTCAAACTGGTTCCCATGTATTTTAGGTATAGCATAAAATATTGGTTCCCTTGGATTTTTATTTAATATCACATCTGTTTCCCAGTGATGTAACCAGTTATTATTCTCATATTCTATCAAAGTCTGTGAGACTATTTGTTGGAGTAATCTTGTTGAGTCTTGTTGCAAGATATCATAATTTTGACTATTATCTAGAAGTCTCATTCACATGTTCTTATAATGTTCCCTGTCCATCAAGACTATACCCCAACTAGAGGTGGGTGAAGTGGCCAAAATTTACTCCGCGAAACAATTTGCTTAGTAGTGTGGAATCCGCAAAGTAGTCCACAACGTGAAGCGGAGTACTTTGTGTCATAATGAGGAATGCAAAGTCCATTGATAACAATGACTTTGCATTATTCCACCTTCCCCAACCACTTCTGCACCAATTTTAATACAAAGTACATAGAAATCAATGTACTTCGCATCACTTCACCTTGTTATTGAGCTCCAAGGCAAATTTTGCAGTGATTCATTGGATTGCAGGTCACATGGACTCTAGATTGTTCTGCACATCCTCAGTTCTGTGTAGTGTGTGTGTGTAGTGGTAGATGGAGACAGTTTCCTCTCAGAGCTCTGCAATTCAAACCCTCTACCAGCTGCTAAAAAAGTCTTTTTGAGCCATTATATTTGCTCAAAATTTAGTACATTGATTGTAGGAAACAGTCCTGTGCTCATATCATCAAGTGTTTATTGTTTATGTGTGGATTTTGAATGTTAATTGAGAACACTCAGAGTGTGTTTACTGACAGACACTTGAGGTGTGCTTTGGGGAAGGGGTGTATCTGTGGTGGAGGTAGGTTAAAACTGGGAGAAAAAGGCAGTCTTTCTGTTTTGGTTATATTTTTCTTGTATAACTGTGTTAATGTACACACAGTAGTATTTTCAGTAATTCCTGACATTTCTTTTTAGCTGATTGTTGTGGTGCAGCAGTGCATACTTTTAATTTGGTTAAAAGATTTGATTATATTATTGAAGTTTTCAATTTGCTACTCATTACTTGTAGTGTGTATGTGAGTGAATGTGCGAAGCATGCCATCAAATCAGACACATTTTATTGTGCCACAGCGTAATTGCTGCAGGTTGAACTTGCTATCCACCACACCTGTGTGATTTTGTACTGTTTTGTGGTATCTTGGTTTGAACTGTTACTGCAGTGCACTGCCCCCTTCCCCAACCGGCAAAAGGTATTCTTTTCCAGATTGGATTATGACTTGTGAGCACTGGTTAAGGTGTTGTTGTGACTTTGTGTCTGCATCTCTTCTTGATTGCACAGTGCAATCTTAATCTGTCTACTTTTGCATCTATTTAGTGCCCAATCTCTATCTGCAAACAACAGTTGTTTTATTTTGGGGCTTCACATCCACCAGCCCAGACTTGAAAGTTCAGAAATCTAAATCTGTTTAGAATTTTCTTGGTGATCCCCCAAAATGCCTACAAAGAGATGTGCAAGCAAAGCTGTTTCTGGCCATGGCACTGCTGCCAGTGGCAATATCGTCTGTGGGTGAGGTAGTATGCAAAAGTACATAGCTGATGTCAGTAAAGGGATTTCTCCATCAATGTTTTTAACAGTGCAATCTGTAGCTTCTCTCATAGTTGGAGGAGGTAATGTTGTCCCAGCTGGTGGTGTTAGTGCAGTTTCTGCTGGCATGAGTGTTGCTGCCTCAAGTTCCACTTCTGACCAGTTAACCATTTCAAAATATATAGTTGAGTCTAAAACTGTGAACAACAGTGTAGATGATGTCATATTCCCCATTAACATCCCCATGGTAGTTGAACATGATTCTGATCCTGGCAAAGATAACACACAATGACACATTTCTTCCAGCAGTGTTCAGGTCATGTCTTTGGCATCCAAAGATTCAAAGTGTGGTGCAAAAATATCGGGTGATGATGATGATGATGATGTTGATGCAGTGGTTGGAACCGGTTCTCCACATGACAGCATCCAAGTTGAAAATGTGGATGCGAATGATGTTAATGAATATAATAATGATGTCAGTGACCCCTGTTGGGAACCAGAGAAAAAGAAAGTTAAGGTGGCTGTGTCTGGGTCTGTTGGCGTTAAATCCCCCCACCTCAAAAAAGTTGTGATTTAGTGGTTCCTGTTGATGATAATGATGACCCAGTAATAATCATAGGTAGTGGTGGTGGTCAGTTGGAGTCCAAGTGTGTCCAGCTGAAAAATCATGTAGTACACCCCCCATTTCAGGGTTTAAAAAACTGGAGTCCAATAAGCAGCATCAGGGACATGTAAAAAGTAAGAGAATCACAATCCCTTGTTTGGGACTTTTTTGTCCAAGATGCAAATGATGACTCAGTTGCAATCTGTCAACTTTGGCACGTGTGTATGAGTTAAGGTAAAAAGGTGAGTCATCTGGGCATGGGGGGCAAGTATATGCATCTTAAGAACAGACACATGGCACCATGAACCCGGCACCAGATGGCAGCTAATGCCATATTGGGGCATTCACTCTCATCAGCAACTTTACTGAGCATGTTATCCCCTTCCATGAGTGTAAGACCAAGTAGGAATGTCTGCAATAGAGATGGAATAACACCAGAGGATTACTACAGGCATGATGAGGGGGAGGATTATGATTTATAAATCTTGTCAAGTGGTGGTCAGAATAGCGGAGGTGGTGGTGGTGGTGTTACATGCAGTATGTCTATTGCAAGTGGTACATCAACTCCTGTACATAAAATGGGGAAAATAACTTAATTTATGGACTTGTCACCTGTGCACCCATCTTCATCACATGTCCACCCCCCCAGGCCATTCACAGAGCTGAGACATTTATCACACCCTGTGCAATATGTGTAAGTCAACCCACATTGGAGAGTGTGTTTTCCCATAATCTCCTGCCTGTCTGCCTGAAGCATGTGACCTACACTGTGTAAGCCATGTGATGTGTGAGGGCTTCCTGTGAATTTTCACTCCATCTTAAAGTGGTATAGGGCAGAGTGCACAACACCAAGTCATAATTACAATGCTAAGTTGTGAAGTGGGGGGTTAAAATGGACACTCCTCGTAGTGGAATACTAACATGAAATGGCCACTTCACAGGGAGAATTTTACTTTGCTGTACCTCTAACCCCCACCCTTGTCCACTGGTTTATTTTTACATCTTTGCTCAGATTGTTAAGTGCTGTTATTTGTAGTCGATTAAGGTTATCCTTTTTAAGCATATCACTTTTTTGTTGAAAAAGTTTGCGAATGTCTGTCTGGACTAGAACTGTGGTATTAGCTGCAAAAGTCAAGTGACTGAAAATTGACATGCATACTATAGATTTCAAAATTCTGCTTGCTAAGACAAACAGAATTCTTTACTAACAGTTACAACATTAAAAAGCAATGTTGTGATGCAAAGTGTAATCATAGGAGCCACACGGCTTAGCTGCTTGTCCCTCAACTGGCACAGAACAACTGGATGTCTTGAGCTAGTAACTGACTCATGGGATGTTTTTGCAACTTATGCTTAATGGTGATGCCATGGTTTTGAGTGTGTGTGTGTGTGTGTGTGTCACTACCCCTAGTAGGGTAGCATGACTTACCCAGCAGTTGTTCAATAACCCAATGCCAACATGGAATGACAAAGAAAATACTGTGTACTATAATGTGGTATTAAAAATGATAACATCTTTTTCATCACTACCCCATTCTCAGCAACTGGAGTCTCTATAGGTGGTATTTATCCATATTCAGTGCTGGGGTTTAATCAGAATAAAAATCTAAATTCTTTTTCATAAATAAACTGTATTGAAAAACATTAAATGTTTCAGCTGCAGGATTGCCAGAGTCATTAAGTGAAGGAACTTTTTATGGGTGAGGAAGTTTATGTTATAGTTCATAAGGTAACCTTATGGGATACTGAAGCTGAGGGTCCCAACATATATGGGCCCAGCATTGGTACCCCGAAATTAGGGATGCCTGATATTTCAGCCCAACAGCAAAATGTACTTTTGCTGGGCGAAATTCTGGGTTATGCCCATGAAACATGACTTCTCCTCGCGTAACCATATGAGGACGGCAGAGACAGGTGCTGGCTGAGCTGCCTCATGGTGTGGAGCATTAATGCTCCTACTGCTCGGCCAGCAGGTGGTCAGAGATGAGGTTCTGTTCCCACAGTGTGAACTTTTTAAAAATATGTTGACACTCCCCCAAAGCTAACAACTAACTCCGAGGTCCACTCCCCCTCAGAGTTGGTTATTTAGTTCGGGGGGTACGGGGGTGAAGCTCCCCACATAATGCAAATCCCCATTGGAATTTTGAAATTTGGTCTCCTGATCTCGGCATAGTGTAGATCGGGAGACTGAATTTGGGGATTACATAGGTAATCCATTCATAATAAGATGCCAGGGAAAGAAGACTATGAAGCCCATTTCAGCTGTTCCCCATTTTCTCACTGGTAATATTCAATAACTCTACCCCTCCAAAGATAAATTTATTCACATTGATTTTGAATCTTAGTGTTGTAGTACAATTAATTATTGATTAATGTAGTGTAATCCATAATCCAGCCACCCATTTGTGTTTAATAGCACTTCCTGTTTTTTTGTCTTAGAGTTGTTTACCTTTAACTATTTATTTCCCTTAGTGTGATGTGCCCCATAACTGAAGCTAGATTCATATTACTCATTAGTTCCTGAATCATGATGATATTGTGTGGTGACAACATATCACTTCATATCTTTCTGATCTCCAGATTCATTTGGTATACGTTTTTTAATGTCTCACAATATCATTTTTCTTTCAGCCTCCCATATCATTGTCATTGCTTTATTCTGCACTCTCCCTACCCTTTCAATTTCTTTGCTAGTGTATGGAGTCCACAACTAGGCACCAAAGCCAAGGTAGGGCCTAAAATATGATCTATACAAGGGACCTTTGGCACTGCTCTTACTGCCTCTCTACATATGTTTCATTTAATACAGTTCCAAATGCTACTGGTTCTGTGTACTGCTTATTCACATTGTCTACAATATCTTGAAAAAGATCTGGGTTATGATAATCATCAGGTATCTTTCTTCTTTGGTTATTTTTAGTTTAGTATCCATCTTCAGTAGTTTTACCTCTGTATATACTTACAGCAGGTGCACTTTACAATGATCCCCACTTGCAAGAGGTTCAGTGACTTTGCAACCTTTCATTTTGATGCTTGTGGAGTTTTTTTATTCTTTTGGTAACCAGGTAAGGCCTACTAGATACAAGTGCCTGTTTTCAGTGGTTGGCTAAGGAGCACTGGAGAGGTTAAGTGAGCTGTTCAAGGTCATGCAGTAGGCAAACAGTGATTGTGAGTATCAAACCCAGGTCTGATTGCTGGATGTACCAAGATCATTCAAAGCTCATTACTCAAACTTTTAGACTATAATGCCAGCCCAAAAGTAACAGTTTATAACTATGTCTAAAATGTTATGATCCCAAGTGTGTTTGCTGACACTTTGTGTTCAATAACCCTCTCTTATAATAGCCAACAGATCACTGCATATTTTTGTTTTGCAAGTTAGGTAGGTAGGCAGAATAAAATTTTCTGCAATTATTATTTCCAAGTGTTTTGAGTGATGTGGGTATTTCATCTAGAATGTCCTCATCAACTATATTATGTGAAACTGTAGAACCAATGCAGATGCTATGTAGTAGAGGTCTGACTTTGCCTAGTTCGGTTTTGACCCAGATAGTGTCTGCCTTACTCTCTATATTTTTTTATTCCCATAGACATCTGAACAGACAATGTTGTTTTTTTTAAGGAAAAGAGCTACTCCACCTCCACTTTTACCTCTTCTTTCCAGTTTATAAAGCTTTTACAAACCTAATTCTTAGTTCCTTCACTGGTTTTATTCCTCCAGGTCTCTATGAAACCAATGATACAGTGCCTAGTTTATTGTCATACTATATATCAATGCTTTTTGTTAAAATATTATAAGGGCATGTCAGTGTTCTATAGTTAGGGTTGCTGGTAAGCTCTATTTTAAACTCAGTTTTTTGTTTGCTGCTTGCAGAAAGATGGTTTCACAGATTTACTTACAACCTTCAGAATCCATTGTCCATTGCAGAATCTACAGTCTCTGAAAGTATTGTGTAAATCAGTACAGTATTGTTAGAGATGATGAAGTGTGAACAAAATAAAAATACTTTTCCCATTGATTTCAGTGTTTTTTTTTTTTTTTGCAAAATTTGTGTTCTTGTCTGGACAAACAAAAACTCTAAATCTTTAAACTGTGAGATTTTGCATGGTTGTGTAGGTTGATGAGGAAGGATTTTCTGGGCAGGTAAGGGATTGATGCTTGGGGTTTTGTAGTTTTCAAAATATTTAGATTAGAAAAATCTGTTTTTTCACCTTAAAAATCTGCTTCATCACTCAGGCTTGGAGTTAAACTACCGCATGCATAAAAGGGCTTCAATGCACAGAATTGGAGATTGTATTTGTATAACTATTCTGAAGGTCATAAAGGTGTACTCCTGTATAGTGAGAAAAAAACATAAAAGTTAAACTTTGAATGTATATGTGTATATATAGATCAGTGTGAAATGATTTACTAGGGGGATATAACCTGATATCTTGTTTAGTGTTTTAGCTATTTAAGTTTAAACATATAGTTTGAGGAATGCAAGTGAAGGGGAAGAGTCTGACTTCCCTTTCACTTACACTCTGCTTTACCATGCAGTACAATATTGTGTGATATTTTACAATCCTTTACCATTGCACATAATTTATTACTTTTTGTAGCATCAATGATGGAAACTCTGTAGGGAATAGGGAAGTGCTATTGCAGTGTACCCATTCATGGACATGAACTGGTACACCGGAATAGCTACTTTCATATTGCCTAAAGAATTTCCCTCATTGCTGTTACAAATAGCAATACATCATATGCAGTCATAAAGGATTGGAAAATATTGCAAAATGTTGTAAAGTATCATATTTTGCCATAGTAATCTTTCCCTGTATTGTGCCATCAACTTGAAAAGGTTGTAATGTGGCTCTGTGACATCTCAGCTCTATATGTCTCACAGCTCACATTACCAAGAACAAAAATTGCCATCTCAATCATAATCATCCAAAACAGTGGCAAAGGCACAATAATGTCAGTCAGTATTGGAACATCTACCAAGAGTGAAGATTGAAACTGAAAATGATGTGTTGCAAAATTGCAATGCATCAATCTGTCCATCTCTGATGCACCTCTGACCCACCACATCTATATCTTCATCATGTTCACATGTACTGCAGGGTTCCCTTTTTGTTTGCAATCAATCCATATGCTCAGTGCTATCAGACAGCAATTGTATCACTTTATTTATTTATTAAATTTTGATAACCGGGTAAGCCCACTGGGCACCGATGGTCCCTTTTTCAGGGGCGACCCTGGGATTACATGGTATTCTACATGGTATAGTATACAGCAAGAGTACATTACATAAGACACATCGAAACGTAACACAGGGTAATACATAGTTGCATTTCAGCTGGTTACATATGCTGGGTAGGCCATATAGGTTGGTGTAGTCATTGTAGGTATTTCCCTGGGAGGAGGGTGGGGTGGGGGGTAAGGCCCCTGTGCGTGTTGTGCTGTGATGAATTAGGCTTACGCTTATAAGCATCTCAATCACTATCATCCAAAACAGTGGCAAAGGCACAAAAATGTCAGTCAGTATTGGAACCTCTACCAAGAGTGAAGACTGAAATTGAAAAAGATGTGTTGCAAAATTGCAATGCATCAATCTTTCCATCCCTGGTGGCCTAGTGTACCCCCCAACCCTGGTGGTAATGTCCCACCATTCCACTCCCCCATCCCACATGCTAATATTATGCTTGTAAATTGTAATCTGCCTCATGAATTTACAGGGGCTGTGTTCAAATGAGTAGATAATGTTAAATTTAATCACTTTGAAAAATAAAAATGTGTTTAATTGAATGTACTGCAGCATGGGTTCTTATTTTAAAGAAGGACCTTGAAGGTGGGTGAAAGTTATTTCTGCTGTAGCAGTTCTTCCATTAAATGTTGCAACCTCCATGGAAGTTTCTGAACTTCTGCCTGTGGCAGATCAGAAAACCTCCAAAGGTTTGGGGTGAAATTTCTCTCTGTTCTGCTTTTGTAGAGGCAGAAGAAAGAAAAAAAAGTAACCTGTGGTGTCCAGTGCTACCCCTCCAAGCCCTGCCTAAAATAAATATATGAAATTGCTGGTGGCTAGTGATCCCTCCCCACACCTGATCACTTACCCCATATTTAAAAAAAATCCATGTAGTCCCTGGTGGCTAGTGGTCCCTCCCTCCACCTGATCACCGACCCGACTAGTCCATGACATTATACCCTAGTGGCTGACTCCAGTTAACCCCCCAATCCACTGTCACATAGTGAAAAAAA
This sequence comes from Neoceratodus forsteri, assembly GCA_016271365.2. NCBI lineage: Eukaryota > Metazoa > Chordata > Ceratodontiformes > Ceratodontidae > Neoceratodus > Neoceratodus forsteri. Next base: position 874,674,055 of record CM057458.1, on the reverse strand, counting down.
ACATAAAACATTTCCCCCAGGTGGTCTAGTGACCATCCCTCCTTATCGTCAAGCTGTGAATTAAAGGTGTATTCCCTGGTGGCCTAGTGTACTCCCCACCCCTGTGGGTAATGCCCCACCATCCAACTCCCCCATCCCAAACCTGAGCAGGCAAATGGCACAGCCCTCCTCTCTACTCCATGGCTGGCAGCCCACTGAACTATCAATGAATGAGTGTGTGATGGTACAAGCATGCACTCATTCATTGATAGCTCAGTGGGCTGCTGGATCTGGAAGAGAGAAGAAGTCTGTACTGGTCACCTGCTCAGGTTTGGGATGGGGAAGTGGGGTGGTGGGACATTGCTTATAGGGTTGGGGGTACACTAGACAACCAGGGAATAAACTTTAAATTCATCGATTGGGGATGGGGGTTCACTAGACCACCAGGGTAAAATGCTTTGTTGTTTTTTTTCCTCACTATATGGTGGGGGAATGGTATGAGGGGGTTAACTGGAGTTGGACATGAGGGCATGATGTTCTGTACTTGCTGGGTGGGTGATCTGTTGGGGGGAGGGACCACTACCCACCAGGGATTACAGGGATTTTTTGTTTAAATATGGAGCAGGAGATCAGGTTGGGGGAAGGACCACTAGCCATTAGGGATTATAAGGGTAGTTTTTTTAAAATTTGGTGAATAATCAAGTGGGGGGAGGGACCATTAGCCACCAGGGAACTAATTTAATTCTATTTAGGTAGTGATGCAGGGGAGGTGGAATTTCTGCAAATGTTAGGGAATGGATTTTCGAACATTCACAAAAGTGAAACTCTGACTTTCTCTTGAATTTTACCTGTGAACATTTTTTTTGCACATCTCTATAAAAGGTGATTAATACATTTAGCATGTATAACCCTAAAATGCATGATGGCTTTGATATCAGACACATGCAATTCATTAAAAACTTCTACTAAGTGACCTTGTAAGAATCATACCATGTGACAAATTTTGACTTTTCTGATAAAATTTTCTATGTTGCTAAATTTTCTGCTATATCAGATGTTAGTCTGATTCTCAAAAGTTTGTAAGTGGCTGTTGCAGGAGTCATATATTGTAGTGATAGAACCTGTATATCGGTTGTTTTCCTTTACACTAGCCAATCTATCCTATGTACTTGTTTAAATATATCTCTATACCATCAAGAGTCCATTCCACTTAGTATGATTTAAAACTAAGAGGATGACTCATATTTTCATCATTGCATATGGACCACTTTCTAATTAAACCACAGCAATTTGTCAACTAAAGAAGGGCACAAGGACGGTTACTGGCAGTTACGATCTACAGTATGCTTATTTTCATGTTTTGAAGTGTACTCTGAACAAGAGACCACATTAGAGCAAAGGCATAAATTTAAACTGGATTCTCAACAAGTAAAACATATGCAAGTAAGTATTAGATATAGCACAGGTTCATAATTTTAAAAGATGATTAATGCATTGAGCATGTATAGACCAAAAATACATTATGGCTTTAATGTCAGACATATACAATTAATTAATAATTTCTAATATGTGGACCTGGTTGGAATCATACTGTGAGACCAATATTTTCTGATGGCATTTTCTATATTGCCAAAGTGTCTGCTATATCATATGTCACTCCGATTCTCAAAAGTTTGTAAGTGGCTGTGGTAGGAGTCAGACATTGCAGTGGTGAAAACTTATATTGGCTGTTTTCCTTTACACTAGCCAATATGTTTTATGTACTTGTTTAAATATATTTATATACCATCAAGAGTCCAATCCACTCACTATGATTTCAAATTAAGAGGCTGACTGATGTTCTCATCATTGCATATGGACCACTTTCTAATTAAACCACTTTGACCTGAGAAAGAGGGTTTTATCTCTTGAAAGCTAGTCTTAGAAATAACTTTGTTAGTCCAATAAAAGGTATCACCTGCAAGGTATTTGTTATTTTTTTTCTCTACATTGTTGACTGGACTAACACAGCTACCACATTTCTCTTTTTTAATTAAACCACAGAAATTTGTTAACAAAAAATGGCACAATGACAGTTACTGGCAAGTACAATCTATGGCATGCCCACTGTCACATTTTGGAGGCGGCTCTAAACAAGAGATCTTATTAGAGTAAAAGTATAAATTTAAACTGGGTTCATAACAAATTAAACATTTAAAATAAGTCTAAAAAAGTCATGTAACTGTGTGAATGCAATGTTTATCAGAGTACAGCATTTTCTTCTTTCAACTGGTATACATCTCCTGTCATTTATTTTTTTTTCCTGTCCTTTTGTAAGTTCAAACAGGACAGGATACTGTCACTGGGAATGTCAATGAACAAGCAGATGTGCACATACTGAACCCAACCCTCCCCCCAAGCTATCAGGATCACATAAGAATTCTGGTATCCACAAATTCTTGTTTGCAAGTTATTTGAAAGGATAAAATCTTAGTTGATGAATGAAGTAGATTAAGCAAAAAAAAATATTCTATGTCTTCATCAAAAGATTAAGTTCTTTCAGCACCCAACAGTGCTGTAACATAAAAAGAATGGTCAGTGTAATTGATATCAGCTCATAATTTTTAAACTTAGCAAGCGTGTTAGAAAATTCATCAAGGCTTTGCAACTAAAAGTTATGTGTGAAAGTGAAGGGAAGGGAGTTCAAGTAAAAGTGAAAGGGAAATGCATGGCTTCTTTTCACTTTCAGTCGTTGTCTGCGTTAAAATGTTATACAATATTGTGTGATATCCTTACCAACCTTTACCATTACAAATGATTTATTACTGTTTGTAACAGCAATGATGGAAACTCTGTAGGGAATAATAAAGTGTTGCCCCAGTTTACCCATTCATGGGCATGAAATGGTACACTGGCATAGCTACTTTCCAATTTCATACAGTGTTTCCACCAATGCTATTGCAAACAGGAATAAATCATATGCAGTCATGAAGGACTGTAAAATATCACAAAATGGTGTAAAGTATTGTATTTTTCAGTAGTAATCATTCTCTGTATTGTGCCATTGGCTTGAGAAGGGTGTAATGTGGCTTGGTGCCATTTTAGCTCTATATTGCCCACAGTTCACTTTACCAAGGAAAAGTTGCCATTTTGACTGTAATTATCCAAAACAATGACAGAGACACAATGTTTTCAGTCTGTATTGGAATCTCTACTGAGGGTGACAATAGAAATTTAAAAAGATGTGTTACAAAATTGCAATGCATCGGTCTGTCCATTTTTGATGCACTTTTGACCCACTGCATCTCACACATACAAAGTATTGTTTGAGTCTAAATCAGTACAATCTCCCTTCACCATATCCACTCCATGGCTGTAGTGTGTGTGTGTTTCAGACTTTAATAAAAGAATAAGCCATTTGTGTAAAGTTTGTGGGATCTTCACAGTTTAAGACAGTGGATACTGATATCCCTGACAAAGGATGCATCTGTTGTGAACTGTGACATGTGCTTATAAGGTATGATTCGAGAACTCCTTTAAAAACTTAAGTGTGGGTCAAGATATTTGGCTGATCCTGCTTTTCCACCCGATGTAGAATTATTATATTATTAAATTATTATAAAACACATTTAATCCAATGTAATATATGTGTATTTTTTATTTTTAAAAGGGTGATTTTAATAATTTTTTTTTATTAACAAGACCATGTTGTACAAAATACGTGCAGGAGGTTTATATTGCATTTCCTTTTTTGTAAAATATTGTAACTTATTGTAACTCCCAGGAGAAATGATTGTGCCATCTATCAGACAGAATGCCTGAAGGAGCTCCTATAGTGAATGCTCTAATCTTAAGGTACTATAGTGAAATCTTTAATCTTGAATATTGCAACTAATGATATTTTCTGGAGAGTGTGGACTATGGAGTAACTGGAGGCCAAAAGCAGAGCAGAACTCAATGGCCCCAAACAAAAAATTATGAAGTCACCATATACTTATAAAAAGCCTGTAGAGGAGGAATATAAATGAAGATACAATTCTACTATCATAAAAAGAGTGGAAATTCTTTGCAAAAGACTATGTTAATGCACCTGTTAGGGTTCAAGGTAATACAACATAAGTTGGGACATATGGAATTAGGGTTTCCAACCCTAACTCCCTATCCCCACCATCCAAGCAGCGAATGAAAAAATCATTAAGGTTTGGGGTCTCCGGAGTTTTGGCTAATCAGTGACAGGGTCTTCCTTGGGGTTGTCAACCCTCATGCCCTCCCCATTCCATGAACAGGTTATGTCAGACATGACGTCCTTTCATAATGCAAGGAAGACCACACAACTTGATTTGCCAAGACTCCAGAGACCCAAAACCCTAAAGTTTTTCTTTCCCTTTTTCTGCTTGGGGGGTTGGGGTAGGGACTTAGGGTTGGAAACCCTAACACCACATTTTCCTACTTGGTTACATTATCTTGAACCCTAACTGGTGCATTAATATAGTTTTTTGCAATGAATGTTATTGCTGTTCATGTTTTTGGAATTTAATAACACACACGGCCACGACTTCTGTTTTTGTCTTTTATAACAACCATTGTCTTAATGTTGTTGGATATACCTTTCATCTGGGTACAGTTCCTGCATGCCTCATCCACTTGAGTGGGTTCTGTGAAAGTGTGCACACCCCATATCCCTGGTCAGGTTAATTTAAATGTTTCTTTATTGATCCCACAATTTTGCTCACTAATATCTTTCCACCCTTCTTTTTTAAATGTATGTCATCTTGCTGATAGCAAATCAATATATACCCAAAATGTATCCGAATTCCTCATGTAAACCATGTCTTCCTCTTTACAGTATTTTTGTACCCATTTATTTGTATGTATAATAGCATTTTGTTTGCCCATTAGGGCTCAAAGTACAGGCAGTATTTCAGAGAAGATTACTTCACATGGTTCTATGTGATAATGGTGAGCACCAAACAGCAACTCGCATTATCGCAACGCCAGGGCGGCAAAAACAGTTCTGCCACCCTGACATCCTTGGCCCATGGAAGAATGGTGCCGGGACTTAAATCACTTGCTTTGGGGGCGTGCCCCCCACCTTTCACACGGGGCTTTCTTCACCACTTAAGGATTCTCAACTCAAAGGGCTGCATGTCAGGGGGCAAAGCAAAAAACAAGTTTTGGGCTGGACACAACAAAACTGCAGTAGTGCCCAGACCCAGACCTGAACCCAGAACTCCACGCATCACAAGCGGAGGCCAACCCCAATGCCATGGTGCAGCTTAGCAGCCGACAACAGTGCCACCCCCTACATCCCCTCTGCCCCTCCCAGGCCATGATCGCTGTGCTCGCCCCCCCATACATGTACATATAGCGACATCCTGTCTCTACAGTCGCTCACCCCACTACATCCGGTTGCCCTCCCCCCCACCATTTGGGCTTTCACCCACATCACGTTGCTGGTTTGGACTGCACCTTTATTCAGGTGTCAATGTTACAGGCTACCCTTCACACACTTTCTCTTTCAGTGTGTGACCTATTTTCCCATAATAACTCATTATGTCATCAGTTTCATTGCAATGCCATTCATGCCTACATAGATAATGACCACTGGACAGTCTCCCACCTCTGGAAACAAGGAAGCATTTGGCATGCCACATGGTGAGGGAATGGCTGCCATTGGGGTAAGGGATTATGTACTGGAATTATGATTGGGTACCCTGTGTCAAATTTATCATTTGGGGTTTGTGGGGGCACTTTTAAAATGTTTTGGAATTTATTTTAAATAAATATTTTCTATTAAAATGTTAGGTTAATTAGACAAAGCGTTAAAATCAGGAAATTCTAATTTAACATTCTCAGGCTGATAAATCTGTGCCAATTCTTCATATGCATGGTGGTAGTGTTTTAGAGTTACTTGGATAATATTACATACAACATTTAGAAAAAATGTTGCAGTTATTGTTATCTAAACCGCCTACCTTTTCATTTCCTGTCATTTGAATTTTAATATACTTTTTTGCATTAAATATGGTGAATTATGTTTTGATATTCTGGCTATTATTTAGGTTGTATTTGGCTTCAATAAGTAGTTCTGGCGATGCTGTTTTATACTTCCTTTTTACTGTTTACTTTGTGATTTGTAAATCTGTGATTATTTTATTTGAAAGTGTGAAAAATGTGGTCTTTTTTGACACTGTCATTCATTATGCTCTAGGAAGTAAACTGTGGTCTGACTAACATGTTGTCCTCCTAGTTCAGGTACAGTACATTTTAAAATGAAAAGGGAAGTTCCAAATGGCATATTCTAACAATTCCGGTATCCTCCTACTACTAACACATTTGTTCATAACTAAAAAAAGTAGAAGGGGCTTGTAGTTTGATACCACTGTAGCATGTTTTCAGGGCAATCACTGCAACTGCACAATTTCTCACCTCTTTCTCTTCCATTTACTATACAGGTTAAATATCACTACCATCTCCAGCACACTGATCTATATATTATTGTTTATGTTTGTCGCAAACTGGTTCTCTCCCAGAACTTAGTCTGCACTGCTACCTGTTTTCATAACCCTTCAGATGCCTTAAAGAGTTACCTTTGTATGCCACCACCACTCAACTTGACTCTCACTTGGGGTATCTCTAGGTCCAAATGTCACAAGAGTCACTACTCACACAGTACAGTTCTCTTTCCCTAAGGGCAAATGACCCTCACCTTTTAGCACAGCTGTGAACATTTTGCTTTAGTAATGGTAAAGTCTTAGCCTGTCTTTATGAAAATGGATCACAGACTTGCCAGTTTTCTCCTGGTTATCTATACCTGAATTGTCTCAGTCACAGAAAGCATGAAGTATATAAGAAAAACATTTAATACTCTATGATATTTACACATGTTACATGATAATGTACACTAAAGACTACAAGGAATACAGTATTTCTACAGAAATAACAATAAAACAAGATGAAAACATAGAGGCCACACAGAGAAATCTAACTCAATGCTATCTAAATTTATAGGTAGAGTAGAGGAAGCTTACACCCATCTGGGAAGTGATGAACAATGGCAGACTCGAACCCATGATTCACTAGCTTAATTTCTTCAAGCATAACAAAGTTTGTATTGTAAACATGAAACAGAAATACCTTCCAATAGCTGGTCCACTATTCTTACTTCATCACACATGCCTATCTAACTTGTCATCCTGTCCTGTTCTTGAATTCTAGGAACTGTCCTTTACCAGGCAGGTACAAACTGAATTTGTTATTTAGAAATTAGCCCTTTTTCTGACATTGTCATCTGCCCAGCTGGAAGTGTCTTCGCTAACCTGGGCCACTGTTCCCATTAAAAATATGTCTTGTTTTGTGAAAGGGACTCATCCCTTTGAAGTTCAATCTAAACAAAAGCCTTTTAGATCAAAGGATTTCTGCAACCCACATAAATACATTCTACCATGGAGAGCAGATTTGGAAGAAAGTGTAATCTCTTTTCTCACATGACTTAAAAATATTTTACCAAAAATAAAAAGTAAAATAAATAAAACATTTCTTGGGTGATGCATCCATTAAAAAAACAGTAAAACAAACAAAAAAAAAAACATTTCTGGGTGATACATCTGTTACAATGTTCATTAATATAATATGTCAACTTTCTATAGAACTAACCTTACCCAGTTTCATTATATACAACTATGTCTGTAGTTTGTCAGAAGATAGTAACTTTTTAAGCAGGAAACCAGATAGTGTGGTCTAGTGGTTAGATCCTGCAATGGTAAGTCAGAGTGCTGCATGTTAAAATCCTCCCTGGTCACTGATTCAGTGTGTGACTATGAAAAATGTGATCAACATCTGTGCTCTGCAGTACATTAGGCCATAAAGCAAAAATGTGTAAAAGCTGTAACACATCTATAACAAGCTTTTCTACTCTAAGTGGGCTATCCAGGTTAAATAAATGGTAAACGTAAAGTCAAAATATGGCAGAAAATATATAGTATCTGAGGAATTCAACAATGAGGGAATTAACATCTTGTATTGCAATTAGTGCATTTATAATAATCTGAAGTAATTTTTTAAAGGACAAGCCTGTATGGAGTTGACAGTTGCTTCTTTTTCTTTTATTATTTTAGGGATCCAAACCAACCTGTACCACAGGATACAAAGTTCATCCACACAAAGCCAAATCGATTTGAAGAAGTAGCCTGGTCTAAGTATAACCCAAAAGATCAACTGTATTTGCACATTGGCCTGAAACCAAGGGTGAGAGATCACTACAGAGCTACTAAAGTTGCATTCTGGTTGGAACTTGTTCCACATTTACATAATCTGGAAGAGGTTATTCCATATTTGTCAACAACAACAAAAGTGCCTCCACCAGATACAACCCAATTTTCTTTTGTCACAAGGCGATCTCCACCGAAACAATGGTCTACAACCACAAGACGACCAGGAATGTCACCAGCAAATAATCCTAAACAGACTGTGGATAGCCAAAAAAAACCTCCAGTTGAAACACCAGTACTGATAGAGGACAAGCGAGATTATTCAACTGAACTGAGTGTCACTATTGCTGTTGGAGCATCGCTATTATTTCTCAACATCTTGGCATTTGCCGCTCTTTACTACAAGAAGGATAAACGGCGTCATGAGACCCACAGGCGTCCAAGTCCTCAAAGGAATACAACAAATGATATAGCACACATACAGAATGAAGAGATAATGTCCTTGCAGATGAAACAACTGGAGCATGATCATGACTGTGAGTCTCTGCAAGCCCATGATACTCTAAGACTCACTTGTCCACCTGATTATACCCTTACTTTGAGGAGATCCCCAGATGATATTCCTCTCATGACACCCAACACCATAACCATGATTCCAAACACTTTAGCAGGAATGCAGCCATTGCATACCTTCAACACCTTCAGTGGAGGCCAAAACAGTACTAATTTACCTCATGGACATTCCACCACTCGGGTATAGCTCTGAGGCAGTGCCATTTCATCAGCTTTGTTGGCATACGTATTTAAAAATTAAACAGACTTTTCACAGAAGAGAAAGGAAATCACTATTTTATTACAAAGCCTTCTTAAATGAAATATAAGATGTTAAGGTCTGCATAAACCCTGTGAAATGTGAAAAGTGTATTGTGTTCTGAAAACACTTCATTAAGATCTTAACCTTGAATCAGAAAGTTTTAATAAGCCAAAAGCTGTTGGGCAGCCATTGAAAGGATAAAGTCTTTTGTGATTCCCAAATGTGATGGATATTACTATGAAGATGACCAGTGATTATACAGTTTTTAAACATGCTCTATGTGCCATAAATTGACTGCCCCCTCCTTGATGAAAAGGCATGACATTTCACAGGGGCTTGTTCTTCAGTACACATCTCTGAATGTGTGGATGTGAGTGTGTATGAGTGTGTGTGAATGTGTTATTAACAAACAGTGAAGACTATGGGATTTTATTAAAAAGGGACTATGCAGTAAAATAGATATAGTTCTGTGGAAGGTGAGAGCTTGCCAGCCTGAACTGTATTTAAGAACCTTTGTAAAAATGTAAATAGCTGTGATTAAAAAAAAAGCTTTTATTGATGTTTTAAGTTTAATGGGAGCTTTTAGAGAGAACTCGCTTTCAGTTGTGACCTGACTGTATATACATTGTTCATTGTCATCTCTTTAAACAAATAAGGAACCCCTTACCTACTTATGCTCCACGACGTGAAGCCTTGTTCCATCAGTCATTGGAAGAATGAAAGGGTGTCATACCTCTCATACACTTTCCTGTGTAACTCAGCTTCTTGCTTTTTTGACTACACAGTTTGCATGTTTAAACATCTTCAATTGCCAGTGAATTTGATACACTTTATGTTGTTTATTTCATTTGGAGGCATGGGGGGTGGCAAGGGAAAAAGTTGGATCAGGAGGAAACTGGTGATTATTCTTGTAGCCTGTTGAGTTGAAGATCATGTTCAGTTTTGCATTATTACTAATTTAAATATTGATATTTGATAATCCCTCCACATCCTGACACCATGCTGTAAAGATAAGTGAATCTGCTCTTTTTATAGTGTTTTGCTAATCAGTCAGTATTGCTCTGCACCACATAACAGCTGTGGATAAGTCAAAGGTATGTATGTAGGTGCTATTCCAGCTTTATAACAGAGGAAGCATGATAATTCTGAAAAGTAAGGGGTGGGTTTAAAAAATGAGAAATCTTATCTGAAGTATAAGAACACACTCAGTAAACAAACTCTGAATCTTTCAAATGTTACTCTTAGTAACTTCTTCCAAAAAAGATAATAATAAAAAAATGTCTCCCAGTACTGCTTAGTGAAAGAGAAACAAGATGTTAGTTAATTTTAGGCTTAAGTAAGTCTTTTGATTGAAAGACTCCCTGGATTAAAAAATATGTGTTACCGGGTAGTTCAGCATGTCTGCTTCTACAGACAAAGAAGTTGTTGAGCAACATACATCATTTTGATGTCATTCTTACATTATGTGTCTAAGGTACATGTAGACCAAGGTTGATTATTTTTAACAGGTGATTATTGGTTTACAACTAAGTTATAGTGGAAGCCATGTCACCAGGGACAGGAAGGAGTTGGCAAAACAACTATTAGAGATTTTGCCTTGGATCTGTGTGTTGTGACACTGGTCAAGCTGAGTGCATTAAATTCTAATGGTTTGCACTGAAGTCCCAGTGAAGACTGATATTTCTTTTCAACCCAGCTAACTTATACCGTTAAGCTCATCCTTTCATCACACTGCAGAATGGGGCATTGTAATGTTGAATAAAGTGTCTCACAGTAAAACAGGAAGACGTTGACACATGCTGACCCTTCAGCCACTGAAAGGACACATGGGAAAAGTGAGCCTTTGACCTTGTATCAGTATTATGAAGGAGTCAACATTCTATAATCTACATATCTGATAGCAGTGAAAACAGGCTGGGGGTAGGGGAAAAATAATATAAATTGGTCTCTTCTGCCACAAACAGACACTATACTAACAAGGTAAACCACAGAAAGGAAATAGGGGGACCACATCTCTAAACAACTAAGTATTTACAATACAATGGGGGTCTTTTTAATAATCTATACTTTGCAGCTTGCAGTTAGTTCCACATTAGGCTTTCCTCACAACCTAGCTACTGCCTCAGCTTAGACACAGCAAACAAAACTATTCTCAAAACTTTTGAGGCAGTGATTATTTGATATCAGAATTAGTTGGGTATGTTTGTAATAAAAACTATTTGTTTAGTACTTCAACTTGTCTTATGCTAGCAATATGTACAGTATTGTGCCAGGCTTGTGATATTTGGGTAAACAAAGTTAAGTGAATGATTTTAGCTATTGAACATAATTATGAACAAAGTAAATGTGAAATCATACATCTATACTGATGTATAATTTATAACTGGAAAGGATTTATAGGGCCATCTTAGAATTCTATGATAATGTAAACCAGCTATAATTTGGAAATTGTTCAAAAGCACCCTTCCCAGCCTTATATCCTTTACCTTTAAAGGCAAGCAGGGTTTAATGGTTTGTTTTGTTATTGTTTGCATTTTTGGTTTTGCCTTAAACAATGATAGAAGATATATATGGCTGGACACATATGTATAAAATTTTCAGCAGCATTTTTAATAATAAAATATCACAATATTTTCTAAATCACTGTTCACTGTATTATGGACTCTTTATCTTAGAAACATCTGTAAGAAATACAGCTATTTTATATATGTTTTATTTTATGCTTTATTATTTTTGTTAGTATTGCTTACTGGCTATCAAGTGCCCTGTGATATATTGGCCTGTTTTTTCTAGATTTAAAGGGATTTTTTTTTCTTGTCAGCCAAGATTCTCTATCTTAACATGGTATTTCAAAAATTAACACGTTACTGCTATTTAATCAGAATTTAGTATAAAATAAAACCATAGCTTAGGTTGAAAGTCTCTAAAGACACTTAATTACCTTATCCATTAACTTTGGCAACCAATCCGAATCTAGCAATAAAAAGTGTAGGCCATAAATAGAGATGTAAATTAAATAGTCATAGATTTTCAATTGTGGATTATACCATACCAAAAATCAACATATTTACTACTTGTAGGAACTATACATATCATGCTGATCACAGTCAGGTTCAATTTTATTAAAAAAGCTTGCAAAACAACAGTTATAACACACAATAACAAAACAACGGTTTCAATATACATTAAAAAGTCCAAACGAGAGGTTATAATACAATTTACAAATAGCTTTGAGTGCAAAATTCACCGTTGCATATACAGTATATATAAGGCTCATAATCACAATATAGAATGCAGCCTATGTTTCTTTTTTTACACGATAAGTTCGATGAGTTCATTTTTGGCCACAGAGGTGAAAGTCATGTCTTATTTTCCCCTTGTAAGTTACAACATTCAAATATCAGATGTTCCACTGTTAACTTACACACTCCATTACAGTGACACATTTACACATCACTCTGTAATCTCCAGAGCTTGAGACTGTCTGTATTCTTACATAAGATAACCAATCTAAATTTACAATTGCCATTCTTTGTTTGGCATTTTCACAAAAGTGCATTTATTATAACTATATAATTCAATGTCTCTGTATAACCTTGCATTAGGAGCATCTTTACATTTTTCCTGCTTCCTTGGTGAAATGAGTCACACAAATGGTGTGTTGCTTCATGACAACTCACATAAGTATTTAAAAATTACTTCTCCAATATATCCAGCATTCCATGTCCTCTCAATAGAGCATTTAATTTAGAAAATCAAGAAGTTCTCTCAAAGTTTTTTTTTATTTTGTGTATCTTTCCAACATTCATCCAAAATAGTAGTTTCATCTGATTTCATTTCCTAAAAAAAAAAAAAAAACTTCTGCCTAATGCCATAACATTAAGTTACGATAAATTAAATTTCACATTCACCAATGCAGTTTAGCAACCCCTTAGAAGATTTATTATTTATTTACAGAAATAGTTCTGGACAGTCTCAAGCTCTTTAATATTACCAAAGAAACCCCATAAAGAACCGTGCTTTGGACTTTGACTTTAAAAGCAGATTGTAAGTCTTTAATAGAGTTTTTCCAAAACAAATATGATAATTAATTAATCCCTTTAATGCTTGATTGGCTTTTGTTTGTTTCCAAAATATGTGTTTTCTAGCTGTTATTACAATGTAGTGTTACTCCAAGATATTTATAATCATAGTTCTATTTCTATATCATCAAATGTCCACCTCCTATGCTTTTGGGTAACATATCAGATAGTCATGACTTTTGATTTTTGTTTTCCATTTTTTTTCTCAGGGATGACTTTTGAAGGTCCTGGAAAGTACAGTGTATGGCTTATGTCAGGTCCAAGGGGGTCAATAAGCTTAGAACTGTATAATTTGCACAGAGCAGAATTTGATATCTGTATTGTTGTTTTTTTTTTATGTGGAAATGTATCCACCTTACTTAATTCACAAATGAGGGATTCCAAGTATAAGTCAAACAGGTTGCTAAAATGCACCCCTATTTAACACTACAATTAATCTCTATATTATTAGAAAGAGTGCCATCTGTCTTAGTCCTTACTTTGTCCCTATTCTCATGATGAAGCATTTTCAATATTTTAAACAGTTTAATATTCACTTCCCATTGCTCCAGCATCTTCCATAAGAGGGGTCTATTAACATTACTAAACACCAAATACAAGCCTAAAAATGCAATGTAAAGTTTCCCTCCTTTTTGTGTTAATACTTATTAATTAAATAATTAATAGTAATTGTTTGGTCACATGTACTTTTCCCTTTCTGAAACCCAGCCTGATAAATGGAGATAATATTTCACTCTTTATCCCATTGTTGTATATATTCAGCATGCAACAAAACTTTTAAATTATGCAATGCAAGAAAATTGGTCAGTAATTTTCAGGGTTATTTTATCCTCTTTCTCACATAATGGTACAATTATGGCTTGTCTCCATTCTGACAGAATACACAATTCAGCATTTATATAATGAAGGTAAGAATGTGGGCTCACCAATCTACCTTTGCCTGGAAGAACTCAACTGGGATTTCATCTAGACCAGTGGATTTATTACAGTTATGGGGCCATTACTGCATGTTTGACTTCTACCACTGAAAATTGCCAGATCACATTTGCCTCACTACTAAGGACTATGGTGCTATTATTAACTTCTGTTTCATTTTTCTTATAACACTTCTGATATGTATTTGAAATGAACTGTACCCAAATATTTGTATTTATTGTAGACAAAGTATTCCCCATTGTATTTCTTATCTCAAAGGCCATACGGTACCAAACGGACCTTGCATCTTTTACTTCAATAGTATTTTGAAAGTGGCACCAGAGCTGTTGGTGGTAATTCTGTCCCCCCCAGCTATAATCTATATTCTTTCCTTAGATTAAAATATGTTAATATACAGCAATAGGAAGAGTTCTTTTTGTATTCCTTGTCCAACTTTGATCCCAAGTTTTCTTTGCCTTTTATATGCCAGTTCAAAACAAGATTGATCCTTTTCAATAGAGGTTGTACAAGTTTTACTTAGTCAGGTTTGTTTTAAGACAGGCTGTTTCTTCATTATAAATCTAGATACATCAGTTGTTACTTCCTTTCCAGTTATTATCACTTCTTCGACTGCCTATGTTTCAAGCACCACTTTCTGAACTGCTCCCCCAGATACATTTCTAGCAGTTCATTTATCTTCATAGTAGTTTAATGCACCCATACAATACTCTTCTGATTTCTTATATTTTGATGTGATCAATGTCAGATACATAATTTATGTTATTATTAAATAGTTGGATATCTGGAGACATAATGGGGGGTGGGGGGGTTGCTGTCACATTCTTCCAAAACACAGAATTTTTTTACACAATGTATTGAAAAAAATATTCATCAGATATAAATCCAGAGTGCTATCTCCATTAATGACAGGAAAGGTTATGGCACCCATTATATGTCTATTTACTCCTCCATTAAATACCCTTAGAAAGGTCTTATTTACAAAACTGAAGACCTTGCATATTTAGCATTCATTGCTTATCTCAGTGCCACACCATAATTATCAACATTCCAGTCATGTGTATTTAACTCCAGCTTTGAACCTATTCTGAAGTTAAAATCTCCCTTCACTATTAATTTACTCTATATAGTATAGTCTGATAGTATTTAGTAGCAACATTGGATCTTCAGCACTATCACTGTTTATTAAGATAGTGCTATGTTCACAGTCCATGTCTATATTAGATTCCAGCCCCACACTATTATATACTTTGATGCCTTTTTGTTTCCTCCTTCTGCTTTCCCTTCTTTCCCTCCATAGTGCATTGAAATTATATTCCTTTAGTGTATGCTCAATTTCAGTTAGCTTAATGAATATTTGTTTTATTTATTTATTTATTTTGGACTGCCTTATCTCTGCTGTTTTCTTTTTCTTTTTATGCATTGTCTGTCCTTCCTGTCTCCGTTCCTTGTTGGATTGTTTCCTATCCTCTTCTCCAAACAGGCTTTCCAAATCTGAATTTATTATGGTCCCAAGTTTTCTAAACAAGATTTAAAAAGATTGTTTTTCTTATACTAGAGTTTCTTAAAGTAAGACAAACTAAGACATATTTTACACTTGTACTCTTCTGCTCTATGCCAGTACACTGCAAGAATATCAGTCCATCTAATATTTTGACCCAGAGTGCCATTGCAGTGTTTATAAAGCATCAGCTTTAGTGATTCATGGTTTTTTGCTTTTGGCAGCCCTTTAACAAAAATTGTTGGTAGTATCTGATTTTGTACTAATCTCCTTTTTTTTCCTGTCCAATATTTCCTGTTTTGGGTATCCTGTTTTGTTTCTTCCTCATCACTACTTTGTGTACCTGCTATTTTTTCCCATTTCTTACCTGCCTTCAGTACAGTGTGCTTTTTAAAATATTTATTTTGATTTTATACTCCAGATTCTTTTCTCCTCATTCTTTTTGCCTAAGTTATATTTTGTTTTACACTTGTCCTTTTTTTAATTTAGCGGTCACTTGATCAAGCTAAATGGCATCTTGTTTTGCTATTTTATTTGTTCTTTCTCTGATACTTTATTTTTTATTAAATTACTTGCAATGTCCTGCTCCATGGTATGTTCTTCCTCTTTGTGTTCCTTCAGGTGCATATACTTTTCTTTAAACTAAATTAGTAGTAATAAGACCTTCTCAGTAAGTAGGTAATTTACTTTCCTTTTTTAATTCATGCAACCCCATGTGTAAGAGCCTGAAGCCTATTTCCTGATCATATTATTAGCTATTTTCCATTGATGCTGTTTTTTTTTTTTTTGTTGAGTATCAGTGGTCTCTTTGGGTACCAGCTGTATCCCTGTCCTATTCCATAAATGGAGTATTTCAGGGGGACAGACTGATGGTGGCTCTAAACTAAGTCTTTGCACAAACAGGGATAGAAGGTTATCAAAATCTATAAGTCAGTACTTTATATGTTTGCCCCCTGTGTTACTACCTCCTTCACTTGAGGTTGGTTTAACAATGTCCAATTCTAGCATGTGCAGTGGACATTGTTTAATGTTATGTAACTTTATACCATTACCATTTTTACATTTCACTACCTCCTTTTCACTTCCATTTGGTTTACCAGTTTTACCGAATTTAGTGGCCATATTAACTTTTCATTCTAAATCAAAAGATGCTTCCTGTTCTTTTATTCCCATTAATAATGGGTACTCTTTAATTGTGTGTAGTAAATGACCCTCACGTATGGGTGAGGAGGCACATTAAGGGGTTATGGCTCCTTTAATTTTAACTTTCATTTTTGCATACAAGATCTAGTTGGGAGCTAGGGGTTACTAAACAGTTGGCAATCTTTTTTTACTCCTGAGGGCTGTTTATCAAGTATGTTCTTTCTTTTGGCTATTTAGTTTTAGTTGCATTTTTACATTTATTTTGCATTGGAACTTTTTTCCTCCCAGCCATATAATTTGGTTACACTCTATCAATTATAACTATAGAATTTATAAGTAAAATACAGAATATGGGTTAGGAGGCACATTTAGGGACCATGGCTTCTTTTATTCTGACTTCCATTTTTGTTTACAAAATCTAGTTAGGAGTCAGGGTCTACATAATAGTTGGTGATCGTATTATTCCTGCGAGTTGTTTATCCATTGTGTTCTTTCTTTGGTCTGTTTAGTTTTAGTTACATTTTTACATCTATTTTGTATTGGAACATTTGTCCTCCCAACCATATCCTTGGGTTACACTCTTCCAGCTAGAACTATAGGACTGTGTTTCATATTGAATACACTTTATTGAAGATAAAAAAAAAAAACAACAACAAGCCATAGCAAGAAAACAAGTCTAAGTACACATGACTAGGAATGAATCTGGAATACAAATAATAATAATGTACAATTTAATAACCTAAATATAACCCACCCTATCCCTCCTCCCCAACCCTCCCATCCTCCACCAACCACTGAAGAATACCCTTGGAAATGAATTAGTGTAACTTATAGTGAGGGATGCCAGGGGCCACCCACTTCAGTATTCATGGGAGGAGTGATGAGGACCACTAAAAAAGCTAGAATCAGAGCGTCAATAGGGATTGTAAGGGTTCCCAGATTTGGGCATACCTAGATGAATTACTAGCCAATTTGGTAATTAGGTTCTCAGCTTGAAAGGCAAATAGTATCTCTCCGTATCATTCAAGAAATGGGGGAATCTGTTGATCGAGCAAGTGATGGAGATTGACGTGTTAGCATAGACCAAAATCAAAGCCATATGCAGTCTCTGGTTGCCAAGGAGACTATCAGTGTAGTCCCCCAAGATACATATTTGGGAGTGAAAGCATCAGAGAGCCCCAGTAGGGGGTCCAGTTGTGCCCGGATAGATTCCAAGAAGGGGACCACCTTTTCACAAAATCATAAAATATGGAGTAAGGTACCTCTTCCTTTTCCACATCTCAAACAGGAATCCAAAGTTAATCTACACATTTTAAATAATCTAACCATTGTAAAGTAAAGGTTATGTAACATTTTAAATTGCATAAGGAAATAGCTATCCCATTTGATAAAAGTGTAGAGATGCTTCCAGATAACAATCCAGTTTCAGGAGTTAAAAGGGCCCGGAAGAGACTGATCCCAGAAATAAACCATCAGCTCCTCCCTGACAACCAGAGAGTCACGTAAAGCTCAATAATAGTATGAAAGGTAGTGTGAGGCAGGGGCTTGCTTGAAAAGAGAAAAAAAGGGAGTAGCTGAATGTGTTAAGCCAAGGGCCAGTGCCAAAAAAGTGTGAGAGCATGTGGGCCAGTTAAAAATAAGGGAAGCAGGTGGAAACAGGCCAATGGTATTAGTTCCAGGCTTCCTGAAAAGAAAACAGTCAGAAATTAGCAGGCAGGTCCCCCATTGTAATAACCCTCATGACAGGCCAAAACTTTGTAGACAGTGGCTGACCAGCTATACAAAGATTGGGGCTGCTGAACAGGGGTATGTTTGTATCACTATAGGGGCAGAGCTGAAACAGGCAGCAGAGTTGTGAATGAATCTGAAGGAAGGCTGCAAGAGAGGTATCCCATAACAGTTGTGTTAAATTCTTCCTAGAGAGGTAGGGAAGAGAGTGGATATCAAATGCATTATTGGAACACAAACTATGCTCTATATCTACCCAATGGAGAACATAAGTCTTGGAAGGATCCTCCTCAATGGTCCTCATCCAGTAAAAGAGTTTAGTAAAGTGCAAAACCAGATAGTATAAGAAAAGATTTGGGGCTTGCAACACCACCATCTAGCTTGGTCCTCATTAACTTGGCAAAAGCCCAGTGGGCCATCTTGCCCTTCCACAAAAAGGAGGAAATAGTATGGTGGAAATGAGAGAACCAATACAGGGGAGACCAAAATTATACATCTAGAGGGGGTACAGTAATCTAGGTAAGACATTCATCTTAATTATATTTATACAGCCCCACAAGGAAAGAGGCAGAAGAGACCAATGGTCGAGATCCACTTTAAGATGGTTCACCATCACATCCAGATTATACTGGTACAGTTTAAGGGGGGAGGTACTGAGGTAAATCCCCAGATATTTCAATTTATCCTTTGTCCAGACCAGGCCCAGGTGTTCAATATCTGCCTTAAATGTGGCACAATTGAGAGGCATGACCTCAGTTTTAGCCAGATTCAATTTATAGTTAGAAATGGCACCAAACTGAGATATAATCTGTAGGGTAGCAGGCAGGAAGGTAGCAGGAGAGGAGATATGTAATAAAATGCCATCTGCATAGCCCGACAGCTTGTATGCCATTGGACTGATGGAAATACCCAAAACCCGAGGGGAAAGGTTAATTTTGAGTATGAGGGGCTCCAGAAAAAGGTTAAATAAGGGGAGAGAAGGCATCCCTGCCTGGTGCCCTGATAAAAATGGAATGCAGATGACAATACCCCATTGCAGAGTATCCTGGCATGAGGGGAGGAATAGAGTACCCTAATCCAACTTACGAAGTCTGGGGGTATATGGTACTTGGGAAGTAACACGAACAAATAATCCCATGAGACCTGGTAGAATGCTTTCTTGGTGCCCAGGGACACCAACGCTGCATGAGTGGAGGAGTCTCCAGGTGTTGAAAAGAAGTAAGCTAACTTCCTGAGATGGTCAGCTAAATGCCTACCCCTGACAAAGCCAACCTGTTCTCTACTAATAAGAGAATCCCATGCCAGTCCCAAATGGCAGGCAAGTACTTTAGCAACAATTACAATATCCACAGTAATAAGCAAGATTGGCCTGTAGTTTGAGACCAGCAGGGGGTCCTGGCCAGGTTTGGGGAGAACCACAATGGTCAGGTCAGTAAAGGAGGCATTGGACAGGCTAGCCTGGAAGATATAATTATAAGTTTTAGAAGGAGGGGGGGCCACCTGGGTCTTACAAGCTTTATAGAAATTAGCAGTGAACCCATCTGGGCCGGGAGACTTGTCAAGAGCTATAGAATCTATAGCCTGGAGGATTTCAGCCAACAACAGTGGGGCCTGCAGAGTAGCCACTTGTGAATTGGTTAACTGTGGAAGAGACATATCTCACAGGAGCTCCTCCAAACACTCAACATTCAAGGGAGAAGAGTGAGGGGCATATAGTTGCTGGTAAAAGGTTTTAAATGCATCAACTATGTCCTGCGGGAATGGAAGGAGGGAACAGGAGTCTGTATGAATAGAGGTAACTATCTTATCCACAGCCTGGTCTGCAACCAGAGACCTAACAACTTCCCTGCCTTTTCCCCTTGATCAAAATACTTCATTTTAGTGTGCAGTAATAAATGCTCGGCCTTCTCACCCAGGAGAATGTTATATCAGAAGCAAAGATTGTCTAGGTGCTCTCACTCAGATTGTGGAGAATCCTGTGAGATATGCCCCTCCAAAGCTCATAAGCTAGTTAATAATGAAGATAAGGTAGCCGTGGTCTGTTTTTTCCATTTGGCCAACAACCGTATCAAGTCTCCCCAAAGGGCACACTTTAAATCTCCCTAGAGTATATCCAGGGTGGGCATAGTGGCTGAATTTAGCTCCATAAAGGAGGTAATGAAGGACTGGATGTGTTTCAGGAGGTCCTCCAACTTAAGTAGCTGGTTGTTCAGGAGCCACGTTTTGTTCTTGATGAATGAGGGAGTAGGAGTTAATTGAAGAAGGTCTGGGTGAAGGTCAGAGACAACTTTAGCCAAATATTGACACAAAAGTATCCCATGAAGTCATTCCACCCCTACCAGAAAATAGTTTAATCAGGAGAAAGAATTATGTGGCAGAGAATAGAATGAATATTCCCAGGTATCCAGATTCAATGTCCTCCGTGGATCAAACAGGCCCACAGAGTCCATCATGTCCCATAGGGCCAATTGAGCAGAGGAAAGGGCTTGGCGAACCTTACTGGTCCTAGCAAGGTTATTTATTTATTTATTTACGAGTTTAACCAGGAAGGCATACTGAGCAAGGTTGCTAGATTCCAGATGCGACCTGGGAGTCAAGACCCAAGACAATGTACATAGATTTGGTACAGAGTTAACAATACAATAAATGTCCAACTGCCGTACAGACAAATCAGCAGTTAGATACAGGCAGTCAGGAGATAGATACAGGAAAATTTTAGATGGTTACAACTGAGTACAGACACACAATAATGTACAATCGAATGATATTAGGTATAGCAAGTGCAGCAGGAGGAGAAGTGGGAGGCGAGTAGGCGATTGCAATGGCTGGGGTTGGGTGAATGTCTTATATCTGCTGGGAGGGCATTCCATAGCTGTGAGATGTGGACGTTGAATGTGGCCTGACCTTTGGTTGTGCACATAAAGGGGATATGTAGGAGCCTGGGGTCAATGCTTCTAAGTGCATAAGCTGAGGGGGGTTGTTGAGAGAGGGTAGAGGCCAGGTAGGGGCGGTAGGGAATGAGACCAATATTTGGCTTCGAACCTAGCACTGTGGGTTAGTCTTCGGTCTTGGAGGAACAGCAGGGCTAGGGAGCTATATAAGGTGCAGTGGTGTTTTTTTTGTGGGCAGTCAAGGATAAACCGACAAAAAGAGTGGAAAAGGGTGTCAAGGCTGGCCAAGGCGGAGCAGGGAGCGATAGTATAGACTGGAGTATCATCAGAAGTCGAGTACTGGGAGGATCATCTTTTGGACAATAGCATTCCTAGCTGGCGGAGGAAGGCAGCTTTTGTTCCTGTGTAGGGCGCTGAGTTTAGGAAGAAGTTTCTTATGTATGGAGTCGATATGCATGGTGAAATCAAGGTGTGGGTTGAGCCAGATGCCTAAATATCTGAAGCTAGAGCATTGTTCCAGGAGGGTCCCATCCAGGGTTTTGAAGAGGTGGCAGGGGGTTTGGCAGGAGAGTCTTTGCTGAGAGCCGAAGGTTAGTGACATTGTTTTTTTAAGGTTTAGGAATAACTGGTTAGTCCTGAACAATTGCTGGATGGAGTTGAAATCCTGCTGAAGGAGATTTGCAACTGTGCTTGTGGAGGGGCCTGTGGCATACAGTACTGTATCGTCCGCATACAGTTGTATGGATGCGACTCTACCGGCTGATGGAAGGTTGCTTAAGAATATGGAAAAGAGCAGTGGGCCCAAGACTGACCCTTGGGGGACACCGGCTGTAACTGGGAGGGGGTTAGAGATATGTGAGGTGACTTTTACAGCTGATGTCTGCCCACCAGGTAGTCGTGAAACCATGTGGTGGCTGGCTTGGTGAGCCTGGCTTCAGTTAGTTTGGAAAGGAGCAGAGTATGTGAGATGGTGTTGAACGCCTTGGCTAAGTCTACAAAGATGGCTGAGGTGATGTGGCCTTTGTCCATACCGGTGAGTATGTCGCAAGTGACTCATAGCAGGGAGGTGATGGTTGAGTGAGATTTGTGAAAGCTGGATTGGAAGGGAGTGAAGAAGGAGGAGACATCCAGATGGGGAGAGAGTTGGGTGAGGACAAGACGTTCCTGCATTTTTGCCAGAATCGTAAGTAGGGAGATGGGGTGGTAGTTGCCTGGGGAAGGGGGGTCACCCCCTTTCGGTAGGGGAATGACGGTATCCTGCTTCCATTTGGAAGGAAGCTTGCCCAACGTGAAGGAGAGGTTGAATAGTGCCGCCAGAGGGGTGGCTATGGCTGGGGCAGACAAGTATAACATCTTTGCATCCAGGGATGTGGGGCTTTTGCCTTTGTTGGGGTTCAGGGAGCCTAGAGATTTGAGAACTTCGGATTGGGAAACAGGGCGGAAGGAGAACTGTGAGGCTGGTGGGGACGCATATGGTTGGGGGGTGGAGCCCTGGGTGGGAGGACACTGGAGGGATGATAGAAGCGAGTCAGTGCAGCTGGAGAAGTAGGTATTGAAGGCTTCACACTTCACAGGATCAGTGATGTAGGTGCCCTGTACTGATAGTGTCGGAGGTGGGGGTTGGGTGGGGAGAACAGGAATTTGAATGATTTCCAGAACTTTGTCAGGTGGTTTATGTTTGCGCTGAAAGCTGATAGACAATAGTTATTTTTTGCCTGGTGGATGAGGTTAGTACAGGAGTTGCGGAGGGCTCTGTAGGATTGGAAGGATGCCTGTGTGCCCAGTTTCTTGTGGGCTTTCCAAGCGTGATCCCTGGAGTGGCATTTGCTGATGATTTCAGTGGAGATCCAGGGAAGGTGGGTGCCTCTGACTCTTTTTGTGTGCAGGAGGGCATGTTTGTCCCAGACTTTAAGAAATTTGGTCTTAAAAGTATTGAGTGTGGCATCAATAGATGTGGCCACTGGGATGAAGGACCAGTCTACTTGGCCTAGGTCTAGAATGAGCGATGCTAGGTCCAAGGAATTATATGACCTAGTGCGTAGCGTCTTTTGGGGGGAGCTGTGGGTCAGTACACTTTCCTGATCAGGAAAATCATGTGGTGGTCACTTAGGGAGTCCAGGAGCAGGCCCGCGCATAGGATCCTGTTGGGGTGGGAGGAGAGAGCCCAGTCCAGCAGTGTGTGTTTGTTCATTTTGTGGTTTAGCCTGGTTGGGTCTTGAATCAGTTGTGTGAGATTTAGGGCCTTGATCTTGGTTTTAAGGTGGGCCTTGTCTACGGCAAGCCAATTGTGGTTATAGTCACTGATGGCGTGGAGCTCGCCTCCTATAGATAAGGTCTGCAGGGTGGCCAGGTGTGTAATGATGTCCATTGGGGAGGTGCTGGGAGGGCAGTAGGTACCTGCAGCATACACTGGGGAGGTGGATGGGAGCGATAGTTTGATTAGGAGGGAGTCTATGTGGGATGAAAGTGAGGGAATTTTCACTATTGTAAACTGTAGAGTAGTGGATATGTACATCGCAGTACCTCCTCCTCTTTTTATCCCTAGCCTATCATGCCTAATGATTGTGTATCCAGGAAAGGATACTTCAGCATCGGTATGCTGGGGTTTCAGCCATGTTTCGGAGATGATGAGAATATCAGGGCGGTGGGTTAGGGGGATTGGTTGTAGCAGAGAAATTTTATTTAATAAGCTGCAGCAGTTTAGGTGCAGGAGCCTGAGACCTTTGGGGAAGGAAAATGGGGTGTGGGCATTTGTGGTGGTGGGACCAGGGTTTGGCTTGATATCCCCAGCTAGGAGGAGTAGCAGTGTGATAAGCTGCTTGTTTTTAAGCCAGAAGTATCTGGTGCCGGAGGTATATGTGTTATTATCTGTGGGTGTATGTGGTGGACAGTGGAGGGTTGGGGAGAGGAGGACAGAATGACCTGGGGTAAAGGATGGGGCAGGATGGTAGTGCTAATGGGCCAATTATGAATGTTTGCCAGGGCATGGGCATGCAGGAGGTGAGGGGCAGCATAGTTGTGCTGGGGGTCAAGTCATGGTGTCAGAGGAGGGGTGGGTTCCCTGTTTGGGAGGTGTGCTGGGGGTAGGGATGACAGTGGGGCCAGTGAGAGGAGTAGCAGGGGTAGAACATGTATCATCTTAGCCAGAAGTAGTGGAGAAATGCTTTGTCCGGGAGATGGCGGCCTCTAGTGTTAGCAGCTGATGAGCTGCAAATGGGAGAGTGGACTAATAGGTTTTTGCGGTCACGTGGTGAGTCCTATAAAGCTAGGTGCTCACCAAGGGCAGTGGTGGGAGTGGCGGGGAGCCGACATGCAGCGCCAGCAAGGCCAGAAGCACAGATGAGCAAAAGGTCTCTCGTGGCAGGCCGGAGCCCTTGCAGCACTATTGTTCAGTTCAAAACTGAATGGCACCAAAACCGCACTCCGATTTCAGTGCCTGGTGTCTGTACCTGCTTCGGGTGGGGGGGGGCTTCCACTCTGCGGCTGCTGGCTGGGGAGGGCTTGAGATTCTTCTTGGCCCTAGCGACCCGAGTCCCGACTGCTGAGAGAGGAGAAGAGAATTTATGGTGAGCAGAGAGGGAAGAGCAAATCGTCATCAGATAAGTACTTTTAGAAATGTACAATTCTTTCCTCGTTTTAAACATGGCACTACAAGCTGTATTCTGGGGGATTTAAACATCACCAGAGGTGCAGTTTCCAATAGTTAGCAAGTTTGAAACAGCTCTACTCTATGGGTGCAGCACATTGCAACAGGGCACAGCAGGCTGTTTCAGGGGGATTTATTGTAGTTAAAAGTGCAGAAAAAAAATAACTGATGTGGGTTCCTGCAGCTCAACAATGCTAAACAGATCTAATGCATGGGTGCAGCACAATGTATCAGAGCACAGCAAGCTGTCTT
Organism: Neoceratodus forsteri; assembly: GCA_016271365.2. NCBI lineage: Eukaryota > Metazoa > Chordata > Ceratodontiformes > Ceratodontidae > Neoceratodus > Neoceratodus forsteri. The sequence continues at coordinate 874,648,897 of CM057458.1, read as the reverse complement.
TTTGTCAATGGAATTAATTTAGTCAAGAATGCATTTTAAGCTGGGATAACACTCAAGGCACCATGGGGAAATTATAGTGATACTTGCAAGCAGTTAAAAGGGGGAATTAATTTACACAAAATGCAGTTTAACAGCGCAGATATCACTTAAGGCACCCTGGAGAATTGCATATCTTCACTGTGGTAATTCAATAATTTTAGCCCAAAAAACTATCAGAACATGTCTGCCGACAGCACAGAAGCACAGATGAGCAAAAGGTCTCTCGTGGCAGGTTGAAGCCCTTGCAGCACCATTGTCCAGTTCAAAACTAAATGGAGCCAAAACTGCACTGATTTCAGTGGCTGGTGTCCGTACCTGCTTCGGGGAAGGGGGCTTCCAGTCTGCAGCTGCTGGCTGGGGAGGGCTTGAGATTCTCCTTGGCCCTCATGACCTGAGTCCCAACTGCTGCTTCGGGGTGGGGGCTTCCAATCTGCGGCTGCTGGCTGGGGAGGGCTTGGGATTCTCCTCGGCCCTCGCAACCCATTATTACATAGGACAAGGTTGCAATCCCCCCAGTATAATGGGCAGGGAGACCTATGGGGCCAAGATAGAAGCCAAGGTGGTAAATAAGTGAGGGTCCTCACTATTGGGGCCATAAACCACCCCTGTATTACCTCTGTATGTCCAAGGAGAGCTCGGATGATAATAAAGCGGCCTTGAGGATCTGCTACTTCCTCGAGGAGATGGAAGGGGAGTCTCCAATCTATATGAATGGCCACCTCTCTCTCATAGGAATCATAGCCAGCCCCAAACATGTCCCACCCTGGAACACCTAAAAAGGAGAATCTGGGATGGGGATAGGTAAGTTTCCTGTACTAAGGCTACATCCACCTGCAACTTGCATAGGTGGAGTAATACCTCGGCTCACTTAGTAGGAGACTGTGCCCCTTTAATATTCCAAGTACAGAATTTATAGGCGGCCATGATAAAGTATGAGGTGGGAACCTGAGTTAGGGCCTAAATGTGAAAAAAACACCCTGGCAGCTCAGTGGAATCCCCTTCTCCAGTGGCACCCCTACTCCCATAACCTTCAGTATAGGAATCAAGGAAAATAAATGTTTTCGGAACATCAGAAAAACACCCAACAAGCTAAAGACCCTAACAATCAGAACAAGTACCACCCCTCAAACCCACAACAACCCCCCCAAAAAACTCCACACAAGCCCCTGAACCCCCAATAATACCTCAGCTGAAAAGATAGTTGTAGGAAGTAGGAAAGCAAATATATGACCACTGACTACAGTGAAAAACCCATATAAAAGGGAAATAAAATCATGAGGCGGAATGGTCTTAAAACACTCTGCCAAAGTAAAGGTATCAACCTGAGGGGCAAGCCTCTACAATAAAAGGGAAGGGAAAAGAGATCCAAGCCAAATCCAAGACATAAGTCGTAACCAGAGCCACCCAAACCTCCATGAAATATGAGAAGGGCTACCCTCCAGGGAGTCAAAAAAAAGGAAACAGGAAAGACCCCACTATAAGTAGTCTACAGTCTTTCCCCACCCCTCACTCCCCTACCGTTCCACCCCGCCAACCCCAGACAAAGTCAAGCAATCCCCTCACCTCCAAATAGCCACTCCCATAACAAAAATAGTTAATGCAACCTGATAGATTGAAGCAACTATGAGGTCCCTTAAAAAGGACTGGAACCCACCTCCCCCACATTAACAAGTTCACGAGGCCTCTAAAGATGGGCATCAGTCCCCCAAACACAATCCTCCCCCCATCCCTGCCCACCCAACCTATAACATAGATCCTAATTAATATTAATTCAAACAGTATAACAGTATTAGTAATATGAAGAGCAAACAGCTGGTCCCCCTTCCCCATTCCCTTGAAGGAAAAACAATAAACCAGTGATTAGAACACCGGTATTAATGACTTAGGAGGTTGATAAGTGCAACAAACAATTATCTAGCTTAACACTGCAATAGTCCTAAACAATCAAAAAGGTATAAATCACAGGCACTAGACATAATCTAATCAAATACTCCCAAGTAGTCCAAACACTGCAAGGGAACAATAATGCAGTGCAGCATATTTGTAGGGTGTGCCTCCCCAAAAGAAATAAATAGTGACAACATGAAATAAAAAGTTAAATAAATATGGTCCAGGGGGTAGTTCACACACAAAACAGAAAAGGTCTCTGGGTGTTATTAGAGATTCCAACCAGTGACATAAACAAAAGACTGAAATATATAGCCATTAAGTTCCAGTCTTTGAGGCAACCATGAAATCGGGCATTGGCAACCATTATAAAAAGAGAACCAGGCAAAACTGCATGGTAATGATTTCCTTCTAGGCAATGCAGCCAAGTTAAAATTAAAAACAGTGAAGAGCAAATCAATTAAAAGGGTCGACCCACTGTGCTCCTGAGGTGGCTTAGATGGCCAAGTTACAATAGAAAGTGGAAACACCCACCTCACAGTTAAACACAAGACACCAGGGATATAAGAAGGAGAAAAAAACTCCATGTGAATCCAGCAATAAGGCCAGGCCCAGGAGTGGAAAGCAAATAAGCCGAAACTGATGCTAAAGCATTTCGTAGGCTGCATCTCCAAGTCTGAAGTCCACAAAAAAGAATATGACTAGGCAGGATAAAGCAAAGTCAAGGGCAGAAAATAAATTGTTTGCGGTAGTGCACCATCCTCTCAGGAATAGCCAATGCTGATGAAAACAGTTCAGCCAGCCTTGAAAAGGTCGGGCAGAAGTGATTGAAGATCATTAGAAGCTTGAGCTGGGTCTTCAAATGAATGTCATGTATCCTTAATGCAGACTTGCAAACAGGCAGGGTATAGCATCCTGAACCTGATTCCTGCTAAGATGACCTTAGATAAGCCAGGTGGAATGCTGCCCTTTTCTGGCTCACGGTGGCAGGGAAGTCCTGTGATATTCTCAGTTTATGACCTTTCTAAGTCACAGATGGACCTTACGTAGCTTGGATAAGACATGTTGCCTGTCGAGAAAACTGAGGAGTTTTAAAATAACACAGTGAGGAAGCAAGCCAGATGGAGGTCTGGGATGAAGAGCTCGATATGCTCATTCCACAATGTAATGTGGGCCATTTGGGGAAGGTCTCACCAACTTCTCCAGCATTTTCTGTGTGAAAATGATGGGCATGGATCCTTTGGCATCCTTCGGGAGTCTGAAGATAATTAAGTTATTTCTCTGACTTCTACCCTCAAGGTCCTCTAATTTTTAGTCCATTTTATGTAGCTTCTGCTGTATCAAAGTGAGTTCTGGATCAGTTTGGTCTTGTTATTTCTTAGGAGAGACTGAGCGGGTTTCCATGTCCCCGATTCTCTGGTTAAGGGCACTGATACCTTGCAGCATAGAGGTAATTTCAGTAGTGATATGCAAGAGAGAGCCCTTGATGGGTTGCTGCTCCTCTAAGAACTTTTAAGCAGACAAAGGACTATCCTCTGATATGGCAGTGGATGTTTGTCTGGTTGAACAGTACCTGCCTTAGGCATTTTCATGGCCTTGTCTGGTATCTGTGGTGGGGTATGCAGAAGCAGACTTTGCCGCATCTCGGAGTCCATTGTACCCAGGAATTCCAATATAAAACCACCATACTAGCACCTAGAGGTCTCGCGATGGTGAGTAAATTTAATTTTATTAGTAATCTGTGAGAAAGTGGCAAAAAGACCCAGAAATTTAAGGCAAGGGAGTGGGAGCTGGGAGAAGGATCAGCCAAACTCAAGCAGCATCACGTGACTCAGAACTATAGAATTCAAATGTCAAATACAAAATTAACACAAAAGACTGAAAAACAATTGTCTGTTCCTGTTCACAATTAATGAATTATTACAGACACAATCTTTGGAGTAAGTAGGGAAAGTCCTAACAGTAAATTTAATCAAGAAACTCTGCCACATCTACTTAACAAAAGTTACCAGGATTATGGAAAACAGTCTTCAGCAGCTTTCACCATGGCTTTTAAAATAATCACCTAATTTTCCTTTTTGTTTCCAGTTAGATTACATAGAAACATAGGAACATAGAATTTGATGACAAATAAGGACCTCTTGGCCCACCAAGTCTGCCCATTTCCCTACCTAACGAATAAGCTGCAGATCCTAGTTAACCAACAGCCTACTTCCTCCTACCCCCCACTAGAATTCCCTTATGTCTGTCCCATGCATTCTTGAATTCCTCCACTGTTTTTGACTCTATGACCTCCTCAGGAAGGCTGTTCCATGTATCCACAACCATCTCTGTAAAGAAATACTTCCTCACATTACCTCTGAGCCGTCCCCCCTCTATCTTCAATTTGTGCTCCCTTGTTTTTGCACTTCTCTTTTTCTGAAAGATGCTACCCGCTTGGACTTTGTTGATTCCCTTGAGGTATTTGAAAGTTTCTATCATGTCCCCCCTCTCCCTCCTTTCGTCGAGGCTATACATCTTTAGTTCCTTTAGTCTTTCATCATATGTCTTCTGATGCAGACCCTGCATCATTTTGGTTGCCCTCCTCTGGACAGCCTCCATCCTGTTTATGTCTTTGCGGAGATGGGGTCTCCAGAACTGTACACAGTACTCCAGATGTGGTCTTACCAACTGTCTGTACAGAGGGCTAACAACTTCCTGTTTTCTACTGGTGATGCCTCCCCCTATGCATCCCAGTATCCCCCAGCCCTCTTTACTGCCTTATCACATTGCTGGCCCACCTTTAGGTCATCTGATATGATTACCCCCAGGTCCCTTTTCATTTTTGTTATTGTCAGTATCTCACCACTCCATTGTGTACTCCTCCCTTGGGTTTTTGTTTCCCAGGTGCATTACTTTGCACTTCTTTGCATTGAATCTAAGCTGCCATACATTTGACCATTCATCCAACCTTGCCAAGTCTTCATCTTTTCCACCCCACCCTGAGTATCAACCCTGTTGCAGATCTTGGTGTCATCTGCAAAGAGACATACTTTCCCTTCCAGTCCCTCTGCAATGTCACTTATAAAGACATTAAAAAGGACCGGCCCCAGGACTGAACCCTGCGGTACCCCACTAGTAACCCTCCTTTCTTCACTGTGGACTCCATTTACTATTACCTGCTGTGTCCTGTTGTCCAACCAGTGTCTTACCCAGGCTACCACCCTGGGACCCACTCCCAGGCTGGCTAATTTGTTTATTAATCTTTTATGAGGGACTGTGTCAAATGCCTTGCTAAAGTCTAGGTAGGTCATGTCGACAGCCCCTCCCTGGTCTACTGCTTTGGTCACAAAGTCAAAAAAATCAATTAGATTTGTCTGATATGACCTTCCCATTATGAATCTATGCTGCCTTGGGTCCTGTGCCCCACTGGCCTCTAGGTACTCAACAATTCTTTCCTTCGAGAAGTTCTTTGTTACAAGAAAAAATAGTAGTTCTCTTTAAATAGGTTTGCTTCAGGTAAGAATGTAAGAACACCATCCAATTTTCCACCAGTTGTCTAGAAGGTTTACGTTTTACAGATGCAACTACTGTGCAACACATGCCTATTCAACCAAAATTGGAGAGTGATGGAAAGCAAGGTTACAGATCCTCAGGACATTAATTTCTAACTCTTGGGGAAAAAAAATCTTATAGAATCACAGCACTAAATATTTAAACCCTTTGTAAATTTACAGATACATCCTATCATATTTACATGCAATACTTCTTAAAAAACAGTGCTTAAAAAATTAAACTTGCGTTTATTCTTTTAATGATAATAGTCAAAACCTGCACCCAGAGTCTAATGTGACCATGTAACTTAGAGGACTACAAAACATCTTTGCTGCTTTAGCTTAAATAAGCTACAATTAGTTGGAGAAAACTGCTTAGTTAAAATTATTGCGCATCAAGGGAGTTTCTTTTCAGTACAAAGCCATCTTATTCTGTTTTTTAAATGCTTGAAACAAAGGGCAGTATGCTGTTGCTGACAAGATGCTGACACCCATGTCTGTATCTGTAGTCACCTTTCTAAGAAACATTAATCTGTAAGTACCATTTATCAGACTGAAATCCATGTGCTATCTTATTCAGCCCTTTGATTGGCCATAAGCTAAGATTCAAAAATCTAAGTTAAATACCTTTTCAAGTAGTATTTAATTATATTAATGCCTTTTCAAGTAATTTTTAATTATACTAATTTACATTAAAGAAATACACTCTGCTGGCAAAAAAGAAAATGTTTTAAAACTTATAAAAGAGTCTTGCTGCTACAATATTTATGTTTTGCCCCCCCCCCCGCTTCGATCCCTAGCCCCATAACATATAGCACAGTGTGGTAAAGATCTGGCACCTGAATATGTATAACAACATACCACACACAAACAGTCTCCTTCCTGTGTTCCCCCTACCCACTCATCACCATGACCATTGGGAGGGGTTAGGAATCCCTGGAATCTAAAGGCCTCCAGTGTCACCGACCACCCACCCATCAACCCCACTATCCCCTTACCAGAATCTTCAGTGCTGCAGGACCCATACAGTGACTGGTGCAGCCATCCTTTATCCTCCTCGGACAGTCACCATATGCACAGGCAGGGGGCACACCTCATATTTATAGGACAAGATAGGCACATTCATAAGATTACTCAGAAACTGCAAGGCTGATTATGCATAAATTTACTTGAAGGGTTACTACAATTATATTATTTTTCTTCCAGTTAAGACTGAACTTTCCCAAGACCATTCAAACAAATCTCTGGAGTTGTAATTTTCCATTGCTTGCATCTACAGTCATTCTCTATTACTCCTCTCATATGCTGTTCCTGTCTTTTCCCCTATGATTTTTTGTTTGTAATGGCTCTCCTATCAGGTCATCCTGCCTGCACACAATGAGCCTGAATCAGGGGATCAAAAGGAAGAAAGAACTCTGAGTGCAGACCAAACCATAACATTTTCAACAGACAATTTCTTCAGAATAAGAAAAATACTACTGTTAAACCAGAATAGGAGCATATATTCTATACAGTTCTTCATGCTGAAAACATCACATGCCCCAGGAATTTCCCAAGTCACAACTGTCAGCTCCCACTAACTACCACCAACCATTCAGCACTCCCCACTCCCCTCTGTCTCTCAGCCCACCTTAGCTCCATGGTTTCACAGCTCCTCAACTCTCCGTTTGGCAGCATCCTAGGGATAGAGGTCACGGGAAACAGCAGCAATAGCTAGGCTAAAAATACACACCTCGGATTTAAAGTACCATAAAAAAGCACAAAAATTAGTTGTCATGTCAACTGGACCTTTAAGCAAACAAAGACATACTTGCTAAACATAACATCTTGAATTAAAATTAAAAGTTAGGTGCTACTCCACATAAATTTGTCATACATTTTGAGCAACATGACTGTGATAACATTATTATAAATTAATAAATAATTTTGATGAGTAATGTGAAAGTAACTTCATTAACTACATTGACTGAAATCCTGTTATAAGAGACTTCATTCAAACTTAAAAAGTAAGGCATAGATAACCATGCACAACAAGGTTGTGTTTCTACTGAGGTGTTCTGATGACATTGGCAGGACATTAACAGCAAAGATCTAGTAGTCCCTAATGTCATCAGAACCCCACTATGAAAACACAGCCAAGTCAAGTATGTTTTCCCATATTGTATTTTGTTTTGCATATGGTCTGAAACATGAAATAAAAAATGCTGCATTTTTCTTCCCAAGAAATCTTCAGTTTATTTTGTTATTACTAAAATAACAGAAATTCACCCTCATCTAGTTTCTGAGAACCCACCTAAGGGAGAGTTCAGTGTTGTTGTTTTTTTCAAATGATGGAACTATGGAATTATTTATAGGAGCAGAGATTCTGTGTTCTGTGTATGAGAGATAATGAAAGCACAGTAAAATACCAGATGGCACACGTTTCCATTCTAACTGAAGAACCTGTTGCTCCACAGAAGGGAGCAACAACATTCTGTGACCTCAGAACTGTTTTTATTTTATTTTATTGAAATCTAGGATTACAAATACCTTTGAGCAGGAACTGCTCATTCACAAAGGTTCCACGTCGAAGGAATGGGGGGTATACATACATACAAAGGTCAACATAATAATACATAGTTACACAATAAAAAGAAGTAAAAGACTGAGGCTTAGGAAATTCTAGTAATTCAAAATGTGCCAAATGTTAGGTAGCATGACATACCAGCCAAGGGCAATCTTAGAAATAAGCACTGCAGGTGAGAAGAAAGGGGGTATGCAGGCAGGAAGGCCATTGTTGGAGGGTAGAGGGTGAGGGTAAGAGCTCTAAAGGGGAGGGAGAGGAGGGATAAAAGTCAGGAAATGCCCAGAGGGGGAGGAAAGGGAGAGGGGGCAAGGGGGTAGGCAGGTAGAAGTGGGCAAGGTGGGGAGAGGTAGCTGTCAAGACTGAAGTGGAGGGCAGTGAGCGGTGAGTCCCTGATTAGGCGAGGCAGTCACAATGACTAGTTGAAATGAGATGAAGTCGGAGTTGTCTCTTAACAGGGCCAAGAGCAGCAGCAGTAAGAGTTTCTCTGTTGAGAGTATTGTACTAGTGTGGTGCTCTGTGGGCAAAGGCCCTCTGGCCCATGGTAGTCCGGCATCTGGGGACAAGGAAGGTTAGTTGTTGTGAACTTCTAGTTTGCTGGGTGCTCTGGTGGTCAATGAGGAGCTTTTCAGTGCCAGGGGCATGACCCCGGGGATGACTTTTTTGGCTAGGAGGCAGGTTTGATACTGTATCTGGCTGATGAGAGGAGGCCATCCTGCCCGAGTGTACAGGTCACAAGTGTGTGAAAGTCGGTCAGCCCCAGTTAGTATCCTGCATGCTTTGTTGAGTGCAACTGTAATTCTGTGGAGGGCAGAGGTGGAGGCAGAGCAATAAATTGCTAGCCCATAATCGATGATGGAGGTGACAGAGCTGTTGATAGCCAACCGGAGAGTGTCAGGAGCCATGCAGTGTTTGTGCCTGTAGAGCAGGCCTATACGGATGTTGGTGGCTTTGATGACAGAATCTATGTGCTGATGGTAGGAGAGTGAGCTGTGCAATGTGACACCTAGGTATTTAAAATCAGGAACTTGTTCAAGTAAGGTCCCTGTTTGGTTTAGGATGGTGAGATCACAGGATTTGTACTTGCTCCTGGCATTGTAGAAGGTAATTTCCTTTGTTTTGCTGTAGTTCATGACTAGTTTGTGACCATTCTTCGATGCACATGAATTCAAGCTGTAATTGTTTCTCGAGGAGCTCTGTGTTTTGGTGGTTGGTGAACATGACTGCATCGTCAGTGTAGAGCAATAATTTCTGGTGGCAGACACTGGAAAGGTCATTGAAGAAGAGGCTGAAGATTAGTGGCCCCAGGATGGACCCCTGTGAGACCCCTGAAAGGACTGGCTTTTCTTCCTAGGTGACACCGGCAATCCTAACCCGCTGGACCCTCTCCCCAAGGTAGCTTGAAAACCAGAGCAGCGCTTCATTGGAGAGTCCAATGTTTGATAATTGCTTGAGTAGGAGTGGGTGGTTCACAGTATCAAAGGCTTTTGTAAGGTCAATGAATACTGCCCCTACACAGTTTCCTTGATTGAGCGTGGTATGGATGAAGCCCGTGAATTCTAATACTGCAGTGGTGGTACTGTGCCTTTTTCGGAAACCATGTTGCTCAGGACACTGGATGTCATATTTTTCCAGGTACTTGACTAGTTGGTCTGAGGTGATGCACTCCAGGGCCTTAGACAATGGAGGGAGGGAGGATGGAGATAGGTCTGTAGTTGGAGTGCAGTGATTTGTCTCCACTTTTGTGTACTGCTGTGATGGTAGCCTGTTTCCAGCGAGATGGGAACTGGGACATCCTTAGTGATAGATTGAGGACCTTTGTCAGGGGTTCAAGGACTTCTTCAAGGACAAGTGCTAACAACTTCAGGTCAAGGGAGTCACCGCTGTAGCCTGCGTTGAGAATGGCCTTCTGAATATAGGTTCTGGCTTCATGCACTGGGATCTCCTTGAAGTACAATTGTGAGGCAGGGTGTAGGACAGGAGTAGTTGCAGGAGGGTTACTACCAGAGGGGGCATCAAAGAAATTAGAAGGGAGGACACTATCCAAGTTGGAGAATGCATTGTTAAAGGTATTGGTGATTGTGTACAGGTCAGATGTTGGTGTTCCATTTATGTTGAGCATGGTGGGTGGTGACTTAGGGTCCTTGCCTGTAAGGTCTTTCAGGTTACTCCAAAATGTTTTTTCATCACCCCAGGAGTTGGAGAGAGCTTCCTTGAAGTATTTGCTTTTGGCACTCCTAACTGCCCACGTGTACTCATTTCTGGCAGCTTTATATTTATGAATATCCCCAGGTTTGGATGTTGCATGGGTACAGTGCCAGAGATGATCCCTATGTTTGAGTAAAGTGATTAAATCGGGGGTTATCCAAGGGTTAGCTCTGCCCCTGACCTTCAGCTTTTTGAGAGGTGCAAAGATATTGCAGGCCGCAGTAAAGTGGCTAATGAAAAGGTCTAAGGCTTGGTTTACATCAATGGCAGAGTCGATTGGTGTCCAATCCAGGTGGCTTAGGTGTGTCTTTAATAGCTCAAGGTACCCCTGCTTTAACACTCTGGTGTGGATTATTTATTGTTGTACAACATCTTCTGATTTAGGATGGAACTCCAATCATAACATGGGGTAACTATATACCATAGTTAAGTTATATGTAATTACTATACATACAGTAATAATGTTTCTAGCACTAAGAATGTTTTTTCTTGGCAGCAAACAGCAAATGTTAACAGCTTTTGCTAGTGTAAGATCAAGTAAGAAGAAATTATTTTACCTTTTTTTTCTAGGATGTGCCCGTGAAATGTTGATGGTCTAGCACATTTTCATTTTTCACAAGTTTAAGTAATTTCAGTGAAGTTCAATATTTTAGGGCAAGCATAAATATTGCAGATGTCAACCAAATATCATCAGTTTTCCCGCTTCATAAAAAACAAATTTAAGAATCTAAGAAATGATTTTGTACATTTTGTGGTATGAATTATAAAGTTTTACATAGCTCTTTAAATGATGAGTTCTGAAAAAATTAAATGATTCTGTCCAGCCCAGAGCCATGCTGATAATGAATTATACAGTGCCCTGGGAGGCCAGGGTTTGCATTTCAGTCCTGGATTCCCATGTTGGAGCTGACTGGCTAGAGGCTGGTTGCATTGCAGAGAGAAGATTCTTGTTTCCAGGAGATGATGACTGCCTCCCAGCATTTTTACTCTAAATGCTGTTCAACCAAGGAGCATCCTTTCCATTCTGAAGAAGGGTGTAGCTGTGGTAACCCTAAGTATTTGGATGGGGGACTGGGGAAACAAATTGAAAATTGGAGCCTAATAAAAACAACAAAATTAAATTAAAAAAAAAGGTTATTGAAGAGTATATCTGTCTGGGGCTCTACTATGTGAGTTGATGTAGGATTGGCATTAGCTGGTATAATGGGCTTTCCAGACTTGGAGATTCCCGGAAACTGATGTATAAACTCTACATAAAATAATAATCTGAAGAAGTACTGAAGATGTTTGCCAACAGTAATAGTGGTCAAAACCAGGGAAGTTCTGATTTTAGATTTGCCACATCATCCCTTGTTTTGGTTCTGGTTTTCGGTTTTAGATTTATGTCCACATCACTCCTCATTTTGGTTCTGGTTTTTGGTTTTGGATTTATGGTCATCTAATATAAAACATTGTCCCTGCTTTCATTTTAAAGTATAACTAAGAGTAAAACAGGTGCAGGTCTGTAGATACAAACAGATAAGTAAGCATGTCAGTCAGCAAGCACCAGTTGTTGGTAAGCTCATATGAAATCGTCTTGAAAGGTATTTGAGAGTTATATCCAGATATTTACATTGTCTATGTATCATTGTATAACTGTTTTTACTATAGCACATAACTTGACTTGCTACCTGGTTAGCCATCCACTCACAAGAGTAGCGTGATATGAAGACTAGGAGAAGAAGATGCAAGGTTAATGACTGGAGACAAAACAAAATTAATTATATAAAATAGGCTGAGACAACATAACAGTTTAGTCACTGTTTAGTATTATAAGCCAGTTGTTTTATGGCAAAAGTGACTTGTTGAAGTTTGACAGGACATAGTGAATGACAAAAGTGGGCTGAAGGAAAGCAGCATGCACACAGAGTACATTTAAGCTCTTCCACACATCCTTTATGAATATATGTAATTGTGTTTTGTAAGTACCTCTGTTAATAGTTTTTCTGGCTAAGGTGGCAATAAATCCCAGAATTTTTTCTTTATGTTTTTAATCTCAGATAATAACTATGATGCAGATGAATGCACACTACGTTTTTTAATTTTTATTTACTTTTACTTTTTTAATTTTTCAATCACTAAATGAAAAGGACTAAGGGCATTGACAGACTCAGGCAGCATAGTTGATAAGTTAACTCACTTTATGTGTTGATGAGAGTTTTTCCCCCATCGGTCTCTTGACAGCCCCCTTCCAGCCACCCCCCCAGCCCCAGCACATGGATTCTCCAGGGCATAGCTTACACTATCCTCAGCCACAAGACTTGTGGTGGTGCCTAGTCACCAATGTGGGGCCTGCAGAGGATCAGGCTTGATCATGCCAGCTGGGGTGTTTTTGCTCCCTGTTTTCACCATGGCACCCACAAGTGTGCAATGGGTGTAATGTGCAAGCTCTGCCTCCTTGGAGATGCTCCCCGTTTCCTGAATTTGGGTTCCCCTTCCCTCACATGGTGACTTTGCATATGCTGCCATCTAGTCATCATTGGGTGGCAGTCAAGCAGTGCACCACACAAACCTTACTCTCTGAGGAAGGAGAGCTGGCCTAGGGACACTCAATCTTTCCTCTCCCCACCGGCCTCTGAGCAACCCAAGTCCATTCACAACTCTGGGTCCCCAGCACGGCAGAAGGTAAGGTACCCATATTCTCAGCCCTCCATGCCACCGGGGCCGGCTTGAAGAAAGTTTTCTTTGTTATAATTTATTTGGTTTTTCTTCTATAGATGTCTATCCATCCAAGCACAACAGATCAGTCAATAGTGAATTGGAGTGACTGTCAGGAAGAGTGTATGCAGGACAGGTTTGGTATAGGTACATGACTGGAAGAAGAAGTCTAAGACAGAAAGTGTCAACATTATTGATTTATTTGTCATCACACTTTTTAAAAATCACAGTGTAAGTGAAATTATCTCATATAGACCATAGAGTTAGAGTATCTCTTGAATTTTCTAATCTTACTACCCTATCTTTTAATGGCAGAAGTAAAATGGTGACAGACAGGAGACAGGGAGTGAATAATGAGAAACAATCACAAGGTTTGGTGTGCTCAGCAGATGGTAATACTGGTACTCCTCCCAGTGCAGCCAACTTCTTCATACTTTATAAGAACACAGGAATGGAGGGCACTCAGAAATACACATTAAGGCAACACATAGTAAAAGCCAGATATACCTTACTATATTAAGCAGTCAACAACATTTTAAAATAACAAACCCACAGGCTCATTACCAATATGTGGTCACCCTCCAAACCACAAGTAGCATCGAGCTGCACTAGCTTTTCCTCAAGGGTGGAGCCTGAATGTGGTCGCTCAACATTTATAGAGGTGAATTAAAGGCACACTCTCCTAAATCACTATTCTAAATGCATTAATGTTATTTTTTTACAGAATGCGAATGTGACGCTTCAATTGTTTTTTATCCATAGAAGCATTTCGTCTGTTGCTTGTATAATATAATTCTGAGATCACACTAGTCAGTGCTTGACATCGAACAAATATATAAAAAAAATAGGGAACTGTTAGATAGACTTATTCTTATTAAACTTAATAACACATCATTTTCATAGTAGATGAAATTTCACACTATAAAATGGGGCATATTATAAACATTGTCTTATGTTAGTCAAACCGATAGCAGATTATTAGCAAAAAGGGCCTCACGTCCAAATCTTCATTTGACCCTAATGGTGCCAGACTGCTAAAGTTTCAACTCCACCTGGCTTCTTTTTTCAATCTTTGCTTTAATCTGCAACCCCCCCCAACACACACAGATTTTGGTTTCACAAATGTTACACTCTTTAACCTATACAGGATTTTCATCACCATCATTTTGTACTAACTGCTTCTCAGCTGGTATCACCGTATTCCAACTCCAGATTTAGCTTAGATGCTCTTGTATTTTTTTCTAAGAGTTTGTGATGTCATCCCTCTATAAACCATATTGCAGGGGCATCATAATATGTATATTACACATTCAGTTCCACAATTTATGGAATCTCTAATACGAACATACAAAATTTGCCAGAAGATAAAGGCCTACGGGGCTATCCAGTCTGCACGAATGTGCAGCTAGCACCCCTTATTCTGCAGCTGCCCCTCCCTTCAACCCTTCCCCTTCATTGACCTTCCTCCTTGTCCTGTCCGATTCCCTTTTGAAGCAGTCCACTGTTCTACTGGATACCACTTCTGCAGGTAACACATTCCACCCAGCTTCCACCCTCTCTGTAAAAAAGTGTTTTTTCATTTCCCTCCTGAACCTTCCTCCCTCCAGTCTCATATCATGGCCCCTGGTGTCCCTCCCCTCCCTTACTTTGAACAGCCCCTCTGTACCTATCTTGTTTATTCCTTTCATGTACTTATAGGTTTCACTCATGTCACCCCGTCCCTCCTCTCCTCCAGCGAGTACATGTTCAACTCCCTCAGTCTCCTCTCGTATGATAAGTCCCCCAGCCCCTTGATCATCTTTGTCACCCCGCACTGCACCCCCTCCAGTAACTTAATGTCCCTCTTCAAATATGGGCACCAGTACTGCACGCAGTACTCCAGGTGCGGTCTAACTAATGACCTATACAGTGGCAGAATCACCTCCTCCCTCCTCGAAGATATACCCCTTGTAATGCAACCCAGCATTTTGTTGCCCTTTGCAGCTGCCTTCCTACATTGTGCCAAGTTGTTTATTGACCCTGTAATGAGCACCCCAAATCCTTCTCCTCCACTGTCTGGGCTAGCTGCACTCCCCCCAACTGGTAAATCCTCCTTGGGTTCTTTATCCCAAAATGCAGCACCTTGCACTTTTGGGCATTAAACCCCAGTTGCCAGGTGTCTGACCAGGTTTCAAGCTTTGCCAGATCATCCTGCAACCCCTGCCATCCCCCTAGGTCATCCACCACTGCTCCTACCTTGGTATCATCAGCAAACAGACTGACCTTGCTCTTGATGTCCAATGATATGTCTGCAATGAATATCCCAAACAACACTGGTCCCAACACCGAGCCCTCTGGGACACCACTTGCTCACTACCCTTGGGTGTGAGAGCTCCCCAACCACCACCCTCTGTTGCCTTCCCTGAAGCCAGTTTCCTACCTATCTTGCCAGCTTTGCATCCGCCCCATGCCTACTAACTTACTTCCCAGCCTTTCATCTGGCACCGAGTCGAATGCCTTACTGAAGTCCAGATACAGGACATCCACTGCATGGCCCCTGTCCAGTTGCCTAGTTACCCAGTCATAGAACTCCACCAGGTTGGTTTGGCAGGATCTACCCCATATGAAGCCATGCTGTCTGCTGTCCTGTAGTCCTCTGGCCTCTAGGAGGGCCACCAGCCTCTCCTTCAGGATAGTTTTGATTAGATTAACCACAATGGATGTGAGGATCACTGGTCTGTAGTTTCCCGGTTCATCCTTGAGGCCACTCTTGTGGAGGGGCACCACATGAGCCATCCTCCAGTACTCAGATACACACCCCAAATGTAGTGAGGCATTAAATATGTCTGCCAAAGGCCCTGCAAGGACCTGGGCCAGCTCCTTTAGTACCCTGGGGTGGATGCCATCTGGGCCTGGCACCTTGTCCACCCTCAGTGCCTTCAAACCCTCCTGAACTCTGCCCTTCATGATTTCCCCATCTTTCACCCCCTCCCCCCATTTCTGCCATTTCTTCCTCCCTGGGTATCACCCCTTCTTTAGGTGCAATACTGAGCAGAAGTACTCATTTAGTGCTTCTGCCTTATTGCACCCTGCTTCCACCCAACCCTCCTTCCTAATCCTTACTATGTAGTCTTTACAACTTTTCTTCCTGATGTACCTAAAGAAGTCCTTCTCCCCCTTCTTAATACTTTGTGCCAGCCTGAGTTCCGTAGATGCCTTGGCTCCCCTTACTGCCCTTGTCACCTCCTTCGATTCCATCAAGTACTCCTCCCTGTGCTTCCCCCTTCCTGTTTTCTTGTACTTCCTAAAGGCAGCTCTTTTCTGCCTTACCTTTTCCATGACCTCCTTGCTCAACCAGCTCAGTTTCTTAGCCATAGCCTTCTTGCACTGAGCCTTGCAGCAGGTTTTGGTTGCCTCCACTATCCCCAGCTTTATGAACTCCCACCTCTGGTTAGTGTCTATACTAGATTGAATTCTGGCCAGATACCCTTTTACCCCTTCCCCCATCCTCCCAAAGTCGGCCCTCCTGAAGTCCAGCACTCTTGTGCCAGATTCCACTCCATCCTTGCCCATATCCAATGTGAGCCATACTGAGTGGTGGTCACTCCCTGACAGCAGTTCCTTCACTTTAAGTTCTCTCACAAAGTCCCCATTTGCCAGCACAATGTCAAGGGTATTCCCTAACCTGGTTGGTTCACTGACCATTTGCAGCAGGAAGCTGTCCTGGAAGGCATCCAGCAGTACCTGCTCCCTTCTTTTCCTGGTTGTTGGGGTACTCCAGTCCACTCCTGGCATGTTAAAGTCCCCCACAACACCACACTACCCTTCTTGCAGGTCCTTCTGATCTGTCCCGCTAGTTCTTTGTCTAACTCCTCTGTCTGAGATGGCGGCCTGTACACCACTCCATTCTAAGAATCCTATTCTTGGAATCCTGGATTTGCATCCAAAGTGACTCTGTATTACCCTCCTCCCCTTCCTCCCTTTCACACTTCAGTCCTTCCTTCACATATAGTGTCACACCCCCTCCTTTCCCAGTTACCCTGTCCCTACGAAATAACCTGTACCCTGGTACAGACAGGTCTCAGTCATTGTATTGGGTGGCCCATGTTTCTGTGATGGCTGCGATGTCCACGTTTCCCTCTGCCATGAGTACCTATAACTCTACAGTTTTCCTCCCATGGATCCTAGCATTAAGGGTAACCACCTTCCACCCCCCCCCATCCTGCCCTCATTTACTAGCATCACCAATAGTACTTGCCATTTGTCTTTTGCCACTGTTATGGGGGGTAAGCTCATGTGGTTTCCCAACCTTGGTCTCTGCATGTTTCTTGCCCAACTGCCACCATAATTTCCTTATTTGTATCCCCATTTGCTGCAATGTGTTCATAAATATTGCCCAGTACTGCTAGTTGCTGATTTAGACTCAGGACACTGTGACGCTAAACACCCCATGCTAGTGCACATGTCCTGAGCCTCAGGATTTTAAAAATGCTCATTTTGAGATGCCACTTAGTTTAGTATAACCAGGCTCAATTCTACTTCCAGCCCATATTATAATCTCAGTTTGGGTTTTACAATGCATAACTTCTGTATTCACAGCCATTTACAAAAGACACACGTTCTCACCCCCTTAGAAATGTGCAGCGCATCAGACAGCAACAAGATACAGTTTGATTCAATTATACATACATTATATTACTTAGCAAAAGCAATTATTTATTACAGAATGAGGCACATAGACTTAACCATCTTAACTACAATAATCTGACACTGTGTTTTACAATACATACAGTAAATGGTGTACAGTATTCAAAGAATGAAGTTTAATGAAACTGAAACTGGTTGCAGTCACACAGGTTACGCAGTATGTGGCACTGCACTGTACTGTGTACTGTAACCTAAATACAACTCTAAAGCAGATACAGTATCTGCAACCAAAGCTGAAACTGAATGGCAGCAGAGACAAATCACTAGGAAACTTCTATCAAATCACTGTAATGAGCAGTGCAGACATTAAGCAACCAATTGAAAAAATTTGAAACTACTTCAGTGTGCAGTGTGGAGTTGTTTAGAATGGAATTCCATGCCATGTCAATAGTTGTTCTGCTGTAGCAGTGACATTTGTACTGCAGCAGAATGTTTTATTGTTCTGCTGCAGTACCTACATCACACACCAATGCTGCCAAAGAGCTATATAGCTGATTGTTACTTGCACTACCACCTGTAGCATTCCAGTGAAGAGCATGGTATGGACATTTAAAATCTAAAAAACATCCGTTGGCCAGATATGCATAGTACAGCAACCTATGCCACTGAAGGGCCATGTGAGTTATTATTTTGATTCCCAGAAGACTTAAAAGGGGAGTTTAAATAGAAGTCACAGCACAGAGTTGTAACCTAAAGCTGTTTGACTACATTGTTGAACATGTTTGATGTGAAGGGGGGCCAGGGAATGTTTTGAGACTTGGGTTTGGTTTCTGCTGTATAGACAACATTATACCATCATCAGATGAAATTCCAGCATCATGACAAATTCTCATCTGAGGACATCTGTGATGTCATAGGCACTGCAGCTATTACTAGTAATTGTAGTAGTAGTACAGTAAGTTCAGGGGCCTTTCCTATTAAAATTAACCAATCTGTTGTGTGGGGTGTACAAGGGGGGGGTACAGGGGGCTACAGCACCACCGTTCGTCTCCATTCCATCAGTACTGGAAATATGAAATCTTGTCTGCCATTTTCTTTCCATCTGGAAGAAACTTCACCAACTCCTGTTTCAATACATGTTTTGTAATATTCTCAGTACAGACTGAATAAACTAACATATGTTTTAGTGGATTCTTCACTATACACTGTATATATTACTGCATGGGAGCTGCAATACACAAAAATGCTGATTTTTCACATTATAGTAACCATGTGTGACTGCAACCAGTTTCAGTTTCATTAAACTTCATTCTTTGAATACTGTATACCATTTACTGTATGTATTGTAAAACACAGTGTCAGATTATTGTAGTTAAGATGGTTAAGTCTATGTGCCTCATTCTGTAATAAATAATTGCTTTTGCTAAGTAATATATAGTAACCATGACAACAGACAGAGCTCTTGAGCATCACTCTTTAGGACCTGTCATCATGGTAACTATTTGATGAAAAAAACCCAGCCAGGAGCAGTTGCAGTTTATGCTGCAGGTGTCATGGCAGACAGGAAACACTACGGCCAACCGGAATACCATCACATATGGGAACACCTTCAGTGCCATAACTATATGTCTGTCCACCAGGAAAGTTTAGGAACAATTCAGAATTTTTGGGAGGTGGCTGTGCCACCTGCACCCCACACGTAGGGGGTACTGCCCCCTGCACCCCCTGTAACTTTGCTGCTCTGTAATATTTTTTCATTAAAACACTGAAAGTCACATCTGTGAGATGTTGGCTGTGTTTCCTCCAAATTTCAGTCCAAAAGACCAAACCATTCTTTTGCAGCAGTGTGGCAAAGAATTTTCATTTTCCCACAGCCTGGAAAAGTACTGTCGAACTTTGCGAAAGCTTTCGAAAATTCATGCGACGCTGTCACAAATGTGAAAGTACTTTGTGAAAGTACTTTTTCCAGATATTTGAAAAATGTGTTTCTGGGGTGTTTTACCCCAAAATAAAGACATGCCTAGCATCCTTATGGTCCGACTACGTGAATACAAAAAGAATTAGGTTGCTAGAGGGTCACAAATTTAAATGGAAAGCATTTTTCTGATGACCAACTGAAAACAAAATGGCGGATTTGAGACAATAAAAGGGCCATTTCCAAAAGTAAAAACTGCATTTGTGACACTGTCAAACATTTTGTTAACTTCTCCCATTGACTTATAATGGGAAATTGTTTTTTGAATAACTTTTGAACCGTTGAATATTATTTCACGAAATCTTCAAAAGACACATCAGGGACCCTGGCTGCATGTTCTCTGAAGATTTCAGACTTGTCACACAAACTGTGCGACCTGTAGAGACAAGCAAAAAATTCCAAAAAAGTGTAAACATGTGCGCATATCATGCTTAATAACCCTGTAGCCATATATCCGAACAGTACGAAAGTTGGCAGATCCCAAGATGTATGACTCTTGATCATGTAATGCAAATTTCAGGCACATCCATTGAATGGTTGCAAAGTTATTAAGGTGCAAAATTGTAGGTTTAACATGTAAATGGGTCCTCAACCCTAACTATGGTAGCACTACATGCATTATAATATATATATATATATATATATATATATATATATGTAATCACCTCCGAGATCACACAATATTGGAAAAAAGAATTCTGAAGCAGGTATTCAGCCTGCAGGTGCGACCACAGAGATTTTATTTATTGAGACACCTATATATACACAAGTCAGAGGCTGTGGGAACTGAACCCCTAGCTTCTATCCCAGTCCTATCTACTTCACAGTCCACTACCTTAACCAATATGCTAAACAAGACCCGCTGCTGAAACACACTCCCCTTCTCAACCTTATAGTTGCAGACGGTGCATGGTATTCTAAGCAGTGAACAAGTAGTCCCAAGCTGTACTCTCTGGGTTAACACAAGACTCTCATCTGCCATACTACTTCCGCTGCAAGGTGTCTGCCATGACACCTGCAGCAGAAACTGCAAGTGAGCCAACAGTGATGCTGTGTGTGGCTCTCATTAATTATTCTATATGAGTTGGAAGAACAGTCTATTATGACTTTTAAAATGGCAAGACAATATCAAGAAATTTCACTGGCTTGAGAGACATCAGCTGACCATATATTAAATTTGTATAAATGCAGGGTCAGCTGCTGAATCTCATTTTCCTCCCCACAAAAAAAACTCCTCACTGAACAATATAATTAAGCCTTGAAAAAAGAACAAAATCCAGTAGCCACCATCTTGAAAATCTCGTCCTTTGCTACCTTGATCAATCATGAACTGGTCACAATCTTTATAAAAAATAAATCATAAAAACTGCAGTACCACACTTAAAGCACAGGGCAAACCACATCCCACAACTTAAATACACCATTTTGACTCCCAATTGCTTACTTTTTGACCTGTTCACAAAAAAACACTTTAGCCATCCAGGCTATCCTCAGTCTGCCCACACACATCCATTCACTTGTATGCTGATGACACCGTACTGTATACATCAGGCCCCTTCCCCATGGAAGTGACCTCTATACTCCAGCAGGATTTCAATGAGGTGCAGCACTGGTTTTGCTCCAACCAGCTTTTTCTTATCTCCAAGAAAACAGTCTCCATAACTTTTGGTATGAGGCAAAGGCTATCCCGGCTCTGTTCTACCCATACTTTCGTCACCACCGAGGGGACTCCTTTAGAGACTTGCACCTCCTTCAAATACCTTGGGGTCTGGCTTGACCAGCACTTTGACGTTTCCACTCACATTGACTCAATCCACAAGAAACAGTGCCCAAAACTAGGAGCCTTATATCGGAACAAGGGCAGCATCCCTCTGGCAACCTGTAAGGAAATTGTTCAGAAGATGATCCTCCCTATACTTGACTATGGGGATATAGTCTACAGCGCTGCTCCCAAGTCTGTCCTAGCCAGCCTTGATCCTCTTGTCCACTTCTTCTGTCACTTTGCCCTTGACTGCACCCCTTTGAATCATCACTGTGACCTCTACAGGTCCCTTAACCTAACGTCGCTCCAAGATCATAGACACGTCTACAACATCAGGACCACAGCAAAATTCTGGGCACAGTCCCTTCCCTCCCTACCTCGAATCTGCCCTCTCAGCCCTATCACAGCCCACCTACTCCCTCAGGAGTGGAAACTCCTGGCTTCTCCATGTTCCACATATGTCCACATCCAAGGACCAAGTGGCTTTCAAATACCTCATGCCAAAACTTTGGATTGCACTGCCAGCAGGCATTTGGGACTTTAACAACATTTCACATCTAAATCACCTCCTCAAGGCACATTTCTCCTCAACATGCGCTTGCACATAGGGCCACCGAAGGGCAGGTGCCCCAGGTCTCCTTCTCTTATTTAGGGCCTCCAGCTGTGCAGTACCCCTTGCTACTTGCCTAGTGCTCACATCTCCACCCTAGTCTAGTAATTATGTTTAGGTAGAGCAGAGTTAAGTGTGTCACATGCAGTCTCCACACTGAACTGTGGCAATTTTGTGTAATTTGGGTTCATCTCATTTTGCCTACTGTGTTTTAATTTCTATTGACAACGGTTAGGTAGATCAGAGATAGGAGTGTCACATGTAGTCTCCACACTGAACTGTGGTAATTTTGTGTAATTTGGGTGCACTTCATTTTGCCCACTGTGTTTTAATTTCTATTGTACAACATATTGCATTAATCCACCATACACTGGCATGCAAATGTCCTTATAGTTGCTCATGTGCTGTGCACCCTTCTGTGCTCTCAGACTGTTTTTTCTGCATCTGTATATATTGGTTTATTCATTATTGCCTGTTGCTATCTGTAAATTATATATATTCTCTATCTGTATATATTTGTATCTGTATATTATGTACAACTTCCATGTGACTATTTTTTGTATGCTCCATATCCCCTTTCCCCCAGGACACATCTGGAATAGAGTGGTAACCCGCTCAGTATGCCTTCCTAGTAAAACGCTTAAATAAATAAATAAGTGACAACATACAGCCCACTTAAACAACTACAAGAAAAAAATATCATCTCCTTTTCATTTTTCAAATGAAAATCATAGCTGCATTTTTTTTTGTTAAAACTGCCCTTCCTCACCCCTTCCCTTCTGCTGCCAATGGTCTCTGAAGTTAGATGAGAGAACCATGGAACTCAGGCCAAACAGACAAAAACCTGGAGGGAAGTGGGAGAGCGACAGTCCGAGTCTTCATTCAGCTCCATCTGCAAGTACTATAAATCTGCTGCCCCTGAGCTCGCTGGCCACACATGTATACTTCATAAGCTGGGGGGGGGTAGTCTTGTTATGCAGATATGCTCCTACTCTGAGTGCCTGTAACTACTCTTAGGGGGTGGTAAACCCATGGAATCGCACAACTGCAATGGTAACAAACATAAGTAAAATGGCAGCAAACCACACATCTGGTTGTATGAGTTACCACCAGAAACAGTGCATTTGGGCATTTCCTCACTGTAACATGTCACTGCTCAATAACACCTTGCATCAAGTTGGTTAAAACAAAAATCTCTTTCTCTGAAAAACAAGGGAGGGGGAGTCAAGATGATAATCCAGATATGAACCACCAGTAGTAGTACAGTAGCTATAGGCTATGTCCAGAGCAGGAGTCACAGAGCAATGTGCATGTGGGGTGGGGGTCAATGGGATGGAGCAGAAAGCGGGCAAACTGCATAATAACTGCAGGACTGGAGTGGCTGGAAAATGAACAAAACTGCAATGCTGCAGTTATTTAATTAATCTCAAGTGAAATGGCTGTAATGGGGGGTGGGGGGTGGCGGAGACTGAGCTCTTTAAAAGACGTGGCCAGAAGCTGGATAGGGATCATTTTTGCCAAGGCTCCACAGATTGGCTCCACTCTGCACTGGGGAGGGGATGTGGAGGCTGTTCAGTCAGGCAAAGAAAGTAAACGCCATCACTACAACAAAGAGGACTCAGAACTCTAGAGTGCAGAAGAAGTAATATCAAACAACAAAATGACTGCACAAAATGCCAGAAAGCTAGTATTGACAAGCTTCCCACACAGCACCATATGCTGGACTTTTGATAGGACTATTTTCTTACATTACAATTTCCTATTAAAAAAAACCTATTTTGACAACAAAACTATTTTTTATGTTTATAGTTTACTAAGAACAAGCCCTTTTTTTAATGTCAACAAAACAATTCATTTTATAAGTGTAATAAGCTGCTCCAGGGTGTGTATTAAATGATTTTAATGTACTCCCAGGGGCTTAAGCACACTCGGTCTGTTACCCCCTGCCTTTGCACACTCCTGGAGTGTGCATTAAATTCCTTTAATGTACACCCTGCCCTGGCTTATTACTTACTTGTACTGTATCACTCCTAATCATATGTGGATTAAGAAATTACTTCTCCTTATCCTATAGGAAACTATTCCTTCAAAAATGTTAAGAGTATGTGTCCACCATACTGATGGCTAAGTAGCCTCTACTAGGGGAAGCAACAATACTGTCCTTATGTCATCTAGTTCCGAACAAGTGTTTTCCTTAGACGTATTAAACAATTTGCCTATGGATTCTTAATAAATAATGGAAAGTTTTTCTTATATATTGTTTTTTTTGGTTTTTTTACCTTCAGGGGGATCTGTTTTTTGAATGGGAGAATGGATATTTTCATGATCAATAGCTGCAGCAGTGTTCTTTGTAAGTCTGTTTTCATTTTTAGAGCAACTATATAAATCAGTACATCTTTAAAATGGTTGATGTTTACAGTACCAGACTAAAGAAGACACGACAATCTTCAGGACACTAGGTCAGGTTGTAAGGTAGGAACGTCTATATGGGCTCCCTCTCAGGTTAGTGTCTCCAAATGTTCAGGCTGAGCAGATGGCTCCTTGTCTTTATTTGATGGCATTGCATATGTTTCTATGTCGTCCTGGTATTTCCTTCCAAAGACACAGACAGTTTTTGTTCAAGAGCAACACCAGAGCTCACACTTTGCCTTTCTTATTCTGCCCAGAAACTAACTTGTGAGTGAGAAGGTGTAGTAGTGAAATGACTTGATATGGTTGCACTGTCAGCATTGACTTTAAGCGTGGCTTCCACAAATGGCTATTGCAACTGACATAAATATGATATAAGATTCCACTTCTCAGAGATAAGTTTGACATCCCATTGCCCTACGGCATGGTCCATGGTATACTGGTACACTAATTTGTGTTGCTTCTGAAGTCTCTACAACATGTCAGTGCTGGAGTTCCAACTGGTGGCAAATTCTTGTTAAAGCTGATGTAATGGTAAGTTATTTTGTTTTTGCAGATATCAAAATACTTTGCAAGCTTTTGTAGCATGCCTGAAGTGACCTCATATCATTGGTACACCACACGGTATATTCTGCACACTCCTGTCTTCTCTATATTACTAGACTGAGTGCATGCACCAAGCATGATATATGCACAAACCCACCATCCTATAATGCTTTCAGAATATAGCTCAATTATCTGAAAATACAAATCCTGAAGAAAGGCCAGTAGGGAAAAGTCATTCTGGAAACCATTTCTTTAGCTCCTATAAAATGTTTACTCCACTCTGATTTTCTTTCTTAAAGCTGGCAATATAGATGCTAGCCTGTTTTTGAGGACTCTGAGTCCCTATTGGTGGCAGAGGATTTTGTAAATAATGTAAATTGTATGCTGGGTGCATTGCAGTGACAGTCATGTAGACTGCTTTGGGACAACTTATTCACATCTGGTGTTATATATTGAAGTGCAGCAACTGAGATGGTCAGATATTGTTAGATATTTAATGACATTTCAAAAGGGCTTTCTCTATCCCGACAATACAGCAGTTCTGTAGTGGAGGAACATACAGAGCCCAGCATTCAGATTTAGAATGGGATACTTCTGTTCAGAAGTTTGCCAGATGATTTTTGTTTTTTTTATTTCTTAGCATCCTACATAAACAGGAGACATACAGACTCAGTAAAACAACAGTTCACACACCTCTGCTCCTTGGTGTTTTTTTCAAGTGATGTGGGCCCCCTCTAGTTGACTCTTTGTAGTGTGCATTCATTAAAAAAACACCAGGGGCCTGATATTCAAATGTTTGCATGGGTACTAACCGGTCTTTGCAAGTGCAAACCTAGGTTTGCATTTTATCCCCATATTCAAAAGGGGCTGTTGCATGGGCAAAGAAGGGTTGTGCCTGTGCAAAACATAATGTATGCAGGTCAGAAAAGGGAGGGGCATGGCCATGAATAGCCATGCTACCCCATATTCAGTGGCATTGCACACTACAAAAGGATTTACCATAGGCCTTTTGAGCAACACAAATACAGCTGAACAAAAGCCTGACTTACTCCAGACAACCATAGCAACTGCTGGAGGTAATGCAGCCACCTAGCTGGTTGGCCACTGGAGGAGCACACCCACCCTCTGTAGTCCCAGGCACTCCCTTGATCACCAGTCCTTAAAGCAATAAATTAAATCCCTGGTGCTAGTGGTACCCCTCCTTCCAATTGCCAGCCATAGTACAATGGAAAACTGTCCCTGTTAACCAGTTGCCCCCCCAGACACCAATCCACTGCAATGCCATAATCCCTGGTTTCTAGCAACACCTCCCACTGTGGCAGCAAACATCCTCCTGTCACCGTGTCAGTCCCCTGTGTGCCATGGGTGCATACGGCAACCTGTGCATCCCTCCTCCCACCTCCTCGGCCAGCTCTAGTATGTTCAGTCAGGCACTGCACCTCTTATTTATAGGACAGGGTGACATGCCTGTCCGATAAATAAGAGGTGTGCTCCCTGCCTGGATATACAGTGGAAAATGGAGGAAGTGTGCATAGGGCTGTGCTTGTCACCATATGCACCTGCTGCACTGACAGGAGTGATAAGGTGACTGGGGAGTGGGTTTTCTGTGCCATGGTGGGGGGATGCTAGATGCCAGGGATTATGGCATTGTTGTGGATCAGTACCCTGGGAGGACCACTGGATACCAGGGAGGGTTTTTAGTTGTACTATGAGCTGGTGATTGGGGGGGACCACAAGCACCAGGGACATGTATTTTTTACAGTATGTGCAGGTAATCAGAGGGAGGTGGGAGAGGGGACCACTAGCACAAGGGATTAATATTTACTACTGTACAGGCTGGCAATCAATGGGATGGGGACCACTAGCACCAAGGGCTAAGTGGCTTTATGTCATACAGTATGGGCTGGTGATTGGAGGGGGAGGATTACTAGCACCAGGGATTTGTGTTTATTACTGTATGGGCTGGTGATCAGAGGGAAGGGGAGGGGGGGACCACTTGCACCAAGGATTTGTGTATCACACAGTACAGAATGGTGATCAAGAGGGGACCAAAAGCACCAGGTATAGCTACATAGCTTTGGAACTGGGCAATTAGGGGGGTGGTGCCACATTAACCTGCTTCACTACTCATGCAAATGAGCCCATAATGCGTACCTTTGAGTATTCCACATAGCACTTGGTCATTAACCATTCCGGCAGTGTACTTTTGGGATCCATGTCGAGGTAGCACTAAATGACAGTGCTGTGTTGACATGACCCTATATTTTAGTTGAATAGAGCTGAACTGCTCTTCAACTGCATATAGCATATTTAGGCTTCTGGGCAATTGCAAAGTGCAGTGCAAAGTGTTGTGCACAGCTTTGTGCTATCTCAAATATCAGGCCCCAGTACAATAATTAATCACACATAACACAACAAAGTGTACGTATAAATATTAGTGTGTGTGTGTGTGTGTGTGTGTGTGTGTGTGATTAAAATCCAAATTTTCTTTTGACTCAAATCTGTTTCTCATTTTCAGGCACATTTTTAATGCATGTTTGTGGATAGTGGGGTCCATCAGGAGTCAGTTTTGGTCCCTGTATTATTTAACATCTTTGTCTCCTCTGTAAGTTGAATGGGTAATGCATGGCTTTGCAAGTTTGCTTACAATGTTAAAATAGGATCAACTCTCAACAGATATGAGGATGTCTTTCCAAATTTCAGAAGGAAATAACATAATAGCTGACTGAGCCTTAAATAAAAAGCTTAAATTTAATATACTGTAGATAAATGAAAAATTATGCATTTGGGGAGAAAAAAATATGAAGGCAAAGTACTCTCTCTATGGAAGAGAATTAGCATTTATAGATTTAGAGAAGGACTGAGGGGTATTGGTAACAAATAGTCTAAAATTTGATGTTCAGTGTAAACATGTTGCTAGCAAAGGAAATAGAATAATTACCTATATAAAAAGAAACATCAGGAGCAGAGATAGAGAGGTGTTGATAGCTCTCTATACTTCTCTGGTCAGGCCACATATGGAGTACTGCATACAGTTTTAGGTGCCATTAATAAGGGATATATTAGAAGACTAGAGGGTGTACAGAAAAGAGCAACTATGCTGGTCTTGAATATCAAACATCTACCCTATGAGAATAGACTAAGAATTAGCAATGTACTCCTTACATTATAGGAGATTATGAGGAGAACTCTGCTTAGTATATAGGGCATATGGCAAAAGAGATTGTGGGAATGTGTCAGATCGGAAGCCAGAGAATTCTGTAGAGACACTAGGGGACATGATCTGTTGTTAAAAGGAGAAAATTACAAAAAGAATCAAAGAGGAGCATGGATCAACCACAGCGTTGTTTCCACATGGAATAATTTCCCTAGTACAGTAGTAAATACAGTAAAACCTGCTAGGATCAAGTGCAGTGTCACAGTTTCCCTGCATGACAAAAGAGATTAACTCCCATTGAAATGGCATTGTTCCCTGCAGTAACTCTACTACAGAATTATGCAGAGTTGGGCATGATCCATATTCTAGCATGAGCATTTTCACGAAATCACTTGATGCAGTTTGACAAAAGGGGAAATAGTAAGATTGACTTAAACTGAACAACAAGTCACAATGGCTAACACTAATTGACTTGAAACCATCATATGAGACTATTCTAGTTTAACTACAAAACATTTGTCTATTAATAGCTACTGTATATGGTAGCTCCCTCATATTTCACAGCATATTTCAAGTTCCTTCCTTCACTGCACTTTATTTTATCTGAAACAACATTTTAAAAAATATATACAGTTAGACTGGATTTAACAGTAGTGGTGCTGACTCCATTTGGTCATTAAGACCTGCCATCTGGAGTATCCCAAAAATGTAGATCCAATATACTTCGCTCTTAGGTAGTGGTTTCTTCATTTCACCCACCTGTGTCCTACTGTAATTTTCCAAAGCCTATAAATTTCAGTATGTGCCCTTCCCACCACATCTTCCACATGCACAGCTAATGCATATTTTCTATTTTTTGGTGCTATTGTCTACAGGTTTAATCCAGTTCTCTCTTTGAATTTTCTGTTAGCCTGACTAACATAGAACCCCCTACATGAGCATATGGCTAGATGTAATACATTGATCAAACTGCAGTTGATGAATGTATTGATTTAGATTTAGAAAATACAAGGTGTTTTCCACCTTATTGAAATTCTTGCAATGACCACATTTTATAAACATTTGGCAATGTTGCAACTAAGTGAATATTTCAGTAGTAGGTTGTCTACTGTGGACTTATTCATACCTTACATTCCTTGCTCCTTTGTATAGAATGTGAAGTGGTTGCTGTGCACATTCCCTTAGTCTTGGTTCCACATTCAAGATTTGCAGATTTCTTATAATTTCAGTGCCCTTGCATCACACAAATAAATCAATATGCAATTCATGTGTTTGAAGTTCCTCACTATTAATGCTTACCCTCAGTGTCAAGAGGGCCCCCCCCCCATTTATGTTACCCAGCTCTGGAAGTGTCCAGCTCTGTCCAAGTTCTACTAATAATGTATTCTCAACAGTCTCTCTCTGTCTCTCTCTCTCTCTCTTCCTCTCTCTCTCTCTTTTGCAGACCATTTTGTAAAGCATCAGCATATTCTGTATATGTTCCCAAAATGTTGCAGTTGCATTTGGTATGAAGAAACAGGCCTTTACAAATAATAAACACTGTGTGGTGGAGGTGGCATCTATCAACTGCCAACAGTGTATTACTATCTTTTATGACATACCTTAGGGAGGTTGATACCTCTCATGTGCCTTCTAGTCTCATACCAAAATCTAGAAATTGGATTTCTTCTTTACTCCATATGGATGCAAATTTAAAACAATATGGTACCTTGGACTCGTGAAAAGTCAATTTATGACAGAATGTCATGAGGAGCTACACAAGGGCCCCCAAAGGTTTATTTAATGTATACTTAGGGATTCAAGGAGATTCCAGGAAGAGATAACTACTAATCTAAAGTAAAAGGTGCAGAACCCAAGTCAGTTTGCATAATACCCTGAGTCCTAGGAGTATAAAATAATTTTGGATTGCAGCATTGATAAGATAGATGAAAAAACTAAAATCAATAAACAAAACATGTTTATTAGGGATGAGCAAGATTATGCCAACAACAGAACCTAGGATGGGGCAAAAAAGCTTAAGCCAACTTTTAAAATAAACAAAAATATTTCAGCAGTGAAGACAATTCAGTTGAAAGCTATAGCCGATCCACAATTTTTTTTTTTTGAGGACAATTCATACCCCTTGCCCTCATCTCAGAAGCCCAGAATGATCCTGAGAAACAACAGAAATAAACTGAGAACAAGGATGGGCAGTAGGACAAAAAAACAGCAAGAGGCTGGCAAAACAACCGTGTGAGGGGCAAACAAGTTTAAAGAGCAGATTATGCCTTTGGGAAAACTTTGGAAAACATAGTATTTAGACATAATTCAATTTGTATTGCATACTTATTCTATAGATTTCTCCTCTCCATTATTAATTACTAAAGAAATTCCCACAGAAACAAGAAATTTACCCTTAAGAGTTCATCTGCCTCAATAGCTTATTTTCTGCTTTAAATTATAATGCTCTGTTTTGACATCACAGTCTGCTGCCATGGAAGTAGCAATAGAAGCTAATAAACCTTCAAGAAACAATTATCCTTTGTTCATGCATGTGATCTCAATAAATAGTGGTCCCTTGTTATAAGGAATCACTCTGGAGACATCAGTTTTGTTCATTATAGCAAGGGTTCCTTATAGATGAAATGCTCAAAAATGCCATGGGAAAAACACACTTAAAATGCCATCATAACATAGCATAGCACATAATGTATTTTATTGAAAACCATCAGTTTAAATAGCCAAACTGTCATAAATGTGTTTTTACATAATGTTTAAAAAGTAATAAAAAAAGTCTTCATCTGGTTTTAGTTTTTAAAGTAAATGTCTAAAGAGAATTGAATATTACATCCCCTGGTTTGTTCAGCCCATGCCTGCAAGATGATTTTTTTTTACTTGTAAAACCAGCAGTGATGATATATACAGCTGTTGTTCCAGGAATCACAAACCTGTTTCAAATCCTGCCAGCACATCCTCAGCTGACATTAGTGTCTCTTCAACATCCTTGGCTTGCACCTGCAGGTCACATTCCTCAACAGCTCACCTGTCATTTTTAATCTCTGCAATAATATCATCTTTCATCAGTGACTTGGTTATTGGGCATGTCATCAACATAACAGCACTCAGTCAGTTGCTTGCTGCCATTCACAAGCTGCAGGTTGCATGCCAGCTGGAGAGATTCAATTTCATCAGTGTACTCTATGTTTCTTTCAGAATCAAGGTCATCACTGTCATTTAAGTTGGGATGTCCAACAAGAGGACCCAGTGCATCCTTCCAGAGGTTGTTTATTTTGGGGGAGTCATCTGGTCCCATGCCTTAGTGGTTACACAGTATATGTCTTTAATAGTGTATCCCTTTAAGAAGCTGAGTAGTTCTGATCCACTGTCTTGGGATATTATCTCCTGTTGCAGCTGTTTTTGGTACAGTTTTCCTTTTTAGTTTTGCAGTAACAATTTTATAAGATGGCCAACAGAGTTAAGCTAGCCCTGGCAAAACGAAATACAGGTGAGGAGGTACAGGCAAAGTGGGTAAGCATTAAGGATGCAATACTTGAAGCAACATCCCATTGTATTAGAGAAAAGGAAGTACAAAAGAAGGAGGAAACCACTTTGGTTCTCAAAAACAGCAGCAGAAGAGGTCAGAGCCAAAAGGATGGCCTTCATAAAATATAAGGGAGCACAGCAGGATGAAGATAGGGAGGCATACCAAACTTCCCTAAGGGAAGCAGGGAAGGCAGTAAGGCAGGCAAAGGCCCAAGCCCAGGAAACACTAGCACAAACAGTAAAAGAAGATGACAAGACTTTCTATAGATACATTAGTGAAAGGAGAAAGTCCAGAGGGGGTATTGCTAAGATCAAAGGGGATAAGGGGGCATGTGAGGAGGAGGACCATGTAAAAGTATCTGTCCTAAATAGATACTTCTGCTCAGTATTTACTGAAGAGAAGGTAGGGCAGGGCCCACAGCTCAGCACCATGGACACGGGGGGGGTGTGTGCACTATTCCCTTCACAAAAGAAAGGGTCCTACAAGAGCTCAATAAGCTCAGGGTGGACAAGGCAATGGGACTTGATGGCATACATCCCAGGGTACTAAAGGAGCTAAGGGTGGAACTAGCAGAGCCATTAGCAGAACTGTTTAGTGAGTCTTTGAGCATAGGAGAGGTCCCAGAAGACTGGAGAAGGGCTCATATGATCCCGCTCCACACGAGTGATAGCAAGGAGGAGGCAGGGAGCTACAGACCAGTCAGTCTTACCTCTTACCTCAGCAGTGGGCACGATTATGGATGCACTCCTTAAGGAAAAAATAGTGCAATACCTGGAATCTAAACGAGCACAGGATCCAAGACAGCATGGGTTTAAAACAGGAAGGCCCTAGCAAACTAATCTCATAGATTTCTTTGACTGGGTAACGAGGGTGGTGGACCAAGGGGGAGCAGTTGATGTCACCTACCTTGACTTCAGCAAAGCTTTTGATACTGTTCCACATAGAAGATTGATTAATAAGCTGGGTAGGCATGGGGTGAGTCAGAAGTTGTTCAGCTGGTGGCAAACTGGTTGACAGACACAAAACAGAGTGTGGTGGTAAATGGTATACAGTCAGAAAAGATGAAAGTCACAAGTGGAGTACCTCAGGAATAAGTCATGGGGCCAGTCCTCTTCAATATCTTCATTAGTGACATTGCAGATGGACTGGAGGGTAA
Source organism: Neoceratodus forsteri (assembly GCA_016271365.2). Taxonomy (NCBI): domain Eukaryota; kingdom Metazoa; phylum Chordata; order Ceratodontiformes; family Ceratodontidae; genus Neoceratodus; species Neoceratodus forsteri. Next base: position 874,616,206 of record CM057458.1, on the reverse strand, counting down.
GGTTAGTCTGTTTGCAGATGACATCAAGATCTACAACAGTGTAGATGATCCAGACGGGCTGGGCAGAATGAGAAGAGATCTGGATAAACTAGCAAAATGGTCAAAATAGTGGCAATTGGGGTTTAATGCAAAGAAGTGCAAGATCATGTACATAGGGGAAGAGAAACCCTGAAGCCACCTATAGGATGGCAGAGGAGCTGCTGGCAGTTACAAGGGAAGAAAGAGACTTGGGCATCATCATCAGGATGACCTGAAATCATCCAAGCAGACCACTAAAGCAGTAGGTAAGGCTAGAGAGATGTTGGGGTGTATTAGTAAGGGTATCACAAGTTGGAAGAGGGAGGTAATAATCCCTCTTTACCAGACACTTGTTAGACCCCATCTGGAGTACTGCATGCAGTACTGGAGGACACACCTTCACAAGGGTATTAACCAAATTGAGGAAGTCCAGAGAAGGGCAACCAAAATGGTGCGGGGACTGCATCCAGAAAATGAATGAGGACAGATTAAAGGAGCTCAATATGTATACCCTAGAGCAAAGGAGGGAGAGTGGTTATATGATCGAAACATTCAAACACCTTAAGGGCATTAACAAGGTGAAAGAGTCTAACATGTTTCAACATAAGAAAAATAGCAGGACAATAGGACACAGCATGAGATTAGACAGAGGCCGATTAAGGGGTAATGTGAAGAAGTTCTTTTTCACAGAAAGGGTGGTGGATGCATAGAAAGGCCTAACTCAGGAAGTGGTGGATATGAATACAATGCAGGGCTTCAAACAGGCATGGGATACACATAAGGGAGCAATACAGATGAGAATGAATAGATAGGCCATTGACAGAGCAAAGGCTGATGGCACATTCATAAGGTAGAAAAAGAAATGGGCAGACTGGATGGGCCTTGCGGTCCTTATCTGCCATCAACTTCTATGTTTCTATGTATTTGTATTTGCAGTATTTAAGCTAGCACTTTATTGATTTCAGGTGTCAATCAGTCAGTAAGATAAAAGGAGCTGAAAGAATGGAACAACAATAAAGTAGCAATACAGGGATTTATGACTGGTCATCAACAAAATTTGTGTTGAATAACTAAACAGAAAAACTGGCAGATGATTTCATACACAGCAACATGGTTTCTTCAGGGAGCTTCACCCCCCTGACCGCCCCCATGTGGGGGGTTGTGCCCACTGCACCCCCCCACTATATAATCAACTCAAAGTTAGAGCTGATAAGGGGGGGTGCAAGACCCCTGAAAGACAGTGCTGGGGTCCAGTGCCGACACTACAGCTACCTGGAGCTGTAGTCACTGTAGTGTCGGTGAATGTCGAAGTTTCATTGTCAGGTGGGTATACCACAATATAGCAATCAAGCAATTAACAGTGACCACAGTTAGGTAGAGATACATTTTAAGCATGCAGTTAAGCAGTTGATAATGAGTTCTAAATATCCTGTTCATTATAACCAGGATTCATTATAACGAGGGATGTTACAGCAAGGAGCCACTGCAATGGGGATTAAAAAACAGAGCTAATGAGAAATATATGCTACTTTCTGTCCAAATATTATGTGTTTCAATGTTCTTCTTGAGGTGCTGGTGGCTCTTTATTTACTATATATTTTTTTATCCAGCTAAGTACCCTAGGCAATCAATGCCTATTTTCAGTTACGAGCCAGGAAATTACATAAAATATTCCATAAAAGGTAATAAACTTTAAAAGGGGATAAAAATATTAACTAACCCTGAGTCCACAGAAAAGGGTTAAAGAAACAATGGCATAAATCTATTAAAACAAGCACTGTCAGACAGTGAAGTTAAAGTCCTGAATTATTAAGTTTTGTACCCAAAGCAAGGATAAACAAGTTTGAAACTTACGTGGACTTAAACAAGTTTAGTTACCTAGTATATCTGAAGTGCTTCTTCAGCCCTGACACTATGCACAGATTGCATATCCCAAATGAGGAACATGGAGAGGAGGGATATCATCCTCACCACAGAGGAATGAGGAAAAGAAAGAGGCCTCACATTTAAATAAAAATGATTAACATTTTGACCACCTATGAACCCCACAGCCTCAGTATTCTTCAAAACGTGTGAAAAAAATCTGTAAGAAATCTGTGTGTGAAACAATGTGGACAATTATAATATCACAAAAGAAGAAAATAAACTCTGAATGAGCTGGCAAACAATCCAGCCTTAACCCTTAAAGTGGAGAATAAAGAAGGGAGCATGATAGTTATGGACTCAGGGAAGTGCATACGGTAGGTAAATTGTAAATTGTAAGGCAACAAGGTATACAGACGTCTACAATCAGATCCTACCCCTGGAAAAGAGAAGGTGGAGGAATTGGAGATTGAGAGAGCTTATGAAGAAGCAAAAACAAGAGACTGCTGTACTGTTAACCACCCAGTTCATCCAGTTTTATACAGTATGTATTGCCCAAAATACGTAAGAGTCTTGCGGATCCATTGGGACATCCCATAATTTTGTAGACTGGTTCCCTTACAAAGCCTTTGTATCTTTATATGGATAGCTTTATTATGCTGATTTTCTTATCCTGCGGTTCTATATACAGGATACCAGAGATATTTTTAAAGTCCTAGACAAGGTCCGCATTGAGAATAAGCAGTTACCATGTCATGCTGAATTTGTAATCTGTTTACACGAATATTCCACACATCTATGCTTAAGGGCATAGGGATATTTCCTTCACTGGACAGACTTTCAACAACCCAACCACATTGTTGTTAGTGAATTTAGCCAAATTAGCTCTTAGCAATAATACCTTTAGTTCTATGAATAATTTTTATGTAGAGCTACAGTAAGTGGAACAGAAATGGGGACAACAGGAGAAATGTTTGCCCACAATTATATCTCCTGGGCAATGAAGAAGAGGGAGGAGAAGAAGAACAACATCTACTAAAGCACTAATCCTCTTCTGAGTCAGATTGAACTATGGTTACCATTTAATGATGACATTGTGATGGTGTGGCAGGGGACAATAGATGAACTATTTGACTTTGTAAGGTATCTTGAGTCTTAGGTACCATTCTTTCAAGTTGAAACTGTATGGAGTACTGAAGAAATACAATTTCTGGATCTCAGTAGGCTAAAATGGGCAGGAAAAGTATTAACCTCACAGTATAATTAACCACCAGATCACAATACTCTGTATGCAGGTGATAGCTGCCACCCCATCACACAATAGTAAATGAATGGATGAATAAGTCCATAGTAGACAACAACTCAGTTGCCACCATTATCCAAAGCTTGTAAAAAATGAAGTTGTTGCAAGTAGAGATGTGAGAAATTGGCAAATTTTGTTATGCAAAATATTTTGTGAAATTTGGCCGTTTCGCAAAATTTTTCACGGAAGCAAAATTCAGAATTTCACCTGCAGAATGCAAAATTTTGCCCACAGAAGGTGAAATTTTGTCCAAAAAATGTTTAAAATTGCCTATCGGTGAAATTTCACCACTTTTTCAGTGAAATTTCACATTTAGTGGGTGAAATTCCACATTTCACACCATGCGAAATATTTTGCATAATGGGCAAATTTCACAAAATATTTTACATAGCGAAATTGCCAATTTTGTTGGAATTTCACCTGTGAAATATGATTTTACAACATCTCTAGCTGCAAGTATTGCAATGTGATAGAAAACACTTTGAATTTTCTAAATCATAAGGATGGTAGGTTACTGAACATCAGTCTATTCATTATCTGCAACATGGGTAATGTAATGTATCTAGCCACATGCTCCTGTGAGAATTTTTATGTTGGACAGACTAATAGAAAATTCAATGACAGCATCAGAGAACACCTGAGGGCAGTAGTGCAGAAATATACAAAATATGCATTAGCTGTGCTTGTGAAAGACATGGGGGGGGGGGAGGGCCATATGATAAAGTTATATGTATATAGGGGACTATCCATTATTGTGCGGATTGCCTACTTGCTGTGGATCCACAGCCCATAGCAATCCTAAGTGATAATGCTGCACACTGAGGGTCCTGCAGACCCCTGTGAGCATGCACAGAAGGGATGCATATCCCTCCTACATTGAATCTGTCTGGCCAGTCAAGCAGCTATTCATGTAGCTTTTTTTTGGGGGGTCTGGAGGGACACGTCTGCATTCTGCACCAATTTGTGAATGTGCAGAGTGCTGGTCAAGGGGGAAGATGATACACAGACAGGGACTCTGTCATATCCATTATGTACCCCACCGGATTTTGACCACACACGGTGGTAGACACAATCACCACCTGTCATGCTGGTCCAGCCCACTGGGTGGACAGGGAGGGCTGGGAGGAGCCATTTTGGCACTAATCCATAAAGATCAAACTTTCCCCTCCTGCATCTTCCCACAATCCCCTGCTTACTTGGAGCAGGGGATCCTCTCCAGAAAAGGAGGGGCATCCAATTGAATATCTGCCTGTGTCCCTCTATCCACCCCCCCCCCACAGCAGTGTTCAAGGTGTGGCACTGTGGACAGGCACTATGTGAAGAACAGGGTAGTGCATAATGTGTACCATACACCTGTCTGCTGGTGTGGAGTTACACAGGCCTGTTACACATGAATTGCATGTACCAGGCCCCACATTGATGCATAGCTCCACTTAGAAAGTTACAGTGGGTGATGTGGAGAGAGCCCTAGCCAAGAGGAAAGCATACTTGATCTGCCAGTTAGGAGCACTCCAGATAGGCACCGTATGTTCCTGCAGTGTATTGTGGAGCCTTCTAGCACTGTGCTAGAGAGAACGGTCTCTTTCAGAACTGAAGCAGTTCTGCAGGCAGGCAGGGACTTCTCTAAATATCTCACAGAATTATTGTGAAATGTCTTCCCATGTTGGTTGCTGCAACTGTCTTCTTTTAATAGGAGATGACTGCAATGTACTGGCTACCTTCTGACAGAGTTCCCTGTGAAAAGCTGGCACAGCATGTGTTGCAAAATATTTATATCAAGTGCAATCATTGCAGAAATTGTTATATTTAACTGCAGACCAGCTGGATGTCTTTGGCAATGTTTGATCATCATTCAAAAGCCTGGTGCATCATTTACTGCTTCTAAGGTTTGCTGGCACACTGGAAAAGTGGAAGAAGAATCCTTTCTGTTTAAATTTAGGAGCCTTCTTATTCTAATAAAGACCAAGCAGATCAAGTAGATGACATGGTGGACACATACAGAGCTCCTCTCAGAGACTGGGGTGTTTTGTATTAGATATCAAAACATTTACGATTACCAGCAGACTGACTGCCACTGTCAACCTCTGCAACGCACTCTTCCATGTCACTCTGTTAGTTGTAATTTAATATCCCTGTCTCACATAGTGGTTTTATTTGCTTCAAGTGTCTTATTGAGACTGAAGTGTCAAGGTTGCCTGTTTGTCTACATCTGCTGAATGAAACCTTACACAAACAGCATATTGTATGCAGGCTGCTCTTTGTGTCAAGGTGGGAAAAAAACTTCAAACTGAAGAGGATTCCTTTATAACTTTTGCCATTGGCACTGTAACTTCTGAATCATCATCTGGCATTTTTATGTTTATTTCTTACCTTCCTCTTCAATATCCACAGTGGATGATTCAGTGTGAGCAGTCTACCTTCAGCTGGGGAGACAGGTACACTTTCCTTAGCACATGGTCCTAATCATTTTTTCTCTGAAAAACATTCCCCAGGAGTAAAAACAAATTCTAACACTAATGCATCAAAACTCTAATAAACTTTTTATAAGTCATACGCAGTTTTATGTCTACCCCATTTGGGTGTAAAGAATGGAGATTTTCATATAAAAAGTCACACGATGCAAACACACCCAGTGTTTTGTCACTCCTGAGGCAAAACTAAATTATTTCAACAGCACTCAAAACATCTATTCCAAGAAAGAGCACATACTTATAGCACAGAAAACTGCTGCCTTCACATGGATTGCCACAATTACAGATACCACCAATAAAGCATTCTCATGCAGATCCAGACATGGATTTATGTCCACGAGGGAGATGCATGGATGCAAGTGGATTGCATGCGCACTGATGAGCTACATATCATTGATCACACTCAGCTTCATCTGATGAGCAGGTGTTTTGAATATTTAGAACTGCAAATATGATCTGCCATGTCTGATGTTTCTACTGTGGTTGATGGCAAGAGGATTAGTGCATTATTATTTCACACACAAGTTAAAATGCTATTGAAAACATTTTATTTTTCTTCGGGAGTATTCAGTACATGGGGAGGTGGGTGTTACACCATGCAGCTTTTTATTCCCCGGGTGTGTTACTCTGCCTTTCCACAATTGAAGATTTCTGTGAAATGTCATCATCAGTGCCAGTATCATGCACCACCTCTTTTTCAGGAATGTACTCACTACTGCTGCTGACAAAATGGTCTGACTTTGAAGAGTTCACAGAGGAATGAGATACAGTAAAACCTTTAGAAAGTGGTGCATTGTTTTCACTTGTGATTATTCTTTCCTTTCAACAGTATGTAGTGCCTGTAACTGGCCATTTTGTCACATTTGCCAAACCTACTTTTCTTACCTGTTGGTTCATCAAGCAAGGATGAAACTTTGCTTGTTACCTTTTGATTGACTTGTGTTTGACTGAGAATCACCTGTAGCCACAGGCAAATAGGATGGAACCTCTGTCAACAAGGAAGACTCAGAGGATGAGGAAGATAAACTAGGAAAAGAGGATTATCCATCACAACTTTTACAGCACACATATGCATCACAAATGTGTTTTGGAGGTGTCTTCTGCTAGGCTGATGCACAGCCTGAAACCTGAATCTGATCCTGTCTCCACCCTTCTGTGCTGGGTCTTCTCCAGTTTTCATTGTGCATCTCTCCAGGCTGGTCACATTCTGCTTTAGCTCTCTGCCAACAGTTACAGTTTCAGTAAGTTTGCTTAAAGTTTGAGTTTTATTTTTCTGACTCCTTTGGAGGATACATGCGTCACTACACAATATAGGCATTCTGTGAATGTTTATTGGAATTTTTATGGCATTTTGGTGGTGTTCTGAGTGCTGATTTAGAGCTGTAGCTTGCAGGGTAACCCCTTGATCACCCCCCAGCCATGCCAGTTGTTTTGAGTTTTAAACAGGCTTCTCAATGCTGCTCTTTGGTTTGTCTACCCTTTAAGCTAATACTAGGTTGCATGAGTTTGCTGTTGTTGGAAATTAAACACAGGCTCCTTTTTTTGCTGATTGTGATAGTTAAGTGAGGTACAAAACCTCAAGCAAATGTTAGAGTGAATGGTGCAATATCTAGTTTCCTGACTATACAAAGAGGAACACAGCAGGGTTATCCCTTGTTCCCCCTCATTTTAGCCCTCATTATTGACCCCTTAGCTGAACTAATCCAATATCACCCTGATTTGGAGAGGATAAGGGTGGGGAGAGAAGAAAACAGAATTTGCCTTTATGCTGATGACACCATGTTATATATAAAAAGCCTGTTATAGTCAAATCCAATTCTTGCCCATTTACTTTCTACCTATGGCCAAATCTCAGGTTTTAAAATCGACAATGATAAGATTGAGATTCTTTTGGTGAGTGGCTTATGCATGCCGGAATTAATACAACTACTCTCCTTTATATAGACCTCGGCTTGTATTCAGTACCAGTGCATTCACATCCCCCTCAATCTGAAACACCTTTATGAGGGGAAATATGGCAAACACTTAAAATAAATATTTACAGACCTGAAATGATGGGAGCTCTTACTTCTGACCCTGATGGGCCGAGTTGAGACTATCAGTATGAATATACTTCCCCATTTTTTATTCTTATTCTTATTTAGTTCCCTTCCTTTGCATATTCCTACCTCAGAGTGGAAAAACAATGAATACAGCTCTGCATCTTTTCATGGGGGTGGGAGACGAAAATCCAGGATAACCTGGGATACCCTGCTTTGACCTAATACACAAGGGGGTCTCGGTTTACTTAATTTACAGATTTATTATTTAATGGCTTAATTAATACCTTGGGTTACTTATCATAGACAAGACACACAGAAGTTGTGGATGGGGATGGAAGTGAGGGGTGCCCCAGTGGCCCAACCACTTATTGATTTTATAGAAACACCAGCCAGACTAAAGAAATGCAAATCATCCAACCCCTGGCAGGAACAACTGTATAAAATTTGGAGTAAAGTCAAAACAGACCTGGGTTTAAACCACTCACTTTCCAACAGATCAGAGATTGTTTCCCACTCTCTGTTTGCCCCCCTCTCCCCAGTTGGACCACTCTTTCACTAGATCAAAACATCAGGGCCTGACTCATTTTAGGCAATTCTTAACACAGAGTCAGGTTAAATCCTTTTGGAAAATACAAGAATATAAGCTGCCTACCACCCACTTCTTTTGTTATTTCCAAGTGACTTCCTTCCTGAAACAAGACCTTAATCTCCACAGAGTTCTGCAAGATCCACATCCTCTGGAGGACCTAATTTTACAGGCAGCAAATAATATAGAGGAAACACATTTAATCTCTGAATTGGTTAAAACATATCTGCACAGTACTATAACCGAACCCCCGAGATGTCAAATAACTTGGGAACAAGAGGTCGAGTTGCAACTTGATTCTCAGGTGTGGCACCACATTTGGGAGGGAATCTTTAGAACCTCAGCCTCTAATGTTTGGAGGGAGTTTTGTTGGAAACTCATAGGTAGGTTCTTTAATACACCGACCAGAACCAGCATTACAACCCATCCTATTCAGAACACTGATGGAGAAAATGTGGGAAGATAGGTACACATCTCCATATATTTTGGGATTGCCCAATACTGTCCCCTTTATGGGCGGAAGTAACTGAAAAATATAGGATTATGACTGGGTGCAACAAACCCCTCTCTTTTCAACACATGATATTGGGAGTATTTCCAAAGGGGAGGGCCTCCAATAGGCAAACATCTTTTATAGGAATTATGTTAGCTGATGCAGGAAAAACCATTAGAAGATGGTGATTAAACCAACCCCCCCCCACACACACACACACACACACTTTACAAGAGTGGATCAACATAATTAAATAAATATTAAGGGTTGAAAGAATTACTGTAGAGCTACATTTACAAAAGGATAAATTTAACAGCACATGGTTACCATTTATGAACCTGATAGAAGAAATAGAGGGTATATCTGTGTATTCCCAGTAAGTTTTCACTTTTTAAACTGGTAGGATGAGATTTCTAAATTTACCTCACAGCTATGATTAAAACTTTTAGGAAACTATTGTAATCATATAACTTGGCTTACAAATAACCAGCCAAAGTCTGTACTAGTTCATTGTTTATTTTCTTTTTTCTTTTTACAATTTGCTCTTTATGAAATAAGATAAGGAATAATGCAGAGGATTGATAACTGGCAGACAGTGATGGTAACACAAGGGAATGAAGGACTGAGATTAGTTAGGATTGCTTCTCTCACACACAGAAATCTGTTATGGACCACCACCTAGACAGAGATAGGACAGAAGAGAACATCAGAGGAGTTATTTCTTAGAAGGTTCTTCTTTTTTATTAATAATTGTCTAACTGATGTACCATATTGTTCATCTGCCATATTACATGAATTATAAATCTGCATATTGGTCACTCTGTTTGTATCTCTGCAAACATCCAATAAACTTGAGTTTTAAAATAAATTTAAGTGAGGTACAATTGCTTACCTGTAAAAGGAGTGACAATCACAGCTGCCTGAAACCTCTGCTTTGTGAATGATTCTGGGCATGTATGTGCTGCATCTGCCATTGCACTGCAGGTTCTAGAGTTGCACTGTCACTGTACATCCTGTGTTTGCAGGAGGCAAAGCCTCTGCTCCAAGGATGATCGAGGAAAGGTACTGACTAGCTCTTCCATCCCCTCTAGATCTGCTCAGAGAATGTAACACTTTGGAACAAGTTGCACCTCTCGAGATGTGCAGGAGTTTGTTTTTATAGTTGCTTCCAACCACGCACTCCTCAAATACTGCTACTTTTGCTTTTGATGTGCTTTCCTTTTTGTTCATGCCTAGGAAAGCATTGCAGCATTCTACTACTGCTTGCAGAGCTTAGACAAGTCCTGCCCATAAATCTCACTCATTGGAGGTCAGCCACACAGCTTGCAACTAACAGGAATATTTGGTTGCAGTGTGGGATGTCAGAGACTTTTTGGTTACCTGGGGCTCACTGTACACCTTTGCTCCTGCTGGCAGTGTTTCCTTTGTTGATTTTCAACTTCTCTTCTCTATGCTTCCCCAGGAGGAGGGGGGGGGTATGCTCTGCTGCTCCATTGTTCCAATTTTAGGCAAGATTGCTGCTAAGGCTATTTAGGTTCTCATCTTGGCAGCCATGCTAGGAGGGGATCACATCCTCTTAAGGTGTATATGTTAGAGCAGTGGTCTCATGAGACTTCCAGGTCTTAGCGGACAAATTTTGAATGGAAATTCGTTTGATTTAGAAAGTGTATGGGATACATGTTCTTTCAAAATGTTCAATTTTGGCAGCCATCTTGATGGTGGTTCTTGCTACTATTTTTCTTGTTCAGCCCAATGTAGCCATTTTGGGGCTTTGTCACTGAGTGTGTGGGTACGTTAGCCATTATGTGTCTGTTCACTATATGTTTCTTGTTGTTTTCAGCCATTTTGTGCCTTACTTTAGCAGACTGTTGAGACAGGGGTCTCTTATTTGTCATTTGTTATGATGATACTGTGTTTGGTAGTTCACTCCAAAATGGATTAGCTTTTGTTTGCTTGAGTGCAGTCTGGCTACATTCCTCTGACCCCACCTATCCTTCTAGTTTATTTTTGCTGTACACAATGTTCAATTGTCTGATTGATTCTCATCTTCAGAATTTGAGGCAACTGTGTCTGAGTTACATCATGGGCCACTCCAGGAAGATGTGCAGGAAGTTCCCAAACCTTCTACTGTCCAGTCAAATGGGGAGCTGTGTTCACCTTGACTGGTGGACACTGACTCTCAAGATGACAATAGGCACAGGCACAGGCACCTCAGCAGTGGACAATGTGGAAGACAGCATATCAACCGTGTCCCAGATGATGATGTTGGACATGTTTCATAAGTTGCTTGAATTAATAGTGGCACTTGAAAATCCCAAGTGATGAGGGACAAAGATGGTACATCCACAAAGTGCAAGAAACCCAGAACAGATGGTGGAAATGATCTGGATGATCCCAATGGATAATATATGGATGACAAGGAAAAGAAGCCAAGATAAGATCTGGCAAGCAGGCTGTGCCTCTTGATGTTATGACATAAATAATGATGGTAATCTGCAAATGCAAAAATTTGAACCTGAGGAGCTCATATCAGAAACAGAAAGGAAAAAGACCCACATTTTTTTCCTGTTGTGCAAGGCCTCAAAGGGACTGCTAAATAAGGAATGGGAGGCAACAGATCCAGAAAAGATGAGGGGAAAAAAGCCTCATTCAACAGAAGATATATGCTTCCCTAAGGCAAACAGGAGGAATGGTCCTTACCTCAGATGGTTGACCCTCAGATTGTGGACTTAAGCCACAGGACTATGCTCCTGTCAGAGGGATCCGCAGCCCTAAAGGATCTGACATAAAGGAAAGCAGAAGAGGATGATATGAAAAAGGTGCACAAAATGTTGATTATGGCCATGAACGCATCAACTACATCTATTTATACTACAAGACCTATCTTTTAATGGTTCAAAACCAGTCAGGAAGATTTTTTCAAGGCAAGCAACCCATAAACTATGAATGCCAGGCAATCAAATATGTAGCAGATGCCTCTATTGACATCTTCAAGATGGCATCATGTTCCATGGCAACAATCAATAGGGCAAGGCATAACTTATGGTTGAAACTCTGTCAGGTGGGCCAAGAGTCCAATGACAAGTTGTGTAGGTTACAATTTAAAGGTAACATGCTGTTCGGAGCTGGTATGTGAATGTTTATTAAGCAGACAGGGATGGAAAAGATCTAAGTAGGGGTTCCTTTTCTTCTTTTCACAAACACAGATTTCAAACTCAGTCTCAAAGGGCCCACAGAAACATTTACTTTCAAGGGAGAGAAGCCAGTAATTTCAGATTTAAAACCAACTTCTTCTGCTGTAGAGGAGGTTAGACAAACACTAGAAGAGATAGTGGTCAATCAAGAAACAGAGGCCGATTGAGAATCTGTAATGGCAACAGACCCTTTCAGGTACTGTCCCAGGAAAGGCATCCAGCAGTAGTGGATGCCTGCTACAGTATGCCAACACCTGGGCCACAAAAATCAGAGGCAAATGGGTATGAGAAGTACTATCCACAGGCTACTCCATATTATTTAGTCAACTGCCAGGTGGGAACAGATTCATCCAGTTACATGTCTCACCCAGCAGGTCCGCAATTCCCCAGGTGCAGACTCTGTTGAATCAACTCCTACCAGGTGGTGCCATAACTCCAGTGCAACCACATGAGAGAGACTCCAGAGAGTATTCAGTATTCTTTTTGGTACCAAAGAAGATGAGGGATCTGCGGCCAGTTCTGGACCCGAAATTAATATATTAGTTTATTTGCTACAACAAATTTAAAATGGAGACTGCACACCACCATAGCAACAGTCCAACATGGGGATCTGTTAATGTCAATAGACCTAAAAGATGCCTCTCTCCACATTCCCATTCACCCTGCCCACTGCATGTTCTGAGATTCTGCATCCTGAATCCTCACTTCCAATAGACATGTTTGGCCTTCAGTCTTGTCTCAGCCCCAAGAGTATTGACCAAGGTCATGGCATCTCTATTGGCAAATCTCAGGGTGGTAGGAATCATTCTTTACCTGAACAATTGGTTAATAAGTGCATGATCCAGGGTGGCCATGGAGGGGGCAACAGGAGGTTCTCTCATGACACAGATGGTTAATCAGCATTGTCAAGAACAACCTGACACCAACCATGAAACTGAAACACTTGGGAACCATGTTTTATACCACAGGGGGAGTGCTGTATCCATTGAACAATTGCATTCATAACCTACAAGCACACTGCAATCAAGCACTCTCATTCAACAGTCCAACCATCTGGGACTTGATGCAACTTCGAGGCCTCATGGCTTCATGCACTGATTTACACATGAGGCTTCTACAAAGATTTTTGCTGGACAGTTGCAGCCACACATCTCAGAATTATCAGAAGAAGCTGTCTCTGCCCATATCAGTAAGAAAGTCCATACGGTGGTAGACCCAGGATAAAAATCTCCTAAAAGGAGCAACATTCAACAAACATGTCACCAGAATTATAGACACAGATGCTAGACTGCAAGGCTGGGGTGCAGTTCTGGGGTCCACTATGCTGCAAGGCAGGTGGTCACCAGTGGAGACAAGGTTACCAGTCAAAGTGCTGGAGACGAAGGCAGTTGGACTAGCACTCTTTTGCTTTCACCCCCAGGTACAAGGCCAGCATGTGAGAATAATGATGGACAACATAGTCACAATGTTCTCCATCAACAAATGGGATGGGTCACAAAAAGCAAGCAGATGGCAAAACAGTGAAATATTCTTCTGATATGGAATGAGACTCTCCTGCTCAGCCTACCAGTGATCCATCAAGCTGGAAAGCTTAACATCCAAGCAGACTAGTTCAGTCATCAAACGATCAACCGAGGAAAGTTGAAATTGAATCAACAGGTATTCATGACAATCCTCAACTGATGGGGACACTTCCTAATAGATCTGATGGCCACCAAGGAATACAGATAGGTACCAAAGTTGTATTCCCAGCACAGAGAATCTGAATTGCTGGGAATAGATGTCTTAACAACAGCTTGGAGGTTTGAGAGAGCCTGTTTTCCCCCTAATCTTCAAAATTGGATGCGTAGTTTGAAAGATTCTAGAGTCCAACACCACAGTGATCCTAGGAGCACTAAACTAGCCCTGGAGAATATGGTATGCTTCAATAGTGCAAATGTTGATAGACAAGCCTTTTCCCTGTCCGGCTCATCCACACCTTTTGTCCCAAGGATCAGTTCTCTACCAATTACCACACACTCTCAGGTTGATGGTATGTCTACTCATCAGCAAAGACTGCTAGATTCTGGACTCTCAAATAAGGTGATAGGAACTACGTTATAGTCACACAGACTGTCCAGTAATCATACTTACAACAAACATGGGTTCATTTACACCAGGTGGTGTGTACCCAAGTCTATCCTGCCAGATCCCTCTACCATTCTCCAGAAGTCTGCAGAGAACTAATCCATGTTTAAGGTTGACTATGAAACATTCATCCACAGTTTATGTAAACCACACTTTACTTAACTGCAGTTTAAATAAAAAGCCAAAACCCTCTTCTGGAATTTCAGAATTCTACTTCTGATGTCCAAAAACAGAATTAGTGGAATTTCTGAAATCTCACGGAATTCTGTCAGAAACGAATTTGTAAATGCTTGCACAGTTATGTTTATGATTCTTACTATCCCAATTAATTAAATACAATTAATTAAATTCCATAGCAAGCAACATAATTCTACATTGGCACCTGTTCCAATTTGAGTATAAAAGATGGATCTTCCCCTACTTGGACCTCTTTCTTTACAAGCTTCTTCCATATTTGTATGACCTTAGGGGTTACAAAATGTTTTCACATGCCACTTCCAATTGTATCCTACCTTAAGAGAAAGTCCTCTAGTTCTATAGCCCTGTATAAGCTGAGAACATTTCTTCCAATTCACCCTAAGCAACCCCTTTAAATTTTTTAAATAGAGGTTACACTTCCTCTTGAATCTTTCTACAGGAAAACATTAACAGCTTGAATCTACTCCCCAGTGCTTAACCACCACATTCCCCAGATCACTTCAGTTGGTCTCCATTTACACCCTCTTGATTCCTGCAATATCCTTTTTGTTTTGTTGTGATCAGAATTACAGATGGTACTGTTATCTTACAGTAAAAGTGCCATATAGTTCTCACTGTATGGTGTGCCTCTTTTATGCATTCCAACTTTGGTACAGTATGCCTTATCGATTAATACTGCACATTTCTGTCAGTATATGGGCTTTCCATCAATGATGATCCCTAGTTAGGGCTGCAATGGGAGGAGCACTGAAGACCTATTGCTTTTAAAAAGGACTCCTGCATTCCTTGCATTCTTTCTGAATGAACAACATGCTAAACTTACTCCACAGTTGCATCCGCCTGTGGAGCAGTCTGCTTGCACTGCACTATTTTTTGCTTAAGTGACAATCCATATACGTTCTGACTGTGATCTGATGTTGCCTCTCTGCTTTGTGACCTGCTTGCCCCTGCCCCCCCCACTCAGGGAGCTAGCGCAGAAGAGCAGGCACGCTTTCATCTGTCCCCCCTTCCCCCACACCTATTGCTGTTTTTTTTTTAAAAGCCATGTGCACCTGCATGCAATGGGTGAGGGGGCTGAACCAGCCAGTGTGGGAGGCCCAGTAGCAGTGGCAGCAGTAAGCAGCATCATGCAGCAACACCAGCTTGAGTTGGTCCAGTCGGAGATTGCGCCAAATGGTGGTGGCACCACAACACCCCCTCCTCCTGCACCTGCCACCATTTTCTCAGGTGATCTAATTCAGCAGCAGCACCAGGGAGGAGGATTGGAGACTGTCTGAGTAAGGACAAGTGAGGCGGGAATCTTGGGTAAGAAAACAGAGAGCTGAGTGCTCAGAGGTGAAGTGTGTGCAGCCAGCCTGACAGTCAGTGTGAGAGTCGGGGATGGGATGGCCTGGCGAAGGTCCCAACTGGCAAGAGATTTGGTTGGCGAGGGGTGCATATGCAACAGCAGCACCAACTCAAGTTGCTCCAGACTGAGATTACCCCTGGAACAGCAAATGCAGCGATGGCACCACGCCACCCCCTTCTCCACCTCCCATGCCTGCCACCTTGCCCTTCATGGATGTCTGAGTGAGTCTGAAAGGAAGCAACTTCCAATGGGATGGCCACAACACCATCAAGGAGACAAGGACATGCTTTTAATGTATAAGGTCAGATCACAGATTGGGGGCTGCCTGCTACTAAACGGTGTGCACACAATTTATGTGGCATGCAGCCACTGCCTTTTCAAATTAGGTGGGTTTCTGGGATGGGATATGGGAATGCCCTGGGGTGGTATGCAGCACAAAACTCTCAGCGTGCAGTAATTGCCTGTTTTCTCCCCCAGATCACAAATGGAAACGAAGTCTCGGGCATTTCAACCATGCCCAATGGAAGTGCATGTCAGTAATTTCCATGCAGACTGATTATTTCAAGCTTTGAGCCACTCAACTGCCTAAAGAAAATATACTCTTTTCCCAAAAGACTTCACATGTGATGCAAGCCTTTTTAAAACCTGGCACAATTTATTTTTATTTGGCTACAAAAGAAAAAATCTTGCTTGCATGCATATTACTGGTTAGTGAGACTACAAGCTGTGGGCTATGCAAATGCCAGAGGGGTACATCCTCTCCCAATAAAAGGTTTCAAATATTATGCAAGGGTATACCATGTCTGGTATAATTTGTTTCGATTTAACTACAAAAGGAAAAAAATATTTCTGTTTGCATGTGGGTAACTGGCTAGTAATAAAACACTCTGGAAGGCAGGTAACTATCTAGTAATAGTAAGACTGTAGATAGATATGGGCCCAGATATTCAAAGGGGTTGCGCCTGGTGCAACAGAGTTGCACTGGTATAACCCTGCATTGCACCCCAGTGGGATATTGAAAGGGCTGCTAGGAGCAGTGCATATCCTGATGCACCGGGGTGCAATGTAATTGTGTGAAGCGCAGATGCAGGGGGTGTGCCCATTGATATGCGGCACATCCAGATATTCAGCCCGGGATGTGGGGCACATATGCAGGTGCAACCCTGAAGTGCACCGCATGGGGGGCTTAATGTTGAGCCCTGGAAAGAGGGAACAAATCCCGGCCACCCACAGGCGGGCTGCTGTATTGCATGGTGCAACACAGCAGCCACCAGAGGAGGGTGGCCACCCGCTCACCCAGAACACCGTCAGCAAGCACCTGCAAACCCCTGATGATCTAGTGGTCCCCCCTCCCACCCAATTCCCCTAGATATGTACAGATGACCATCCCTGGTGGTCTAGTAGTCCCACCCGATCCCCTGAGATATGTAAAAAAGACCATCCCTGGTAGTCTAGTGCAACCCTCCCCGCCCGTTGCCACGATCGTGGTACAGCTCCCTCAAAGAATCCATGGTGAACCAGAGGCACCTCCCACCCCTTCCACCCACACCAGACTCCTTTCCCACCGCGCTCCCCCCCATCATCGGCGAGCAGCTGCAACACGCCCTCATACTGCCAGGCCGCCACGCTCAAAGACAGGTACAGTATGGGCTAGAAGTCAGTTGGTCCCCAGTGTGGACCAATGGACTTGCAGGGCATACTTTACTAGACAGTCCCAAATATGTGAATGAAGTCTTTTATACATATCTCAGGGGATTGGGTGGGAGGGGGTACCTCTAGATCACCAGGGATGGTCATATATACATATCTCTGGGAAGTGGGGACTCGGGAGGGGGGCCACTAGACTAACCGGTTTTCTATGTGTGACATATATCGTGCTCACGGCTACGGACAGAGGATGCCCCAGGATCCCCACTGCATACGTTATGCTGTGCAGGGCGCCAGGCTGCCCTGCACAAGGCATGCAAATGGGGCCATAATGACATGCAAATGGCCCCATTTGCTCCTTGCATATTTATGGCCTCATTTGCATGCTCTCTTCTGAATATTGAGGGCGATGCGCCTAGCGCAACTGCACTTGCACTGGCACATACCTGTGCTCCCTACCTGTGGCTTGTGCCAGGGTAGTGCCACTGCACCATGTGCAGTATGTGCGCTGACCTTGCCATATTTAATGGTGCTGCACCATGGTGCATCACCATTGAATATCACCTGGCCCTGGCCCTGTCCCCGGCGCATCCTGGTTGCGCTGCACCCAGGCTTGCACCACTGCCTGACACAATCTGAATATCAGGCCATGGTGCTTTTCATGTCATATCTTCTGGGTTGCATTAAAAAAATGCCTCCCCTCCCATCTTGCAGCTTCTAAGTATTTGTTATTTACCTTTTATTTTCTACTCATTTTTACATTGCTTGCATAAGAAACATTTTGCTACAGAGAACAGCATTTCAGAGGTGTGTCACTGACTAGCCCAATGCAGGACAAGCTGCGTTATGCTCATCCTTGAAAGACCAATGATCATGCAAGCTACCTATGACAGTGGTTCACAGTGGTTCACGGTTTATAGGCGGAAACTTTGCGTGGTTGAAACAAATGAAGCACTCCAATGAGAGAGCACTTATTTTTTTCCTGCTTCTATTACTTCTTCCTCCCACTACATTTTCTACTCCCTGCCCTCTTTCCTTCCTGTGTCCACACTGTCTGTTGCTCCCTCCCCTTAATTCCCCTGTTTTTCATTTCATTTAGCATTCCCCATGCTGCTGCTGGGAGCTCCTGTCCTGCCCCAGAAAAGCACCTGAGGCTCTGCAGCAGCATCACTCCCCCTAGGGAGCCTGGATCTGTCGGCAGCTGCACGGAGGTAATTAAACTACCTCACCCAGCAGCAGCAGCGTCTGTGAGGGGGTTAGCCCGTCCCACCCTGGGCAGGCATTTCCTTTATAGGCACCGGCCACTGACATCATTTCCTGTCTGCTAATATATCTCCCCACTTTCTCATTTGCAGATTATATCGGCTCACCACTAGAGGGAACCCACTGCTGTTGCACTTCCTGTTGTCTGCCTACCTATCCTGGAATCCTCCCTTCACCTCTCCTGCACTACCCTGCCAATACTCCCTCCTCTGCCCTACCCCATCCTCACCCTCCCCCCTTTGTCTTCCAATTACCACCCTTAGACCTGCCCTCCTCCCTGTACCTACACCCAGTGACCACTAGGAGTCACTACATTCCACCCCTGCGGAGGACAATTTCCCAGCCCACGTTGTCCCCTTGACTACAGCTCTCTGCCCTCTCCCAGGCATATTCTGTGCTGCCCTAGTTGGGACTTGAACCCTGTACCCTGTCCACCAGGGTCCGTGTCACTACCACTAATCTAAAGTGGCAGCCACACTCTCTAGGAGGCAGTACAGCTATCTTAACTCCCTACTCCTCTACCACCTGCTCGCCATGCTTGCTCACCTTCTGTTAAACTCCCTCCCTGTCATCCTTCTCCTGGTTCCCCCCTCCCTCCAGCCGTTTATCTCCCCTAGGCCACAGGCTATTTCACCGTTAATTCCCACCAACCTAGTTCCTACTCACCCTACTATGCCCATGCACCTGACCTTCAACTCCCATCTCCTCGCCACTCCCCCCTCCCTCCCATCCCCTTTCGGACAGCTCACTATCCTTGCCCTCCCCGACGTTAATTCCCTACCTATCCCCTGCTCCTCCATGATCCCACCCCCAACTCCTCCTAGCCGTAGGCTCAATCTATACCGCCGTGCCCTGGCCAGAACTGTTGTCCTTCTACTACTCTTATCTGGCAATATCCACCCCAATCCCAGACCCACCAGGACCACCTCTGCAGGAGGGTGTCCCGGACTGCTGATCGCCTCCATGAATATATGCAGCGTCCTGAAAAAATTCGACTCCCTCCAATGCTGGGTCTCTCAGCACAAACCAGACATCATTGCACTGGTGGAAACATGGCTATATAATTCCACCCCTGACTCCCTTGTTTCCCTCCCTGGCTACACCCTTTATCGTGAGGATCGAGTAACCAAGCGTGGTGGTGGCTGCGCTATCTACACCAGGAGCTCACTCACTGTTATTGCCCTCCCTGCACCGGTCCTTGTAAATGGGGCCCAAGCCCTCTCCATTAAGCTTACCCCGGACCCCGCCAGATCCCCCTTTTACCTCACCACTGCCTACATACCACCCAGACTCAAAAACCCATCTCTTTATCCTCACTGACTACCTTGCCACCCTTCCCACAATGCTGACAAAATCATAGTTGGGGACCTCAATGTGAACTGGCTTTGTCCCTCATCCTCCCCACTCGGGACTCCTTCACTGCTCTGGATCTAACCCAGCTAGTTTCCCAACCCACTCGTGTGAACCCCAAGAGAGGTACTAGCACCCTCCTCGATGTCATCATCACTAACCGCCCCTAAAATTCTGGACATCCAAGTCCTCCTGATTCACTCAGTGACCACTCCCTGTGCTCTTCCGCTGGTTGATCACCCTACTCCTGACCCGCTGCACAGCGCATTCTCGCCGGGCGTTTCAGACCTTATGGCCTAAAACCTTAAGCAGTACCTTGAACTGCAAGATTGGTCCCCGATTCCTCCGTGCACCTGATATAGATAACGCTTCTTGCCTTCTTTACCTCCACCTTTAATAAACCTCACGATCTCTTTGCTCCCATCTCTACCGTCCGCTCCAAAAGACCTAACCTGCCCTGGATTACCCCTGCTCTCTCACTGTTGCTCAGACACAGGGACGACCTTTGGTACCGTGCCACTGAAACTAGGAGCCCAGCTGACAGACAGGCCTACAATGCTGCGCAGAACAAGTGTACATGGGCAATCAGGAAGGCCGAAGCCGACCACTATCAGGCCACCCTCACTGCCTCCTGGGGGAGCGCCCGTACCTTCTGGGATAAGGTCAAACAACTGAATGGGAACACCCACTCCCCTCCCCCATCCCAGATTACCACCAACAACACCACCATCACAGACCCCGCTGACATTGCAAACCTACTCAACACCACCTTTACAGACCTTAGCCCAATCCTCCCCAGTAACTTCTTTGATCAGCCACCCCCCCATCCTACCCCTGCCCTCCATCGCCCTTGCTTCCACCTTCATAGGGTTACTACCCAGGAAGCCAGACTGCACCTGACTCGTGCTCTAAAAGGCAGCAGTCCCAGTGGCATCTCCCTGGACCACAAAATTCTCCGGTTGGTCCTGGATCAAGTCCTCACCCCACTCACCTGCCTTCTTAACAAATCCCTGTGCCTGGGACAATTCCCCTCCTCCTGGAAAACTGCAACGGTTACTCCGATCCATAAAGGGGGTGACAGGTCCTTAGCTGGGAACTATCGACCGATCTCCATCCTCCCTCCCTTCCAAGGCACTGGAAAAACTAGTTGCTGCACAAATAACTGAATACCTGACCAAATACAACATCCTCTGCCCTGAACAGCAAGCTTCCTTGAGACCAGTACTAGCACTGCTCTCATTGAATTCCGCCTCCTTCCCCTTCACTCCTCTTTGGATACTGGATCCCGGCGGGCTGTGTTCCTTGACCTATCAAAGGCCTTGACACGATCTCCCACCCCTACTACTGGAAGCCCTCTGTCACACTGGTTTTGCCTCTGGACCACTGGCTTGGTGCTCCAGCTACCTTTCCGCCCGCTCCCAATGAGTCAAAATTGGTGGGACTCTTCTGACCACGTTTGATCCTTTCAGGGTTCCACAGGGCTCCATCCTGGGGCCCCTTCTCTTCTCGCTTTACCTTAACACCCTGCCCAGTACATGCCCAGGGAAAATACTGCTGTCGCCAGATGATACCGTCCTCTTTGCCACTGACCGTAACCCCACATCCTCAGGTTTCCCTAAGGGCCTTTGACAGCGCTGAGGCTTGGCTTAAAGAGCATAGATTGGTCATAAATCTTAAAAAATCGAAAACCATGCTCTTCGCCCACCCTCAAAATAAATCATCCAACTCCCCTCTCCGTATCCTTTCCAGCTCCGGACTACAACTTGAACAAGTCCAATCCTATAAGTATTTAGGGATCTTATTTGACTCAGCACTCTCCTTCCATACCCACATCGACGCACTCACCTCTGTAACCAATATCTGACTCAGTATCCTGCACCGTTACAAAAACTGTCTCCCCCCTGATGCCCTCCGGCTTGCGGTTACTTCCTCCATACTCTCCCTGGTGGACTATGGACTGCATGTCTATGAGGCTGCCAACAGGACGGCCCTCAACAAAATTTGCCTCCTCCTAAATAAGGCTTTCAGGCTGATCACAGGGGCCCCTAAGCTCACTCATACCTGCCAACTCTATGACCTTGCAACTATGCTTGACCTCGATGAACGCCTACTATACCAAACGTGCATCATTTCAAAAAAAACCTTACTTGGACTTTCTCCCCCAGGCTGACTTCCTCCCTCCTTCCAGCACAGCCCCTTTTCAGCACCCGGACCTCCTGCAAACCACCTTTCTGGTTCCTCGTGCTAGGACCTCACTTGGTCAGAGATCGTTCTGCCATAGAGCCCCTGCATGGTACAACAATCTTCCCCGGGACGTCACTGATACCCCCACCATCTCCACTTTCAAAAATGCCCTCAAAAGCGAGCTATTCAGCAAGCGCTGCTGCTCCTGTGCCTAAAGGATGCCCTAACCCCACCCCCTCCTCCCTGACAATGCCCTCTGGGCTGCTCCATCCCCTTCCCTCCTTATTCCTAACAACCTCACTACTTTAATTGTTTTCCCTCTACCAACTGTATCACTACTGATGGGTAGAACCACGTTGCATTCCCTATGCTACCTATAACTTACTTGCTACCCAGCTACTGCTGTCAATTATACCATTTTTTGCTCTGTATTACACTACCAATGTTTGCTGTAACCAGGTGCCATTAATGCGTGTCTGTTTTATACTGATGCTCTTCTTTGTATGTACTCTGCTTTCTATTTTAACTGTATTATCTACCATTGTTGACGAGGTACCTTTGTAAATGAGCCGTTGGCTCAAAGGTTGTAAACTGATTACATTAATAAATAAAAAAAAAAAAAATAACTCCACTCGATGCTTCCGGACTGGGCGCCCCGTGCCATCCTTACATCAGCCTTCAGCTAGAAATTAGAGACACAACAGATTAGTTATCTTACCTGTGCCCAAATAAAATCCGATACAGCACACAACCAATGCAAAGGAGCTGCTTTTGTTCTAGGAACCCTTTCTAACATGTTAAATATCATAGCACTTACACCAGTAAAATAATTACAGATGCTCAATTCTGCAAACAAATTAATACTCATGTGTACTTATTGGTCATTTTTAAGTTAACCAGATCATTTCAATATTTAAGAAGATGAAAAATGACTCAGTTTGTATACTTCCTTTTGAAGCTCAGAAGCTAACAATGCTGAAGCCGATTGCATCAGAAAAAAAAAGGTGACAAACCACATCACATCCTGGAATAGAAGATAGAAAAAGCATCAAGTGGCATACTCATCTTTGAAGTAAGAGACCATGCTAGTTTACAACAGTGTTGTACAGAGCACAGAAAACAAGGTTTGTGGTTCTGACAGTTAAAATAAATATAATACATAATTTTAAGAGAAGTTTAAGTCACAGGTTTGCCTAGCATTGCTGAAGTTTAGTGAAAATTATGCACACTCTGTGCACCTTGTGCTCAGTATCCAATCTCTCGTGCATTCAATCTTTGAAGCAATAGAACAAGAAACCGTATCAGCTCTGTGACTGATGTGCTGCAAAGTCATTGGCATATGAATTGATGCAGATACATTGGAAGTAAGTTAGGACTGTGTTGAGCCCTTTACTGAAATGTCTTATCAGGTTTTGAGGACCTTGGATTCAAATTGGTTTACATTTACATTAAGGAACTTTATACATTTCTAACGCCCTTTTAGTTGTACTTGTTCCTGGCTTCAGCAAAGTAATTCAAGAACAAGAACCACAATCAGCATAAGATGCTTCTATTTCATGAAATAATTGTAGAGTTGAGAGATAGAGATATATATTTTTTATAATCAGGTGTGTGTGTGTGGTGGTTCACATGTCAAGAAGGTATCTTGGTTATATTCATTCTTATGATTTATGGAATATTAACATAGAAACATAGACTTTGACAGCAGATAAGGACCACTTGGCCCACCTAGTCTGCCCATTTCCCTACCTATAGGATAGGCTGCAGATCCTAGTTAACCATCAGCCTATTTCTTCCTATCCCCCACAAGAATTGCCTTATGTCTGTCCCATGCATTCTTGAATTCTCCCACAGTTTTAGACCCCACAACCTCCTCAGGAAGGCTGTTCCATGCATTCACTACCCTTTCTGTGAAAAAATACTTCCTCACATTGCCCCGGAACCGCCCCCCCCATCTTTAAATTGTGTCCCCTTGTTCTTGCACGTCTCTTTTCTGAAGATGCTACCCTCTTGGACTTTGTTGATTCCACTGAGGTACTTAAAAGTTTCTATCATGTCCCCCCCCTTCCTTCTTTCCTCATGGGTATACATATGAAGCTCCTTTAGTCTCTCCTCATATGGCTTCTCTTGCAGACCCTGAATCATTTTAGTTGCCCTCCTCTGGACTGCCTCTATCCTGTCTATGTCCTTGCGAAGATGGGGTCTCCAGAACTGGATGCAGTACTCCAGATGGGGTCTCACCAACTGTCTGGACAGAGGGATAGCAACTTCCTGTTTTCTGCTGGTGATGCCTCTTCCTATGCATCCCAGTATACCCCCAGCCCTCCCTACTGCCTTCTCACATTGCTTGCTAACCTTAAGGTCATCTGATATGATTACCCCCAGGTCCCTTTCCTTTTTTGTTGTTGTTACTACCTCCCCTCCTTGTGTAATCTTCCCCTGGGTTCTTGTTTCCCAGGTGCATTATTTTGCACTTCTTTGCATTGAATCCTAGCTGCCATACTTCTGACCATTCTTCCAACCTTGCCAAGTCCCTTCTCATCCTTTTCACACCTCCTTATGTATCAACCCTGTTGCAGATCTTTGTGTCATCTGCAAAGAGGCATACTTTTCCTTCCAGTCCCTCTGCAGTGTCACTTATAAAGACATTAAAAAGGACTGTACCCAATACTGAACCCTGGGGTACCCCACTAGTAACCCCTCTTTCTTCAGAGTGGACTACATTTACAATTACCTTCTGTGTCCTGTTGTCCAGCCAATGTTTTACCCAGGCTACCACCCTGGGACCCACTCCCAGGCTGGTTAATTTGACTATTAATCTTTTGTGTGGGACTGTGTCAAATGCATTGCTAAAGTCTAGCTAGGCCATGTCCACAGACCCTCCCTGTTCTACTACTTTGGTCACCCAGTCAAAGAAATCTATTAGATTCATCTGACATGACCTTCCTGCTGTGAACCCATGCTGCCTTGGGACCTGTGCCCCACTGGCCTCTAGGTACTCAACTATTCTTTCATTCAGAAGTGACTCCATCACTTTCCCTACCACAGACGTCAAAATGACAGGTCTGTAGTTTCCTGCCTCTGTCTTGCTCCAACTTTTGTGAAGGGGAATCACATCCGCCTTCCTCCAGTCCTTGGGTACCACACCATCCTCCCATGATTTATAAAAAAGAGAGTCAGTGGTTTTACTAGTTCCCCCCTTAATTCTTTTAGAATTCTGGGGTGAATTCCATCAGGCCCCATTGCTTTGTCCACCTTCAGTTTTAGGAGTTCTTGCAGAACCCTTTCTTCTTTGGTCTGCATCTGTCCAGGAAGGGAACAAGTCTTTTGGGCAATCGGTTTAAATGCTTCATTGGCAAGCCTTTAAACTAGTCAAGGGAGGAGGCACTGATAAGCAGAAGGAAAATCCCAGCCTTCCACTACAAAACAGGGTACTAAATGAGAAAAATACCAAGGTAGAAAGGTCAGTGGGGGTTGCCGCTACAGAAGGTAAAGCCATCAAAAAATGGAGAGCAATGAGTACCAATGCCTGTAGTCTGGGTAACAAGCTTCCTGAATTAGTGGCCTTGAAGGAAGAGGAAGATCTGGATATTGTGGCAGTCACAGAAACATGGTACACACAGAACCATGACTGGGACGTAAACATACCAGGATACATTATCTACAGGAGGGACAGGGAGGGTAAAAGAGGAGGAGGAGTAGCTCTCTACATAAGAGAAGAAATCAAAGCAACAGAACAAAAGGGTAAACAGGGAGAGAAGAAGCACTGTGGGTCAATTTGGAGGCAGGCAATGGCACCACAATCTGCACAGGGTTGTGTAGACCCCCCCTCAGTGGAGGAAATGGACAAGAAAATGATAGAAAGTATACTTAGAACAGCAGATAAAGGGGAGATATTGCTGATGGGTGATCTGAATATGCCAGATGTTAACTGGAGTGCAGTTGCAGCAGCCACTTCTAAGAGTGGGGTTATTCTAGATGCCCTACAGGGGGCATGCCTTAGACAATTAGTATTGGAGCCCACTCAAGAGGGAGCAATCTTAGACCTGGTTCTCTCAAGCGGAGATGAAGAGGATCACAGATGTAGAAGTGGGTAGCTATCTGGGAACTAGCGACCATCGAACAGTATGGTTCACAATAAACACAGCAATAGAGTCAAGCCATACAAAGACAAAGGTACTGGATTTTAGGAGGGCTGACTTTGCCAAAATGGGTGAGTGCCTAAGGAATGCACTAGCAAATGGGCAGGAAGGAGGGGTGGAAGAACAATGGGGAATAATAAAAACTGCCATCACAGAGGTAACAAGCCTTTGTGTAAAGCAAATAAACAAAATGAAACGAGGTAAGAAACCACTATGGTTCTCAAAGGAAGTGGCAGTGAAGGTTCAAGAGAAAAAGAAAGCATTCAGGAAGTACAAGGAATCACAGAAGGAACAGGACAGAGAACTGTATCAGTTAAAACAAAAGGAAGCTGGAAAGACAGTCAGAACAGCAAAGGCCCAAACCCAGGAAAAGATAGCCAACTCAGTTAAGAAGGGGGGATAAAACCTTGTATAGGTACATCAGGGAGCAAAGGAAGACCAAGGAAGGGATAGTGAGGCTTAATAAAGGCGAGGGAGGGTGGGCAGAGGGTGACTGTGAAAAGGCAGAGATACTAAACAAATATTTTTGCTCAGTATTTACAAAGGAAGAGGGGGAGGTACCTAAAACAAACAGTAGAAACACTCTAGATACAGAAGTTGATACCAGCCCATTTACAGAAGAAAGAGTTCTGAAAGAGCTCTTAAAACTGAAGGTGGACAAAGCAATGGGGCCTGATGGGATTCATCCCAGAATTCTAAAAGAACTAAGGATAGAACTAGTGACACCACTGACTACCCTCTTTAACAAATCATGGGAGGATGGGGTGATACCTGAGGACTGGAGGAGGGCAGATGTGATTCCCCCTTCACAAAAGTGGGAGCAAGGCAGAAGCAGGAAACTACAGACCTGTTAGTTTAACCTCAGTGGTAGGGAAAATGATGGAATCACTTCTGAAGGAAAGAATTGTCGAGTACCTAGAGGCCAGAGGGGCCCAGGACCCAAGACAGCATGGATTCACAGCGGGAAGGTCATGCCAGACAAATCTGATAGATTTCTTTGACTGGGCGACCAAAGTAGTAGATCAGGGAGGGGCTGTGGACATGGCCTACCTAGACTTTAGCAAGGCATTTGACACAGTCCCACACAAAAGATTAATATACAAGTTAGCCAGCCTGGGAGTGGGTTCCAAGATGACAGCCTGGGTAAAGAACAGGCTAAAGAATAGGACACAGAGAGTAATAGTAAATGGAATCCACTCTGAAAAAAGGGGGGTTAGCAGTGGGGTACCACAGGGTTCAGTACTAGGACC
Source organism: Neoceratodus forsteri (assembly GCA_016271365.2). NCBI lineage: Eukaryota > Metazoa > Chordata > Ceratodontiformes > Ceratodontidae > Neoceratodus > Neoceratodus forsteri. The sequence goes on along the minus strand of CM057458.1, from coordinate 874,588,727 downwards.
GGTCCTCTTCAATGTCTTTATAAGCGACATTGCAGAGGGACTGGAAGGAAAAGTATGTCTCTTTGCAGATGACACAACGATCTGCAACAGAGTTGATGCACAAGGTGGGGTGGAAAGGATGAGAAGGGACTTGGCAAGGTTAGAGGAATGGTAAAATGTATGGCAGCTTAGATTCAATGCTAAGAAGTGCAAGGTAATGCACCTGGGAAACAAAAACCCAGGGGAAGAGTACACAATGGGGGGTGAGATACTAACAACAATAAAAATGGAAAGGGACCTGGGGGTAGTCATATCAGATGACCTAAAGGTGGGCAAGCAATGTGAGAGGGCAGCAAGGAGGGCTGGGGGGATACTGGGATGCATAGGGAGAGGCATCACCAGTAGAAAACAAGAAGTTATTATCCCTCTGTACAGACAGCTGGTGAGACCACATCTGAGTACTGCATGCAGTTCTGGAGACCCAATCTCCGCAAAGACATAGACAGGATGGAAGCTGTCCAGAGGAGGCAACTAAAATGGTGCAGGGTCTGCACGGAAGACATATGAAGAGAGACTTAAGGAGCTTAATATGTATAGCCTCGAGGAAAGGAGGGAGAGGAGGGACATGATAGAAACTTTCAAGTACCTCAAGGGAATGAACAAAGTCCAAGAGGGTAGCATCTTTCAAAAAAAGAGGTGTGCAAGAACAAGGGGGCACAATTTGAAGATAGAAGGGGGGCGGCTCTGAGGTAATTTAAGGAAGTATTTTTTCACAGAGAGGGTTGTGGAAGTATGGAACAGCCTTCCAGAGGAGGTTGTGGAGTCAAAAACAGTGGTGGAATTCAAGCATGCATGGGACAGTCATAAGGCAATTCTAGGGGGTGGGGGTAGGAAGAAGTAGGCTGCTGGTTAACTAGGATCTGCAGCTTATCCATCAGGTAGGGAAATGGGCAGACTGGGTGGGCCAAGCGGTCCTTATCTGCTGTCAAATTCTATGTTTCTATGTTTCTGTGAAAGGGCTGGGATTGACCCCCCATCAAGAGTGCTTCTGTTAATTGGATTAGGCACTTCCCCCTCCTCTTTTGTGAATACTGAGCAGAAATATTCATTCAGTAACCTTGCTTTTTCATTGTCTCCCTCTGCCCACCCACCATTCATTCTATTCAGCCTCACTATCCCTCCCTTTAACTTTCTACGCTCTCTGATGTACCTATAAAAGGTTTTATCCTCCTTCTTAATAGAGTTGGCTATCTTTTCCTCAGTTTGGGCCTTTGCTCTTCTGACTTCCCTCCCTGCTTCCTTCTGCCTTAACTGGTATAGCTCTCTGTCCTGCTCCTTCTGTGTTTCCTTATACTTCCAGAGTGCTATCTTTTTCTCCCTGACTTTCACAGCCACCTCTTTTGAGAACCATAGTGGCTTTTTCTTTCATTTTGATTTGTTTATTTGCTTCACACAAAGGCTTGTTGCCTCTGTGATGGCAGATTTGATGATTCCCATTGTTGCTCCACCCCTCCTTCTAGCCTGTTTGCTAGTGCTTTTCTGAGACACTCTCCCATCTTGCCAAAGTCAGCCCTCCTGAAGTCCAGTACCCTCACTTTTGTATGGCTTGACTCTGTAGCTGAGTTTAACATGAACCACACTGTTTGATGGTCACTTGTTCCCAGGTGGCAACCCACTTCAAGATCTGAGATCCTCTCACTGCCCCATTTGAGAGTATGAGGTCTAAGACTGCTCCCTCATGAGTGGGTTCCGAAGCTAGCTGTCTGAGGCCTGCCACCTGTAGGGCATCGAGAATGGCCCTGCTCTTGGATGTGGCTGCAGCAAATGTGCTCCAATTAACATCTGGCATATTCACGTCTCCCATCAACAGTATCTCCTCTTTTTCTGCCATCCTAAGAATGCCTTCTATCATATCCTTGTCCATTCCCTCCCCCTGACATGGGGGTCTGTACACAACCCTTGTGCGGAATGCGGTGCCCTTTCCAGTCTCCAAGGTGACCCACAGTGCCTCCTCTCCTCCTTGTTTACTCTTCTGTTCAGTTGACTTTATCCCTTCCTTTACATAGAGAGCTACTCCTCCCTCTCTTCTACCCTGCCTGTCTCTCCTGTAGGTTATGTACCCTGGTATGTTAACATCCCAGTCATGGTTCTCTGTGTACCATGTTTCTGTGACTGCTACAATATCCAGGCATCCCTCTTCCATCAAGGCCACCTGCTCAAGGAGCTTGTTGCCCAGACTATGGGCATCGGTACTCATTACCCTCAATTTACTGATGGTCTTAATCCTTTTTATCCCGTCCCTGTCCCTCTTGCCTTTGTCACTTTCCCCATTTACCCCTGCCCTTCTCCCTACTGCCACCTCTATGTTAGTGTTTACTGCACTTACTACCATGATTGTTTGGGGGGTCTAGGATTTCCCTGCTCATTTCCAGTGCCTCACCCCTTGGCTAGTTTAAATGCTTGCAAATGAGGCATTTAAACCTATCACCTAGGATCCTGGTTCCCCTCCTGGACAGATGCAGCCCATCATGCCAGTATAGGCTTGCATCACTCCAGGTGGACCCCCAGTCCCCAATGAAGCTAAATCCCTGAGCTCTGTGCCAGTTTTTCAACCACAGATTGAATCCTATGGTGCGGAACACCCTAGCCTCTTCTATGCCATAGATGGGCAGCACCACCGAGAAGGTTACCATGTGTGCTACTTGTCTAAAGCCCCTCCCAATTCCACAAACTCTTCCTGCACTGCTCTAATCCCTTTCTTAGCCAGGTCATTTGTCCCTAGGTGGACAATGACATCCAGCTCCCTCCCCTGTGCAGCTGTTCTGGCAATCCTGAGGATTCGCTCCCTGTCCCTCCAAGCCATGGCACCAGGCAGGCACCTTACCTCCCTCTCCCCTTCCTCCCCCAGTTCTACCTTCCTAACAATGGAGTCCCCCACCACGAGTTGTTTCCTTACCCTGTGGGGTATCATGCCACCCTCCTGTGGGTCTCCTTTGTGGAGGTTCCCAGCATCCTCCTTGGTCTCCACTGCATGTGCCTCCATAGAGGAACCACACTTTGCCAGAATGGCATAGAAATTGTTTAGAGGTACAGCTGGAGGGATGCGCCTCTGTTCCACCACCTTCACCTTCCCTGAGCCCACTGTGGTCCAACCGCTCCTCTTTCTTGGCAACCTCTGAGGCAATGGCAGTGGCACTGGTGGTCCCTGGATGGAAGAGGAGGTCCCACAAATCCTGGCCAACTCAGCCTGGAGATGAGCAGCCTCCTCCCTCAGCCCAGAGAGGTCCCTGCAGATGGGACAACACTGCATCCTCCAGAACATCTCCTGGAAGACTGCTGCTCCACAGCCACTGCACTGCACCACTTCCATCATGTCTTATTTCTGGCCCCTTAACTGTTGTTTGGAATCCTTACTCTTTCCTCTGTTTTTTTTTCTTTCTCTTCTCTCTCTACTTGCTTTCTGCCTCTGTGCCCTTTAAGCTCCTGATTGTCCTGTTCTGAGACAAGAATATCCTATATTTCTCAGAAGACCCCTTACTTGCTCAGAGGCAGACATCCAGCAGCTAGAGGGGGCTGTAGAGCTACTCTTGCCCTTCTAGGTTGGTGGGTCTTTGGTGGCTTTGTGATCACTCACTTCCTGCTCCCAAACAGGAAGTTCCTGTTGTCAGTAAAATCCTGTGCCTATTAAAGTAAAACTAGCTTTGGGTGGGAGGGTGGAGGGGAAGGAAGGAGGGCAATATAGTCCCAGTAGAGAAGTCCAGTCACACAGCACTCCTTCCTCCTGGTGTCTTCTGCCAAGCTACTAACAGAATCTTTCTAAGTCAGTCTTTGAATTTAGCTTCCTTCTAGCTAAGCCACTCCACCTACTTACTAGATCTTTCTACAAGTAATTTAAACTGCACAGCTATCAAGCCCTTTCAATCACCTGAGATTTACACCTATGTAACTGTTCGGATAACCATTCAGTTCAGTTAACTCAGACAAACACACTCATTTTTTTTTGTTTTGTTTGTTAGTTTGTTTTTTTACCCTAAATTAAAGGTCCAAGTACAAGAGTTCTACTTCTTTAGTCCCAGTAGAGAAGTCCAGTCACACAGCACTCCTTCCTCCTGGTGTCTTCTGACAAGAATACACATCAGGAGGTTCACAAACTTTTTCTGTTCCATTGCCTTGCAAAAGAAATGGATGTGCCAGCAATGCATGCATCTTTTTGCCACAGTTTTGACTCAGGAGTCATGTCTTTTGAAGGTTCAAAGCAATTTGTATAAGGTGGGTGAGACAGACCTTCAAAGAACTGGAAACATTTCCCTCTCTGATAGGAATTTCACTCAGTGTTACTTCTTGGGTCCTATTATGCAAGTCTCTGGAATGGGAAACATGCTTTCTCTATATAGTACATGTTACAAAACCATGGATGGGGGGTACATGAATCTTAATGACTACCACCACAACATTGAGCTACCCAAGTTCTGATCAGCCTGGTTTTCACACACATGGTTCTGCTCACCTCTAGGCAATATGATCATTGATCCTACCTTGATTTCACAGACATTTTAACCTTTGAGGTTGGTTACCTTCAGATCTCTGTCTACATTCATGTAATTTCAATTATATGTCTTGATTTTTTTACTGCATTTAGTGGGTTATGTTATTCTCCCACTGCCATCTTTTTTAAAGCATTTGTTATCATTTGTTCCTATTACTTCATAATACTGAAACTATTTCTTAGTACAGTGACAACACATATCAAAGACTAATCATAACAACATTTCAAAAATTGAAAAAAGTTCAAATTGCAAGACCTGAAGCTGAAAAGTAAACATTAAGAAGTAATTACTTTATTTGAGACCCTGACAGTATTCAAAATAAGTCAACATTGACAATGAAGACAACAGGTCATTCGTTTACAGTTTTAAACAATAAAATGTGATGGTCATTGGCAAGGCCACTGATTTACGGTGATTAAAACATTTAAATTCCATTTTCAATACTTCAGATTCCGGAATTGCACCAGTGATTATTATTCTAATTTCCGGATTTTACTGGGATTCTGCTGTCATTCTTTTAGTATGTGTATAAATAATCAGAATAAAACAAGGCTTAATATACAGAACATTAAATAAAGCAAATTGAAAATAGTTCAGGAAGCAATTATAAAAAAATACAAGTTTTGTAGAATTACTGATCTAGTATAACATGGTAGATTCCATGAAATCTTTGTTTTTAACGGTATTCCGGCAGCCCTAATTCCGGAATTTTACCAGGTTTTCTGGTAAAAACTGAAAAACAGTGGCCTTGGTCTTTGGTACTCACTGTAATGATGGGACAGTGACCAACAGGGTGCTGTAGGTCTCAGTACTGGGACCAGTCATCCTCAATGTCTTCATAAGTGACATCCCAGAGCAATTGAAAGTGAAGGTGTGCCTTTGTGCAGATGACACCAAAATATGCAATATGGCGGATACTCTGGAGGGGATGGAGAAAATGCATAGGGATCTTTGGAAACTCAAGTAGTTCGCAAGAGCATGGCAGTTGGGATTCAATGCCAAGCAGTGCAAAATCATATACTTAGGGCATAGGAACCCAAGAGATGAATATAGTATGAAAGTACCGACAGTCACTAAGCAGGAAAGGGACCTTGGGGTTATCATATCTGATGACCTCAGATTGGCAGGGCAGTGTGACAAAGCAGTGGGTTGGGCCAGTGGGATGCTGAGAAGCACAGACAAAGCTATCTCCAGCATGAGGAGGAAGGCAGTGTTGCCACTATATTGCTTGCTGGTGAGACCCCACTTGGAGTATTGTGTCACATACTGAAAGCCACACCTCAGAAAGAACACAGACAGGATGGAGGCAGTCCAGGGGAGGCAACTTAAATTGTGCAAGGGTTGCACCAAAAGCCCAATGAAGAGAGATTAAGGTATCTCAACATGTACTCCCTGGAAGAGAGGAAAATGACAGTGAACATGATAGTTACCTACACGTACCTCACAGAGATAATCAGGGTGCAGGAGGATGGGTCTCTTTCAAAGGAGAAAGGCAACCAGGACCAGAGGGCATCTGATAAAATTGGAGAACGGGAGTTTAAGAGGGAAGCGAGACAGTACAACTTAACTGAAGAGTTGTGGGTGACTGGAACAGATTGCCAGAAGAGTGGTGGAGACAAAAATAGTAGGGGGGCTTCAATCATGCATGGGATAGACATAGAATAATATTAGTAAATAGGCAGGGGGGTCATGGGAGACCAGTTAGGTTTTGCAGAGACCGACTCGGTAGGGACCACCTGGAAATACTGGGTGGGCCCGGAGGTCCTTTTCTACCAACAAATTTTATGTTTCTGTGTTTTTATAATAACATAAGAATATCAAAGTAAAAAGCAGGATATGTATTGCTCCAATTAAGTTTCTTCTTTGACCTGCATTGATAAATTGAAAGGTACAGTGAAAGGGCCATGAATATATAACCCCCTTAAAATAATGTCTCTCTCCTCTAAGAACTCAAAAAAACTCCCACCCCTCCTGTGTGAAAAAGTACTTTCTGTGATCCCCCTTATACTGCTCAGCCAAAGGTCACTTTCTATGTCTTCTAGTGATTCTTCTTTCTGTTTTTCTTTCCACAGCAAATATTTTTCTGCATTTAATGTCTCCTATCAACTGAAACTTTAACATTTAGTGAGAGAAAATATGCTGTCTGTTTGAAATCTGAATTCTTGAAATCATCAGCTGAATGTGTAGAATCACAACTAAAATCAAATGTCAACAAGCCTTTTTTGTGAAGCAAATAAACAAATCAAAATGAAGGAAAAATACACTATGTTCTCAAAAGAGGTGGCAGGGAAGCTTAGGAAGAAAAATATAGCATTCAGGAAGTATAAGGAAACACAGAATGATCAGGACAGAGAACTGTACAAGCAAAAGGAGAAGGAAAAGGGAGTGGGGAAGGCAGTCAGAATAGCAAAGGCTCAAATTGAGGAAAAGATAGCCAACTCAATTAAGAAGGGGGAAAAACCTTTTTTAGGTACATTAGGGAGCAAAGAAATACCAAGGGAGGGATAGTAATGCTTAATAAAGGAGATGGGGTGGGCAGAGAGAAACAGTGAAAAAGCAGGGATACTGAATGAATACTTCTGTTCAGTATTCACAAAAGATGAGGGGGGAGATGCCTAAACCAAACAATAGAGGCACTCTGGATAGGAGGATCAATACCAGCCCATTCACAGAAGAAAGTGTTCTGAAGAAACTCCTGAAACTGAAGATTGACAAAGTGATGGGATCTGACAGGATTCACCCCATACTTCTAAAAGAACTAAGGGGAGAACTAGTAACACCACAGACAACTTTTTTTTAACAAATCATGGGAGTATGGAGTGGTACCTGAAGACTGGAGGAGGGCAGATGTGATTCCCCTGTACAAAAGTGGGAGCAAAGCAGAAGCATGGAACTACATACCTGTTAGTATGGCCTCAGTGGTAGGGAAACTGATGGAATATTTTCTAAAAGAAAGAACTGTTGAGTACCTAGAGGCCAGCAAGGCACAGGACCCAAGGCAGCATGGAGTCACAGTGTAAAGGTCATGTCAGCCAAATCTAATAGATTTCTTTGACTGGGTGACCAAAGTAGTAGAATAGGGAGGGGCTGTGGACATGTTCTACCTAGACTTTAGCAAAGTATTTGACACAGTCCCACACAGAAAATTAACAAACAAGTTAGCCAGCCTGGGAGTGGGTCCCAGGGTGGAAGCCTGGGTAAAACATTGGCTGGACAACAGGACACAGAAGGTAATAGTAAACAGAGTCTACTCTGAAGAAAGGGAGGTTACCAGCGGGGTACCACAGGGTTGAGTACTGGGACCAGTCATTTTTAATGTCTTTGTAAGTGACATTACAGAGGGACTGGAAGGAAAAGTATACCTCTTTTGCAGATGACACAAAGATCTACAACAGGGTTGATATGCAATGGCGGGGTGGAAAAGATGAGAAGGGACTTGGCAAGGTTGGAGGAATGATCAAAAGTATGACGGCTTAAAATCAATGCAAAGAAGTGCAAAGTAATGCACCTGGGAAATAAAACCCAGGGAAGAGTACACAATGGGGGAGGGAGGGGAGGTAGGTACCGACAACAACAACATGGAAAGGGACCTGGGGGTAGTCATATCAGATAACCTAAATGTAAGCAAGCAATGTGAGAAGGCAGTAAGGAGAGCTGGGGGGATATGGGATGTACAGGGAGAGGCATCACCAGTAGAAAACAAGAAGTTGTCATCCCTCTGTGCAGACAGTTGGTGAGATCTCATGTGGAATATTGTATGCAGTTCTGGAGACCCCATCTCCACAAGGACATAGACAGGATGGAGGCAGTCCAGTGGAGGGCAACTAAAATGGTCACGGGTCTGCACCAGAAGCCATACAAAGAAAGACTAAAGGAGCTTAATATATATACCCTCAATCAAAGGATGGGGGCATGATAGAAACTTTCAAGCACCTCAAGGGAATCAGCAAAGTCTAAGAGGACAGCATCTTTCAGAAAAAGAGACGTGCAAGAACAAGGGGGCACAATTTAAAGATAAAGGGGATGGCTCAGAGGCACCGTGAGGAATTATATTATCATGGAGAGGGTGGTAGACACATGGAACCGCTTTCCTAAGGAGGTTGTGGGGTCAAAAACAGTGGAGGAATTCAAGAATGCATGGGACAGACATAAGGCAATTCTGGTGGGGGTTTGGAAGAAGTAGACTGTTGGTTCATTAGGATCTGCAGCTTATCCAATAGGTAGGGAAATGGTCAGACTGGGTGGCCATGCGGTCCTTATGTGCTGTCAAAGTTATGTTTCTATGTTTCTAGTGAACCACGCATTAATCCGATTTTATATTGCATGGAGCCATACTGCCAACAGTTTAATGCACAGTTCAAGTAAACAAATACTTTGGAAAACATGAAGTAATTGCATGTGGATACCAGTCAGTTGACATTTATTGATATCTTCATGTTTTGAGTCCTAGACCATAAACTGTAATCACAGACCACAACAAACAACATGATAATGACAAGACTAGGTTAAACAAGACTACACAAGAATAGACGTTTGATCGTACATTCTGTCTCTTATACATATATATTACCTGCAAATGAACATAGTTAAATGGAAAATTGCAGATAAAACAAAAAAAAAACAACTAAAAAGGTCTGTCATATTCATCTTCTGCCATTAGGGCAATAGCAGTATTCAATATCATGTAAAATGCCTGTAACCATTGAGCAATGGGATGGGCTACCACTAAATGTTTCTGTTCAGACATTAGCACTGGGAAGAGGAAAACCACCAATGGTAGAAACGTCTGGTGAACCGAGGCCAAGTGATCCACCATTTCTTTCTAGCCATAATATTTCTGCTATGTGGTATGCTGTGAATAGAGCTTTGTGGAATGTAGAATTCAGCAGGCAGAATTCAGGTAGAATGGCAGTTTCATTTCTAAAATGCTTCCCAGAACATTTGGATTAGTTCTGCTAAATACTGATCTTGTTTCAATTTAAAACACAAATTCATTTTTCTCAGATTATGAAAACCATGGATTCATTTTCTGCAAGAACTAATCCATGTTTAAGGTTAACTGTCGAACACTAATCCACAGTTTATGTAAACTACACATTACTAACCTACAGTTTAAATAAAAAGCCACAAATCTCTTTTGGAATTTCAGAAATTTACTTTTGATATTAAAAACAGAATTAGTGGAATTTCTGAAATCCCATGGAATTCTGTCAGAAAGGAATTAGAAAATCTTGCAGAGCTATGTTTATGATCCTCCCTATCCCAATTAATTAAATACAATTAATTAAATTCCATAGCAAGCAACATAATTCTGCATTAGCAACTGTTCCAATTTGAGTATAAAAGATGGTCCTTCCCCCACTTGGACCTCTTCCTTTACAAGCTTCTTCCATAATTGTGTGACTCTACAGGTTATGGAATGTTTCCTCATGTCACTTCCAATTCTATTCCACCTTAAGAGCAAGTCCTCTAGTTCTATAGCCCCAAACAAACTGAGAACATTTCTTCCAATTCACCCTAAGCAACCCCTTTAAATTTATAAAATGCAGGTTACACTTCCTCTTTGACCTTTCTACAGGAAAACATTGTTAGACTGAATCTACTCCCCATTGTTTAACCACCACATTCCCCTGATCACTTTGCTTGGTCCCCATTTACACCCTCTTGATTCCTGCAATATCATTTTTGTTTTGTGGTGATCAGAATTATAGATGGTACTCCAAAGTGTTATCTTACAGTACAAATGCCCTATATTTCTCATTACATGTTGTGCCTCTTTTATGCATTCCAACTTTGGTATAGTATCCCTTATCAATTGTTACTGCACATTTCTGTGAGTATATGGGCTTTCCATCAATAATAGCTCCTTGTTAGAGCTGCAGTGGGCAGAGCCCTGCAGACATATTACTTTCAAAAAGGGGTCGTGCATCTCTTTCATTCTTTCTGAATGAACAGCATGCCAGACTTACTCCACAGTTGTCTCCACCTACGGAGCAGTCTGCTTGCACTGCACTATTTTTGCTTAAGTGACAATCCATATATGTTTTGACTGTGACCAGATGTTGCCTCTCTGCTTTGTGACCTGATTGCCCTTGCCCTCGCCCAACTCAGGGAGCTAGCGCAGAAGCACTAGCATGCTTTCATCTGCCCCCCCTTGCCCCACACCTATTATGTGTATCTGCATGTAATGGGTAAGGGGAGTGAGCCAGTCAGTGCAGGAGGCCCAGTGGCAGTGGCAACAATAAGCAGCATCACGCAGCAGCACCAGCTTGAGTCAGTCCAGTCAGAGATTGCGCCAGTGGCAGTGGCACCACAACATCCCCCTCCTCCCGCACCTGCCACCTTTCTCGCTGGTGATCTGACTTGGCAGAAGCACCAGTGAGGAGGACTGGAGACTGAATAAAGATGAGTGAGGTGGGAGCAGTGGGTCAGAGAACAGAGATCTGAGAACTCAGAGGGAAAATTGTGTTTTTCCAGCCTGACAGTCAGTGTGAGAGTCGGGGACAGGATGGCCTGGCGAAGGTCACAACCAGTGAGAGATTCAGTCGGTGAGGGGTGCAGCAGCCGCAGTAGCAATAGCTTGAGTCACTCTGGTTTGAGATTGCCCCAAGAACAGCAGAAGAAGTGGCAGCACCACACCGCCCCCTCCTCCACCTCTCATGCCTGCCACCTTGCCCTTCTTGGATGTCTGAGTGAGACTGCAAGAAAGCTGCATCCAATGTGGTGGCCACAACACCATCAAGAAGACAAGGACATGCTTTTACTGTATAAGGTAAGATCATGGATGGGGGGCTGGCTGCTACTAAAAGGCATGCACACGATTTATGTGGCATGCAGCCACTGCCTTTTCAAATTAGGTGTGATTCTGGGATGGGATATTGGAATGCCCTGGGGTGGTGTGCAGCACAGAACTCTCAGCGTGCAATAATTGTCCATTTTCTCCCCCAGATCACGCATGGAAATGAAGTCTTGAGCATTTCGACCATGCCTAATGTAAGTGACTGATTATTTCTTATTACTGCGTAAGTGCAGGGAAAAAAAAAGGTTTTGAAACGGAGCACTGCGAGAGTGGCCATTGTTCGGAAGTGAGGAATTCAAACAGTCCCTCTCACAGAAACTGCACAATACACACATTTATTTTGCTGTTTATGTCCCTTATCTGATGCTATATCACAGAAATACTGTAGTTCTATGGTGGACACTGTGTGAAAAAAGAGATCCCTGCTAAAGCGACACTTTCCAACTTTTTCCCTCCTGCTACCAGATTACATTATTAAATAAAATGTTTGACCTCTCAAGTACTGCAACTGAAATCTGTGTCCTCTGTAGAAAATAACTCTGTTTTCACACTGTTCCTTTGTCCCCTCAGTAATAGCCTGACACCACAGCACAATCACAGAATGCCTACCTATAAATGAAATGTAAAAAAACAAACAAAAGCTTTTCATTGGTTTGGCATTGCATGACATAGATGGTAAGGTATGGTACCACTACCCCAAAATACAGATTTTTTATTTATTATTGTTGTATATGAGGCTCCGTCCTTGGACCAATGCTCTTCTCCATTTTTATAAATAACCTCCCCAAAACCGCAGCCCACTGTAAACCAATTCTCTATGCAGACGATCTGGTTATCCTGTCTCACTCCCATGAGGTGGTGGTCATCAATCAACAACTGAGTGAAGACCTAATAAACATTCAGGCATGGTTCCTGAACCACAAGTTTGTCCTTAACCTAAAAAAAACCCAGGCCATGCTCTTTGGGTCCCGAGCAAAGATTAAGGCCGCCTGTGTGCTGTTCTGTGTATCCGGCAAGGCAGATGTCCCGATCCCTAACACGGACAACTTCAATTACCTGGGAGTAATGCTGGACCCACAGCTCGACCTTAGCCTTCATAGTCAGAGGATATGTAAAACAGTCAACTGTAAACTGGGTCTGGCCTACAGGGCAAAAAACAACCTCACACCAGCAGTGCGTGCTGCCCTATGCAAAGGGATGCTTCTCCCCTTTTTGTGTTATGGGCTCCTGCTGTTTGCTAGCACCACTAAGGCCCATCTCTCCAGGTGGTCGACGGCTTATAACAATATCTGTCGATTCGCCCTATCGGCCCCCCTGGCTCACTCGTCACTGTGAGCTCTACAACAAGCTACACTGGCTGTCGCCTACAAAGTACATTGACTTTGTCCTTGGTTGCTTCACTGGTAAGGTCCTCAACATGGGTACCCCTCCAGGGGTGGCAAGCTTGCTGGCCCAAACTGCCCCCTTGTCATATCACCTTAGGTCTCAGGGGTCTGCCACACTCAAGGTACCTGTGACTAGGACCAAGATGGGTGAAAGGGACTTCGCAGCATGTGCCCCTAAACTTTGGTATACCTTCCCAACCCAGGTCCATGCTGCCCCCTCACAGGGCAGCCTGCGCTCTTCCCTATGGAGCCATCTTAAAAGTGCATTGGCCTGCGGATGTCAAAAACCCCCATGACATATGTTTAGCACTTGCACCCATACAAAACTACCGGCCCTTAAAATGTAGTATTTCTGTACTGTCCCAAACTTGATGCAAGATGTGTAATCTTACCTGTAGTCTCTTGACGTGTAACCTGTTCCTAATCATGGGATGTGTAATCTTACCTTGTAGTCTCATGATGTGTAACCTGTTCCTAATTATGTGATGTGTAATCTTACCTTGTAGTCTCATGATGTGTGACCTGTTCTTAATTATGTACCATGTTGTCATAAGTGTGTAAGCATGTAATTTCCTGTTCTCTCCCAGGTCGTACCTGAAAATAGGCAAATTGCTTGTCTAGTGTACTTACCTGGTTAACAAAAGCTAAATAAATAAATAAATAAAATTGCACATATAGGAGAAGCACTTGGATAAATGTTAAATAATTACCTGGGTTGATATGACGATTGTGGTTAGTGGGTGGGGGGGGTAGTTCCACTACACCACAGTTCTTTTATGGAAACCTCAGGCATTGCTTTGTTATGGTGGCATGCAGTATGTTTTAAAGACTGTGCAAGTCAAGAGCAGCTGGCATAGCATCTGTGTTATGCATAAGGAATATTGAGACAATATTGAAATATGGTCATGTAGTCTCAGGATGCGGCAAGGGTGATGACAGGCACATTCTTTATTTTAGTCTTGTTGAAGTCTCACTCAGATAAGCAAAGCCCATAGAAACTGTATGGAGAACTGAGTTTTGAATTGATGCCTGAACTTTAAAAATATGCTCCTGTAATTATTTTTATTTGCACTATCCCCTTCCCCTCCCCTTCGATCACACATCACTGATGCTCTGTGCCAAAATATAAAGATTTTTATTTATTTATTTAGTTTTTGTTGACCAGGTAAGTGCACTAGAGAAATCCTGCCTATTTTTAGGCATGACCCAGGGAGAGGGATACAGATGAATGCCAACTGACCTTGAACCAGATTAAGCTGTTGGTAGTATTTTTAGTGAATGAGGGAAATTTGGCCAGGACACCCGGGAAATTCCCCTACTCTGCTTCCTGTGAGTAGGGGGGGACCCATTTTCCTGTGGGACCATGATGGCGGCTCCCATGGATCCTGGTGGAGGTGATGGAGGTGAGATGGTCTCTGGAACTGGGGAGCTAGCCTCCTCCTTGGTTCCTTGTCTGTTTGAAGCTTCTTTAATTACGGAGATGATGGCTGTGGATATTGCTTCTCAGAAACTGGCTTTGGATTAGTTTATGCCTGAAATGGATGGCCCTATGGTTCCTATTGAGCAACGACTGTTTACTTCTTCAGATAATATAGCTTTTCTGCAATCAACAGACCTTTCAGTTAACCCGCAGCTGAGAGTAGAATCCTCAGGTTGCCATCAGTTTCCCTCTTGGAGTGCATATTGTGAGCTCTTCTCACCGAAGAAGAGCACCGTGAACCTCAAGGACAAGGACAAGCTACAAAATGTCAAAAAGTGGTTCTCCTCCTGAGATTATGCTATCCCCGATGTTTGCTACTTCTTTTTCTCCTTGTGAGGTGGAATGTGGAGCTGGGATGGCTACTGACTCTGCTGATGGGATTGACGGTGCACTGGCTTCAGCAGTCAGGGAAGATTTCTGTATGTCACCTCGGGGAACTGCCCGTAAGCTTGTCGATGTTGTGACTGCTCCAGTTTTGACACATGAAGTGTTGCAAGGAGAGGGTTCTAACCCAAACTCTGTTTCCCATCCTGATTTATCTCGGACTTTGTTTAGTCCCTCTACAATCGAGGTTTTGATTGCTTCTCTTTCACGTAGCACTGAACTTCCAGGGGGGGTCCAGACTTTGATAAAAACATTCTGGTTATGGGACACACTGTGGCAGAGGCCCTGCAAGCTGCTAGCTGGGTGAAGTCTGGCTCTGATCAGCCATGGGTGTCACCTAGGCATTTAGACCCTGCTCCTGCAGACCCTATGGAGCTTCCCACCTCCTTAGAAAAGACTAATTCTCTGATTTTGTTTTTGAATCAGCAGGATCCGATTGCCAGCTCTTCTTTTCATGATGCCTCTGTGCAACTACATGTCACTGTTATTCCCATTAACCCTATATCAGTTTCATCTAGGCCTAGCCATGGGGTCCCTGCCCCCCATCCTTCTATGGGTTCAGCAGAGGTTTCTCCTGAGGATAGTCGATCTTCCTCCTGCAGAACATATGCAGGATTGTTTCACACTCCTCCAGAATCTGCTAAATGCTGGAATGCTGTACAAACAAAATATAAAGGGGGTTTGGAGGTGCATCCAGACAGAGTGTATGTAGGGCGTACACTTTTGAAAGAGAGCATGGGTTTCTCTGCTCATGATATTTATGCACTTATTCATACATCGGGTGACCCAAACTTTGATGTTAGCTTTAAAACAGCTGCAAATTTGGAGCTGTTTTGGGAACGTTATCAAGGAATTTGTGATAACCCAGAATGGAAAGCTTTTTCTATTATTCCTTTAACGAAACCTGCTTACAGGACTGTGACCATTTTATTTAAGAATGAAGGTGTTGCAATGTCGGATATCTTGTTTTGGTTGCAGTCTAAGGGTTCTGTCCTAGGTCTCCCAGATCCTATTATGGACTCAGAGGATATTTGGACTGGGGGCTGGAGGATTCGGGTCAAGCTCCCCCAAAACAGAGGCATTATTCAACACCTACCTAGCTGTTTCTACCTGGGGAGAGATTGGGGCTTTATTTTTTATGCTAGGCAGCCCAGATCATATTTCAGGTACGGGTCCATACTCATCTAAGCAATGCCTGTGACAAAATGAAATGCTCACTTTGTGTAGGGATTGGCCATGTGGCTTTTTCTTGCCAAACCCCTGTGGTTTGTAACCTCTGTGACGACACTACCCACACTTATGGGAACTGTCCCTGGGCCTCCCATAATGCAGGAGGAGATGAAGCTACAGAGTCCTTTACCGATGCACCTCAGATGCCTGTAAAGGAAGCTTGCCCTGTAAATTTACCATGCTCCAGGCCTCCTTCTCCCTCTCCACATGAGGTCACTGTTGAGCCTTTGAGAATACCTTCGGCTGCTATTACCCCAGTCTCTCCCTTACCACAAAAGGCAGTTTCCACTGAACGCATGGCACCAGGGACAGTGGCACCTCCTGTACTGCCCATTCCTGCCAAGAATACAGAGGTGTGCTTTCCCTCTGCTGCTGATCCAGGGCATAGAAACATAGAATTTGACAGCAGATAAGGACCGCTTGACCCACCCAGTCTGCCCATTTCCCAACCTAATGGATAAGCTGCAGATCCTAGTTAACCAGCAGCCTACTTCTTTCTACCCCCAACCCCTAGAATTGCCTTATGGCTGTCCCATGCATGCTTGAATTCAATCACTGTTTTTGACTCCACAACCTCCTCTGGAAGGCCGTTCCATGCATCCACAACCATCTCTGTGAAAAATACTTCCTTACATTACCTCTGAGCCGCCCCTCTATCTTCAAATTGTGCCCTTGTTCTTGCACACCTCTTTTTGAAAGATGCTACCCTCTTGGACTTTGTTCATTCCCTTGAGGTACTTGAACGTTTCTATCATGTCCCACCTCTCCCTCCTTTCCTCGAGGCTATACATATTAAGCTCCTTTACTCTCTCTTCGTATGTCTTCCGGTGCAGACCCTGCACCATTTTAGTTGCCCTCCTCTGGACAGCTTCCATCTTGTCTATGTCTTTGAGGAGATTGGGTCTCCAGAACTGCACACAGTACTCTAGATGGGGTCTCACCAGCTGTCTGTACAAAGGGATAACAACTTCCTGTTTTCTACTGGTGATGCCTCTCCCTATGCATCCCAGTATCCCCCCAGCCCTCCTTACTGCCCTCTCACATTTCTTGCCCACCTTTAAGTCATCTGATATGATTACCCCCAGGTCCCTTTCCATTTTTGTTGTTGTTAGTATCTCACCCCCCATCGTGTACTCTTCCCCTGGGTTTTTGTTTCCCAGGTGCATTACCTTGCACTTCTTTGCATTAAATCTCAGCTGCCATACATTTGACCATTCCTCTAACCTTGCCAAGTCCCTTCTCATCCTTTCCACCCCACCTTGTGCATCAACTCTGTTGCAGATCTTTGTGTCCTCTGCAAAGAGACATACTTTTCCTTCCAGTCCCTCTGCAATGTCGCTACAAAGACATTGAAGAGGACCGATCTAATACTGAACCCTGTGGCACCCACTAGTAATCCCCTTTCTTCAGAGTGGACTCCATTTACTATTACCCTCTGTGTCCTATTCTCCAGCCAATTCTTTACCCAGGCTATCATCTTGGGACCCACTCCAGGCTGGCTAACTTGTATATTAATCTTTTGTGTGGGACTAGTCAAATGCATTGCTAAAGTCTAGGTAGGCCATGTCCACTGCCCCTTCCTGATCTACTACTTTGGTCACCCAGTCAAAGAAATCTATTAGATTCGTCTGGCATGACCTTCCTGCTGTAAATCCATGCTGCCTTGGGTCCTTTGCCCCTCTGGCCTCTAGGTACTTGACAATTCTTTCCTTCAGAAGTGATTCCATCATTTTCCCTATCACTGAGGTTAAACTAACTGGTCTGTAGTTTTCCGCTTCTGCCCTGCTCCCACTTTTGTGAAGGGGAATCACATCTGCCCTCCTCCAGTCCTCAGGTATCACCCAATCCTCCCATGATTAGTTAAAGAGGGTAGTCAATGGTGTCACTAGTTCTACCCTTAGTTCTTTTAGAATTCTGGGATGAATCCCATCAGGCCCCATTGCTTTGTCCACCTTCAGTTTTAAGAGTTCTTTCAGAACCTTTTCTTCTGTAAATGGGCTGGTATCAACTTCTGAATCCAGAGTGTTTCTATTGTTTGTTTTAGGTACCTCCCCCTCTTCATTTGTAAATACTGAGTAAAAATATTTGTTTAGTATCTCTGCCTTTCACAGTCACCCTCTGCCCACCCCTCCCTAAATTAAGCCTCACTGTCCCTCCCTTAGTCTTTCTTCACTCCCTGATGTACCTAAAAAAGGTTTTATCCCCCTTCTTAACTGAGTTGGCTATCTTTTCCTCAGTTCGGGCCTTTGCTGTTCTGACTGCCTTCCCAGCTTCCTTTTGCTTTAACTGATACAATTCTCTATCCTGCTCTTACTGTGATTCCTTGTACTTTCTGAATGGTTTCTTTTTCTCTTGAACCTTCACTGCCACCTCCTTTGAGAACCATAGTGGTTTCTTACATAATTTTGTTTTGTTTATTTGCTTCACACAAAGGCTTGTTACCTCTGTGATGGCAGTTTTTATTATTCCCCATTGTTCTTCCACCCCTCCTTCCTGCCTATTTGCTAGTGCATTCCTTAGGCACTCATCCATTTTGGTGAAGTCAGCCGTCCTGAAGTCCAGTACGTTTGCCTTTGTATGGCTTGACTCTATTGCTGTGTTTATTGTGAACCATACTGTTCGATGGTCGCTAGTTCCCAGATGGCTACCCACTTCTACATCTGTGATCCTCTCTCCATCTCCATTTGAGAGGACCAGGTCTAAGATTGCTCCTTCTCGAGTGGGTTCCAATACTAGTTGTCTAAGGCATGCCCCTTGTAGGGCATCTAGAATAACCCCACTCTTAGAAGTGGCTGCTGCAACTACACTCCAGTTAACATCCGGCATATTCAGATCACCCATCAGCAATATCTCCCCTTATCTGCCATTCTAAGTATACTTTCTATCATTTCTTGTCCATTTCCTCCCCGAGAGGGGTCTGTATCTAACCCTGTGCGGATTGTGGTGCCATTGCTCTGCCTCCTAATTGACCCACAGTGCTTCTTCTCCTCCCTGTTTACCCTTTTGTTCTGTTGCTTTGATTCCTTCTTTTACGTAGACGGCTACTCCTCCTCCTCTTTTACCCTCCCTGTCCCTCATGTAGATAGTGTATCCTGGTATGTTTACATCCCAGTCATGGTTCTGTGTGTACCATGTTTCTGTGACTGCCACGATATCCAGATATTCCTCCTCCATCAAGGCCACTAATTCAGGAAGCTTGTTACCCAGACTATGGGCATTGGCACTCATTGCTCTCCATTTTTTGATGGCTTTACCTTCTGTAGCAGCATCCCCCACTGACCTTTCTACCTTGGTCTTTTTCTCATTTAGTACCCTGTTTTGTAGGGAGAGGCTGGGATTTTCCTGCTGCTTATCAGTACCTCCCCCCTTGACTAGTTTAAAAGCTTGCCAATGAAGCGTTTAAACTGATTGCCCAAAAGACTTGTTCCCTTCCTGGACAGATGCAGACCATCCTGCCAGTATAGGCTGGTGTCCCTCCAGGTGGAACCCCAGTCCCCAATGAAGTCAAACCGCTGTGCTCCACACCATTTTTTCAACCATTCGTTAAACTGCATGGTGCAAAGTACCCTCGCCTCACCCATGCCACTGACAGGCAGCACCTCTGAGAAGGATACTGTGTGTGCTACTTGTCTTAAGCCCCTTCCCAACTCTACAAAGTCCTTCTGCACTGCTCTAATCTCATAATGAGCCAAGTCATTTGTCCCTAGGTGGACAATGACATCCAGCTCAGACTCCCATGCAACTGTTCTAGTGATTCTAAGGATGCACTTCCTGTCCCTCCAAGCCATGGCACCAGACAGGCACCTTACTTCAGTTTTACCTGCTCCCCCCAGTTCTATCCCCCTAATAATTGAGTCCCCCACCAGGAGCTGCTTCCTTTCCCTGTGGTGCCCTCTGCCTCCTTCCTGAGGGCCTCCCTTGTGACAGTTGTCTGCACCCTCCTTAGTCTCCTCTGCGGGTGCATCCATAGGGGAACTATGCTCCCTCAGAATGGTGTATGGATTGTGGAGTGGAACAACTGACTGGGTGTGCCGCTGTTCCACCACCCTTACCCTCCCTGAGCCCACTGTGGTCCAACTGCTGTGCTTTCTTCACAACCTCTGAGGTAGTGATGGTGGCTTTGGTGCTCCCTGGATGGGGGAGGTTCCCTTGCTACTGTCCAGTGCGGCCTGAAGACAGGCAACTTCCTCCCTCAGGGCAGATAGTTGTCTGCAAACAGGACAGCATCTCAGCCTCCAGAAAGACTTGCAGAAGACTGCTGCCCCACAGCCATTACATTGTACTACTCACCACATAACTGTCTACCTTGTTTAGTTTTTTTTTGTGTGTGTTATATAGAAATATATGTATTTATATAATGTGTATGTTTATATTGTCAGTGCAGTGTGCTAGAGAGGATATGACAGTGATATGCACCTTGTCCTCTTGAGGAAATGATGTCAGAACCCCAGGTATAAATGAACTATTTCCAGGTGTGGGTGAGGTGAGGGGTGGGAAGGGTTTGGGCCTAAACTGTGCCCTCACGAAACAATCAGCTAAAAGCTCTGACCTACCACTGCGATGAGTACCTTCCTGTCAGTAAGATGCCATACATGACAATTTGACAGAGAAAATACCCTGCTAATCAAACAGAGAAAAATCCAAACATCCAAATCAGACACAGGTAAACCTCCCCAGCCACAAAACAGCCTGGTGACTTGTGCTCTGAAAACAGTCAGCCCCAAAACACATCAGCTGTGCAGAAGGGCAGACACAGAAAACAGTATTCAGCCTCTGTGGGTTTAAACTCTTCCTGCACTGAAAATCTTAACAATTGTAACAAAAGTAAAGCAAGCTCCACCTTCCTCTGTTGATTGAAAGACTGCCTTTTCTGATAATTCTAAGTTTCTTATTTCACCCTTCAGTTAGAAGTATTCTCCACCTGAAGAATATTAACTTTCCTAAGGAATCTGCTTCAAACCAAAGACAATTGTAAATTGTAAGGTTCACCTCCCTCTGTTGTGAGCACAACTCGCTTTCATGCAAATCTTAAGTCCAGTGTTGCAGCTTCCAGTCAGAGGTAGCTTCACCTGAAGACTATTAGGTTATCTGATGAGCCTGCTAAAATTAGCACTTTTATCAAGGTCTGTAAGATTCTTCCAGAGCTATTGGCTGTTAAGTAGCTGTGATGTAAGCACTTCCTGACACAATCTGGCCTGGCCTTTTAAGGCACGCAGAGATAAACAAAAGAAAAAAACAGTTTCCACCCCCTAGGCACTGTCTGGGTCCAATACACAGCCTGTAACCTGCTCTTAATTCAGGGCTTATGACAAATTCTTAGCCCAGTGAATACTCACAGTATTACAAATATTGCAATGCAAACAGTCAATCACTAAAACAGAAAACAGTAAAATCTTAACAATTGTAACAAAAGTAAATCAAGCTCCACCTCCATCTGTTGATTGAAAGACTGCCTTTTCTGATAATTCTAAGTTCCTTATTTCACCCTTCAGTTAGAAGTATCCTCCACCTGAAGAATATTAACTTTCCTAAGGAATCTGCTTCACACCAAAGACAGTTGTAAATTGTAAGGTTCACCTCCCTCTGTTGTGAGCACAACTCGCTTTCTTGCAAATCTTAAGTCCAGTGTTGCAGCTTCCTACCAGAGGTAGCTTCACCTGAAGACTATTAGGTTATCCCTTCTGGTCTAAATCCCACCATGTCACCCCTTCACCCTGTAGAATGGGAACTTCAGAAAACCAGACAACTGACCCACAGTTCATCCCAAAAAATGGGAAAGGAAACTGAGCATGGGAGTGAGGTTGATCTCCCCATGTCCAATAGATTTCTACCCCTTACTAAATGGAAACAATGGGATGAAATGGAGGAAGATTCTGACTCCTCCTCTTTGATTTCCTCTCACACTGAACTTATGACTGATTCTGATATTCCTTTAGTAGACACGAAACAAGGTGGTAAAAAAGAAGAAGATATTCTAAAAGATCAGGGTCCAAATTTTTTAACTCTACGTTAATGCTAAGGCATCTACCCCTACCACCTGCCCATGGAGTGCCATCTTTTATTGGTTTCCTTAAACGTTAATAGCATTAAGAATCATCAAAAATGACTTACCACTTTTTCTGTTATAGCCAATCATTTGCTTGACATTTGTTTAATTCAAGGCACCCAGTTACATACTATTAGGGAGACCTACTGGGCTTTGAAAGAGTGGTTAAGGGTGACTTCTTTTTGGTCCTTGGGTGAGGAACCATGCTCATGGGTGAAATTTCTGATTTTAAATCCGGACCTCCGAATATCTCAACTCATTGACTTGGTTCCTGGACGAGCGTGCATCCTTGATGCTAGACTGGGGACACATGAATTCCATATTATAAATATTTACAATTTTCAGATCAAGTTTCAATGGGTTGCCCTTTTACAGAAGGTCTTGCCTTTTTTGTACACTACTAGATCAATTCTCTTGGGAGGGGATTTTAATTGTATATTATCTTTATCTGACAAAACAGGGACAACACAAAAATTATATTCTGATTCTAATTTCTTACAAAAAATGTGTACCCAGGCTAGATTTAAGGATTGTGCAACTGTCTCATCTAGATTACAGGATCACACTTTTTTAAGGCCATTTATCCACACATATTGATTTCTGGTTTGCCTCTCACTGGGTCTCTGTGAGCAATTTTTCAGTTTCCCTGATAGAGACCTCAGATCATAGAATGATTAAAATGACTGTGGGTACTCCTGTAAACAAACCAGGCCCAAATCCAGTCTGGAGGATGAATACTACTCTTTTATCAAATACGGACACCTGGGATCTCATTTTGAACGAGTTGGAGGCCAGGATTTCAATCTTTGATTTATATGACAATTCCCTTTTATGGTGTCAAGACTCAAAACGAGATGTTAAAAGTTTATGTAACTCATTGACAAAAAAGGCTGCTGCTTCCAAGTATTTAACTTATCTGACATTAAGGGACAGGCTCCAGGGGTTACTTTCTTGAGCTGTGGAAACTGGAGACGACCTCACAGAGGACCTTGCCCTGATTAAAACTGAGATGTGTAATTTTCAGTATGATAGGGCACATTCTCTTTTTTTAGAACAAAAATATGGCACCTAAGGGAAAGCACAAGGAATTAATCCATATGATTGCTGTTCTCAAAGAGTAGAGTCCAAGTATATGGTGACCTTAAGGACATAAGTTGGTCAGATTGTAGATTCTGGTTGTGACATAGAACATGTGGTCCATTGGTTTGTAGAATCTTCTTTTTGTGATAACTCTCCCCCTTTAGCTGGGATAGAGGATTTCCTTAGCATATTGCAGATACCTGCTCTTTTGGAGGCAGATAAATCTCAACTGACCTCTCCCATCTCACAAAAAGAAGTTGAGGAGGTTATTGGCGGTCTACCATCTGGATCATCCCCTTGCCCAGATGGACTACCCAGGAAATTTTATAAAAAAGCTGTAGGCCTTTTATGCCCCTATTTAGTAACTGTATATAATGATATCTTATCAGGTTTGGTTCCTTTTCCCATGGCTTTGGCAGACAGTATCTTTATTTTTCTTTATAAAAAAGATGACAAATCGGATCTTAGAAACTGGAGGCCTATTAGCTTGCTGAATATGGATTGGAAAATACTGTGTAAAATACTTTTCAAGTGTTTATCCTGGGTAGCTCAGGATATAATTTCATCCAGACAGACTTGTGCCATCCCTCATCGGAGAATGGGAGACATTACCAAACTTCTGAGGGAAGCTTTTGATGACACAAGTGGGTCAGGGTATTTGATTTCCTTGGACCAAGCAAAAGCTTTTTATGAGGTCCCACATGCTTGCTTGTTTCAGGTACTACTACATTTTGGTATCCCTGTTAAGTTCATAGATTGGCTTTGAATTATTTATAGATATGCCTCCTCAAGGCCCTTGGTAAATGGGGGGCTGGGGAAGCCTGTTCTGATCCAGCAAGGTGTCAGGCAAGGTTGTCCCCTGAGTCCACTTCTTTATGTTTTTTCTTTGGACCATTTGTTGCGAAGACTGAATTTAGTACCGGAGATCTCAGCATTTAGGGGCTTAGAAGTTGGGACATTTCCAATTGCTTTTGCCTATGCAGATGACACTAATATATTAGTAAAAGATCAGGAATCTGGGAAACAGGCCATGAGGGTGGTAGATTATTTTTCTAGTATCTCTGGATCATGGATTAATAAAAATAAAAGTAAAGTGGTAGGGCTCCATCTTTTAGATGCTGTTCCTCACTCTATAGGGGGCATTGGTATAACCCCGTTACCTATTAAAATTTTGGGTTATTGGTTTGGGGCTCCTGATCCGGCATATTTTAATTGGGAAATTGTGTTAACTCAAGCAGAGGAGAAGGTTGCAAGATGGAAGGGCTTTCCCATGACAAAGAAAAAGAAGGTATATATGTTTAAAACGTTTGTTTTACCTTTATTTTTGAATATAAGTTATGTGTATCCACTATCAAACAGATTAGAATTTAAAATGTATAGTGTGGCATTTCAGTACTTGTGGGGTAGCCAGCTAAACCCCATTAAAATAAATTGCACTTACAATGTATGTGATGGTGGGTTGAATATGGTTAATCCTGTGATTTTTCTTTTTACTACCTTTCTTTATGCAAATTTTGTTCCCATTTTAATGAGGAGTCATATGCCTTCGGTGCCCTTGTTGAAAATTAGATGCTTTTATTTCTGGCAGAAATGGGACATCCAGCAATGGGGGATATTTTGGGGTATACCACAAGGTTTTTCTCCTTACTTATTGGAAGTATGTAAAAAATTTAAGAATTGGAATATCTTGACCTTTGACGTTTTACATACTACTAGGAAAATGGAATACCGTAAATTGTTACAAGAGATTTGTTTTAAGGAACCTTGTCTGGTTTTACTGGCCAAGGTAGTACTTGCTGTTGTCCTCCACCAAGTGACGGAAGCCAGACTTCCCCCTAAAATATGGGACACTGTATGGCTTAGCTGTCATTCTCGGCTTAATGTCAGAGGCAATCATTTTCATAAATGCATTCAAGACATCATGTTTAAGGGAGGGTTGTGGTTTACAGGTGGAAACAATGCTACATCTTTTTTTTAAATGCTCTCATATTATTGATTTATGGTATTTGTTGCCCTGTTCCTGGAATATCCCTCATGTAAGGGTCATGGATTATAATACTTTGGTGTATGGACAACATGACTGTAATCTTTGGAGATGCTTCCATTCTGGTACAACTCGCGTAATTACGGCATTGTTTAAATGGGTCATGTGGCAAATCAGATGTCAGTATGTGTTACAACAAAAACAGCTATCCTTGTTGGGTTTGCAAAATAAAATAGAACAAGAAATTTCAAAGGTTTATCTTAAGGAAAGATGTAGTTTTCCTAGATCTTTATTATGTGATAGGTGAAGAGGTTGGAATAAAGTGCCCTTGTGGTGTCAAATGAACTGGTGGAATCTTTCCATCTTCCACTGGAGGAGGGGTTTCGAATAGGATAGCTGTTTTTGTTCTGTGCCAGGAAGTTTTGGTGAGCAGTGTTTGTTTTGAGATTGGGGTATGGGTGTAGGCGTTTTGGGTTTTCTGGTTTAGTAGGGGCCTGGTGAATTTTGTTTTATATCTTTACATGGTTGTAATTATATGAGTTGTTTTTTCTGTTTTGTTTCTCTGTATTTTCCCTTGTTTTGTTTTTGAAGCTTTCTCCAATAAAAAATTCCCCTACTCTTTTCGATAAATGCCATGGGATCTTTAACATCCACCTGAACTACCACCAATCCAGGCAGATAGGACCTTGGTTTAACGTCTCATCCAAAAGACGGCACCTCAGAAGTGCAGCACCCCTCTCATGCTGCACTACAGTGTCAGTACTGGGATTGATTGTGCATTGGGAACCACCCCTCATCATTGTCCCCAGAGGTTGCATGTTTTCCTCCAAGATTAGTTCAGCAATTAGCCCTGTGTTATAATACCACTCCTCCTACCATTTTTCATATTTTGGATGTTTTTAAAATAGATTTCACACTCCCTGGTGGATTTGTAGTATCCCACTATCATCTGCAAGCTCTGTACAAATCAAGCATTCACAACCCTCTATCCTTTCTTGTCTCATTCCTGCAATGAGCACTTCACTCCTCTGACCACCACATATGATTGCAGGCAGAGATGTCAAGCCCTGTGTATACATATCACAATATTGACAATACACTTTATATTTCAGTATTTGTGTCCTGACTCCTGAATGAGGGCTGACCACATTGTCCTTATAGGTGTTTGAGTATGGACTTATTGTCTGGATTTATAAAAAAATGATCACTGACAGAATTTTCCTTATCCACCAACTCACCCTCCCTCCAGTCACACACAGTCAATATTTACTATTCCAAAATAGAAGCACTGTTGGTGCAGTGGAAACCAATATCCTCCCCTCACCCACATTGACACTGCCAAATCTCTTTTGTGAATGATACTTCAGTGGACCCTGATTTATAATACCACTCCCCTTTCCCTCGTCTAAGTTGTAGTTTAATTTAAAAAAAAAAAAACATATTCCATGTCTTTCAACTGTGTCTTTACTAGGGAAAGGGATGGGCTATTGCCTCAGACAGAGAGTAGGAAGGAGGGATGGGGGTGCTCTCACAGATGGAGATTCAGGTAGGGAGTGTGAGGGAGGATCTCAAGTCTTTGAGGATGGATAAAGCTCCAGGGCCAGACGGCATTCATCCAAGCATTCTGAAGGAACTAGCAGATGTCCTGGCAACTCCGATGATGGAACTATTCAATTCCTCCCTCCAATCAGGATGGGTCCCTCTAGACCGGAGGGTGCCCCATGTCGTGCCCCTCCACAAGAGTGGACCTTGGGATGATCTGGGGAACTACAGACCCATCAGCCTGACATCCATAGTAGGGGAAATTGTTGGAGGCCATCTTGAAAGAACAGACGGTGGTGTTCCTTGAGGTAAATGGTTTTCAGGATGACAACCAATGTGAGTTTGTCCAGGGGAAATTGTATCAAACAAACCTGGTCGAATTCTTTGACTGAGTGACAAGGTCCCTGGGTGGAGGAAAGCTGGTTGATGTCCTCTACCTGGACTTCAGCAAGGCTTTCGATTCAGTCCAGCATGGAAGGCTAATTCAGAAATTAAGGGAACTGGGTATGGGAGATAAGCTGGTGAGGTGGGTAACAAATTGGCTCAGGCAGCAGAGGGTCATTGTAAGAGGTGAAGTCTTGACACCCAGAGAGGTCATCAGCAGGGTCCCACAGCACTCAGTTTTGGGCCCTATCCTTTTTAATGTGTTCATTGCAGACATCAGGGAGGAGGTCAGTAGTGAAATGAGTTTATTCATTGATGGTATTAAATTGGATAGTGAGGAGAGAGAAGGAGGGCACTACAGGATGACCTGCAGAAACTGGAAAACTGGGCCCACACGTGGCAGTTGGGGTTTAATGCACAGAAATGCAGTATTCTGCACCTAAGTATTATGAATCCTTGGTATACCTACCACTTGGGGGGGTACAGTTCACTGCCGAGACAATGGCAAAGGACCTGGGGGTTGTGATTGATGCCAAGAGGAGCTGCTCGGAGCATTGCAGGAGAGCAATGGCTAAGACAAACAAATCCTGAGTGTATTTCCAGGAGAACAACATCCAGGAGAAAGGAGGTTATACTTCTCCTGTATACCTCACTAGTGACATCACATCTGGAGTACTTTAGGCAGTTCTAGCGCCCCCACTGAAAAAAGGACATTACACTGCTGGAGAGAGTCCAGAGAAGGGCGATAAGGATGATCAGTGGTCTGGAGGGGTTGTCATATGAGGATAGACCCAGAGAGCTGAACATGTACTCTCTGGAGGACAGAAGGGATGGGTGGGATATGATAGAGAATTTCAAATACCTGAAGGGGTTCAACAGAGGGAACAATGAGTCTCTGTTCGAACTGAGGGAGGAGAGAACTACGAGAAGCCATAGTCTAAAGTTAGCGGGGGGGTGATGGGGCATTATTTTACAGAGAGGGTGGTGGCACCCTGGAAAGCACTGCCAGATGATCTGGCAAAAAATGGGAACTATGAAAGATTTCAAGAAGGGTTGGGACAGGCACAGGGGCATGGTATGGAGTGGGGGTGAGATGAACATCAGAGATGTACATGGTGGGGAAGTAGGTGGGAGTGGGGAAATAATAGAAGGAGGTAGAGCAGCTACTGTGCACTACCAGGAACAAATATCTAGAACAAATTCACCTCACTGAATAAGTAAGATTATGAGGATCCCACCTCCCCTGGGTTACCCCTGAGCTACTGGCCTGCCAACTTGCATGTGACCAAGGATGGAAAACTCATAAAGCCTCCAAATTCCCTTGTGATTTAGCTATCAATCGCTCACTCCCTCCACAACTCCTGCACCAAGGCAATTTTCTTGGCTAAATCAGATTATTTTAAATCCACCTTCAACTCTAATATAAATGAACCATCAACGTTCTGGAAGGTGGTCCACTCTCCTTTCGCCCCTCAAAATAAACCTCCTCCCCCTGTTCTCAAAATACTCACCCTGTTCTCAAAATACTTACTGTTTTTTTTTCCAAGTCCTGTTTGATCAGGCAGATGCCGCTTGCTGCACTCTGCCCAGCTCTGATGATCTCTGTGTTTGGTGCCTTTTTTCTTAAGCTTTAAACTGAGTTTTGCACTGACTTTTAGTCCCCAAACATGTGGATATAGTTTATTTGTACTGTGGGGCAATGCTAAAATGTCGTACTTTCGAAGCTCAGAGATGATTACTTTAAACTGTGTTGCAGTGTTATAGTGCTGTATTTTCCAAGTGCCCAGGTGGTTACTTTAATTTCTGAAACTGCCAAACTACTGTATCTGCTAAATGACCACTAGGTCTCCTTCATTTCAACTTACTTTCTTTAAATTTCCCCATTGTGAAAGTGCATCTTGGCCTCAAAGTGCATCTCAGTAATTTTAAAGTTCAGCAGTAATTTTAAAGTTCAGCAGCTCTTCGTATGTTAAACCCTGCTTCTCACTAGCCCTTGACCCACCTCCCAGGTACGTAATCAATATAAAGAGACTCACTGACCCTTTCTCTTGTCTCTCCACAGTCTGCAGCATAGCAGGAGGTCGACGGAGGTTGTGAGGGACTACTGGAAGAGTAGCCCTCCCCCGCCCCCGGGTTTTTTTCAAGTCCCAACTGAACAGGTAGACGCCACTTGCAATGCTCAGCCCAGCTCGGAGGATCTCTGTTTTTACCCTGATGACAAAGAGCGTCGGCTCCACACCACCCCCACCACTACCCTTGGTGGATTTGCACATATATAGCATAGCAGAAGACGCCCTTCTAATTTCCTTACCATATCAGCCAGTTTTCTCATCTGCAGCTTATACCTGCCCACCACTAGGAGCCCTTTCCCATACTATGGTCTGGACCTTAATTGCCAAAGCATTAAGAGTTCTCTCTAGCTCCACCATGCTCCTGTGCACCCTCATTACTCTCTCTCTACTGCTCCCCCAAACGTCCCACCCTCCCTCTCCCAATCACGGAAAGTGGAACACAACTACAACACTCTATCCTCAGGCAGACTGGAACTCCCCACCTTGTTCTCCCATCCCAAACCTACACATGAGCAGCACGAGCTTACAAGCCTAGGCTAGCACCCAGTTGCCTACACCCCCCCCACAGCTCCAAAAATATAAATATTAACCTTTTCATCTTCACCCTCTCCTACAGATGTCATCTCCCCAGGCAAATGACTCTATGGAGACCCTCTTTCTCTTGCCAACCTCCAACCGTATCCCCACCACCGTGCCTTCCCCTTTCTCCACTTTTTCCTCCTGTCAGCCCCCCATACCCTGAAACTCCCAATAACCACCATGGGATACCTGCAGCGAATATCCCATCAACTAAACACCCGAATAGGCAACAATTGACTCAGGTCACTCATCCTCCTCCTTCTCCTGATGAGCAATGTCCACCCCAACCTTTGCCCTCAGAATGCTCCCCTATCCCACCCATCATCAGTCAATGGGCTGCGCATTGCCTCTATCAGCATCTGCAGCCTACAAAGAAAATGGGACTTTTTTCAGGGGCCGGGACTCCAACACCACCCGGACATCATAGCAATGGGTGAAACCTGGCTCTCCCCCACTGTCCCTGACTTGGCGGTTAACCTCCCTGGATATCTCCTCTTTCAATCCGATAAGGTAGGTAAGCGAGGGGGTGGTTGCTCTCTCTACCTTAAGGACTTGCTTTCAGGCCAATTACTCCCTCTGCCGCACCTAATACTGAGGGCTCAGGCTCTCACCCTAAAATTAACTATAAAAGTCTACCTCCCCTCTCCTCTTCACTACTGCCTACATCCCTCCCCGGGAATAGAAGCAAGCCTTCCAAGATATCCTGTCCCATCTCTCCAGTTTTTTCCCTCATCATGAAAAAATTATTATGGGTGATTTCAACATAAACTGGCTGGCCAAGACAGCCGCCCCGTTCATTGATGAGGCCGCAGGGCTCAATCTCACAGAGGTAGTCACTGCCCCCACCCATTTAACTCCCACACAGGGACATCTTCCCTCCTAGATCTAGTCTTCACTAACCGCCCCCACAGAATAACCAACACCTTGGTTCTCCCTGATGCACTAAGTGACCACTCCCCGGTACTCTTCTCCTGGTCCTGCATTGCCCCAAACCCCCCCTAAAATTACCTCTCAATGTAAACTTGGGCCTGGTAATCTTTCCCAACTCAAGGCCTACCTCAGAGACTGGGACTGGACACCCCAAGCAAACACCCTCGACCCGGATCATGCAATTGATCTATTTATCACCACTTTCAATACTGCCTGTGATAAGTTTGCCCCCCTAACCAAGAGTATGTCCAAAGGTAACCATGCCCCCTGGTTCTTGGACCACCTCTTAGGCCTGCTGCATCACCATGATGCCCTTTGGCATCTAGCTAATGAGACCCAACGGCCTACGGACAGGAAACGGTATAGGGAGGCCAGTATCAAGTGCACATGGGCCACTCGCAACGCCAAAGCAGATTACTACAAAGCTTCTTTAACTTCCACTTGGGGCTCTGGGTGTAAATTTTGGAATAATATTAAGGAACTCTGTGGCAAAATTACTAACCTGACCCCAGACCAAATGTTAATAGACGGAAACCTCTCCTTGGATCCCCTCAGTATAGCCTCGGCCCTAAACTCTGCCTTTCACTGATCTCAACCATGTTCTCCCCCCTAATTTCTTCGACCCTCCGCCTGCCCAGACACACCCCCCTCCACCCCATGCTCCACCCTTCTATCTACGCATCCTTACCTCAGAGACAGCCAAACCCTACCTTGCCAAAGCCCTTAACCACTCTCTCTTTAGTGGTGATTCCCTCGACCTGAGACTTCTCTGCCTCATCCTCCTGGAAGTCCTTACCCCACTCACCCATATTCTCAACCTCTCCCTCTGCCAGGTAAAATTTCCCTCATGCTGGAAATTGGCCTCTATCACCCCCATACATAAGAGTGGGGACCGCACCTCCACTAACAATTACCACCCCATCTCCATTCTACCCCCCCCCATCTAAAGCATTAGAGTGCATAGTCACCAATTAACTCACTGACCACCTTGTTAAATATAACCTTCTATGCAACCAGCAACAAGGCTTCCGAAAGGGACATATTACCACCACCGCCCTCCTTGAACTTACCTCTCATGTCCACTCTGCCTTGGATCATGGCCACATCACAGGAGCTATCTTCGTGGACCTCTCTAAGGCATTTGATACCCTCAACCATGCCCTCTTACTGAACACACTCACCTACAGTGTCAGTGGCTCAGTAGGTAGCACACTCGCCTCTGAGGCTGGGAGATCAGAGGGCTGTGGGTTCAGTTCCCACATCTGGCACTTGGGTTAATATCCCAGTACTGACACTGTAGTGCAGCATGAGAGGGGTGCTGCACTTCTGAGGTGCCGTCTTTCAGATGAGACGTTAAAAAAATGAGGTCCCATGTGCCTGGACTGGTGGTAGTTCAGGTGGATGTTAAAGATCCCATGGCACTTATCGAAAAGAGTAGGGAAATTTCCTCGGTGTCCTGGCCAAATTTCCCTCATTCGCTAAAAATACCACCAACAGCTTAATCTGGTTCAGGGTCAGTTGGCATTCATCTGTATCCCCCTCCCCCGGGTCGTGCCTGAAAATAGGCAGGATTTGTCTAGTGCACTTACTCAGTCAACAAAAACTAAATAAATAAAACTAAATAAATAAATACAGTGGCCTCTGTAATGATGCCTTAAACTGGTTCACCAGCTATCTCTCTGATAGAACACAGCTGGTCAAGGTAGGCACTGTCCTGTCCCCTAGCCTCACAATCTGCTCTGCTGTCCTACAGGGCTCCATTCTTGGCCCTCTGCTATTCTGTCTTTACCTAAACTCCCTCCTGTTGTCTGCCCCAGCAGCCTGCTCCTGTAAGCGGATGATGCCGTCCTGTTCGCCTCTGATCCGGACCCCCTTAAACTCCACCCAATACTCCAACTCACTCTCCATGAAACTGAACATTGGCTCACCACCCAGACCCTAATGATTATCTACAATAAGACAAAAGTCATGATATTCTCCCATCCTCAGAACCCACTTAAGAGCCTCTGCCCCCAATTTCTAACTGTAAATCAAACCCCCCTCAAACAAGTGGACACCTTTAAATACATAGGGATCACACTAGACCCGGCCCTCAGCTTTAATCAACATCTTCTGCTCCTATCCACTGCCCTTAACTCTAGACTAGGCGTATTTTATCGGTACAAACACTGCCTCACCCCTGAGGATCTACATCTTACCATAAACTCGTCTGTCCTCTCCCTGCTGGACTACGGCATTCTCATCTACAGTGCTGCTCCCACCTCTGCCCTCAATAGACTCTGGCTCATTCTAAACAAGGCCTGCCATCTCATCCTCAGATGTGATCACTTCACACACACCTGCTCCCTCTACAGTACAACAAACTGGCTAAACTTAGACAACAGAATCAAGTACCACACCTGCCTAATGACCAAAAAGATAACTCTAGGCCACACCCCCCCTGACCTAGACAAAATTATTCTCCCAGCATCTCCTGTCAGAACCACCCATAACTCGAACAAACTGTTACTATGGGTACCCTGATGCCAGACTTCCCAATTCCAAAGAATAATATTAATATAATAATAATTTTTATTTATAAGGCGCCTTTCAAATGTCAAGGTGTCATACATAACAACAGTTAAAACAGTCAACATCATCAAAAATACAGCCAAACCAAACAATTAAAACAATCAATATTCTGGAAATACAGTTTCCCACAGAAAGGTCTTCACACCCCTCTTAAAACCCTCCACAGAAGTGCACTCCCTCAACTGATGGGGTAGAGCGTTCCAAAGGAAGATGGTAACATACGAGAAAGCCCGAGCACCAGAAGATTTCAAATTCACCCTTGAAACCTCTAACAACTCCTCATTGGCCAAGCAGAGAGATCAATCAGGGTGAGAGGGAACCTCAAGTTCTTTCAGATAGACTGGGCCCAGATCATGTAGGGCTTTAAAAGTCAGCAAGCTGACTTTATGGGTGATCCACCACCGAATTGGCAGCCAGTGCAGTTCGCACAGTACTGGAGTAATATGACAGGATCTTCTAGAATCCATCAAAAGCCGGGCTGCAGAGTTCTGCACTAGTTGCAGGTGACAGATTTCAACCCCAGAAAGCCCTAGATAAAGGGAGTTGCAATAATCCAGGCATGAGGACATGAAGGCATGGACTAAAGTAGGCAGGTTCGGCAGATGGAACGAGATGCCGAACCCTGGCGATGTTACTAAGATGATAAAAGGAAGTCTTGACAACTACTGACACCTGTGAATGCAGTGTCAACCTATGATCAAGAACTACCCCAGGTTCCGCACCCGTTCAGAGGTCGGGAGAGAAATGCCACCAAGAGAAATTCCGGAAGACACAATACCGCCCAACCCCCCTATCTGTTGGCCCGGGTCCACAACCAGTACATCAGTCTTATCCGAGTTCAACCTCAGCCAGCTGGAATTCATCCACTCCTGGATTTCTCTTTGACAGCTATTAAAGAACGAGAGAGCTCCCTCCTGGTCGGGGGCCAAAGAAAGATAGAGCTGGGTATCATCTGCATAACAGTGAAACCTCAGCCCATACTTCCTTACAATGTCTCCGATGGGTAGCATATACACCGCAAATAACATAGGTAACAATACTGAACCCTGAGGCACCCCACACAACAAAGCCATTGAATCTGAGGAAAAAAACCCGGACACAACCCATTGTGATCTCCCAGTGAGGAATGGAGTGAACCACCTTAAGATGGTTCCAGATATTCCACAAAGCAGCCTCAGGCGTTCTAGCAACACCATGTGATCTACAGTGTCAAACGCTGAAGAAAGGTCGAGGAGAACCAAGATGGAATGGCTCTTCCAATCTCTAGCCATCAAGAGATCATTGAGCATGCAAACCAGTGCTGTCTCAGTACTATGTCTTTTATGAAATTTGGACTGGAGGGGGTCTATAGATGTTGTGGATGGTCAAATGGTCCTCCAGTTGTGCAGCCACTACTTTCCCAATCACCTTTTCAACAAAGAGAAAGTTAGAGATAGGTCTGTAGTTTTCCAGACAGTCAGGGACCAAGGTAGCTTTCTTCAAGAGGGGTGTCACCACCTCCTCTTTCAGGGAGCTAGGAAACTCTCCAGCTTCCAAGGAGCACTGGCTATCTGCACAAGGACAGGACTGATGATATCAATACAACCCAAAATTAGGGAGGTCGGTCCAGGGTCCAAACTACAGAATGTAGGGCACATATGCTGGATGATCCTCATGACATCCATGAACTCCAGCTGACTGAAGGAGCTCCAAGAAAACTGAGGCACCATAATCTCCACACCAGTCCATGGCCGCTCCTCTAGAGTGTGATGACAGCAGTTCCGTCCTAATGTCGGCCACCTTATTTGCAAAGAACCGAGCAAGCTAATCACACTCCAACTGCAAAAAAGTTTTCTGAACTTGCAGACAGGCTGGGTTGTACAGTCTGTCCACAGTTTGAAACAGCTGACCTGGTCGATTCTGAGCAACCACAATCTCCCTGGACAGGAATTCTGCCTTATTACAGGTGATAGCAGATTGATAGACCAAATAATGATCCATCAATCTAAGGTGGTCGGCATCAAGGGTGGACTATCGCCAGCAACGCTGTAACCTTCGCCCCTGTCTTCACATCTCCCTCAACATCCCATCAAACCAAGGGGACTTGGAATGAAGGTAGAGGGGTGAATACGAACTGGAGCAATAGAATCCAGATCCCCCGCCATGGCTATATTATAAGCCGACACGAGGCTCTCTGGATCACTGCTTGCCAACGTGGGGGACGAGAGGTCAAGCACTGCTGCAAGGCCTTGGGAATCTATATCCCTCAAAGGACAGTACCTAACCAACTCCACAGGGGCAGGCCTTCTAGAAGGGGTGCAAAAACTAAACCCCACGGTGTAATTGTCTGACCACCCGACAGGTTCCACTCCCACATTGGATGCCTCGACCCCAAGGAGGAAGATCGGGTCCAAAGAGTGTCTAAATTTATGTGTAGCAGAGGAAACCACCTGAGTAAGGCCCAGCATTGTCATTAGCTGGAGGAAGTGTTGACCAAATTGCGAGAGTTCATTGTCGACCGAGACGTTAAAGTCACCCAGAACCATCAATCTGGGTGACTCAAACGCCATATCGACGATGAAGTCCGCCACTTCCTGAAGGAATCACTTCTCATCACCGGTTGGACGGTAAATGAGAGTGATTCGAAAGCTACACCTGCTACTACTATACACTCAAAGGACTCAATCCCCCACACTAGGACCTCCGTGATGCCAAATTCGGTCTTGAAACGGACCGCAACCCCCCTTCGATCCAATCTTGGGAGGTGTAATACCGAGTACCCAGCTGGAGCTACAGCCTCCAAAATGGGGCCAGAATTATCATCCAGCCAGGTCTCGGTAATGCAAGCCAGATCCACCGCACCAACAAGATTAGTAATAATTGCGGTCTTGTTTTTAATGGACCTGGCACTGCACAACACCGCCCGAGTTGGACAAACCTCATGGGACGCCCAGGCCATCTGCCCACCATAATTGGTGGTGCCCTTGGGTATGGGCACCAGACATGGGAAACCACTATCTGGATTCCATTTTGCCCCAGGGCACCTACTGGACCCAACCACCCTAATACGATGGCCCCCCTCTATCATCCTACCCTGTTCGTGACCCCGCGCCATTCTCCCTCTCTTGCGTGCAATGTCCAGCACTCTACATCACTGGTAGATCTCAAACTGGAGAGAGGGGATAATAAAAAGGGCGAAAGGCACAAAGAGAGGAGGATGAGTAGTGCACAACTGTGGGGGATGAAGGCCAACACATGCTATAAGTTATACTGCTGAATGAAAATAAAAACAACAAGCAAACCTTAAAAAATAAAACTTACAAACTAATAATAACCCCTAATAAAAATAATTTAATTCAAAAGCCCCACCCAATACCCAAATTAGCTAACATCAAATTAGAGCCTGACATTTAGAGACCCTGACAACCCCCCTTAAACACAAAATAACCCACAAAAATAAATGAACAGAAAACAAAGCTTAGGGACTCTCACCCCCCACAAACTCAAACACATAATACAACAAGATACAATAAATGATTAGTTCACCCTCCCTACCCAGACCTCTCACCACTGGGGGAGAGAGGTAAAAAAGCAATATACAATACAATAAATAATTAATTCCCCCCCCCCACCCAGTCCTCTCACCACTGGGGAGAGAGGGTAGCACTCTCACTGCCAGACAGTTAAAACAATTATAATAATACAACAACAAATAAATATAAACAAGACACAATTATTACAGTCCATAAAAACAAGAGAGAAAACTATAACCCCCCAAGTTCTCTCACAACTGAGAAAAGGGATAATTGCAATCTTCCACACTGCCAGGGAAAACAGCTGTAAAATCCAACAAAACAAAAAAAAATAAAATAAAGTACATGGATGCTGTGTCCTCTCACCACCCACTCGTCCAGGCGACAGAAAATTAATTATCCACAAAAAAGTCAGGAAGGAGTCAGCAGTCTCTTCAATCCAGGTCCAGAATTAAATAAAGCCGAGACCAGAAGAACCTTCAGTTACAACACCCCCTCCTGGACAAATACACTCCAAGTGTAATAACCAACGAAATAAGACTAGGCCCTTTTAAATCCAGGCTAAGGAATCACCTCCAGGCTTCCAACTTATGTGACTGCTCCTGACCCCTTCCCCCCGATGACGTAGACCAGCTATTTGCCAGTCTCCAGACCTAATTCCACCGAATGTACTACTTGACAAGCAGCCTCTCTGCTACCTTTTGGCTGTGCTAAAACACTGTAATCCATGTTATCCTT
Organism: Neoceratodus forsteri; assembly: GCA_016271365.2. Taxonomy (NCBI): domain Eukaryota; kingdom Metazoa; phylum Chordata; order Ceratodontiformes; family Ceratodontidae; genus Neoceratodus; species Neoceratodus forsteri. The sequence continues at coordinate 874,551,485 of CM057458.1, read as the reverse complement.
GTCTATCGGTCACTTAGTGTATCAAATGTGTATCCTATACTGTGATGTAATGTAATGCACCACAATCTGTAAGTAATGTTCAGTAAGTAATGTTCATTTTACAGGTTAAGTTATTTTACTGTGCCTTGTATATCTGTAAATTTTGTATATATCTCTTATTTATTTGATTGTACTAATGTTATGCTATTCTCATGTCTTTGTAAAAAACACTTGTACCCTTATTTGTATGACCACTCAGGTCCATCTTGTAAATGAGCTACGCTCAATGATGTTCGCCTGAATAAATAAAGATTTTGATTGATTGATTGATTGATGTTATCCCTGTACCTCTCTATATATGACATGGAACCTTTGTAAATGAGTCTTTGACTCAAAGGTCATTCTGAATATCTCAATAAATAAATAAAAAAAAAATAACCAGCTCATAGCTGACCACCCAGCCATGGCTGCAGAGTTCAAATCCTACTTCACAACCTGCACCTCAGCCCTTCTAACTTCCTTTTCCATGCAAGAAACCTCCCCAGCTCCCCTTACTCTACCCTACCCCCTCACTCACCAACTGAGTGCCCTTCCTTCACACCAATCTCTCCAATCGACACCCAAAATGCGGTCCTCACTCTAAATCCTACTAAAAGCAACTCACCCTATGGCCTCAACCCCAAGCTGCTTTACCTATCTGCTCCTTCTATTTCTTCCCCCCTTTCTGTTGAACTCAACCTCTTTCCACCCTGCTACTGTCCCAGGAGCACGGAAGCATGCCATCATTCTCCCCCTACCTAAACGTGGGGACATTTCAGATCCTGGGAACTATCACCCTATCTCATTACTATGTACCCTGGCTAAACTCCAAGAACACCTTGTTCTCTCTCAACTGTCCCCCTTCTTTGATGACTCCTCCTTTTTCACTCCATACCAATCTGGGTTTCGGAAGAACCACTCCACCACCACCTCCCTACTTAGGCTCACTGACTCAATCCACTCTGCCGTGGATCACAATCAGATCACATCTATCTTTGTCGACCTTGCCAAGGCATTTGACACTGTCTCCCACACCCTCCTCCTTGAGACCCTTTTATCAGCTGGCCTGCCTGTGTTGGCCTGTAACTGGTTGAAAGCCTACTTAGAGGGTAGAACTCAGTCAGTCAAAATAGCTGCTTCTACTTCCTCTCCATTACCCATTTCAACTGGTGTGCCTCAAGGCTCCATACTTACTTGGCCCACTTCTATTTTCCATTTTTCTAAATGACCTGCCATCAGTATGCCCCATCTTCTCTATCCATATGTACACTGATGGTATGGTACTGTTCACCTCTAGCCATTTCCCCCTCTGATGTGTCCACCAATTTACAGCATGACTTCAATAATATTCAGCACTGGGTAAGATCACATCAACTTTTCCTCAACACCAAGAAAACAGTATCCATGACCTTTGGCAGGAGGCAGAGACTGTCTAGGCTACCCTCCCTACCCACTTTCCACACCCTTGATGGGATCGCACTTGAGGATACCACCTCTTTCAGATATTTAGGTGTCTGGCTCGGCCAACACCTTAACTTTTCTGAACATATCAATGCCATCCTGAAGAAACTGCCCCCCAGGTTTGGCCCCCCTCTACTGGAACTGCAGATGCTTGCCTCTGACACCTAGGCATGACCTCGTTCATAAAATGATTCTCCCCATTTTTGACTATTGAGACATAGTCTACAGTACTGCTCCCAAGTCTTTTCCTGCTAGGTTGGAATCCCTCTTTAATGCTTTCTGTCACTTTGCTCTTGACTCCTCCTCCCGTACCCACCACTGTTCCCTTTACCACTCCCTTGCATTCCCCTCCATGGAGTGTAGACAACTTTTACATTGCACTAAATGTACCTCCAAATTCTGGTTTGGGTCTCTCCCCTCTCACCTCTCCTCTTCTCTTACCATCCCTCCCCCTTCCTGCTCTCTCAGAGCTACTGACCAATACACCTTGGCTATTCCTCGCTGCTACACCACTATTAGATAGGATGCTTTCTCTTACAGCTTCTCAAAACTTTGGAAATCACTACACCCTCCAATCAGGCACTCCTCGTCCCACTCCACTAGTTCCCAGGCCCTACTAAACATCTACTCCTCCAACTGCACTTGTCTCTGACCCAATCTGACCGTATCCTCTATGGTATTTGAATGCACTTCTACTTGTACTCAGTCTGTTATGCTTTTAACTGCCATATATATGTATACCCTGTAGTAAATATATTTGTGTATGGATTTTATTGTATTGACCTGCCTTTGTATCATGTTCTGTACTGAGTTGCCTGTATAAGTGTGCTTATATTCATGTTAGTTATTTCTGTACATTACTCCCTATGTAATTCCATTCCCTTTCCCCCAGGATGCACTGTGAGATTAGCAACTTGTTGTTCAGTGTGTTTTTCTGGTGAAAAATGTCAATAAATAAACCAGTGAGCTGTGTCAGGCAGACAAGATAGACCATTAGGCCTAATCTGCTAGCAACAATGTATGTATGTATGCATGTATGTTTATATAGAAGTTCGCCACTAATCTCCTCATTTGGAGTATCGTCCAATCACTCCATCTCCTCTCCCCTCACTTGCCCCTATCATGTGCCCATCATTTACTTTCTTTCAACACCACTAACACCACTGCTGTCAGCAGGCTTTAGTAACAAGTAGCCTGTACAGATACATCCTTCGTGAAAAATCATTCTGTGTATGGCATTAGTGTTGAGAGAAGGGAAGTAACAGTCACATTATCCTGTCCAGTAAGGTTGGGGTGTCAATGTAGGGGGTTGGGGAAGGGTGTTGTGAGGATATTCTACACCAGTTGTGCTTAAAATGCTACATCATGACTTATGTGATTATGTGGGATCCACTACTAGGAAAATATTTTTACTTACAATGCAAGACAATTGTTGTCAGTATATAGTGCTTTTTTGGGGTGGTAGGAGCATCATACCAATATGGACACTTTTTTCGGGAATATGGGATGACGGAGGTGTGCTGTTTGGGAAAATCTGAATTTCAGATTTTAAGATTTTGCCCTCAACTGATTGTATAAAGCCCCTAACCCCCACCCCCATAGATGTTTCTCGATAACCCCCTTAAGAAGCCAGTGATGTGAAGCGTAGGGGTTAGTTGTGACTGGTGCAATAGGTCTGGTAGGTTGTCTTGTGATTTAAAAGATTGTTTAGCACGTCAATATGGTAGCGCTATTTTGAGCACTTTATTTGAAGCACTTTGATGTAGCAAGAGCACAAATTTGCAACCTGTGCTTTTTATTGTAATATCTTAAATAAATTTGGTTACAGTGCATTATGTTGCTTTATGTGTATTTTTGCTACCTTTAAACCTACCTATAGTAATCTGCTCACCATAATTACGTTGTAAAATATGATTGTATAAAGCAGTGGCCATAGATAATTATGAGATTTCCATTTAAGCCTGAAATGAAAACCTTTGTTTGCTGTCTGAGTTATCCTTATACATTCCCCCTACCCACCCTCCTCCCCAACGCCCAACCTCCCCCATAGTTGTTTTTTAATGCACACATTTCATCCTTGGAGTTGCAGTGGGAACCACCCTTTACCCCCCACACACACAAACACACACACAGTTCACCATGATCACTCATTCTCCATAGTTAATAATGCATCAATTTGTGAAGTGTTATAATGCAGTAGGTAAGGCTAGAGAGATGTTGGGATATATTAGTAGGGGTATCACAAGTCATAAGAGGGAGGTAATAATCCCCTCTTTACAAGACACTGGTTAGGCCCCATCTGCAGAACTGTGTGCAGTACTGGAGGTCACACCTGCACAAGGACATTAATAAAATGGAGGCAGTCCAGAGAAGGGCAACCAAATTGGTGCAGGGACTGCATCAGAAAACATATGAGGACAGATTAACGGAGCTCAATATGCTTACCCTAGAGCAAAGGAGGGAGAAAGGTGAAATGATTGAAACATTCAAACATCTTAAGGGCATTAACAAGGTGAAGAGTGAAACATGTTTCAATATCAGAACAATAGCAGGACAAGAGGACACAGCATGAGATGAGAGGGAGGCTGATTAAGAAGTCATGTAATTAAGTTATTTTTCACAGAAAGGGTGGTGGATGCATGGAATGGCCTACCTCAGGAAGTGGTGGATATGAATACAATGCAGGGCTTCAAATAGGCATGAAATAGGCACAAGGGGGTAATACAGATGAGTATGAATAGATAGGTCATTGACAGAGTAAAGGCCTATTGCACATTCATAGGGTAGAAAAAATGGATGGACTGGATGGGCCTTGCAGTCCTTATCTGCTGTCAGCTTCTATGTTTATTTTATTTTATTTTTATTTATTCATTCTAGGATTACAAGTACCTTTGAGCCAAGGCTCTTTTACAAAAGTTCCATGTCAGAAATAACAAGCAACAAGGAAGCAACAGTGAAATAACAGTAAACAATTAATGTACAACAGTGCTATTGAAAGGGGTCAATTATAGGAAGAGTAAGGTGTAGAGGAGGAGGAGAAGTGTAGGTAGTTAACAGAGTCAGCTATAGTAAAATGATGAACTCAGCTAGGATGCATGAGCCCACAAGGAATGGGTAGGGTCAGGTGCCCGGGGGTTGCAAAGAAACAGGGATGAGAGGAGAGGGGGAGGATAAAGATGCATTTGTCAAAAACAAATGGGAAGGAGTGATAGAAAAGAAGAAGGGGGAAGGGTGAGGGGGGAATAAGTGCTATAATGGGGCAAGGAGAGACTAATGAGGTGGTATGAAGACCTGAGATTTGAAGTGGTATCTCAGGAGCTGGAGGGCCTGGGATTAAACAGTATATAAGTTAGGATTAAAACTGTATAGGTCATCAGCTAGGAGAGGCAGTCACAGGAGCTAGAGGCAATGAGATGGGCCAGGAGCCTGGTTTTGAACAGACCTAGTGTTAAGGCAGAGGAGATGGTGTGGCTGAGACCAAGAGGGGCCCTATAGGTGAAGGAGTGCTGGCCCTGCATAGTTCAACAGCGAGGAACTTGTAGAATCTGAGTTGTCGAGCTCCTGGTGTTCTGTCGGTTGGGGTTTTGATGTAACAAGGCGGTAACACTGCGGGGTGTGAGGTTGGCCTCACACCCCCCAGTGTTACTGCCTTGTTACATCAAAACCCCAACCGACAGAAAAAATGGATGGACTGGATGGGCCTTGCAGTCCTTATCTGCCATCAGCGTCTATGTTTATTTTATTTTATTTTTATTTATTCATTCTAGGATTATAAGTACCTTTGAGCCAAGGCTCTTTTACAAAGGTTCCATGTCAGAAATAACAAACAATAGCACATGTGAGATACTTTATATGGTTGGAGAGTTGGAGCCATCCAGATTATTCATAAAGGGTACAGGTGTGGGTGAGGTGGTGGGCACCAGTTGTGAGTTGGCATGCTTTGTTAAGTGCAGTTGTTATATGTCAGAGGGCGGACGTCATGGCGGAGCCATAGATAATGAGGCCATAATCAATAATTGACACCACAGAGCTCTGGATGGCAATCTTCAAGGCCTCTGGGGTGAGGTGCTGGCTGTGCTTGTAGAGTAATCAAAGGTGTGTGTTGGCAGCTTTAGCCATGCTGTCAATGTGAGCTGTATAGGAGAGATTAGGGTCAAGCAGAATCCCTAGGTATATGAATGAGTAAGCTTGTTCGAGGACAGTCACCTGCTTGGTGGAGATGGCAATGGGTTTTTGCTTGTAATTGTTATGTGAACTGCAGAATAGCAATGACTTGGTTTTTCTTGTGATTGAGGACTAGTTTATGATTGGAGAACCATGTTTCAATGGCACTGAATCCGAATTGGAGGCTGTATTGTAGTTGTGAAAGGTCCTTGTGCATAGAAAAGAAAATAGCATCATCCGCATATAGGATGATTTGTTTGAGCAGGATTGTGGTAGGGAGTTTAAAAAGAGGTTGAAAAGGCGACGGCCCAGTATGGACCCCTGAGGGACTCCGGAGCGGACAGGCAAGGTGTCCGAGATAGCATGGGCAATTTTTACTCTTTGAGAGCAGTTGTCAAGGTAGCTTCTGAACCAGCAGGCTGAGTCCAGTGCGAGGCCAGCAAGGAGAAGTTGGTCATACAGAGGCCAATGATGGACTGTGTCAAATGCCTTCGAGAGGTCAACGAAGACAGCCCTAGTAAGAAGACCTTTATCAAGGGAACTACGCACTGCACTGATAAATTCAAGCAGGGCAGTGGGGGTACTGTGCCCTTTTCTAAAACTGTGCTGTTGTGTGCACAGAGTATTATATTTGTCCAAATAATCAGTGAGCTGTTCCACAACAATACGCTCTAGGGCCTTGGATAATGGTGGCATTATGGAGATCGGGTGGTAGTTAGAGTGGCAATTTTTATCCCCACTTTTGTGGACCGGGGTCACAGTGGCAATTTTCCATATTTCAGGGAATGTACTGGTGTGGAGAGAGAGGTTAAGAATTTTAGTTAGGGGACTGAGGACCTAGTCAAGTTTAAGTGTTAGCAGCTTAAGGTCCAGGGTGTCACTGCTGATTCTGGACATGGAGATGGCTGAGGTGATGTGGTGGCAAGCTTCATTCATCTTAATCTCCCTGAAATAAAAATGAAGGTGGTTTGACAGAGTGCAGGGTGTGTTAGAGGGGGTGTGACTGACTGTGAAGAAATCAGGTGGTAGAACAGTACTGAGGTCAGTAAAAGCTGTGTTAAAGGTATTTGCAATGACCATGGGTCAAGGGTAGTGGACCCTTCAACAATTAACATGGCCGGAGGGGACTTTGATTGTTTCCCAGTAATGTCCTTGATATTGTCCCAGAAAGCACAACCATTTCCTCAGGTGTTGGTGAGAACGTCCTTATAATATGAGCTTTTCATGAGACAAATTGATTTTGTGCAGGCATTACGGGCATGTTTGTATTTTTGGATGTCAGATTGTTTGCCTTTGGCTTTAGCCACTGCCCACAGGTGGTCCCTAGATTTCAGCTGGAAAAGGATTCCGCAGTTAACCAAAGGTTGCAGAGGGCTTTTGTTTTTCATTTTTTGAAGGAGCAAAGAGGTCACAGGCCTTATTGAAGGGGATGATGAAGTAGCCTAGGGCTAGGTTAACATCCGTCACCTAATAGATGGGCAGCTAATCTTGCAATGATAGGTACTGTTTGAGATGGGTAAGTTGACCACAGGGGAGGACTCTGCTGGTAATGATTTTAGGGGGTGGCTTTAGAAATTTATTAGACCATTCACATATAACCGGGGAGCATTCAATGAGAGTCTGGGAGAACGGAGGTACAAGAGATCCTGGTAGGATGATTGGTGAGAATCCAGTCCAGCAGGGTACTGGTGCCAGTTTTGTAATTTATCCGAGTTGGTGTGGTGACCAGTTGTGAGAGGTTGGCAGCTGCAAGGGCATCCTTATGAGTGTAGACATCAGATGCAAGCCAGTTTATATTGAAATCATCAAGCAGAATGTGTTCCGAGCCAGGAGGTTGGGACCTAATGAAGTTAAGAACTTCTTTGATGCCAAGATCTTGATCTTGAGGTGGATTATATACAGAGATGATGGTGAGGGCTTATTGATTGGGACCTAGAAGAATTTTAATGGATAGAAGCTGGACCGAGGTGGCAGAGATGGGGGTTGAAAGAAGGTGCCCCAGAAGATTATCCTTAATGTAGATGGCACAGCCCCCTCCCCTTTTAGGGACACGGTCAAGTCTGAAAACATTGTAGCTCTGTAAGGTAATTGCCAGATCAGGAACTTTTGGTGTCAGCCATGTTTCAACTACAGCAAGGATGTCAGGATTATGTTGGCTGATAAAGGCTTGGAGTGCATCAAGCTTTGGTAACAAGCTGCAGATGTTAATCGTTGCAATGGTGAGGGCCTCTGCCTTTTTTAGACGGCTTGAACAGCCCGGGCCAGGGTTCGGATGGACATTGCCTGAGATCAGTAGGAAAAGTAGGAAGAGCTTCATTGAACAGAGGCACAGGTCCAGTAGTGATAATTTGTGTTTCCTTTTAGTGTATGGGCAGTAGGTAGAGGCCATATGATGGCCCCGATGATATGCGATGTGGTACAGTAGGGATAGGTTGGCATTAAGACCAATCTTAGTGGTGTTAAGAAACAGACAGATATTTCCATGTGGAGGCCCATGGGGAGGACTGGTCAGGAAGTGGAGCGTTCCCAAGGTGCTGCTAGTATTGATCAAGTAGATAGTGGGTACAGGGTGGGGTGGCAGGGGCCTGGGAGAGAGTACAAGGGAGGAAGGACAAGGAGGGAGAGAAGGGGAAGGAGCAGGTGGGGGAAGGAACTCATAGCTGATGTAGGGTGAAAGAAAAGAAAAAAAGAAACAGGTAGGGAGAGGTTGTGAAAAGAGAGCTGAGAGTGAGCAGGAATGTTGAGGATGGGATATGTGAGCAGCTGGGGTGAGAGGGAGCAGTGTAGGCTGGAGCTAGGTGGGACAGAAAAGAAGAGAAAAGGCAAGCAAGTGTTATAGGCCAATAGGAGGGACCGGCGGGCAATCGAGGGCAGAGTGTGAGGAAGAGGGACGGAGCTAGAGCGTATTTAACTAAGGTAGGAGGGGGTGGGGAGAGAAAACTTCACAGGAGTTCAATCAATTTTAAACAGTAAAAAATGTCCCCAAGACAAAATCCCCAAATTTCCAAATTAGAAGCATTACAATATAAGCATTTCCCCAAAACAGAATTTCCCAGTTTGAATCAGTACACTAGGCTGAAATAATCCTGACCGAAAATTTTGGCAAAATAGGATATAGTAGGGAGGCAGTACAAGGAAGGTATACAGCAAGTAAAGCAACTGTAACTTTAAGAGGGTAGACTTTTTTAAATGAAAGAACAAGATCCCTCTAGTGGCAGATCTGTATAACCTGCTAATGGAAAACTAGCCAAAAAAAAACAGAAAACAGTCATTTTAAGTATAAGGAGCAATTGTGGCATCAGGAGGAATTAGCCAGGGAAAAGCCACTCGAGATGTAGCAACAGAGGGCAGTGTCCAGTCAGGATGTGGCTGTGGAATGCGCCAAAAATTGAAACTTGATGGCTGAGTTCTCTCGTACCTTTGCAGGGTAGAGAAGCTTTCTTCCAGGCAGACAAGCTGAGCAGCACAAGTGGAGGCTTAGTTAGAGCTGACCAACTGGGCAAAGCTTTGGGAGGCAGCAGAGATAGTAATCGTGCTTGAGGCAGCACCCAATTTGGGCCTGCACTGTTTCTATGTTTCTATATCAGTTTCAATTATTTCTCCTATATTACATAAATTCTGATTAAATAATGTAATGCTCCTTGATTTTCTGGTAATCCCACACCCTTGTCTCCCATCATGTATTTTCAAAGCATGCCATTCGTGGGTCACGGGATGACGGTGAATGTATGCTGAGTGACATCTATATATCAGTCTTAGTGATTTGACACTTGTCTGAGTGGTGCCCATCGTGTCCCTATAGAAGGTGGAGTTTTTAATCAATGCCCCTACTTTAACAATATGTTCCATGTTGCTACTTTACAGGTACTAGCCCCACCACATACAACCCTCATTCAATGCGCTTACATATAATCCCTTTTTGATTTGTAGAACCAAACTCCTTAGCACCCCTGGTTACCTGTTCTCCCCTGTGTATAATGGAAAGAATTCACACTGTGTTAAACACCCTCTCCCTCCACAATGCCATCCGTATCACAGACTTCCCATAAAAATTATAAATTTATATTATACTATGATCTGATACTTCCCCATATCCTGCACAGCCCCATTGTGTTAGATGTTATTGCAGGAGATGATGTGATTGTTCATTAGTTATGCATCAAGACACTGAAGAGTGTGTTTCACTCCAGAGCTAGATGATTTTCTTTTTCACCAGTTTAAGCATTACATCTTGTATAATGCACACAGTCTCGACCCTGCCTAATATTTTCCATACTGGGTAATGAGATCACAAAGTCACAAACATTAAATCAAAACTGGAGGCACAATGGGTCTTCAATAAAACACCAGGGCCTAGGGAAAAAAAAGAAAAGAAAATTGAAACTATCTCTGAAAGAAAATACATTATAGACATATGCTATTACACTATGAAATACTGCAGGTCATAATGGTGCAGAGTGCTTATCCTAATTAAATACAGACTCATTAACACATTTTCAGTTCCCAACCCAGAGAAGTAAACCAGCCCTAAAACAAATTGTTTTAAACAACTGAAGGCAGATTAATACCTAACTGCTTGCTCAGTCACTGTCAAGAGAATGTTCCCAGAATCTGTACTGGGCTAGTAAGCTTTGATGTGAAAATGTTGATGGTGCCCTGCAAAGCAATAAAGCATATCCGTCTTGAGCACCCTCACCCAGCCAGTGGCCTGCAATAAAGAGGCGAGAGGGATATAACATGTTTGTCTAAGTTCCTGCAATCTGTCCTTCCCCACCTGCTACTACCCTCTACCTGATTGATTGACCCATCTCTGCTGCGCTCCAGAACACTCAAAAATTAAAAAAAAACAAAAAAACATTGAGTCCCGTAAAAAAGAAAACAGAAGGGGCACCTGGGGTCTCTGAATGGGGATATTGTGTTGCTTTTGGGAGGGGTGCTACAGCACATAACTGATGTTTGCAGGGGTCAGGTGCTGCAATGTGCATACCTACTGAAGTCCCCCATAGAGTGACACAGTGGAGTGTGTGGGACAGTAATACACACACATCACAGTATTTTTTTAAAAAAAAAACATTGCAAACCATTTAGGTTTAAAAATACCAGAAGGTCCCCCGATGGGGAGAATTTTCCCTTTATGAGCACGGAGAAGCCAGTGTGTCTGCTCTATTTATGCAGGAGTCTCGTCTTCAAAAATTACAGATATCAAGTCTGTATTAGCCCTTTTCGCTTTTGTTGCTTTGCCCTCTTAAATTAAAATTAAATGTAAACTTTTCGGTGAGACCATTTTCACTTGGTGTTTACGCAAATTGTGCGTTTCAGTTGCAATTTTATTGCATTGTAAAAGCTGCCTTTTAAATAGCTGGGTGTGAGAAATCGAACACACTTATCAACAAAATACATTCTATGTGAAGTGAATCATATAAATGCTTTTGTTTTCTCCTCACTTTTGAGTGATGTGGCTCTCCATGCTTCCAATTAGTTGGTTCAGATGACTAAATCTCTGTCTTTGAACACAGCATGGCCCTGAGTCAAGGAAGATGAATTAGAACAGGACTGAAAAAGGAAAAAACATAATCTATGTTAAAACAAAGCATTTATATGACTGCAATCTGCAATACCAACAGGAGATTTAATTTAATGTCTCGAGTCCAAAGTACAATACTTTTATGTTTTTCTTTTGTCTTTCATCTATTTTTCATGCTAACCAAACAACAAAACAGCAATGGAAACATAAAAACATAGACTTTGCCGGCAGATAAGGACCACTTGGCTCACCTAGTCTGCCCATTTCCCTACCTATTGGATAAGCTGCAGATCCTGGTTAACCAACAGCCTACATCTTCCAACCCCCCCTCTAGAATTGCCTTATGCCTGTCCCATGCATTCTTGAATTCTCCCACTGTTTTTGACCCCATGACCTCCTCTGGAAGGCTGTTCCATGCGTTCACCACTCTCGCCATGAAAATATACTTCCCCACATTGCACCTGAGCAATCCCCCCCGTCTTCAAATTGTGCCTTGTTCTTGCACATCTCTTTTTCTGAAAGATGCTACCCTCTTGAATGTTGCTGATTCCCTTGAGGTACTTGAATGTTTCTATCATGTCCCCCCTCTCTGTCCTTTCCTTGAGGGTATACATATTAAGCTCCTTTAGTCTCTCTGCATATGGCTTCTGGTGCAGACCCTGCAGCATTTTAGTTGCCCTCCTCTGGACTGCCTCCATTCTGTCTATGTCCTTGTGGAGATGGGGTCTCCAGAATGCAAGCAATACTTCAGATGGGGTCTCACCAACTCTCTGTACGGAGGGATAACAACTTCCTGTTTTCTACTGGTGATGCCTCTCCCTATGCATCCCAGAATTCCCCCAGCCCTCCTTATTGCCTTCTTACATTGCTTGCCTACCTTTAGGTCATCTATTATGACTACCTCAGGTCCCTTTTCATTTTTATTGTTAGTACCTCCCCACCCATTGTGAACTCTGTCCCTGGGTTTTTGTTTCCCAGGTGCATTATTTTGCACTTGTTTGCATTGAATCTAAGCTGCCAAACTCTTGACCATTTCTCTAACCTTGCCATGCCCCTTCTCATCCTTTTTACACACCCCTTGTGTATCAAACCTGTTGCAGATCTTTGTGTTGTCTGCAAAGAGGCATACTTTTCCTTCCAGTCCCTCTGCAATATCACTTATAAAGACATTAAAGAGGACCGGTCCCAGTACTGAACCCTGTGGTACCCCACTAGAGTGGATTCTGTTTACTATTACTCCCTGTGTCCTGTTGTCCAATCAATTTTTTACCCCGATTACCACCATGGGGCCCACTCCCAGGCTGTCTAACTTGTTGACTAATCTTTTGTGTGTGACTGTGTTAAATACCTTACTAAAGTCTAGGTAGGCCACATCTACAGCTCCTCCCTAGTCTATTACTTTGGTCACCCAGTCAAAGAAATCTATTAGATTTGTCTGACATAACTTTCCCACTGTGAATCCATGTTGCCTTGGGTCCTGTGCCCTGCTGGCCTCTAGGTACTCAACAATTATTTCTTTCAGAAGTGATTACATCATCTTCCCTACCACTGAGTTCAAACCAACAGTTCTGTAGTTTCCTGCCTCTGCCCTGCTCCCACTTTTGTGAAGGGGAATCACATCCACCCTCCCCCAGTCCTCAGGTACCACATCATCCTCCCATGATTTGTTAAAAAAGGTAGTCAGTGATGTCACTAGTTCTCCCTTTAGTTCTTTTAGAATTCTAGGGTGAATCCCATCAGGCCCCATTGCTTTGTCCACCTTCAGTTTTAGTTCTTTCCGGACTCTTTCTTTTGTGAATGGACTGGTGTCGACCCCACTATCCAGAGTGCTTCTCTTGTTTGGTTTCGGTACCTCCCCCTTATCTTCTTTGGTGAATACTGAGCAGAAGTATTCATTCAGTATCCCTGCTTTTTCACTGTCACCCTCTGTCCATCCCCCCGGAGACTGATGGAGATCATCGTCACAGTACAAACTGAAATTCTTCTTTAGCTCATTGCAGACTTAGGTAGTTCACACTATCCCAATTAAAATCTTCCTTGTTTATATTTATTTTTAATCCTATATCTTTCCAGGTGTGGCTACCTATTTATTTCCCAAAGGATTAGCACATCTTATGTTCTTTTATAAATTTTGCAATACCAAGCTATATCATTTATAATTTTCATTTATCTGCAATGGGACCAGGACAGTTGCTATTGCTCACTCTTAACTTGCCCTTTGTCCACAAAGCCATTGACAGAGATTGCCATGGTTCCCAGCCCATGACGTACAGCCACTGAAACATCATTATCCCTCCAGGGTGGAGAAAGTATGATGCAGAGATGCCATGTGCTGGTGAGGTACTACCACTGTGCCATTCTGTGGTGCAGCCTGACCAGATAGCTCCCATCTTTGCAATGTCTGGAAAGTCATGTATCCTCACTGCAGTGTAAGCCTAAATAATGGCAACTAAAGTTTTAATTTTAAATAAAAATGTTGAGCTTATGTGTGTTGCCACTGCCAGTGGGGTGTGGACAGAGGAGGGGGGGGAACGGGCAGGGATCTAAGCTTATGATAGCAGACACCATGATGAGGTTTTTCCTACATCTAATTTTAAAACTGTCAGACTTGAAATAAGTGCTGAAATCTGATGTTAGTAGTAGTAATAGTAGTAGTTGTAGTAGTAGTAGTAGCAGCAGCAACAGTGGTGTTGGTTCACAGTACTTTGTGCTGCAGATAAGGGAAACAACAGTTCTAATTAGAACAACACAATGAATACACAGTGTCTCTGTTGTTGCTGAGGTTTGCAAAATGATTATTGCAGCGTTTACTATGAGAATTAAGATTACGATCATAGTGATTACCAGTATGCTGCTGAAGCAGTTGCTGTTACTAATAATTTGATTTTATCATATCAGTTCAAGCTTCTTCTCACAGATGTTAGTGAGGACAGTGACAGGTACTATAGGTAAATGATGGCAGTGAGGAACCCACTGGTGACAATGTTGGACAGACCTTTGAATACCGAGTGGTACTATTTCTATTTTTTTATATAGAGGATAATGTATAGTCCTTTATCTGTGACAAGTTTGTGAACTGTTTGAGAGGTCATCATGAAGACATTTGAAACCTTGAGAGCGAAATGTGAGAGGTTCAGTTGCCATGATGACCTCGAGAAGAGTTTTCAAACTAGTTTCAGATAGAGGACTACACAGTTTCTTTTATAGTGTATGGTCTACGATGACAAATGAGCATGGAATTAAACTGTACATCTACTTACTGTGCCCCACATAACCTGACAGAAATGCAGAGATGACAACTCTTGATATGAAATTTTACTTACAGATCAAGAGGTTTCCATCAGATGGCAGCAATGATTGTGGCAGTTGAAAAACATTCATACAACAAATTTAACTCAGAAAGTCAGGAAAAATAAAGAATGATTAGCCGATTACAATACTTCTAAATACAGAGGGCTAACTTAGATTTAACTAGGAGTCCATTGTTATAGAAGAAAATGAAGCTTCACATAGTCACATTGACATTTGACCTCCGAAAACCACAGCGTAATCTGCACAGGAGAAAAAAAAAAGGGTGATTTTGAGTCATAGGTCACAGGAAATAAGCTTAAGATATTGGGGGTCACAGGAGTTATTTACTGTTCACCTCACTGTTCGTTGGAATCCACATTGCAGTTAGACTGCTGACCACCTGCAAGGTAATTCATTATTTTCACATTCACAGCCTCTTGCTGGAAAATACAGTTGTCACCAAATAGCATGAAGTTGGAGAGGTTGGACAGTGGGTTGGCAGTGTTGATTTTGACTCTTTTTTGAGGTTGTGTTGCATTACAGCTGGGGGATGCAGATGTAGATGATTGTTCTGGTAGTTGATTGATGTGAATAAATACTTCACAGTTGCAATTCTGCTTGTCCGCAGACAGGACACTATAGTTGTTGATTGACTATAGTAATATATGTCCAGAGACGTGCTGCACCTCATTAGGTAGGATGTTACTGTCAACTAACATCTGGAGTGCCATTTTTTGGGTCAAGTGGTTTGTGATGCACTTAGTTGATGGCAGCCCTGCCTGCAGTTTCATTTGCTGTATCATTACTCTGATGTTGTTCTCCCCCACCATCATAGCATGGAACCACTTTGACAGTCCTGGCTTCAAATTTAAATTTGGGGCTAGACAGAAGGGTGCATCAGCTGCAACATTTGTGGTGGTCTCTGGCTTTTATACTCAATATAGCTGGCAACAGGGCATCATTGTGGGGTGGCCTTATTCTCATACATTCTTGGCCCAATCGCATGGATGTCCCTGGGGTTCTCACCGATCCTTGTCTTTGTTTGCCTATCAAAATACTCTAGGTACTGCTGCCCATCGGAGTCTTCCATTAGCTGCAAGTCACCCCCACTGAGTGCATACTCTTCAGTGGTACGAAGGGCGAAATATTGCCTGCTATTAAAACTACAGAGTTGAGGAGAGCTGTGTCATTTTGCCACCCCAGGGTGCAACTCTGGTATAACTTCTCAATATCAGAAGGGGTAAGTGCTTCATCCCTGTTTGACTTATTCCCCTTCCCCATTTTCTTAAGATATTTCTGCTTGGCAGATAAGGCTGCTAGAGTTTCTTTGAAATTGCTGGTGTTGCTGTGGAAGATAGAGTGACTATAATTTTCTTAAATTAGGTGCCAGTCTATGCTTCAGATTATGCCACAGATGGCACTTGGCTCATACTGGCTACCATCACTTCTTTCTACCCTGAAGATGAAGAGGATGCTGTGCTCCTGAGCAACAGCACGTCTCAGACTGCCGTATAATCTGAGCTGCAGAACTCCTTCTCCAAACTCGAGGACTGGTTCAGTAGTCATAAATTGCTACTAAACTACAAGAAGACCAAGGCCTTGCTTATGTCCAGCCCCCACAACAAAAATAAGCACCACCCCCTTATCATCTCCAACTCATGCAGTGAGTCACTGGAACAAGTTCACTTGTTCAAATATCTGGAGGTCATAATAGATTATACCCTCACGTTTGAGCACCATATTGACTCTCTGGTCAAGACAGTTAATACCAAGATTGGTGTCCTATACAGGCACAGGCAATACCTCTCTCCAGGGGCCCTCCACCTCTCAGTCCACAGCTCAATTATATCTACTATTGACTATGGACTAGTGGTCCATGGCGCAACAGATACAGTGCCCAAGAGGTTTCATACTGTGCTCAACAAAGCCTACAGTCAACCTGGATGCTGAGACTGGCACTCACACCTGTACTCTGTATGAACGTGCAAATTGGCTGTGATTAAGAAAGAGGGTCAAATTCCAGACTTGCATCCTGAGGAAGAAGGCTCTATTCGGTAAAACACCACCTTGTGTAGGCAATTTGATAAAGGCAGCCAACTTGTTACAGGTCACCAGAGGGAGGACAAGGTGGGCCTTGGTGATCCCCTTCCATCACACCTCACTTGGACAACATGCATTTGCCTACCGGGCCCCCCATGGATGAATGAACTTCCTGGGAACCTCTTGGCCACCAATTGTCTGGCACAATTCAAAACCAAACTCAAATAGTATCTAATAACACTCTCTAAGTGCACTTGCATCTGAGTCCAGCCTACCTGCTCTCTCTGCCCACCAGCAAGCACTAGGCAGGCCTCAGGTACACCCTCCCTCTGTCCCATCTCATGACTTGCCCCAGCAATCAGTTTGTGTCATGCTCCTTTGGCAGCTGCCACTCCCCTCTCCCTTCCCCAATTCACAGTCCTGTGAGTCTCCCAGTCACTACTAGTGCTGGCTGCCTGACCATGCCCCCTCACACCCCCACCATTTTACTCTAGCATGTCATCTCTGCTCAGCCTCCCCTCACCCCACCATTTCTCCCTATACCTTATCATCCCTCTTCCCCTACCCTCTCATCTCCACCACAGTCCTTCCTCTCTCTCTCTCTCTCTCTCTCTCTCTCTCTCGTACCTCCCTTCTTCACCCCTCTGCCTGCTGTCCCATGCCCTCTGAACTACTGACAAGGCACTTTGTGGCTGCTTATTTCCCCCTTCCTCACCCTCATAAAGTGTTTTTTTTCTTGTTATTTAACTTGTACCTATGTTTTTGAGTTATTCTGTAAGTTCTGAATCCAAGCTGTATCATTCATTGTAATGTACCTTTGCTTTCTCCTACTGTACTTTGTTTTGCAATCTATGACGTGGAACCTTTGTAAAACAGCTTGTGCTCAAAGTTTTTTTTCCAGAATAACCAAATAAATAAAACTCAGTTATGAGCTTGTCAAGCTCCATTACAGGTATTTCGGTTATTTTAGGTATCTTGCTGGCATCGGCGAGGAAACTTCAGAAAAACCTTATGCCACATTGTATTTTTTTCGTGGTACACTGATTTTCTTGCTCTTGAATGAATTTCTCATGTCTGGATAGCTCCCAGGAGAAAATAGCTGCTGACATTGTTTTTTTTCTGGCACCTGCGTTTTGAAATTACTGCTCGTTTAACTGTATACAGTAATGTCAGATGCTGGATGAGTATGGCGCTCATGCTTATAGTACCTCATGTAAGGTTCTAAGCTGTTATGCTGCAGTAGCTATGTACCTAGTGCAGCATAATAAGCTACTGCAACATAACTTTTGAGCTGATATGGATTTTTATGCATGACAATGTTCTACAATGCATTATATTTATATTATAAGCAGCTGTGGGCAGTTCACGTTTTTCTTTATTGTAATTGTTTGGTGTCAGTATACGAATGCTGTCTCGATCGTGATCCAGCCCTCATTTCAATAAATAAAGTAAAATAAAAACATGACTTTAGTTTTTGTTGTGCAGTGTGTGGCATTTCAAAGAGGCTGCTATTATTTTAATCTGGTACGGTTTGTTTTTCTTTTCTTTGTTTTTTTTTTCCATATTACTTTGATGACTGACAGCTGGCTGCTTCCCATTCATGAGAATGTGGATAGCCTTTGAGGGAGGGAAGGAGAGAGAGATAGAGAGAGCGATGATAGCACACTGTCACTGATAGCTCTGTTGTATAGGTGCTCCCTTTGATAAATAGGCGATAGTTGTGTTATCCACAGTGGAGGCGCTTTCCTATTGCCAGGGAAAGAGCAGAAGAGGATCTTCTTCTTAATCCTCAGAGCTATACAAAACAGAACAAATATCAAAGCAGAGGCTGCAACTTAAAACCACACTGGAGCCACAACCTGAAAAGAAACTAGAAGCACTGCATAAGTCAAGCATTATGGTTCACTGGCAAAATGCGAAATCCGTTGCAATAGATGTGAAATCCATTGCAATAGATTTCAAGGAAAAAGTACTTATTTACTAAAAAATACTAAACAGAGCAGCAAATTAGCCCCCCATACAAACACCTTTATACATTTGTATGGGGGGGGGCTAAGTTGCTGCTCTATTTATCATAGTTTTTAGCAAATAAATGTATTTTATATTGAAATCTATCACAACTGATTTCTAATTTTGCCAGTGAACTATGATGCCCGACTTAAGCAGTGCAAAATAGGACAAATGTTGGGTCATCAAAACTAAGTTTTTGTAGTGGTTATAAAATGCCTTTTCTGTATCTAGTGAGAATCAGCAGAAGACCTACATATTAAATCATCAACAATTCAACCTGCCAGTGGCTAACAATCTAAAGGAAAACCAGGCAGGTAGTAAGTGAGGAAGAAATTAGACGAGAACATTAGTAACACCATTATTAAAAGTTATAACATGGGTAGAGTAAAACAGGTACCTGATTGGTGCAGAGCCATCAGGTGACCATTGATTAATCTATGATATACGCACAGTAAGCGGTGAAGCATCCACCCTGAGTGATCAGTGAGCAGACCAGATCTAGTTATTATGCCACAAATGCAGTCTCAGTGGCAACCATTACTGTCTTCTCTAAGTGAGCGAGAGCTGGAGCCTGTCATGTTCTGTGCTTTTCTCACACTCCCTAAAAGTTAGTAAAGTCTTGGTTCTCATCACAGTGACATTCATGTATTCATGTTAGCACCAGTGGATGTCCCTATTTGGCTTCCCACCCACCACCCAGCAGATCTCTGGGTACCAAGCCACATAGTGCAGCTGCATGGACCCCTGCAGAGTGTCAGCACAATCCCCATCAGCTGCGGTTGTGCCACTGAATGAAAAAGTGTTTTTATTTCTTGTATCTCCCCCCTGCACCCACATTCTGACCCCCAACTCCTGACAATGGTCAGAGCAAGTGACACATGGGAAAAAGTGGCACCTGGTGTCACTGTTACAGGCACAGAGAGAGAAGGAGAGGGAGAAGTGCAGACAGAGTGATCAAGTGAACCCCTGTGCTGTGTAGGTGACTGCAATCATCTCTTTGTGTCTGTCTCCATTTCTTTTTTATCTCTGTGGTGTGGGGAGTAACATACACAGATAGCTACCCAGTTGGACAGGACCTCCCTAGACGATCCCTCCCTGGGCTATTGAACTGTCTCTGATGCTGTGTGTGTGTGTGTGTGTGTGTGTGTCTCACAATCCTGTTTTCAGCATGTCTTTCTGGGCTGGTCATTCTTATGTTCCCTGCATGGCTCCAGGCAAGCCATGCACCCGCTCCATGGATCTCCATCCTCCCAGTCATTACATGGCAAGCCACAAACCTGAGACATGGATCTGCCACCTCCCGTCCCAGATGTCTGCTCCCTAAAGTCAGATGTGGTCCCCTGGATAGAGCATGACATCGTGTTGGACATGTCAGTCTAGAGAGCAGGGACATGCTGTCACTGTGTCTGAAAGAGTGAGAGAAAGCACTGCAGTGATTGCCACGGGGGGGGAGAGAGAGAGAGAGAGAGAGGGACAACGAGAGAGAGACACACACACACACACAGAGGGAGAGAACTACAGCATGAGACATTAACCTGGTGTCCATCCTGCAGCACTTATAGCTGCCGTTCCCCTTACTATCTCTTCTTTAGACAGTGCCCTTCCTAAAGACAGGTTTCAATCCCTGCAGTCAGTCTTCTTTCTCTCCGGCAGTACTTGTGGCCAGTGGATGTAGAGAGACAGCCCCCCCAGCCGACAATCTCTGCTCAACCACTCACCACCTTTTTGATGCATGAGAGAGAAAGCACAGCCTGGTGCGGGACTCAGAGGGGGTGACAGAGCACTTTCTGAGTGTCAGTGGGGAGAAAGGCAGCAGGTCCTGGTGTGTTCTACAGAGAAAGAGAGTGTCAGAGCAAGCAGCTCAGTGGGCACTGTACAGTGAGTGACAACAAGAAAGACAGTGACAGATGGACAGAGCTCCAGTTGTCTTTCTTATCCTGCAGCAGTTGTAGGTGAACGTTGTTCTGCACACCCCGCCCACACACACACACACAAAGGAGAGAGAGAGTATGTCCTCTCCCACCCAGGACCACCAGGGTAACTGCTGTTGCCTCAGAGGTTGCCAAGAAAGAGGAGTGGTTGGACCACAGTGGGCTCAGGGAGGGTGAGGGTGGTGAAATAGAGGCACATTCCTCCAGTTGTACCTCTCCACAATTTCTATGCCATTCTGGAAAAGTGCGGTTCCTCTATGGAGGTACCTGCAGTGGAGACCAAGGAGGATACTGGGAACCTCCACAAAGGAGAGCCACAGGAGGGTGGCATGGGACCCCACAGGGGAAGGAAACAACTCCTGGTGGGGGACTCCATTGTTAGGAAGGTAGAACTTGGGGAGGAAGAGGAGAGGGAGGTAAGGTGCCTGCCTGGCACCATGGCTTGGAGGGAGAGGGAGAGGGAGCAGATCTTCAAGATCGCAGGAGCAGCTGCACAGGGGAAGGAGCTGGACGTCATTGTCCACCTAGGGACAAATGACCTGGCTAAGAAAGGGATCACAGCAGTGCAAGAAGCATTTGTGGAGATGGGGAGGGCCTTAGACAAATAGCATGTACAGTAACCTTCTCAGAGGTGCTGCCTGTCTATGGCACAGGTGAGGCTAGGGTGCTCCACACCATGGGATTCAATCAGTGGTTGAAAAACTGATGCAGAGCTCAGGGATTTGGCTTCATTTGGGACTGGGGGTCCACCTGGATGGATGCAGGCATATACTGGCGTGATGGTCTGCATCTGTCCAGGAGGGGAACCAGGATGCTATGTGATAGGTTTAAATTATTCATCAGCAAGCATTTAAATTAGCCAAGGGGGGAGGCACTGGAGAGGTGCAGGGAAATCCTAGCCCCCCCAAAAAAATCAGGGTACTAAGTGAGGTAGACACCAACAGAGAGATGTCGATAGGGAGAAGCGCAGGGGTAAATAGAGAAAGTGACAAATGCAATAAGAACAGGGATGGAGCTAAAGGGGGTAAGGCCATAAAGAAATGGAGGGTAATGAGTACCAACGTCCATAGTCTGGGCAACAAACTCCCTGAACTGGTGGCCTTGATGGAAAAGGGATGCCTGGATATTGTAGCAGTCACAGAAACATGGTACGCAGAGAACCATGACTGGGATGTTAACATACCAGGGTACACAACCTACAGGAGGGAGAGGGAGGGGAGAAGAGGGGGTGGAGTAGCTCTCTATGTAAGTGAAGGGATAAAAGCAACTGAACAAAAGAGTAAAAAGGGAGGAGAGGAGACACTGTGGGTCACCTTAGAGACTATAAATGGCACCACAATCCGCACAGGGGTTGTATACAGACTCCCATGTCAGGGGGAAGGAATGGACAAGGATATAATAGGAGGCATACTTAGAATGGTAGAGAAAGGGGAGGTACTGTTGATGGGGGACCTTAATATGCCAGATGTTAACTGGAGCACCTTTGCTGTAGCCACATCCAAAAGCAGGGCCATTCTCAATGCCCTTTAGGTGGCATGCCTCAGACCGCTAGTTTTGGAACCTACTCATGAGGGAGCAATCTTAGACTGCATACTCTCAAATGGGGACAGTGAGAGGATCTCAGATCTAGAAGTGGGTAACCATTTGGGAACAAGTGACCGCCAAACAGTGTGGTTCATGATAAGCTCAGCTACAGAGTCAAGTCATACAAAAGTGAGGGTTCTGGACTTCAGGAGGGCTGACTTTGGCAAGATGGGAGAGTGCCTTAGAAAAGCACTAGCAATCAGGCTAAAATGAGGGGTGGAACAACAATGGGGAAATATCAAAACTGCCATCACAGAGGCAACAAGTCTTTGTGTGAAGCAAATAAACATATGAAAATGAAAGAAAAAGCCACCATGGTTCTCAAAAGAGGTGGCAGTGAAGGTTAGGGAGAAAAAGATAGCATTTAGGAAGTATAAGGAAACACAGAAGAAGCAGGACAGAGAGCTGTACCAGTTGAGGCAGAAGGAAGCAAGTAGGGTAGTCAGAATAGCAAAGGCCCAAACTAAGGAAAAAATAGCCAACTTGGTTAAGAAGGGGGATAAAACTTTTATGGGTATATTAGGGAGTGTAGAAAGACAAAGGGAGAGATAGTGAGGCTGAATAGAATGGACGGTGGGTGGGCAGAGAGGGACAGTGAAAAAGCAGGGATACTGAATGAATACTTCTGTTCGGCATTCACAAAAGAGGAGGTGGTACCTAATCCAATTAACAGATGCACTCTGGATAGGGGGTCGATCCCAGTCCTTTCACAGAAGAAAGGGTTCTGAAGAACTCCTAAAACTGAAGGTGGATAAAGCAATGGGGCCAGATGGAATTCACTCCAGAATTCTAAAAAATTAAACAGAGGAACTAGTGACACCACTGACTACCTTTTAACAAATCATGGGAGGATGGTGTGGTACCACGAGAGGACTGGAGGAAGGCAGATGTGATTCCCCTTCACAAAAGTGGGACCAAGACAGAGGCAGGAAACTACAGACCTGTCAGTTTGACCTCTGTGGTAGAGAAAGTGATGGAATCACTTCTGAAGGAAAGAACTGTTGAGTACCTAGAGGCCAGTGGGGCACAGGACCCAAGGCAGCATGGGTTCACAGTGGGAAGGTCATGTCAGATGAATCTAATTGATTTCTTTGACTGGGTGACCAAGGTAGTAGACCAGGGAGGGTCTGTGGACATGGCTTACCTAGACTTTAGCAAGGCATTTGACACAGTCCCACACAAAAGATTAATAGTTAAATTAACCAGCCTGTGAGTGGGTCCCAGGGAGGTAGCCTGGGTAAAACATTGGCTGGACAACAGGACACAGAAAGTAATTGTAAATGGAGTCCAGTCTGAAGGAAGAGGGGTTACTAGTGGGGTACTGCAGGGTTCAGTACTGGGTCCAGTCCTTTTTAATGTCTTTATAAGTGACATTGCAGAGGGACTGGAAGGAAAAGTATGCCTCTTTGCAGATGACACAAAGATCTGCAACAGGGCTGATACACAAGGAGGCGTGGAAAGGATGAGAAGGAACTTGGCAAGGTTGCAGGAATGGTCAGAAGTATGGCAGCTTGGATTCAATTCAAAGAAGTGCAAAATAATGCACCTGGAAATAAAAATCACGGAAGATTACACAATTGGGGGAGGTAACAACAACAAAATGGAAAGGGACCTGGGGTAATCATATCAGATAACCTTAAGGTTGGCAAGCAATGTGAGAAAGCGGTAGGGAGGGCTCGGGGGATACTGGGATGTATAGGGAGAGGCATCAGCAGCATAAAACAGGAAGTTGTTATCCCCCGTACAGACAGTTGGTGAGACCCCCTCTGGAGTACTGTATCCAGTTCTGGAGACCCCATCTCCGCAAGGACATAGACAGGATGGCGGCAGTTCAGAGGAGGACAACTAAAATGGTGCAGGATCTGCAAGAGAAGCCATATGAGGGGAGACTAAAGGAGCTCAATATGTATACCCTTGAGGAAAGAAGGAGAGGGGGCATGATAGAAATTTTTAAGTACTTCAGTGGAATCAAAAAGACCAAGAGGGTAGCATCTTTCAGAACAAGAGATGTGCAAGAACAAGGGGACACAATTTGAAGATAGAGGGGGGACAGCTCAAGGGCAGTGTGAGGAAGTATTTTTTCACAGAGAGGGTGGTGGATGCATGGAACAGTCTTCTTGAGGAGGTTGTGGGGTCTAAAACTGTGAGAGAATTCAAGAATGCATGGGATAGACATAAGGGATTTTTTGTGGGGGGTTGGAAGAAATAGGCTGTTGGTTAAATAGGATCTGCAGCTTATCCTTTAGGTAAGGAAATAGGCAGACTAGGTGGGCCAAGTGGTCCTTATCTGCTGTCAATGTCTATGTTTCTATGTTATGTCTGTCTCTGTGTCATTGCAGCTTCCCACAGATGAATTTCTCTATACTGCAGAGAGAGAGAGAGAGAGAGAGAGAGAGAGACCCACCGCACACAGTTACAGCAGCACACAGGATATTGCAGCAGATTTTGGGACACCAACTGTCTGTCTCTCCCGGTCCTGCTCTCTCTCTCTCTCTCTCTCTCTCTCTCTCTCTCTCTCTCTCCCCACCCTCTCTCTCTCTCCCCCTCTTTGTCTCTGGACGAATGGAGAGACGGTGCAGTGCAACAGTCAGTTCCCCAGCCATAGCAGATGCATTAGCTGTGGTTCACACTGAATCTCTGTCACGGCAGTCTACTTTTTTGTAATGTATGTACTGTACAAAACTGCATGGTGAGTTGTTTGTGTTGTGTACTTGGAGTTCCAAAATTCAGCAGCCTCATCAGTGCATACATAGCACAATTCAGCACTGTCAGCACCACAGGAGTGGTGGTGGTGGAATTACACATAAAAAGTTCTTATCTTTTCATGACTTAATCATGATTTTCTCCTGTTTTTTCCCACTCTGGTGACACCCTATATTATAAGTGCAATAACCCACTCCAGGGCGTGCAGTTATTGGAGAGTAATCAACACCCTGGTTGCTGTGAGGGCACTCGGCCTGTGACGTCCTACCTCACATTGCAACCAAAGTGTTGATTAATCCCCAATAACAGCACACCCTGTTGTGGGTTACTGCTTACATATTAGTAATACTCCACCAACAGTAAAGAATGGCCATACAATGCCTTTGATATCATTTTATGGTAGTCATTTAAAAGTGTTTTACTGTGTGTGTGTATTTTGATCCATGCTCCATTGTTCCTCACTGGTCTTGTCTGCCAACACGCACTGAGTATAAGCACTGAATTAGGGACTGAGCAGCTTCACACTGCCAGTCAAATCCTGATTACCATATTCCATGTGTAGACTCCCTTACCAGCTCACTATTTTCAATGTTCTTTTTTTAACTGATTTGCATTAGTTGCCAACTTCTCAATATTCGATTGTAATGAGAAGAAGAAACACAATACTATAGGTCGGTAACCGAGAAACTGCCAAACCCTGAAGCAGCTGTGTTCCCAAACACTTTAGTATGATTCTTAATTACTGTATATACAGACATTATCAGCAATTTGCCTGTTGATAAAATCATTGCTTTTCAAAACTGAGACTGCATGCCCCAGCAGCATAGCAAAATGAACTGAATGCTAAAATTAAAGACCATTTCATCCAAACATTGGTCAGTGCATGTGTAATTTCTTTGCAATAATACATATGTAATATATATATATAAAACAGCAAACAAGTTACCCTTTGCAAAAGCCTGTTCTCCTGCCTGCCGGCCATTGCCCCCCACCGACCCACCCACACAGAAACCAACACAAAAGGCAAGACATAGAAACATAGAATTTTACAGCAGATAAGGACTGCTTGACCCACCTAGTCTGCCCATGTCCCTACCTGCTGGATACGCTGCAGATTCTAGCTAATAAACAGCTTACTTCCTCCTACCCCCCCCACTAGAATTGCCTTATATCTGTCTCATGCATTCTTGAATTATCCCACTGCTCCTGACTCCACAACATCCTCAGGAAGACTGTTCCATGCATCCACAACCCTCTCTGTGAAAAAATACTTTTTAACATTACCTCTGAGCCATCCCCCCTGTATCTTCTTATTGTGCCCCCTTGTTCTTGCACATCTCTTCTTCTGAAAGATTCTACCCTCTTGTACTTTGTTAATTCCCTTGAGATACTTGAAAGTTTCTATCATGTCCCCCCTTTCCCTCCTTTCCTCAAGAGTATACATATTAAGCTGCTTTAATCTCTCCTCCTATGTCTTCTGGTGCAGACCCTGCACCAATTTGGTTGCCCTCCTCTGAACAGCCTCCACTCTATGTCTTTGCGGAGATGGGGTCTCCAGAATTGCATGAAATACTCCAGATGGGGTCTTATCAACTGTCTGTACAGAGGGATAACAACTTCCTGTTTTCTACTGTTGATGCCTCTCCCTATGCATCCCTTTATCCCCCCCAGCCCTCCTTACTGCCTTCACATATTGCTTGCACACCTTTAGGTCGTCTGATATAATTACTCCTAGGTCTCTTTCAATTTTTGTTGTTGTTATTAACTCACCCCCCACTGTGTACTCTTCCCCTGGATTTTTGTTTCCCAGATGCATTACCTTGCATTTCTTCGCATTGAATCTGAGCTGCCATATATTTGACCATTCCTCCAACCTTGCCAAGTTCCTTTTCATCCTTTCCACCCCACCTTGTGTATCAACCCTGTTGCAGATCTTTGCGTCATCTGCAAATGGACATACTTTTCCTTCCAGGTGCTCTCCAATGTCACTTATAAAGACAATAAAGAGGACCAGTCCCAGTACCGACCCCTGCAGTTCCCCGCTAGTTACCCTCCTTTCTTCACTGTGGACTCCATTTACTATTACCCTCTGCATCCTGTTGTCCAGCCAGTTTTTTATCTAGGCTACCACCTTGGGACCCACTCCAAGGCTGGCTAAAATCTAGGTAGGTCTGTATACAACCCCTGTGCAGATTGTGGTGCCATTTCCTGTCTCCAGGGTGACCCACAGTGCCTCCTCTCCTCCCTGTTTACCCTTTAGTTCTGTTGCTTTGATCCCTTCCCTTACATAGACAGCTACTCCTCCTCCTCCTCCTCTTCTTCCCTCCCTGTCCCTCCTGCAGATTGTATATCCTGGTATGTTGACATCCCTGTCATGGTTATCTGTGTACCATGATTCTGTGACTGCCACAATATCCAGGCATCCATCTTCCATCAAGGCCACCATTTCAGGGAGCTTTTTACCTAGACCATGGGCATTGGTACTCATTACCTTCCATTTTCTTATGGCTTTATTTCTTTTTGCCCCATCCCTGTCCTTGCTGCCTTTGTCTTTTTCTCCATTTTCCCCTGCCCTTCTCCTTATTGACTGCTCTATCTTGGTGTTTACCTCACTAACTACCCTGATTTTTTGGGGGGAGCTAGGGTTTCCCTTCTCCTTTTCAGTGCCTCCCACTTGACTTGTTTAAATGCTTGCCAAGGAAGCATTTAAACCTATCACCTAGGATCCTGGTTCCCCTCCTGGATAGATGCAGACCATCGCACCTGTATAGGCCTGCATCCCTCCAGGTGGAGCCCCAGTCCCCAATGAAGCCAAGTCTCTGAGCTCTACACCAGTCTTTCAACCAGTCATTGAATCCCATGGTGTGGAGTATCCTAGCCTCATCCATGCCATAGACAGGTAGGACTTCTGAGAAAGTTACCGTGTGTGCTACTTGTCTAAGGCCTCTACCCAACTCCATAAACTCCTGTTGCACAGCTCTGATCCCATTCTCAGCCAGGTCATTTGTCCCTAGATGGATAATGACATCCATCTCACTCCCCCTTGTAGCTGATCCCATGAACCTGAGGATTTATTTCCTGTCCCTCCAAGCCATGGCGGCCGGGCAGGCACCTTATCTCCCTTTCTCCTCCCTCCCCCAGTTCTACCCCCTAACAACTGAGTCCCCCAATAGGAGTTGTTTCCTTCCCCTGTGGGGTCCTGTGCCACCTCCTGTGGGTCTCCTTTGTGGAGGTTCCCAGCATCCTCCTTGGTCTCCACTGCAGGTGCCTCCATAGAGGAGCCATGCTCTGCCAGAGTGGTGAATGAATTGTGGAGAGGCACAACTGGAGGGATGTGCCTCTGTTCCACCACCCTCACCCTCCCTGAGCCCACCGTGGTCCAACCACTCCTCTTCCTTGGCAACCTCTGAGGTAGTGGCGATATCCTGGGTGGTCCCTGGGTGGGGGAGTAGGTTTCCTGAATCCTTGCCAGGTCAGCATGGAGACAAACAACCTCCTCCCTCAGACCAGAGAGGTGCCTGCAAATAGGGCAGCAATGCAGTCTCCAGAATGTCTCCCAGAAGAAGGCTGTTCCACAGCCAGTGCATTGCACCACTCCCCACATGTCTGTGTCTCTTCCTGTTACAGATGTTTTTCTTTTTTTTTGTTGTTGTTCTTGTTTTAGTGTGTACAAGCTTGTGAGTGTCTCTACCTCCTATTCAGTGTGCTGTGCCTATGCCCTCCAGAAACAATCAGTTAAGTAACAGGTCTAGTCACAAATAACTGCAAATATCTCCCAGCTACAGAAAAAAAAGGGAAGAAATGGACAGAATCAGGAACATATTAATTTAAAACAAATTAATTTAAAACTAAATCTTGTTTCCTTAATGCTGGCAGTGTCTGAAGTGAACGCATTAATGCTGAAGGAGGCAAGAATATTAATTTAGAGAGTTTAGGATAGGAATCAGAGAGTGGTGGTATTGGGGAACTATTCAAACCTCTGCCTTTAACCAGCGGGGTCCCAAAGGGCTCAGTACGTGGACCTGTGGTATTCAACATCTTTACTGATGACAAAGCAGAGGGGGTCAAAAGTAGGATCTGTCTCTTTGCAGATCATAACAAGCTCTGTAGGAGGGTGGACACAGTGGAGGGGAAACATTAATTAGGGTTTGATCTGATTGGGGGCCGGAGCCTGGCATCAAAGATGGTGGACAAGAAATTTGACAGAGCAGAACCTGGGCATCTAAGTTACAACCATCCAGCAATAAAATCAGCACCTAATTAATCAAAAAATAAGGACAATATATCAGAAAGCAAGGGCTTCCTAGAAGTCCAAAAACTGGGGGAAAAAAATCACACAAGAACTTATCATCCTGCACCTTGCCAAGCGAGTTTGGCAACCTTGTGGTGTCTCTTTCAGGAGAGCCCAACACACAATACAGGTCTGGTGATAGAGCACCACAAGAAAGCAATTGGTGCTGGGAGTCATTGGAGAGTACAATAGGGTGCATCATGGCTGAATCCACAGCCCTCTTACAACAGTCAGCAGAACTGCGAAAAATCACTGCAATGCCGGATAGAGTGCTGCAAGACACAGCACAGCTGAAAGACACTACCACCAAAATGAATTTAGATATGCAGGGGCTGGCATCTCAGGTTGTTAACACAGAAGCAGTGCTCTATCAGCAACCGGAACAACTGCACTGCCGTGATGGGATGCTGCAGGAATATCAAAGCCAATTTTAATTCCTCTTTGCCAAAATAGATGTCATGGAAAATCGGGCAAGGAGGTAAAATGTATAGATAATTGTCCCAAGATGGTAGCCTGAGTAAAGAATTGGCTGGAAAACAGGACACTGAGGGTAATAGTAAATGGAATCCAATCTGAAGAAAGATGGGTTACTAGTGGGGTATCGCAGGGTTCAGTACTAGGACTGGTCCTCTTCAATGTCTTTATAAGTGACATTGCAGAGGAACTGGAAGGAAAAGTATGTCTCTTTGCAGACGACACAAAGATCTGCAACAGAGTTGATACACAAGGTGGGGTGGAAACGATGAGAAGAGACTTGACAAGGTTGGAGGAATGGTCAAATGTATGGCAGCTTAGATTCAATGCTAAGAAGTGCAAAGTAATGCACCTGGGAATCAAAAACCCAGGGGAAGAGTACACAATGCGGGGTGAGATACTAACAACAATAAAAATGGAAAGTGACCTGGGGTAGTTATATCAGATGACCAAAACATAGGCAAGCAATGTGAGAGGGCAGCAAGGAGGGCTGGGGGGATACTGGGATGCATAGGGAGAGGCATCACCAGTAGAAAACAGAAAGTTGTTATCCCTCTGTACAGACAGCTGATGAGACCCCATCTGGAGTACTGCTTGCAGTTCTGGAGACCCGATCTCCACAAAGACATAAACAGGATGGAGGCAGTCCAGAGGAAGGCAACTAAAATGGTGCAGGGTCTGCACTGGAAGACATATGAAGAGAGATTTAAGGAGCTTAATATGTATAGCCTCAAGGAAAGGAGGGAGAAGGAGGACATGATAGAAACGTTCAAGTACCTCAAGGGAATCAACAAATTCCAAGAGGGTAGCATCTTTCAGAACAAGAGGTGTGCAAGAACATGAGGCAAAATTTGAAGATAGAGGGGGGCAGCTCAGAGGTAATGTAAGGAAGTATTTTTTCACAGAGGGGGTTGTGGATGCATGGAACGGCTTTCCGGAGGAGGTTGTGGAGTCAAAAACAGTGGTGGAATTCAAGAAAGCATGGGACAGTCATAAGGCAATTCTAGAGGGTGGGGGTAGAAAGAAGTAAGCTGTTGGTTAACTAGGATCTGCAGCTCATCCATTAGGTAGGGAAATGGGCTGATTGGGTGGGCCAAGTGGTCCTTATCTGCTGTCAAATTCTATGTTTCTATGTTTCATGCTGGAGGAGGTAGAAGGCAGAGACATGGTGTTTTTTTTTTACAACACACCCTTCCAAGACTACTGCAACTTAACAATGAGCCTCCTCCTGAGTTGGAAAGAGCACACAGATTGTTAACCCCTAAGCTGAAACAGGGGGACAGACCTAGATCAATCCCGTGCCATTTCCTCTGATACCCCACCAAAGAGCACTACCTCCAAGTAGCACAGGAGAAAAAAGAAATAAGTTGGCAGGGAGTCTCTATGCAAATCTTCCAAGACTTCTCCCCAGATCTGCCCAAAAAGTGCCAGGCCTATGCAGAAACTAAACAAAAGCTGTACTACCTCGGGATACCCACATCAATGAGATATATGGCAATACTACTGGTACAGCACACAAGGGAATTTATTTTCTTTAACATCCCAGCAGAAGTTGAAGGCTTCATACATCTTTTGCAAGAAACCACCAGGGTGTCATGTCAGCCCCCATCCTTGCTGCAAAGCGCTGCATGGCACAGTATGGAGTTTACTGAGGAGGGAAAATTACCAGCACACCAAGGAAATGCTGTACCAGCCCACAATGAAGAGTCCTGGCAGAAGGTTCAAAGGGGCAGAGCCAAAAAAAGCAACAAGGGTGCTAATGTCTAGACCCCAATGACAAAGAAGTCCTCACTTTCCCAGGGGAAGAGATCCAGAAGCAGACAGCCATTGCAAACCCTGTCAGATACCAGCAACGACTCGCCATGTGTCACTCCAATAAAGACGACTAACAGGTTTGTTCCCCTGTATGGTCTCTTCCTGACGCTCTCGATCTTACTAAGAAACTGGTTCCCAACCACACAGAGACTGACCCACTCCCAGAAACTGTGCAAGACTGGGAGTCACTGTGCCTGGAGTGTGCAGACTGCCTAGGGGAGGTGGAAGGCATTGAAAGGCAAGCCGAGGAAAGAGAGAGGACAACGGAGGGTTCAAGGCTGGCAGTATAAACTGAGTCTGGCTTCTGTCTGTGGTTGCCAGCTGAACTAAACTCACTGCAGCAGCCTACAATGCTCCCTATGAGCTGGTTAAAAGTTGTGTTAATCGCCAGGCAGCAGCTGATATTCTGCTCCGATTGTTTAATGACTGCAATCAAAAGTGCATGCTGGGCCCCCTGTTAGAATAATCCCTGCCCCGAGGACAAAATCCTCGAGCAAATAGATCAGATGTTACTTACCTCCTCTCTCCCCAATGTAGTTGCCATTCCCCACCCCGAAGCAGCTGCTGCCTAATGTGCAGCATGAGGTAATCATGGATGTTGCGTAAGTTTCCAAAATGGAGACGCGGATCCTAGGCTAAGGGTCGGGGATTTGAAGCAGCAATTAATACAAGGGGTCAGCTGAAAATATTATAGGGACCCCACCATTCACACAAGGATCAGCATCGGCAGCGGGGGGACTCTCATCTGAATATGCTGATGACGTCCAGACTGAGGGAAAGGACAACTCTGGATATAAAGGTATCCTCGGGTTCTTAGCTGCTCCATATATGACAGCTTCCAGGACAGCCATGGGAGCTGCCGGGGCAGAGTGCATAGGGGCACTAGGGGAAATGACAAAGCCAGCACTCTGAAAATGGGGGGGGTGATTTAAGGGGGGTTCGGTCCATAATCAGGAGGGGGAAGGACAATGCACTCGGGAAAGACAGATCATACGGGCATGGGTAGCAAGCAAGTTTACATCCCTCTACAAGTTGTGTCCACACAAGCAGCTTGCCCCCATGCCAGCTGTCAGGGATGACACTGCACAGTTCTGTACAGTTCACAGAGTGGGTCCCTTAACTCAATGCAGCAGAACAGAGACCAAGAGAATGTAGCCCAGCCAAAATGGTTGAACGGATTTCTCAGCCCCCCCCCCAACCAAAGGGGACGAAGAAGGCACATGGCCTTGAGGGCAAAGAGAATTGCTAGAGAAATGACAGATTGGGCTAATGATATACCAGTTATAGCACTCTAGAATAGCCATGGAATTACGTGTACAGTTGAGCACAGCAACAGGTCTGAAAGGGTGCTAGATTTGAAGGTAAATGTTACTGTTGTTGTTGGATGTTTCATGGGTTTTCTCAAAGTGGACATGTATAATTCATCTCCATTTGGACCCTCCAAGTCATAGGCCATCTCCATTAGGAGGTGTCAGATCGTTATGGAGGGATCTCCTAAATGTTGCTGTAGATAATTTGTTTACGATTTCATGAAGGATGCTTATGAGGATGGATATGTTAAACATGTGGGGAACGAAGGACAGAAAACTGAACTCCTGGACCCCTGGATAGGGAGCAATACCAGACTAGCTAACCTACAGGCACAGCCCAGATTCCAGTGGGACCAGAAAAATACCCACACAGTGAGGAAAAGATACACAGAGGTCCAGAGAGGGAAGCAGTGCAGAGCACACACATGAGATTCAGGGATAAGCAAGGGAGATGAAGGCAAGGGGGATATGAAAGGGAAGGTTAAGGGATGGAATGAGGAGACTGGATACATAGGAATGCAAGAGTTACTGAACCTAAAGGACAATAGGGTGAATAAGGTGGAAAGGCTTCCTGATGGATAAACTGTCCACACTAACTGCTACCTCTTGGAATTTGAGGGGCCTAAACACACCCTTCAAAAGGAAAAAAGTATTGTCCTAGCTGAAGCAGCTCAAAACTCAGCTAGCATTCCTAGAAAAATCCAAACTGCTAGAGACAGAGGCTAAGAAGCTAAAAAGGGAGTGGGTGGGGTAGGAATTATGTAATATGGCTGGGAAATCCAAAAGAGGGGTATCTATACTAGGGCATAGGCAGCTAAAGTGGGGAATCCTGGTGCAGAGGGCGGACACTGAGGAGAGATGGGTCATAGGGAAAATACAAACACCGAGAGGGGTATTCATCTTGGCTAATATTTATGCCCCAAATGAAGACTCACCAGAGTTCTATCATCAGATATCACAGGCACTCCTGGATATGGGAGGGAACAATGTGGAGATAATGGTTTGAGGGTCTGCAACTTAGCCCTAGATTATATTCTAGATTGCTCCAACTCAAAACTCAAGCCACATGTCAGATCAATACAGGCCCTAAAGAAACTGATGGCATTGCACAGACTGCAGGATGCCTGGTGGCTAACAAACCAAATGGAAAGGGATTTTATATACTTTTCTAGTGCTCAACAGGTGGTTAGCAGATTACACTATTGGTTTATGTCCCCAAAACTGACCTTCCAAGTGATGGATGTCACAATCGCCCTGCATACAGAAGGAGCAGGACAGAAAGCTGTACCAGTTAAGGCAGAAGGAAGCAGGGAGGGAAGTCAGAATAACAAAGGCCCAAACTGAGGAAAAGATAGCCAACTCAGTTAAGAAAGGGGATAAAACCTTTTATAGGTACATCAACGAGTGTAGAAAGACAAAGGGAGGGATAGTGAGGCTGAATAGAATGAACGGTGGGTGGGCAGAGGGGGACACTGAAAAAGCAGGGATACTGAACGAATATTTCTGCTCAGTATTCAAAAAGAGGAAGGAAGTGCCTAATCCAATTAACAGAAGCACTCTTGATAGGGGGTCGATCCCAGTCCTTTCACAGAAGAAAGGGTTCTGCAAGAACTCCTAAAACTGAAGGTGGACAAAGCAATGGGTCCTGATGGAATTCACCCCAGAATTCTAAAAGAATTAAGGGAGGAACTAGTGAAACCACTGGCTACTCTTTTAATAAATCATGGGAGGATGGTGTGGTACCCAAGGACTGGAGGAAGGCGGATGTGATTCCCCTTCACAAAAGTGGGACCAAGACAGAGGCAGGAAACTACAGACCTGTCAGTCTGACCTCTGTGGTAGGGAAAGTGATAGAGTCACTTCTGAAGGAAAGAATAGTTGAGTACCTAGAGGCCAGTAGAGCACAGGACCCAAGGCAGCATGGGTTCACAGCAGGAAGGTCATGTCAGACGAATCTAAT
Organism: Neoceratodus forsteri; assembly: GCA_016271365.2. Lineage (NCBI taxonomy): Eukaryota > Metazoa > Chordata > Ceratodontiformes > Ceratodontidae > Neoceratodus > Neoceratodus forsteri. Next base: position 874,516,909 of record CM057458.1, on the reverse strand, counting down.
AGATTTCTTTGACTGGGTGACCCAAAGTAGTAGACCGGTGGGGGCTGTGGACATGGCCTACATAGACTTTAGCAAGGCATTTGACACAGTCCCATACAAAAGATTAATAGTCAAATTAACCAGCCTGGGAGTGGGTCCTAGGGTGGTAGCCTGGGTAAAACATTGGCTGCACAACAGGACACAGAAGGTAATTGTAAATGGAGTCCACTCTGAAGAAAGAGGGGTTACTAGTGGGGTACTGCAGGGTCCAGTATTGGGTCCAGTCCTTTTTAATGTCTTCATCAGTGACATTGCAGAGGGACTGGAAGGAAAAGTATGTCTTTTTGCAGATGACACAAAGATTTGCAACAAGGTTGATACACAAGGAGGCATGGAAAGGATGAAACGGGACTTGGCAAGGTTGGAGGAATGGTCAGAAGTATGGCAGCTAGGATTCAATGCAAAGAAGTGCAAAATAATGCACCTGGGAAACAAGAACCCAGAGGAAGAATACACAATGGGTGGGAGGTAGTAAAACAACAACAAAAAGGAAAGGGACCTGGGGTAATCATATCAGATGACCTTAAGGTTAGCAAGCAATGTGAGAAGGCAGTAGGGAGGGCTGGGGTATACTGGGATGTATAGGGAGAGGCATCAGCAGCAGAAAACAGGAAGTTGTTATCCCCTGTACAGACAGTTGGTGAGACCCCATCTGGAGTACTGTGTCCAGTTCTGGAGACCCCATCTCTGCAAGGACATAGACAGGATAGAGGTAGTCCAGAGGAGGGCAACTAAAATGGTGCAGGGTCTGCAAGAGAAGCTGTATGAGGAGAGACTAAAGGAGCTTAATATGTATACCCTTGAGGAAAGAAGGGAGAGGGGGGACATGAAAGAAATTTTAAGTACCTCAGTGGAATCAACAAAGTCCAAGAGGGTAGCATCTTTCAGAAAAAGAGACTTGCAAGAACAAGGGGACACAATTTAAAGATAGAAGGAGGGCGGTTCAGGGGCAATGTGAGAAAGCATTATTTCACAGAGAGGGTAGTAGATGCATGGAACAGCCTTCCTGAAGAGGTTGTGGGGTCTAAAACTGTGGGAGAATTCAAGAATGCATGGGACAGACATAAGGCAATTCTTGTGGGGGGTAGGAAGAAATAGGCTGTTGGTTATCTAGGATCTGCAGTCTATCCTGTAGGTAGGGAAATGGGCAGACTAGATGGGCCTAGTGGTCCTTATCTGCCATCAAAGTCTATGTTTCTATGTTTCTATGTTTCTGTATATATCAGATCACACCCTCTGACTCTAGTGGTGGCTTTGGTCCATGACACTCCTAAATCAGTGACATGGAGGATTGACTCCCTTCTCCTACAGGAGTCAGAATTTAGGGAATTGCTGGAGGTGGAAGCTACCAGCTACTTTCTAGATGACCCGCATGGCTCAGCTTCCACAACTGCAATATAGGAAGCCTTTAAGGCAACAACGAGCGGCAGATCATTAGCTATGCCTCCTACAGAAGGAAACAGAGGGACAAGGAAGCAGAGACCCTAGAAAAACAGTTGGATGCCACAGAGATGCTATACAAAAGTGATCTGGATAAAATGGCCAACAAAACTGATATATGAGTTGATGCACCTGAGAATGAAATTAAACACACTAACAACCAGGAAGGTGGAGTTTCAAATACTCAGAACTCAACAAAAATATCGGGCTTGGGGGGGGGGTGATTAAGGCAAGCTACTAGCCTACATGCTGAAAAAGCAGCAAGCTGAAAGGCACATAGCATAGCATAGCTGGGAGACAATAATGGGGTCAACCAGTCCAGACTGAAAGGGATTACCCAGATAATGCTGGAGTTTACCAAAAGCTATATGCATCCCATGTCAAATGGGATGAGCACAAATTCTCATCCTTCCTGAAAGGCCTTAAACTCCCACAGATAACTGAACCCCAGAAAGGGTTGTTGGATGCCCTATTTAGCGAGCAGGAAATTGCCACAGCTATAGGTTGTATGGTTCCACATAAGGCACCGGGAGGGGAAGGGTTCCCGTTAGACTTTTAAAAAGCAATCCAAGATGTGATAGCTCTCTCCCCCCATGCTAGCCATGCTGGAAGAAGAAGAAGGGGATGGCAACTATCAGGGACAATGAGGGAAGCTATCATTACCGTGTTAGCTAAGGAGGGAAAAGACCCCCTCCTGCCTGGTAGTTACAGGCCAATATCTCTTATAAATGCTGACACCAAGGTGCTAGCAAAAGCTCTTGCATCCCACCTAGAAAGAATACTCCCAGACCTGGTCCATTTATCTCAGGTGGGATTTGTAAAGGGTAGAGCTAGTGCAGACCACCTCAGTGCTCTAATTATGTTAATGCAAGGAGCGGCCTCTCCTGCAACCCCAGCAGCAGCCATCTCTGATGATTTTAAGAAGGCGTTTGACTTCCTATGTGCCATACTCCACCACTGTGGCTTTGGGGAGGGATTTCAAAGGTGGGTTAAAACTCTCTAAACAGACCTGACCACCAAGATACTAACAAATGACACCCTATCTGAGCCATTCCAACTGTACAGAAGAACAAGGTAAGGGTGCCACCTCTCCCCTATGCTATTTATATTAGCAATTGAAGCCCTGTCCAGTGCTCTGAGAGAACATCCCCAGATACAAGGTCTAAAAGGAATGCCATGCATCACTGTATGCAGATGACTGCCTCATTTTGACCAGAGATAATGGAGAAAGTGCCCCTCATATCCTGAAACTACTGGGAGACTTTGTAGAGATCTCTCAGCTTAGAATGAATATGAGTAAAACTGAAGTACTCCCCCTAAATGTCAGAATCACACCAGCTGGTATCTCAAGCACAGGACTAGCCTGTGCCAAAAAAGGCATTAAATACTTAGGGGTAAAACTGACATCAAAGGTTGAATCATTACTTGATAATAACATGGGCCCCCTGTTAAATAAGTTGAAAGATGACATTGCTAGTTGGAAGCACCTCTATCTCAACATGCCCGGTAAAATAGCAACGATTAAGATGATGCTTGCCTCCAGAATTTTTTATCTATTGTCACATATCCCTATGGAAGTGGTAAAAGGATTGTTTCAGAAACTAGACACCTTGATAGGTATCTTCTTATGGGAAACTTCACCCCCAGGGTACAGCAGAGCAAAATTGAGAGCCCCATGGAAAAAGGGGGGCAGGGGGGGCTTCCTACTTCCAGAAATACACCTATGCATTTTCACTGACCAGTACTAACAAGGCATGTATGGCCAAAGAAAGGGACAGACCGGCCTGGGTAGATATTGAAAGAGGGGTTCTACTGGGAAGAGAGCTGACCATAGTCTTACTCTTTAAGTTGCCCGCACAGCTCAAGAAATGGCAGATAATCAGAGCTGCTCACTCAACATGGCAGAAGGCAGGCCGATGCCTCAGCTCCTGTCTCAGTGTGAGAAGGTACACTACCTTCTGTAACAAGCTGAACTGGAAAATAGAAGAGAAACCTTTCCTGTGGAGGGAATAGAGGGGTAGGCATATCTGAAGCTTAGGTGACATCCTTATGCAGGATGGCACAACAATAGATTCCTTCTCCTCACTGCAAAGTAGAGTTGGGCTCAGTAAACAGGATTTTTAGAAATACCTCCAACTAAGGTATCTTTGCCAAAGCTGGGAGAGGGAAAAGTGCCAATGCTATATGTGTACAAGTAAGACATATGCAACAAATCAACCCCTTCCAATAAAATGCTGGCTGACTAAAACCAGAAGCCTAGAGGGGGCTCATATACAGGCAAATAGGGGACTCTGTCACTGACCCATCCCTTGTAGCTTAGCAAAAATGGAAGAAAATGCTGGGGGAACATATAACAGAGGGTGAGTGGAGGAGCTGCTGGACTACAGCTAAGAAAGCATCTAGAGACTCGTGCAGCCTACTGATTCAAAACAAAATCCATCATGTGTGGTGTAGAACCCCCACTCACATTAAGAGAATGGGCCTCTTGCCAACAAATGAGTGCTGGACATGTAAAGCACAGGGAGCTGACCTTCATCATATACTATGGAAGTGCCAAATGATCTGTCCATTATGGAGACAGGTAATGACATGTTGCTCCAAAATGTTAGAAACAAAACTCCCTCTATTTCCTGCCCTGATGCTGCTGGGCATTGTACCACAGGGCATCAATCTGAAAGGCCAACAGAAATTCTGGTTGCTGCATGCGAATGTAGAGCTAAAGAGACTCATCTTGTGCAGATGGTGGACAAGAGAAACCCGACCTTTACTGAGTGGCTGATAGCTATGGAAAAGTTGGCCTCCTTCACAAGAATGACTCATCTCGCAGCTAACAGCAGCCAGGTATTCCTTGAGAGATGGGCCCCTTTCTTGCAATACACCCAAACCCAAGAAGCAGTGAGAATGAGTCTTCATGGAATAGATATGCTTAAACCACAATGAGAGAACCTTGCCATAAATCACAGGTTGGTACCCAAAGGACGTATGGAAGGTGAGGTAAATGTCACAATGAAGTAACCCTCCCCCCTTACATGCTGGCCCTTTTCCTCAGCTCTGAAATCAGATCTCCCACTGCCCTGGTACCTTCAGATCTCTGAAACCACACATGTATGGACTAACCCCCAAGTGATAAGTGCATATATGTAAATGTTTATACTTTTGTTCCCTGAGATCGTGTGCCCAACAGGCAAGTATTCTTCCATGAATGTATCTGTAAGACAATGGCTCACCAAAACTGTAACCATGTCATTGAAGTGTGTCTCATGAATGTATGTAACCTGTTACCCTCTGTGAAAAAAATAAATAAAAGATTAACTGCAAAAGAAAAGGTAGGATCTGGTTATGCAGGAGAATTGGTCGGGCATCTGGTAGTTGGGTTTCAATCCCAAGAAATGCAAGGTCATGCACCTGGGAGCTAGGAACCCAGTGGCCAGCTACTGGCTGGGGGGAGTACAGGTGGCAGTCTCAGAGGAAGAAAAGGACCTTGGGGTGATGGTCAGAGGAGACATGAAACACTCAGCACAGTGCCGCAAGGCAGCAGCCAAAGCAAATAAAATGCTGGGCTGCATCACCAGGGAAATAACCTCTATGAGTGAAGAAGTCATCTTGTCACTGTACAGGTCACTGGTGAGGCTGCACCTGGAATACTATGTGTAGTTCTGGTGCTCATATCTGAATAATGATTTCAAGCTACTGAAGGGGATCCAGAGGAGGGTGACCAGGATGATCCAGGCTATGGGGGACAAATATATGAGGAGAGGCTGAGTGAGCTAAACCTGTACTCCCTGGAGGATAGGAGAGAGAGGTGGGGGATATAGTAGAGACTTTCAAGTACCTTAAGAGAATAAACAGGGTAAGATCAGAGGGCATCTTTAACTTAAGGAAGGAGGGTACAACAAGTGGGTACAGCATGAAGCTAGTGGGTTGTATATTTAAGAAGAAAATGAAGTGGCACTTTTTCACTGAAAGGGTGGTGTCAGGGTGGAACAAGTTGCCAGAGGAGGTGGTTGCAGTAAATACAGTTACTAGTTTCAAGGGTGGGTGGGATAGGGTGAAGAATAAAATTAGGGTAGGTGTTCCTGGGATGGTGAAGGGGAAGGTACTTGGGGAGGGATAGTTGACTCCAGGGGGAGTAGAGGAGGGGGGGTTAGCTCCAGGAAATTAATTACAACTGCACACTCGAGCAGACTTGATAGACCATTATGGTCTGTGTCTGCTGGCAAGTTTGTATGTTGATAATTTAAAACTACTGTAAAAACATGAATCATGTTAGAAAAAAATGCTTAATTGCTTGCAGTCATTTTAGGCATGCCCATGTGACCAGCAAAGTGACCAAATCCCTGTATCATCCATTCTGGCTGGCTTACATGTTTGAATATATATAACTTCACAGCAGAACACTGCAACAGGCTGGGGTGCTCAGACAAATAAACGATAATTTTCCAAAAAGTCCAGCACTCACCACCACAATAAAAACGCTGCTCTCTGATTCCAGGTGCAATATTTTATTTAAAGTGCCAAAAAAGAAGTCAGCTGACTTCTTTTTGGCACTATCAAATATTGCACCTAAATCAGCGGCTGTATTGATAATTGGCGGTCTCGAACTTTGAGAAAATTATACTATATATGTAATGAGATAACCCACTCTTGGGTGTGCCGCTACGCTTTGATATACGTGATGCCTTGGTGTGCATTGTACACATGAGGCCACAGGCTGAGTGCGTCAACCACCCAAGGCGTGCATGTATCAGAGTGCAAAGGCACACCGTAGAGTGGGTTATCTATCTTATAAAATGGTAAAATTGTTTTTTAAGGGGGTAAAAGTGCAGGTGTTCAGTCACGCTCTGATATACACACAGTCATGTAATGCTTATTCTCCAGTAAATTCCAAGCAATTTCTATACCCGTTTTATAAATATATATATATTTTATGCAATGAGGGTGAGGATAAAAAATGGCAAATAACAGCAATATTTTTGAGTGGTCAGACCTACAGTGAGAATATCTAATTTATCCTCACTTTAGGTCATTTATCCACAGAGTAAGTCCAGCACAGGCAGATACTGCATTTAACCACAGCAGCTCACAGAGCTCCTGATTAGTGGGAATTGGCAGTGTAACCAGTACAATCAAAATTCACCTGCTCCTTTCCACGCCAGCTCCCACACGGCAGTTTCATTTCTCTCCTGCAGCACACTCACTTTCACTTTCTCCCCGTGTCATTTTTTTTTTATCGTATAAAGTTTTCTTAAGTATTTTCATTTGACAGACAGTAATACACTTCACAGTACTGCAATCTGATGTAACCACATATCCAGGTCAAGGGTATACAGTATATACTACCATTATAACTAATTATGTATGCATATACACATCTGTATAATATAACTGTGCAGAAATCTCTATCCATGAATTAGTAATAGAAACTATTCATGAGTTAAACATCTTTATCACCTGACTCATCGAACAAAATGCTATTAATGCTTCCACCTCTTTCTTCAGATTCGCTCTAGCCAAAACGAACTAGGCCAAGAAAGGTGGGGGGAGTATCCGCGCACTTATTAACCAACTACATGGGTAAGGGTGTTCCAGGAGGAATTCCCAACTGGTTATGTAATTTGTAAAAAAATCAGATTGGATGTATGGTCCCCATTTAGCTGAGAATAGCCGCATTCTTGACCCTTGCAAAGCAGAAAGCTTTTCAAACAAAGAGAGGCGAGCTATAGCTGCATGCCACGTTTTCCTGCTAGGTATTGAGGGTTGTCTCCAGTGCATGAGCAAGAGGCGTTTGGCTTCCAGTATAGAGGAGAGGGCCCAGAGCTGTAAAGATTTAGAAAGAAATTTGAGCTGTCTTGTATCTCCTAAGAGGACCAGGGAGGCAGACAGGGTAAGCTTGGTACCTAACACTTGCAGCAAGTCTGCAGCTACCATGTCCCAGAATGATACCAAGAGGGAACAGGACCAAAGTATGTGTGCAATATGAGCATCTAGCTGAGAACAATGCCAGCAATGCTATGGCCCAGTAGACCCCTCTTATGTAGCACTACCGGGGTACGATACCAGAATAGCAATAATTTTAACTGTATGAAATGGCTATAGGAATCTCTGTAAGAGTAGTGGATGTTTTTTACAGTAGGACAGCCATTGTTCCTCAGATATTGATGCCCCCAACAGTGATTCCCATTGCATTCTACATCTGTGCATGGGGTTAGGTTGCGAGTCTCTCCACGTACTATAAAATCTACCCATGAGACCCTTTCGAGTGTCTAGCCAGCAGGGGTCAGTAAGCCACTGCCATGATGCGCTATCTAGACATTTAGTAAGCAAGGGTGTTAATGCACTGCGAATTTGTTGATAACGCCAAAAATCCTTATTCAGTAGGACATATTTTTCCTGTAGTTGTTCAAAAGAAAGCAGATGGCTCGACCCTTGGTTAACTAAATCTTGGACTATTTATATACCTTTTTGCTGCCATTGTGGCCAGTTTACCCTCGCACCTTCAATCTGAATTGAATTATTATGCCATATTGGGACCAGCTGTAGTGGGGGGGGGGCATTCTTGCTTTGACGTGTGGGATTTGATGCCTAAGAGCCTCCAGGCTTTGGCGGTGTAGGAGATTATGGGGGGGAGTTGCGTGTCTATTTTAGAGTGAGCCACTAGAAGATTATATAGTATAGAGGGGCTCACTAAAGCTGCTTCCAATTGAACCAAGAGAGGGGTTGCCCTGTTTTTTGCCATGGACCACCTAGTGGCATGGGCTGCCATACATGCCAAATGATATCCCTAAAACCCGGTTACATTTAGGCCCCCTCTAGTCCAATGATCCCTTATGTTTTGCCTACTCCATCTTGGTGGTTTGTAGTCCCAGATAACGTTAGATGCTAGCTTATCTAGGGATTGAAAAAGGTTTTTAGATAACGGTATGGGTAAATTGTTTAAAATAAATAAGACCAGCAGTAAAAACAACATACAGATTGTGGCTACCCTACCTGGAACGGATAGTTTAAGTTTCTGCCACCTCTCTACTTCCACAGCCAACTGAACATACAATGGAGAAAAATGTGCCATTTTGAGGGCTGCTCATTTAAAGGGGATTTGTATTCCTAAGTATTGAAAACTATGGTCAGCCCACCACAGGTTAGTGCCCTGTATACACTCCTTTGTTCAAAAGTGGTTTAGTGGTGCTAAGATAGTCTTTTTGTGATTGATCCTGAGACCCGAGATTATGGCAAACTCCTCCAAAAGTAAAAGTACTTCAGGAATTGCTTGCCGAGGATTAGTTAAAGTTAGTAAAAGGTCATCTGCATATGCCATAGCCACATAGGACTGCCCCCCACTTTCAATGCCCTGTATCAATGGATCTGAGCCAATAACCTGTATAAGCGGGTCCAAGACAATCAGGAACAGGAGAGGAGAGAGCGGGCAACCCTGCCTGGTGCCTCTTTGCAATGAGAAGGGAAGGGAAATATCACCATTTGTGAGGATGCAGGCCATGGGTGATGCATACAGTGTGCGTATCCATTGTTGGAAATATGGCCCAAAACCAAACTCCTTTAAAGTTTCAGGCAAGTATACCCGCTCAATAGAATCAAAAGCTTTATCAAAATCTATCGCCATGGCTGCCATAGGGTGGGAGGACCTAGATGCAATCCACTTAAGGCTGAGTAAAAGGCGTGTATTGACCGCACCTGTCTTTCCCCTCATAAAGCCTGCCTGTGCCGGATGAATAATAGAGGGGAGCACTGCACACAGTCTAGTGGCAAACACCTTAGCTAGAATCTTAGTATCTACTGGCAATAAAGATATTGGCCTAAAATTTGTGCAGTCTAATGGGTCTGATGACTTTTTAGGCAGGAGAGTGATAAGGGCGTCCCTCATAGATGGTGGGAAAGTAGTCTTTTTGTGTGAGTCCTGAAGGGCTTGTTGAAGTGGGAGGAATATGTCTGAACCTAAAGCCTGGTATAGCTTGGCCGACATACCATCTGGTTCAGGAGCTTTCCCATGTGCCATTTTTGCTAACGCAAGTCGTATTTCCTCACAAGATACCGGCGCTTCCAATTGACCCACTTGCTCAGGTGACAGGGATGGGAGGTGCATTTGATGACAGAAACTCAAAAGTTTCTGGCTCATCTCCATGGGGTTAATCATGGAATGGGATTTATACAGGGATTCATAGAATGACTGCATGGTATGATTCACTTCTTTTGGGGTAGAGGCTAATGATACTGAGGAAGTACGGAGGGAGTATATCCTCATGGTTGCCTGCTGCTTACGTAGCCGGTAGGCCAAGAGCTTTCCTGTTCTTTCCCCATTAGTCCAATACTCCTGTTTAGTTTGAAGGAGAAGCCACTCAGCTTTTTGCTGTAGAATCACCTTAATCTGGTATTTTAGATTAATGATTCTGCAATATAACTCTTCATCCACCTTTGCTCTTGAGGCAGCCTTGAAGGATTGTTCCAACCCGGCTAATTCTACTTTCATGGATTTAAGCTTGGCTTTCCATATCCTATCTCAGTTAGCTGAGAAGGCAATGATACGCCCCCATATAACCGCTTTAAAGGCATCCCAAACCATGCTAGGAGACACTCCACAGTCTAAGTTTAATGAGAAATTCTCTTTCATAGCCATTGAAAGCATACTCTTAAAATCTGGGTCTTTGAACAATACTGGGTTGCAGCGCCACTGGGCTTTTTGAGTAGGTTGCTTGGAGGGGAGATATGAGAGCCATACTGGAGAGTGGTCAGATATTATTATCGAACCTATCCCAGTATCGGAGATGCCACTCCCAGCTAGGTCGTTCACCATCCAAAAATCTATACGACTGTGAGTTTGATGTGGTGTGGAAAGTAAAGTATAGCCTCTATCAGTAGAGTGCTCCCTGCACCAGGCATCTACCAGGGTCCATTCTTCTTGCAACTAGGTAAGGGAGTGTCTCGCCTTTGGAGTGGCATGAGCCGTGGGTGTAGACTTATCTAAATATATGTCCTCCACTAGATTAAAATCACCTCCTAGCATAATAGGAAGGGGGGGGAACCATCTGCTTGCAATTCTGAGATTGCCTGACTTACTGCTGGGAAGAAATCAGTGTGCTTCCCATTGGGGGCATATATATTACCCAAGATTAGGGCTCCCTCTGGAGAAATTAGTTATGCAACTATCCACCTGCCTTGGTTATCTTTCTTTACACCGTCGATCTTCCAGGCAGAGGTTCGGCGAAGTAAAATGGCTACCCCCTTGGATTTGGTAGGGGCAGAACTCACCACCAATTCTCCAACCCATGCTTTTTTCAGCCAATTATTAGCTCCGGTAAGGAGATGCATTTCCTGAAGTAGAGCTACTTCTACCTTCAAGTATCTTAAATGCTGTAAAACCTTTGTTCTTTTGACAGGGTGGTTGAGCCCCTTAACATTCCAAGATATCCATCTATAGGCCTGGGATGTATTCAACATCATGTTCGCCCTCAGTGAAAGAGAAGAAAAGTTACTTACTGCCAGTCCTGGGGGGAAGCTCTGTAACTAGATTCAATGCCTTAATACTATACCCTGCCCACAACAGCACCATCCAACCATGAATTAGGATAGATAGAGGTGGAAGCATCACCAGGAACAAACAATACCTTGACCTTGGTTTCTTAATGTACTACTGTGCTAAAAGAGAAAAGAAAAACAGAGCAATGTAAGCAGTTACAACTTATAACGAGACTGCAGTCAATTAGCTTGCTAATACACAAAGTAGTGTCCCGAGAACCAGACACTAAGATGTATCCTATCTATGAGAGCGGAGATCACTGCAAAAGAGGGTTGTCCTAACACCCTACAACTATGCTAGCTCCAACACTCAGTACGAGGTCGTGTAATGGATGTGGTCACTCTATCAGAGTCAGCCCATGCCGAGTGAACATCCATGGTCAGTCACTCCGACTCTGTGAAGGGGGGCGGGTAGAAACACAAAAAAAAAAAAAAAAGAAAAAAGGGGAAGGGAAGGGGTGTGTATATCACCCATTGATGATAAACAAAACCCCAGTTAAAATATAAGGAGAACCAAGAAGGGAGTAGGGGAATTGGGGACATCTACCTTCCGATTATTGCCATACCATTAGAGCCATATTCTCTACTCATTAAAGGGGAGAAAAAAATGGGAACAGGTATCAATACCCTTAATAGTCCACAGCACCCATAGGCAGTCTTTCAGCCTTAATGTAAGTGGGGGTAGGAGGGGGGACTATCCTCTCTTCCTAGCTGTAGACAAGAGAGAGAGATATCAGGAGAGATGAAAGGAGGTACAAATACTAAGCCAATATCTCAGGACACAGTATTAGATCATAATCCTCTGAAGTTATCAGCCGTTTCAGGGGTTCAGGTGTTTGAGCCTTTGGCCATCTCGGGTGGTCCCCGAGGGAGAGTCCCAGGATCAGGAGAAACCTTTGCGGCAATCGCTGCATATGATAAAATACCAGGCTTTACTCTTGGTGGAGCCTCTACTGCTTTTATTAGTGTGTTATCTGGAAAGTACCCCCAGTCCCCCATATTCTCTGTCTCCATTTCTGAGTTGAAAGAAGATTTAAAGTTTCTGGGTTCAGCTGGACTAGGTGAGTCACCCCATGATATTTTTGTAGCAGGGTCCTTACTTGGCAACTGCTGAGGTCCACTTCTTGCTCGGTGCCTAGATTTAGGGAAGGAAATGTCCAATCTTTGTGGCAGAAAGCTAGTCTGGGTAATTTGTGCGGTATTTGATTTCTGCAGTTGATTACTACCCCTTCTAACAGGGGGATTGTCGGCTGGTTGCACTGGTCCCGTTGTTAACATGCCCCCAGGCATGCGTCTTCCAACAGAAAGGTTCCTAGAAGGAGGCATAGTCATGTGAGGCTCCCAGAGCATTCGGGGTGTTGTAGTTTGGAAATGTAAACCTGGCCAGGACCGAGCCAGCCAATGTTCCAACTTTTCTGGGTGGTCCACCACCACTTCATGCCCACCTTTACTGACCAGAGTCTGGTAAGGTTCTTGAACCTGAAACGAAAGTAATTTTGGTATAAAAACCTTTTAATATGGCTGAATGCTCTTCTCTTTGCTGCTGTTTCTTGTGTAAAGTCTGTATAAATTTGTACTGATGTTCCTTGCCATTGCAACTCTCCTAGGTCCCTCGCCGCCCTTAGAATTCTCTCTTTAGTTGAATAACGAAGCAAATGCACCATGGTAGGTTGGGGATGTTCAGATTGTTTGCTATAGCAGGCAGTCACTCTGTAGGCACTTTCCACTTCAATGGGGCCCTGCCATCTTTCCCCCAGTATTACGGGGATATTATGATTTAGGAATTTATCCATATCCTGACCCTCCACTCCCTCAGGCAGACCAATAATTTGCAAATTATTGTGGAAATTCCTATTTTCATTGTCTTCTGCCCTACTCCATAGTGCTTCAAGACACTCTTCATGTTGTCTCAGCTTTTGCCAGATTTGAGACTGATGATCCTCGCAGGTTTCTGCCTTTTGCTCCAGAACGTTGACCTTGTCCTGGAGTTGTTTAACCTCTGTAGTTGTGTTTGAAAGAGATAAACTTAGCCCGTCCACCCTACAAATTAAGGTCTCCAACAGGTGAGTAATATGCTGTAAGGATTCTTCTACAGCAGGAGGCTTGTCGAGGCATGAGGGTGTTGTAGTTTGTTCAATGATAGTAGCTGAAGAGATCATCTAAACTAGATGGAAGGGGAGAAAAAAATGGGCTGTCCCTGATTGAATCGGTTTTCTGCTTGTCTTTTCCATGGCGCTCAGCTGCCATCTCAGATCTTCGCTGTAGCGTGTAGTATGGCAGGGGTTTGCAATTATGGCCTACTCGGCCTCCCAGAAGTCTACTAAGTCCCAAACACACGACACCCAAAGACAATACTGCTCACCCCGAAATCCACTTTAAACGTACGCCGCTCAGAAGGTAAGATTGTCACCCGCTCATAAAGCTGTTTTTTTGGTCAGGATTCCTCGGAATCACAGTGATTAAGCATGGATGAACACATTCAGGGCAAGAGCTCTCTTTTTAGGCTGCCATCTTCCCGGTGGCCAAACCATGTCCCACCATGTCATTTTTTAACTAGAAATACAGGCCTTGAGAAGGTCATTCAGGAAAACAGTGAAAACAAAAACACTTCTCCTACCTCCCTCCAGCACCCCAGCATGCCACATCACAGATTTAAAAACTTCTTTTTTCTGGTACATCCTGGCTGTCCATTCTAAATACTAAACCATGAACTCACAACTCTACAACAACAGAGATTCTCCTCCGGACACTTCTTCAACCCCTACCCCCCACATGCCACAATGGAGGTTTAAAAAATGTATTTTTGTTTTTTTTAATTTGCTACGCATTCTAGTTAACACACCAAAACAAGTGACTGAATTATACCCTTCAGCTTACCAGCAATGCCATTTTCTTTTCACTGCTGTTTTTCTTCTGTTCCTGGCCAGATCAACTTCCCAGTCCCCAACAACAGATGCTCTCCTCTGAACACTTCTCCATCCTCCCCCCTGACTGGCAAAATAACTGCTGGACTCGTCAGAATAGAGCACAATAAACTACTCCACAAAATGCTGCAATCGCCTGCCATTCGCATACCGGTCTTCTGCAAACAGTTTCCTCACATCACCATTGCACAATCAGCTACAGCGAGCAGTCTACTCAAGCACTATGGCTCACTCTCCATTCAGTTATCCTTGCAAAAAAAGGAAAAACAAAACACTACGGATCACTCTCTATTCGGATTTGGTCATCCAGGAGAAAATGTTTTTTTAAACCAAATCCCATTGCATAAATTGAATATTCGATGTCCCAAGACTAAGAATATCACTAATATTCTTCCCTTGTACAGTTTGACCTTTGGCATCACTCATTGCTATACCACTCATGATGTCAAAGGTCAAACTGCACTCAGGAAAAATATCAGTGATATTCTCAGTCAGGTCATTGCATATCCTATATATATATATATATATATTGCAAAAAACTTCATTAATGCATCAGTTAGAGTTGAAGTGACACAAGTAGGAAATCAGGTGTTAAGGTTGAGACCCTAACACCCCACCCAACCCACCCTTAACAGACCAACAGGTGACAGGGGTGTTCTTTGGGAACGTTAGGCTAACTCTCCCCCTTCCATGTATAAAAAGCTGATATGGCACAGTATAGGAGAATTGGGAGAGAGTTAGGCCCAATGACTAAAGCACACCCCATCGCCTGTTGGTCTGGGAAGATGGGGTTGGTGGGAGTAGGGTGGTAGGGTGGGGGATGTCAGGGTGTCAACCCTAATGCCTCATTTTCCTACATTTGTTACTTAAATCCTAACTGATATATTAACAAAGTTTTTTGCAATGAATTTTCTTACTTTTTGAGAAGGTGTAATCTTACCCTTATATGGTTTTGGGAGCGCTTCCCATCTATCCATAAAGGGCCCTACCTATAATTGTAGAGATGCAGCACAGGCCTAGACACATTCCAAGTTACCCTTGTGCTGTAAATAATGCAATACAGTATCCCAGTAACCATAGCAACTTTTGAAAAAATTCCACTGCAGTTGTAATCATAGACTGGAAGCCTCTGCACATGCTTAGCTACACTTATAGGCACTGAAAGGCATTTCATTCACCACAATGTTATCCTATGGAATTGTCTCAATTTTGAAATGGCATAACTATAGAACTGATGACAATTTTTATACCAAACAAGTATAAGTCACATCTGTGGGACAACTCCTTTGTACCCTGCAAATTCCAAGTGAAAAGTCCTAAACATTTCTTTGCAGTGAACCGGCAAGGAAACAACAACCTTCAAAAATACTTTTTTGCAAGCTGTCAAAATCCCTGTTCGCGAGCCAAATCCCTTTTTGTGAGGTGTCAAAATCCCTGTTCATGAGAAATCCCTGTTCATGAGGTAGGGCCATCTGGTCATCCCCTTATGAACAGGGAGTTTGACAGCTCATGAAAAGGGATTGGCTCACAAACAGGGATTTCATCAGCTCACGAAAAGGGATTTTGACAGCTTGCAAAAAGGGATTTTTAAAAATAATCTCTTTTCACGAGCTGTCAAAATCCCATTTTGTGAGCCAGTTCCTTTTCATGAGATAGGACCATCTGGTCATCATCTCACAAAAAGGGACTTTGACAGTTCACAAAAAGGGATAAGCTTGTGAAAAGGATTTTGACAGCTCACGAAAAGGGATAGGAAGCGAGTCACGAAAAGGGATTTTTAAATTAAAAAATGAGTATTTTGTGACAAAAGTAAAGTAAACCAAAGGCATAGGTTTGTAGAGGATGTCCACCTTAAAAAAACATGTTTTGTGTACTTCAGAACATATCCATAGATAAAGTTATAACAATTAGTTTGTGAAGAACAATGAAAACAAGATGGAGGCTCATGAAAACAGAATTCTTTATCACCAAGAGGGATTTTAAAAATCCCAATTTATGACCTGTCAAAATCCCTTTTCATGACCCCTAATTCCCTTTTCGTACTGTGCATCTATCCCAAAGACTGACCTGAACATGCTCAGAACCCAAAATTTCAAAATTGAATAACTTTAGAACAGAGTAATATTTTTTTCACAAAACCAGTGATGAATTGTACCTTAGGATAACCTCTCTCTCTACCTTAAAAATGTTAGGCCAAACTTCCAAATGATGTGTGCAGCACAATCTCAAAAATGATCCTGACATCTGACAAAAAAGGTGAAAAATGCATTATTTGTCGCTTTACTGCATGAAAATTTCAAATCCAATTGAAACACAAATAGACAGATCAAGAGATCCACCACCTGAGACCATGTATCCCAAATTTCTTGCAAATTTGTTGAGCAGTTGCAAAGTTATTAATGTGCAAAATTTGGGATTTAACATTAAACTGCCTACTTAACCCTAACTATAGTGGCATTACCATACTACTATAATATATTTATATCTGTGCACCAATATCTGTTCTCCCAACCCCTGACCATTGGACACACCCTCATCCCCCACCCATCCAAACCAACACAAAAGGCAAAAGAAAAAAGTACAGAATTGCACACATATTAATTGAAAACTAATGTAAAAACAAGCAAAGCACTTTTCATGTTTGCTTGCATGCATGCGCAATAAACATTATGTGACAGCTTAGGAGAGAAGCAGGTTGTGGAGGTGCGGCACTGTTACAGCCAAGGGAGGCACTGCATTAGGGGGCTTAGCAATGGTGGACCAATGAAGGCACAGTGTGCCAATGACACTGGTCTCCAAAAGTGCACCAAGTTGTAATGTTTTTGCTGCAGCAATCAGGGGCCACCTCATCATTGCAGCATCAGTCATTGTGCTGCAATGAGGGAGCGAACCATCACTGCAGGGCGGAATGTTAGCTAGCCTAATACTATTTGTGAACATGGCGGGCGGCTTGCCACCACATTCATAAACAATATTATGCTGCCCCCATGCCGAGGGGGTGCCCAATCCCCTTCAGCAGCAATTGCTTCCCCAGACGGTCTTTGTTTGCTGACAGGGGCCCAAATCCCCACCGGCTTCAGTGCACCAATCTCCACCCACATTTGTTGTCTGCCGACGGGGGAACCCACTCCCCGTCGGCATGATAAACCACCCCCCCATTTTCCTGTGTGCCAATGGGGTGCACAATCCCCTGTTGGCTACAGCTCCCCACAAAAGACTCTGTTGGCATGCTGGGAGCCCACCCCAGTATGCCAAATGCCCCTGTTAAATGGAAAACCGTCCCACGTCGTCTGTTTTTTTTCCCCCTGTAAATCAAAAACAGTCCCTCACGGTCTCCCAGCCCTCCCTCCTGCAACCTGCACCAACCCACTGCACACCCTGCCTCTGCACACACACACCCTCACCCCATACTTACCTCCAGAGTCCGGTGCGATGACCTTTGGTGGACCAGGAACACGTCTGCACACTTCAAAGCCGACCACGAACTGAGGAAATGCTGGTAAGCTGTATAATGTGATAGATAGGGTTTTTTCAACTTTGATGCGTATCTCAGGCATTTTTGGGAATTTTGACACCAAATTTTCAACATGGGGTTTTTAGGACCCCTTCTCATGAATTCTGTCACTGTCATGGCATTAATTGGACCCGAAGGGTGATTTCTCAATCATTACATGAAATAACCTTTGGGGACAGATTAATGAAATGACTGTGCCAGTGTTCATAAGGTGGGCTCTCAAAAAGGCTATGTTGCAAATTTGGTGAAAAAATTCTTAAAAATTACTGTTTTGACTGTGCATTGCGCAGTTCCAATGCACGCTCTTAAGTTTGTGAATTTTAACATTTGCACTTCAGATTTTCAACATTGCTATTTTACCACACCTCCTTATGAGCAGTACAGCTGTCATTTTTCACATCTCACCCAAAATGTGTTTCCATGCATGTAGCACACCATGGCGCAGTCGGTATGTGAAATCAATGTTTGGGACAGATTAAGAAAGTCACAGAGACACTGTTCATGAGCAGAGGTCTTAAAATGGATATGTTGAAAATTTGGTGAAAAAATTCCTAAAAATGACTGTTTTATGAGCGTGTGTTGTGCAGTTCCTACGCACGCTCATAAGTATACAAATTTTTAATATTTGCACTCCAGATTTTCAACAATGCCATTTTACCACACTTCCTTATGAGCAGTACAGCTTTAATTTTGCACATCTCGCACAAAATGTGTTTCCGGGCATGTAGCGCACAATAGCACAGTAGGTGTGGGAAAGCAATGTTTTGGACAGATCATGAAAATCACAGTGACACAGTTCATTAGCAGAGGTCCTAAAATGCCGATCTTGAAAACTTAGTGAGAAAAGTCCATAAAATGACTGTTAAGAGCATGCATTGCGCAGTTTCTCTGCATGCTCGTAACTTCGCCCATTTGCAATATTTTCACTCCAGATTGTCAACACTGCCATTTGTCCTCACCTCCTTATGAACAGTACAGCTGTCATTTTTCACATCCTGGCCCAAATGTGTTTTTGCACTTGCGATGCAGACTAGTGCGGTCTTTGTGGGAAATCCATGTTCAGGACACATTAGGAAAATCATACTGACACTGTTCATTAGCAGAGGTCCTAAAATGGGTATGTTGAAAATTTGGTGACAAAAGACCATAAAATGACTGTTATGGGCGTGCATTGCGCAGTTTCCATACTCTCATCTTCGCACATTTGCAATATTTTCAGGCCATATTTTCAACATTGCCATTTTTACGCACCTCCTTATGAACAATACAGCTGTCATTTTTCACATCCTGGCCGAGATGTGTTTTCGCACTTCCGGCAGAGAATAGCACGGTCGCTGTGGGAAATCATTGTTTGGGACACATTACAAAAAATCACAGTGTTCGCAGAGGTCCTAAAATGCCTATGTTGAAAATTTGGTGATGAAAGTCCATAAAATGCCTGTGTTACGAGCATGAGTTGTGCAATTTCCACACACGCTTATAACTTTGCACATTTGTACATTGCCATTTTGCCACACCTCCTTATGAACAGTACCACTGTCATCTTTCACATCCTGGTTGAAAAGTGTTTTTGCAGTTCCGGGCATAGACTGCCGTGGTTGCTGTGGGAAATCAGTGTTCAGGACACACTAACAAAATCACAGTGACGCTGTTCATGAGCACAGGTCATTAAATACCTATGGTGAAAATCTGGTGATGAAACTCCATAAAATGACTGTGTTACGCACATGCATTGCGCGGTTTCCATGTATGCTCGGAAACGCAAGCATTTCTAATATTCCCACTATACATTTTCAACATTGCCATCTCTTCATGCCTCCCTATGGATGGTACAGCTGTCATTCTTCACATCCTGCCCGATCTGTATTTCCGTACGTGTGGTGCAGAATGGCACTGTCACTGTTAGAAGTCAGTTTTTCGGGACACGTTGACAAAATCACACTGCCACTGTTCATGACAAGAGGCCCCAAATGCTTTCATGAGGTGGGGTCACACAAAGGCCATGTTCAAAATGTGTACTGTGAATACCAACAAATGCCCAAGGCATTACGGTCTCTAACCATTACGTCCTACCCTGTACAGACAGACAGGCATCCGGGTGTCCCTTTGGATTGCTGACTGTACTGCTCATGCCATCCCACCCTCACTCCCCAGACACTGACAGGCATTGAGGTGTACCTTGGACTCTTCATCCCAAGACTTCACCCCATTCTCATATGCTGCATCCATTTCAACATATGTCCTTTTGGAACTGGGTGACTGTAAAGCCAAACACCCTACGGCACAGTTCAACACATGTCTGCAGTATAGGGTGAGGTAACATGGCTTGACCATCATGGGTGATGAACCAAAAACTTACCCAACATCCTGTCCGTCTCTACAGGATGGAGGTCCGGTTCATGTGAAGTTCAATACTTCACTGCCATTTCTAGTCTGCATCTGTCTAACTCTTGCATTTCTAATGTTAATACCAGAAGGCAAACATTAGGCATTGACAAATGCTTGTTCCTTAATGCTGGTGCTGTTTGAAGTGAAGGCATAAATGCTGAAGGAGCATGTTAGTAAAAAAAAAGGTTAATTGAGGTGCAGTCATTTTAGGGTATTGCTATGTGGTGGTGGTAGCCACATTGTCTTGTTTTACTACATTTCTATGCATCCAAACAAGTGAGCAAAGTGCTGTTTAAGTCATGCTTGTAATCTTACACATTTGAAATAAAATTTAGTTATATTGAAATATAGACCAAAGGGAAAGCTTAACTAGACAATACCTGTTTTCTAGCCTGCTGGCCATAACCCCCCCTCAATACATACACAAATCAACACAAAAGGAAAAAGAAAAGACAAATGACAGAATAGCAAACATATTAATTTACCCGTAGTTTGTTCTTCTCTCATGCATAATGTAGCATCTCCTTATAGGAGACCATAACAGTTTTTTTTTAATCTATAGGACTTTATATGTTTAGTCAATACCTGTTCTCCTGCCTGTTGGACACCCCCACCCCCAAAACAAAGCCAAAACTAACAAAGGGCCGAAGTAAGAAAACAACTGAATAGCACACATACTAATTTAAAATGAAAAAACACATAGTCAATTTAAGCAATAAACCACGACAAGGTGTTGGTGATGCTGGGTTTACCCACAGCTGGCGTGGTTCTGTCATGAGGCTGCAGGCCGAGTGACTAAACCTCTCCAGGTGTGGGTAAATCCCAGCATCACCAACATGCTGGAGTGGTTTATTGCTATTATACAATGTTTTCCTTTTTTGGAACAGAAAAAAATTATGAAAAAGTAATTTTTTTCAATTTTATATGATGTTTGGTGAATTTATTGCTGCGCTACAAAAAGTAGTGCTCTGTTGCTAGGGTGTTGCTAAGAAGCTGACAGTATAATGTACAGGTTACAGTAACAAACTGTACTTGAGCTTGGTAAATGAAAGATAGCTGAGTTTGATTTTTTTATTGGGACGACAGAGATGAGTACAGTTCAATTATGCTTTTTGTTTAAAGATCCATTTGTACCACGGAGCACCGGTTCGGTTTTTGTTTGCTATGCGCATGCATTGCAGTGTGACGTGAGAATGAAACTGTAATAGCAACTGCAGTTGAAGCTGTTTTTTTTTTCATTTGTTTGTAGGGATGTGGAAGTTGTAGGAAATGCTTGTGGAATATTTAAAGCAGAGAGAAAATGGCAACTGGAGCGCAAGGCGGGATAGCTGTGGAGTAACCGATATGGAGGCTGGAGGGAGTGAGTGTATCGGTGGAGGTAGAGACAGGAAGGAGCAACTGTTGTTACTGAAGCTAGTGAGTTTTGTTCTTCTGTTCTATTGAGTTGTTTTGGGAGGTCATTTAGTTTCTATTTGCCATGACTGTGTGTATTAAGTTTTGGGGTTGGATTTGGATTGAGTGCTCGTTTATGCCAGGCAATTTTGAGGGTTTCAGTTGGTACGTTTAGCGAGGAAAATAAGATGGCGGCTTGGAATGATTTTAAAATTTTTTGGGGGAGTTACTGAGGTGCAGCTGGCTGGCACCTTTTGAGTTGGTAATGCTGAATTTTACAATGCTGTAAAGGTGCCAGTCAACCAATCAGGTGTCTTGATTTTGAAGTAGCATTGTATAATTTCTGTTTGATCCAATGGTTTCATTACTCTACTTTGTTCTTCTCTGTGATTGAAATATATCATTTACTCCATTCATTTTCTGACTTTTGCTCTTTCACTTTCTGGTAGTGAAGCCATTCCCACACACACACACACTCAAAAAGAAGCTCTCCTACTTGTTCTTCTGCCCGTCCCACCTCATCCAAAGCCAACAGGTACCGATGTCAAAAGTACGTTTCTTACATCCAAAATGAGCCATAGCAGATATATTAACAGTCCTCTTTTTATTTTGTTTTTTCTTTGTACTGAAGTCTCCATATAATTAGTTGTCTCCTTGAAAGTAAAGCCCATGAACTTATATGCAGTGATGTAAAAATATATATGAAATGGATCACTTACAATCATGCACAGTGTCCTATTCACAATACATACACTAAATTCCATACAATGTCACAGAATGCACTCCAAGCAAAAGCCAGCTTGTGCTCAGACTCAACCCCACCTCCTGGACTGATTGTGAGTGATCCATTTCATATGGATTGTACGGCACTACTGAAGAATAAATTTGGCACCTACAGTTCATGTTACTCAACGCTCTTTACTTTCACAGTGTCCTATTTATAAGGAACCTTCATTAGGTTGTAGTCCCTGTGATACTTGGCCAGCTGGTTATGATTGTTGGATGATATTTGTAATAAAAAAAATAGTGTGTGATTGTCACAGTGTGCCATGGGTGCCCCTCTCCCCAAGGTTTCAGTTACAGTCAAGTGATCTGAAACCAGGAGGTAATTAAATTACTAGGGAGACTTAATTAAGGGTCTCCTGTTTTTCTCTCTTAATTAGAACTGACCCAGCTGCCGGGGTATAGGGCTCATAAAGTTGTATGACGTCTTAGAGGAAAAACAATTATAACAACCTGGTGTGAAAAGTTGTAACATCTTTGACCTGCCTGGGAAACAGGAAACCACACAAGATCAAAGGAAAGGCTTGATTTAAAGACTATCATAATTTGGGAAATTAGTTTTTGCTGAAGTCACAGTATTTAAAATATCTCCTGACAGGAAGATCATTGTTTGTATATTTTTTATATTTTAAAAGGGGGAGCTAGATGACATCATATAAGGAGTGTGCAAACACAGAGTTAAACTGTATTCTGTGTTTGAACTGAGAGACATTTATTTTTGGACTTTTAAGAAACAAGTTCTAACTATAAGCACTATAGAGATAAAACATTGGATAGAAAAAGTCTAACTGTATGTTGGTGAGAGTTTGTCTGTAGTTTCATTGCTTTTCTTTTAAGTGATTGTATGCTTTGTGATATAGAATTGTGTTTACAGTTTACATATTTGTATCCATTTTAGTAAAAATATTATTTTGAAAGACTGCCTGGATGTGTCTTTGAAGTTCTTTTTGCATGTTACATATAGAGGGTTAAGACTGACAAAAACTGTTCAGAGCTTGATGGTGTTACGGTAACAGAACTATATCATTTTGCTTACAGTCAAGTTCCTACCTGTTTTATTTTTTTTCTAAAGTGCAAGTTAGAGTAGCTGTAGATAGGGAAGAAGATGGCTTGCAACTACAGTGGGCATACTGTAGACTACTTGAGGCAGTTGTGCCAGGACAGAGGAGTCCTATATGAGGGGAGAGCCACCAAGCAGAACCTCATGGATGCCATGATGGCAGCAGATGCCCAGAGCATCGAGTCACTGACTGTGACTGTAAGGGCCAAACCTTGAGTGTGGAGGGGACAGTGGTCAGTGCTGTGTCCAGATCCACCGAGGATGACAGCAGGGCCAGTGCCAGTGAAGGGCCACAGCAGCAGGGGATGGTCACCAGCATTCTGGGGCCAAAAGCATTCAGGATGCAAACTGAGTTGTGCAGAATGGAGCTGGAGTTCTAGAGAGACACTGAGCAAGAGAAATGAAATGCAGAGTAGAAGAGGGAGCGAGTACAGTGAGAGGCTGAACGAGAACATCGAGAAGCTGAACGAGAATGGTGAGAGGCAGAGCGAGAACAGCAGGAGGTGACCATGAAGAGCGAGAGTGTCAGCAAGCCACAGAGAAGAAGAGGGAGCAAGAACAGTGAGAAGCTGAATGTGAACAGCGAGAGGCAGACCGTGAGGAGCATGAGCGCCAGCGGCGACATGAACCGGAGAAGTTATGACTCCAACCACCAGCACCAGAGCAGGTAAGTGGCTTGGGTTTAACTGGAACTACAGGACTGGGTTATAAATTGAATTCCAAATTGATAGCAGGAGGCTGACTGTGAAGAGCAAGAGTGCCAGCAAGCCACAGAGGAGAAGAGGGAGCGAGAACAGCAAGAAGCTGAATGTGAACAGTGAGAGGTGGACCATGAAGAGCATGAGCGCCAGAGGTGACATGAACTGGAGAAATTACAACTCTAACCACCAGCATCAGATCAGGTAAGTGGCTTGGGTTTAACTGGAACTACAGGACTGAGTTACAAACTGAATTCCAAATTGATAGCTGAATTCAAAGGGCCGGGGATGGATGCTTTTTTAAATTCCTTTAAAAAAAGTTTGCATTCAGGCTAAAATTCCTAGAGGTACTGGAGCTTCCAGCTATTCCCGCTACTTACTGTGAAATCTCGGGATGCATTGGGTCAAATGGACAATGAGGACAGTAATGATTATAGCAAACTTAAAGCCGCACTGTTAAAAAGGTTTTATTTAACTGCAGAAGCATACAGAGCTAAATTCCGTAAGCTCAGGAGAAGCCCAGATATGAGCTATGAGGAGCTAGCCATGAAGCAAAGTCAGTTTTTAAAACATTGGTGGGAAGGAATTGAAGCAAACTCCGTAGATTAAATTGAAAATGCTATTTTGTTAGAACAGTTTTTTTGGGCATGTCCAGCAGAGCTGAAAACCTGGCTAGAGGACCAAGATCCCAAAACAGTGCAAGAGGCTGCTGAACTCTCGGACCACTATGCCAAGAGCAGACCTGCTCTGAGAGAGAATGGAGTGGGCATGGCAGCACAGAAAAGGAAGAGTGCACCTTCAGGGCAGCTAAAATCCTCACTGCTTCCACCATAACCAGTTAGCCCCGGGTTTCAAAGAAAAGAGTTTTCCAAGAAAAGAAATGAATGTTGGTTTTGTAAAGAAACTGGGCATATTGCCAGGCAGTGTCCCAAAGAGACGAACAATACACAACATGGGTCTAGGAAAGAAGTGGGTTGTTTATGTATCCCTGGAAGCATACCTGTGAACATGAGGGAACTCATGCACCCAGTCATGGTGAATGGGGTGCAGACACAGGGGTTAAGAGACACAGGGGCATCCCTGACATTGGTAAAATGGGATTTGGTAGCGCCTAGTCAGCTTATACCCAATAAATTTGTAACTGTACAAGACTTCACTGGTGAGGATAAAACATTGCAACTCACTACTGTTCTCCTAGACTGGGGTGAAACAGGGGGAACTGTGCAACAGGTGGCTGTAGCCAAAACGTTAGCAGTTGATGTCATCCTTGGCAACAATCTAAAACAGGGGATTGTTGTGTGCAGTTACCTGTAGCCAAGTGGGAAGGGGAAATTGTAGTTCCCTGGACCCCACAGAAGCCATTGCAGAAACCACTGGGAGGCTGGTTCCCTAGCCTGTGTCACCTGATAGGGAGACTAATGAAAAGGGGGTAGACATTTCCCCAGTAGCAGTTAACCACACAGATATGGAGGGTTACTCTGTAGAAGGAGAGGTAACCCATTGTCAGAGGGTTAGGGATGACACTGATCCTGAGTGCCCTGATGCTAGTGCTAGGGACTCTAGTTTAGAGACTGAAGGGGACCTGTCCCATGCCTTGGGAATGTGTAAAGAGTTTGCAGCTGCTCGGAAAAGTTACCCTAGTCTAGAGAAGCTGAGGGCTTGGAAAGACTCTGATGGAGCATAGGGAGGTGACAGTAAATATAGTTTATTGGGAAAATGGACTGATGTATACTCAGGAGGTGAAGACAGAGGGAGGGGTGATAGGCAGGCAGCTTGTTGTTCCCCAGGGGTATCGTGAGCAGTTGCTCAAGACTGCACATGATATTCCCTTGTCTAATCTCTGGGAATTGTGTGCACTATGCAGCGGTTGGCCCAGAATTTCTATTGATGCAACTTCACCCAGCAGGTGAAGGAGTTTTGCAGGTCTTGTTACCGGTGCCAAGAAATAGTGAAGGCAGGTAAGAAAACACAAGTCGCCATAATTCCATTGCCCATAGTGGAGGAGCCATTCCAGAGGGTGGTAATGGATATTGTGAGGCCTTTAAATACCCCCAGCTCCTCCAGGAAGAGGTTCATCCTGACTGTGGTGGATTATGCCACCCAGTATCCAGAGGCAGTCACCCTATCCTCACTGAGGACAGACAAAGTGGCAGATGCCTTACTTGGGATTTTCTCCCGTGTTTGGTTTCTGCAGGAGGTTATCACCAATCGAGGGGGTTCTTTCATGTTGGACCAGATGAAATGTTTGTGGGAGAAGTGTGGGGTGGTGCAGAGGTGCACAACACCTTATCACCCACAAGCCAATGGGCTTGTGGAAAGATTTAATGGTACCCTGAATTCAATGCTCCAAACATTTGGTGAAAAGCATGGGAGGGACTGGGAGAAATACCATCCCCACCTGTTGTTTGCATACAGGGAGGTGCCCCAAGAGTCAACAGGATTTTCCTCCTATGAACTCTTACATGGATGCTGGCTACATGGGCCCCTAGACTTAATCTGGGAGGACTGAGAAGACAACCATACCACCCAGGGAACCCCCATAGTGGATTACATCCTTAGGTTTAGGGAAAGGCTGAAGGAGCTTATGGGGACAGCCCAGAGCAACCTGACAGCTGCCCAACAGAAATAAAAAGTGTGGTACGACCACAGAGCCAGAGCTTGCTCATACATGGTGGGTCAGGAAGTCATGCTCCTTATTCAGGTCTTGAAAGACAAGCTGCAGGCTGAGTGGGCTAGACCATATAAAGTAGGAAGGTAAATGATGTGAACTATATCAGAGTTACCTGACATAAGACAGACAGAAAGAATGTACCATGCCAACATGATGAAGCTATATGCTAATAGGGCTGACACGGTGTTTGCAGTATGTAGTCCTGGGGAAGGGATGGATGAAGGAGACCTCCTTCTGGACTTGCTGAAAGAAAGCAAGAGGGAGTCCTCTGTGGAGGCAGTTAAATTATCTCCTCAGCTGGCCCCAGACAAGTAACCCATAGTTCTTGTGCCCAAGCCCAATGGCTCTACTTATTTCTGTGTGGACTATCATGGACTGAATGCAGTCAAGAAGTCAGATGCCCACCCGATTCCCCAGGACGGATGAACTCCTGTACAAGTTGGGAGGGCCAACATACCTTTCGACTATTGACCTGACAAAGGGGTATTGGCAGGTAGAGTTAATGGACAGAGCTAGGGAGAGGTCGGCCTTCATCACTCCGATAGGTTTATTTAAATTTAAAGTATTGCCTTTCAGAATGAAGAACACCCTTGCCACTTTCCAAAGGTTGGTGAACCAGTTGTTAAATGGTGGTGAGGAGTATGCCATGGCATACCTCGATGACATTACCATCTTTAGTGCCAGCTGGGAGGAACACCTGTCCTACCTTATGGAAGTGCTGGGCAGGATACAGAGGGCCGGGCTCACTGTCAAAGCTGAGAAGTGCTAGGTGGCCATGGCTGAAGTGGCATACCTCGGGCATGTTGTAGACCGGGGACAGTTCTGTCCCAACCAAGTAAAAATAGAGGTGATCAAGGTGTGGCCCAGACCAGAAATGCAGAAGCAGGTCAGGAGTTTTCTCCAGACAGCAGGGTACTATAGGACATTTGTACCTAATTACAGTGCCCTGTCTGCTCCCCTATCTGACCTGGTAAAGAAAAAGATGCCTAAGAAAATTACCTGGGAACCAGCCTGTGAAAAAGCCTTTACCAGACTGAAGGAGGCACTGTGCAGTGCTCCTGTGTTGACAAGTACTGACTGTAGCAGACCCTTTATAGTTCAGACTGATGCCTCAGACATGGGTATTGGGGCAGTACTGAGTCAGACTTCCAACCAAGGGAAAGATTACCCCATAGTGTACCTGAGTAAAAGGTTACTTCCCAGGGAGCAAGCATACTCTACTGTGGAAATAGAAACATAGAAACATAGACTTTGATGCCAGATAAGGACCACTTGGCCTGCCCATTCTGTCCATTTCCCTACCTATTGGATAAACTGCAGATTCTAGTTAATCAACAGCCTACTTCCTGCAACCCCCCACTATAATTGCCTTATGTCTGTCCCATGCATGTTTGAATTCCCCCACTGTTTTAAACCCCACAACCTCTACAGGAAGGCAGTGCCATGCATCCATTACTCTCTCCGTGAAAAATAATTTCCTCACATTACCCCTGAGCTGTCCCCCCTCTATCTTTAAATTGTGCCCCCTTCTTCTTACACGTCTCTTTTTCTGAAAGTTGCTACCCTCCTGGATTTTGTTGATTCCCTTGAGGTGCTTAAAAGTTTCTATCATGTTTCCCCTGTCCCTCCTTTCATCAAGGGTATACATATTAAACTCTCTCAGTCTCTCTTCATATGGTTTCTGATGTAGACCCTGCACTATTTTAGTTGCCCTCCTCTGGACTGCTTTCATCCTGTCTATGTCTTTGCATAGATGAGGTCTCCAAAACTGCATGCAGTACTCCAGATGGTGTCACACAAACTGTCTGTACAGAAGGATAACAACTTCCCTTTCTCTACTTGTGATGCCCCTCCCTATGCATTCCAGTATCCTCCCAGCTCTCCTTACTGACTTCTCACATTGCTTACCCACCTTTAGGTCATCTGATATGACCACCCCCAGGTCCCTTTCCATTATTGTTGTTGTTAGTACCTCCCCTGCTATTGTGTACTCTTCTCCTGGATTTTTATTTCCCAGGTGCATTACTTTGCACTTCTTTGCATTGAATCTAAGTTGCCATATGTCTGACCGTTCCTCCAACCTTGCCAAGCCCCTCCTCATCCTTTCTACCCCCCCTTGTGTATCAACTCTGTTATAGATCTTTGTGTCATCTGCAAAGAGGCATACCTTTCCTTCCAGACTCTCTGCAATGTCACCTATAAAGACGTTAAAGAGGACTGGACCCAGTACTGAGCCCTGAGGTACTCCACTAGTAACCCCTCTTTCTTTGGAATGTGTTCCATTCACTATTACCTTCTGTGTCCTGTTGTGCAGCCAGTTTGCTACCCAGGCTACCACCCTGGGATCCACTCCCAGGCTGGCTAACTTGATTATTAATCTTTTGGTGTGAGACTGTGTTAAATGCGTAGCTAAAGTCTAGGTAGGCCATATCCGCAGCTCCTCCCTGGTCAATTACTTTGGGCACCCAGTCAAAGAAATTGTTTAGATTCATCTGACATGAACTTCCTGCTGTGAATCCATGCTGCTTTGGGTCCTGTGCCCCGCTGGCCTCTAGGTACTCAACAATTCTTTCTTTCAGAAGTGATTCCATAATTTTCCCCACCACTGAGGACAAACTAACAGGTCTATAGTTTCCAATTACATCTGCCCTCCTCCAGTCCTCAGGTACCACTCCATCCTCCCATGTTTTGTTAAAAAGTATGGTCAGTGGTGTCACTAGGTCCTCCCTTAGTTCTTTTAGGATTTTAGGGTGAATCCTTTCAGTACCCGCCGCTTTGTCCACCTTGAGTTTTAAGAGTTCTTTCAGGACTCTTTCTTCTGTAAATGGACTGGCGTCAACCCCCCTTCCCAGAGTTCTTCTATTGTTTGGTTTAGGTGACTCCTTCTCTTCTTCTTCTTTTGTGAATACTGAGCAAAAGTATTCATTCAGTATCTCTGCCTTTTCACTGTCTCCCTCTGCCCACCTCCCCTCTCCTTTATTAATCTTCATTATCCCTCCCTTAACCTTTCTATGCTCCCTAATGTACTTATAAAAGGTTGTATTCCCCTTCTTAACTGAGTTGGCTATCTTTTCCTTGGTTTGGGCCTTTGCTTTTCTGACTGCCTTCCCAACTTCTTTCTGCTTTAATTGATACAGTTCCCTGTTGTGCTCCTTCTGTGATTCCTTATACTTTTTGAATGCAGCCTTTTTCTCCTTAACCTTCCCTGACACCTCTTTTGAGAGCCATAGTGTTTTTTTATTCTGCTTTGTTTTCTTTATTTGTTTCACACAAAGGCTTGTTGCCTTTATGATGGCTGTTTTGATTTTTATCCATTGTTCTCCCACACGTCCTTTCTGGCCATTTGCTAATGCATTCCCCAGGTATTCACCCATTATGCCAAAGTCAGCCTTTCTAAAGTCCAGTATCCTTGTCTTTGTATGGCTTGTCTCCATGGTTGTGTTTATTGTGAAGCACACTGTGCAGTTGTCGCTTGTTCCCAGATGTCTACTGACTTCTAAATTTGTGATCCTCTCTCCATTTGAGAGTACCAGGTCTAATATTGCTCCCTCCCGAGTGGGTTCCACCACTAGCTGTCTAAGGCATGCCACCTGTAGGGCATCGAGAATGACCCTGCTCTTGGATGTGGCTGCAGTCCATATTATCCAGTTAACATCTGGCATATTCAGGACTCCCATCAACAGTATCTCCCCTTTTTCAGTCATTTTGAGAATGTACCCTATCATTTTCTTGTCCATTTCCTCCGCTTGAGACGGGGGTCTGTATACAACCCCTATGCAGATTGTGATGCCATTCCCTGTCTCCAAGGTGACCCAGAGTGCCTCCTGTCCTCCCTCTTTACTTTTTAGCTCTGTAGCTTTGATCCCTTCCCTTATGTAGAGAGCTACTCCACCTCCTCTTTTACACTCCCTGTCCCTTCTGTAGATTGTGTACCCTGGTATGTTGACATCCCAGTCATGGTTCTCCATGAACCATGTTTCTGTGAC
Organism: Neoceratodus forsteri; assembly: GCA_016271365.2. Lineage (NCBI taxonomy): Eukaryota > Metazoa > Chordata > Ceratodontiformes > Ceratodontidae > Neoceratodus > Neoceratodus forsteri. Next base: position 874,486,489 of record CM057458.1, on the reverse strand, counting down.
TGCCACAATATCCAAGTGTTCCTCTTCCATCAGGGCTACTAGCTCAGGAAGCTTGTTTCCCAGACTACGGGCACTGGTACTCATTGTCCTCCATTTAATGTTGGCTTTATCCTTTTTTACCCCATCCCTGCTTTTATTGCCCTTGTCTATTTTTCCATTTACCCCTGTCCTGCCCTCTGTCAAGCTCTGTACCTCAGTGTTTACCATACTACCTGCCATGTTTTGTGGGGGGAGGCTTGAACTTTCCTGCTTCCTATCAGCACCTCCCCCCTTGGCTAGTTTAAAAGCTTGCCAAGGAAAGATTTAAACCTGTCACCTAGGAGCTTGTTTCCCTTCCTGGACAGATGCAGACCATCATGCCAGTATAGACCTTCATCTCTCCAGGTGGACCCCTAGTCCCCAATGAAGCCAACTCCCTGTGCTCTGCACCAGTTTTGCAACCATTCATTAAACTGCATGATGTGCAGTACCCTAGACTCACCCCTGCCATAGACTGGTATCACCTGTGAGAAGGTTACTGTGCTTGCTACCTGTCTGAGGCCCCTTCCCAAATCCACAAATTCATTCTGCACTCCATTGATCTCATGCCTAGCTAGGTCATTTATCTTGCCATAGTGTGGGCCCTAAAGAACTTAGAGCCATACTTATAGGAGCAGCATTTTGAGGTAAAAACTGACCACAGCCACTTGGTTTGGCTTACCCAAATGAGAAAAACTAATGATAGACTATTAAGATGGAGTCTTGTCTTGCAAGGGTATGACATGACGATATTACATAGGGCTGGAGTGACCAATCAGAACACAGATGTCCTGTCATGTGTTTATGAGGAGTGAACTGATTTGGGAAGCTCATCCCATGCAGGAGATAGAGCCCCCAAATTCAGTTTAGGTGGGGAGGAGTGTGATGCTTGGCCAGCTGGTTATGATTGTTGGATGATATTTGTAATATAAAAAAAAAAAATAGTGTGTGATTGTTACAGTGTGCCATGGGTGCCCCCCCAGGTTTCAGTTACAGTCAAGAGACCTGAAACCAGGAGGTAATTAAAAGACTAGAGAGACTTAATTAAGGGTCTCCTGTTTTTCTCTCTTAATTAGAACTGACCCAGCTGCCGGGATATAGGGTTCATAAAGTTGTATGATGTCTTAAAGGAAAAACATTTTATAACAACCTGGTGTAAAAAGCTGTAACATCTTTGACCTGCCTGGGGAACAGGAAACCACACAAGATCAAAGGAAAGGCTTGATTTAAAGACCGCAATAATTTGGGAAATTAGTTTTTGCTGAAATCACAATATTTAAAATATCTCCTGACAGGAAGATTGTTTGTATATTTTTTTATATTCTAAAAGGAGGCGCTAGATGACATCATAGAAGGGGTGTGGAAATATAGAGTTAAACTCTATTCTGTGTTTGAAATGAGAGACATTTCTTTTTGGACTCTTAAGAAACAAGATCTAAATATAAGCACTATAGAGGTAATACATTAGATAGAAAAATTCTAACTGTATGTTGGTAGGAGTTTGTTTGTAGTTTACTTTGCTTTTCTTTTAAGTGATTGTATGCTTTGTGATATAGTGTTCTTTGTTTACAATTTACATATTTGTATCCATGTTAGTAAAAATATTATTTTGAAAGACTGCCTGGGTGTGCTTTCAAAGTTCTTTTTGCATGTGACGTATAGAGGGTTAAGACTAACAAAAACTGTTCAGAGCTTGATGGTATTGCTTAACTGGGAAAAGGTAAGAATATACCTAAGGTCTTTTATAGAGTTTTAAGGGTTCATTTTGGATACCTGGTTAGATGCCGTTAGGCGGAAGATATCTGGCATCCCCTTGAAGAGCAGATTATCTGATCCTGTACATTTGGGTATGCTAGCATAAGGTTCACAGTTTGAATCCCCCCAAAACTTGACACCAAAGGTGATTAGGACCCACAAGCAGACAGGAGGGTTACCCTGTCTGTTACCTGTTCACATTACTGCACTCAGAGGTTGGCACTATGGGAGTAGAGGGCCTGACCTGCTGAGTGTGTTTGTGACAGTCCCTTTTCAGCTTTTCTTACCCACATCATAGAAACATAGAATTTAATGGCAGATAAGGATCATGTGGCCCACCTTGTCTGCCCTTTTTCCTTGTTTTATATGCTGTTGATCCTAAATGATCTGCAGCTTACCCTCTCTTTCCTAGGGCTAGAGTCCCTTTATGTCTGTCCCATGCATTTTTGAATTCCCCCAAGATTTTTGCCCCTACAATCACTGCTGTGAGGCTGTTCCATGGGACTCTGCTCTGCAGCAACATATGAGCTCTGATGATATTTCAAGCAGCTGAATATGTTCAATGTGATGTAGTCTGTTACTCTTGGCTGGAAAAGTTAGCAGCTTCATAATCACCCAAAAAAGATACGCAATGGAATACAATTTTCCTAAATAACCGTAACGGGAAAATAAGCTTGCTAAAAACTGAGAACTGGAGATTACAGACATAGGAAAACACTTATGGGAGGGGCAGGGAAGACCTTTTTCATGTAAAATGGACAGAAAAACAGAACGCAAGAAGAATGGGTAAGCAAGCAACAACACATGATGAGATGTGGGTTATCTCCTGTTAAGAGCATGCCCAGGTGCGTTATGAGGCACTGAGGTGCTTGCACGAGTGCCTTATGCACCTGCGCGTGCTCTTATCAGGAGATAACCCACACCTTAGAGTGTGTTATTGCACTTATAAAATAGTCCCCCCAGTAAAAATGTTAACTAAAAAAATGTGCTTAAAAAGTGTAGATTAGAAGATTTAAAAAAGTTAATATTAATACAGAAAAAGAAAAAGTAGTCCCTACCATTGTCTTGGAATAGAGATTTTAATTAATCATTTCTACAGGGTAGTGCTGTCTGAGGTATACTTAGAAACAGAATCCTTTTTTTGGGGGGGTAAATATTTGTACTTTTGCCCACCCAGTTTTGGAATCAGCTGGAGCAACCGTCTTTATATTGGTCTCTGGAGTTGTATTTGCTGCAGTGTTTCTGGCCGTCCCCCACCCCACCACCACCACGCACAACAGACACATTTAGAAAGTATTTGTTTTGTCTGTTTTCTTTTTCTTTGGTTTGTGTCTGTAATTCAGTTTCATTTAATGTATGTGGAATCTTGACGGAGTGTTGCTAAAGCAACGTAAGGTCATGCTCAGTCTGCTTTTCTAAGGGTCACACTCGGTGTAGTGACTCGCTTCCTGTGTTTCTACCATTAGCTGGCAGAGGAAAACATTAGAAAAACAAAGATATTGTGACATTTTAAAAAGAGTGGCACTGTTTTGGGGTGTGATTGCAAGACAGGACTGTACACAGAATTAAAATGATAGTGGACAAAACGGATGACAGGTCAAACAGCAGCTGGGGAAAATAAAAATAAAAGTAGACCTCATTAGAAATCTTGTCTCGAAAACTTTTTTTATTTATGATGTTTAGGGACTTTAAAAATTGCAGCCAAATGATTAGTATGGCAACCACAGGAAACTGACCTTCACTTTGCAGTATGGCTTTACACATCGGTACTCCACTTTAGTGCACTGCGAGCTATGCCAGTCTATGTTTTTCTTAATGGTTGGCACAGCTCACTGATTTGTTGTTGATATGGGGCTTGGAAGTGAAGGCTAGTGCTGGTTGGCTAGTATATCTTCTGATAAAGACACAGGTCAGAAGATGTACTAGCCAATCGGATTGTTGGATTTTCAAAGTCCATTTTATAAAAACAAACAAGCAAAACCTAATGGACAATATGGAAAAAGTACAGAAAATTACCCAGGATGATTTTTTTTTCTGTAGACATTGTTTTTCTTTTTCATGTCCCTTAAAGAAAACTGCACACTCATCTCTAAACCAAGCACCTATAGAAGGAAAAGCAAAGAGAAAGGGGAACCAACATGACTGGTAATTGCTTAAGGTAGGTATAAAATGCATAAACAGTTAAAGGAGCAGTCTCAATCTAATCATTAGGACCCAGCCATTTGTGTGCATGAAATCCATTGCTGACCTCCAGATAGAGGTCTTTCTTGATCCACTACACATCCCAAAGCTGATGGAGCAGGCATACGTATTTGATGCTCTGTAAAGGAAACAAAGTTAAGGTTGCACTAAATGACCTCAACCCTTGAAAGTCAGTGGGAGGGGATGAACTGGAGGGGATGGGTTCCCAGCAGAATGTCTGCAGCACCTTTCTGTCACAATCAACCCCATCCTGATTCAGTTTTACAAGTAGTCAACAGAGACTGGCTGCCACCCACAGTTCATCAGAACAGCCACCTTCATAGTCCTTCCTAGGAAGGGCAAGGACTCCAAAGACCTGGCCAACTACAGCCTGTTATTCCTCATCACAGTAGACAGCAAGATCTATACAAAAACTCTGACCATGTTACTTGAAACTCTGTTCCCCACTCTGATTCATCCTTCGCAAGTGGGCATTGTAGAAGGCAGATTCAGCTCGGACCATATACGCACCCTTGTTAACTTAATTCATAAACAGCCCCTAATCCAGCCATATCCATTGCCACAGACTATGAGAAAGCATTTGACTTAGTGAAGTGGGGGCACTTTTACAAAGAGTTGCAGAAGATGGGGTCTGGACAGCACTTTCCCTCCTACATACAAACCATTTACTCCAACTTGCAGGCTAGAGTGCTCACTAACTCTACTATCTCTAACCTGTTCCTTCTAGAAAAAGGGCATGCATCAGGGATGTCTACTCTACCCTCTTATTTTTGTCCTGGCCATCGAACTCCTTGCAGCCACTATCAGGGAGGACCCCACAATACAAGGCATCCAAGTGGGAAACAAACAGTACAAAACTCTACTATCCTCAGATGACCTGCTGGTGCTCACGGAACATGTCCCAAGCTCAATAAGCCAACTTATCCTGACATTCTTCTTTATTGACACTCTTAGGCCTCAGGGTCAATAAATAAAAGACCAATGTTCTCCCACTGCATAATCACTGTATGGCTAGTGCATTTCAGTCACTCGGGTTTCACTGGTCCCCTGATGGAATCACATACAATTAAGATGTCCACAAGGGCAGCCAAAATGAACAATAGCAACCTTGCACCACTCATTCAAGAGCCATGTACCAAATGTGACTGGTGTAAACCTCTACAGGTGTTTCTATGCACAGAAAGAAGGCACCATCAGCATGGTAACAGCCCCAGATATTTCCTATCCTATTTAATCTATCTAGGCAGGTCCATAACAAACAGTTTGAGCCTATGGACCAGATGGTAGATAACTTCCTCTGGGAAGGCAAACAGCCCAGATACAGCAGGGACAAGCACAGAACACACTGGTGCAGAGGAAGATGGTGGCTTCCTGGTTCAGAGCCTATTTTTGAGTCTTCTGGACAGCTTAAACTATTAAATGGCTCCAGGCCAAAACCATATTAATCCTGCTATGGCTTTACATAGAGGACTCAGTGATGAACGGAAGGACCCCCACTGCATGCTTGTATGCTACCTCCATCAAACCACCCAGATGACATCCAACCATAGGCTTATCACTAGCAACATGGAAACAAACTCAAAATAAACTGGATCTCACCCTGACACACCCTGCCTATGCTCCCTTATGGGAAACCTCAACATTAAGATAGGAAGCTCATGGTCCATTAGGGACAGTGGGTAATAAAAAAAAAAAAGTAATCCATCAGGTCAGAGATTTATTCTGCCTGGATCTAGCACCCTGGAACCCTTCCAAGGATTCAGGGAATGGTATCATCTAGAAAGGAAAGTGGTACCTGCAACTCAAGACTGCACTGAGACATGTGCTGGCAGAACTCAACAACACAGCAGTGGGTGCCTCAGACACCCCCTACAAGGATGACTCAAGATACACAGGGCTAGAGCAAGCAATATCTAGAAGCATATACAAGATAACCTCCCCAACCTTTCACTCAATGCTCAAACCCAATGAGAGAAATGACTAGGGAAATCAGAAGAGGAAATAGACTGGTCGTCCTGTTGCAGGATGACTTGTAATGTGCTAAGGGACCCCAAAGACTGCCTAGCACAAAACAAAATCACATAGCTCTGGTACCATACACCAACAGCACTTTGCGAAGCTAACTTAATCCCCAACTCAAGCTGCTAGACATGTGGGTCTCCAGGATAGATGTGTGCCATATTATCTGGGCATGTGTAGCGGGAAAGAGAGGTATATAAGACAAAACTGAGAGAAACAGGGAAAATAATCAGAAGGGAGAAGGCTGATACTAAGGAAAACATAGCAAGGGAGGCAAAAAGGGAGGATAAGAAGTTTTTCAGATATGTGAGGGACAGAAGGAAGTTGAAGATGGGGATATATAGATTCAAGGGGCAAAGGGGCACTGGTAGAAGGGGATATAGAAAATGATATGTTCTGAATGACTACTTCATGTCAGTCTTCATGGTGGAAGAGGGGGAAGGGCTGGAGCTGAACAGTAGGGGAAGGGAGGGCAGGTAAATGGACTCTAGTCCATTGACACAGGATAGGATATTGGAAGAACTGGGGAAACTATGTGGATAAAGCAATGGGCCTGGATAGGATTCACCCGAGGGTGCTCAAGGAGCTAAAATAGCAATTGGCGGCACTGCTCATGAGGTTATTTAATCTGTCACTTGCCAAGGGAAGAGTTCCTGGGGACTGGAAAAGGGTTGAAGTGGTGCCATTGCATAAAGGGGGAGGAAGGGAAGAACCAGGAAATTACCACCCAGTTAGCCTTACCTCTGCTGTAGGTAATAATGGAGACACTTATTAAGGAAAAGCTGATAAAATATCTGGAGGCAGAGGGCCTCCTGGATGTCAACCAGCATGGATTCACAGGTGGTATGTCCTGCCAGACCAACCCAATTGAATTCTTCAACAGGCTTATGGAGCTATGGGACCAGGGTGGTGCAGTGGACGTGGCCTACCCGGACCTCAGAAAGGTGTTTGACACCCTCCCCCACAGGAGACTGGTATCAAAGTGGGCAGCTTGGGAGTGGGGAGCAAACTCACAAAATGGGTAGAACATTGGCTAGAGGGGAGGACATAGAGGGTTGTGGTAAATGGGGTGCACTCCAGAGAGGAAAGGGTGATGAGGTGCTCCCCAGGGGTCAGTGCTGGGACCCATACTTTTCAACATTTATGCTGGGAACATTATGGAGGGGTTACCTGGGAGGGTGTATCTGTTTGCAGACAACATGAAAATCTGTAATAGATTTGATATGATGGGGGGGGGGGAGAATGAGAGAGAATCTGGGACAGTCTGGAGAGGATCCAGAGAAGGGCAACCAAAATGATGAGGGGGCTGCAGAAGTCATATGAGGAAAGAGTGGGTGAGCTTGGACTGTACACACTGGAGGAGAAGGGGGGGGGATATGGTTGAAACATTCAAGTACTTGAAAGGCATAAACAGGGTGAAGGATGACATCATCTTCAGACTGAGTGAGAACAAATCCATTAGGGAGTATGAATTCAAACTGGAGGAGGCAGATTTAGAGGTGACATCAGGGGGAAATTCTTTATTGAATGGGTGGTGGGGCCTTGGAAAAGACTACTGGGATGGGTGGTTGGGGTTGATTCAGTGAACAAATTCAAAAGAGCTTGGGATACATACATGGGCCTAACCAACAAGGGGCAGACAGAGAATGGGGGGGGGAGAAGTCTTCCTAGGCAGGGAATTGGGCAGACTAGATGGGCCATGGGGTATTTTTCTGCTGACAAATATCTATGTTTTTATGTGGACTGATACAGCCCTATTGGAAACAGATAACCCAGTTCCTCACTCAAGTTCTGCTGCTGCAGCCCAAAATGGTGTCTCCAGAGCTTCTCCTACTGGGTTCACCAGGGTGGGGACTCGGCCCTTTCTCCCACAGATATCAAATGAATAACTGCACTCTCAGTGGAGGCTAAACATCACCTGATGAAGTACTGGCGCTCACCGGAGATACCTATTCTCAATGAACTCCTTAACAGCCTATCTACCCTGTCCAGATTTTAAAGATTATCCCACCTGAGTAGTAACACTCTAAGTAAATATAATCCTGTCTGGTCTCCCTTTATGTAATACAGGGAGATTATGGATAAACCAGGACACCACCAGACCACCTCCTAGAGAGGGCATCAGGTTACCCAGGTATAACACACCTGCCTCAAGGATTATGCCCTGACCAAATATGAAGTAATCCACCCATTCACATTTTACATACCTCAAGTAGATTCAGGTTACCAAAAGTGGAACCAGCTATATCTGTCTACTTCTCTAAGACTGTTAGTGTATATAGCTGTATGTTTCTATATTGCACATCTGTTATTTGTTCCATGGAAAGGGATATCGCCTTCCCCCAACACAACAGAGATAATTTTGTCTAGTAGTCAAGTTATACCTGGAGCTTGGATACATCACACTTTTTTTTCCTTGCAGGATGTACACAGCTATCATTCAGATGCAAATGTTGCTTCTTTCTTATTCTCACTGACTGTCATGAATCTGTTGTTTTATTGTCCATATCAAAATGTATTGTCAAATATGCACTGCATGCTTGTCTCTGAAACTTTCAATAAAAAGATTAACTACAAGAACAGAGCCTATCTGTGAAAAACAAGGAGGAGGTCAGTATGACAATCAGGTCCACTGAGTCTCTCTGATCAAGCTGGGAGGAACAAGCATGATTGGGAGACAAAGTAATCACCCAGAAAGGAACCACAAGACTATAACAGTTCAGCACTGCTCAGTGAATTCAGTGGTGGCATATGCATTGTGAAAATTCATTCCCGCAAGTGGAATTCTAGTGGCATTACTATTAGGCATCGATGATTTTTTTTAACACATTTTGTAAATTAGTAGTTTTTGAAAATTTCATGCAAATGTTAACATACTAAATCACATCTATCCAGAGTTGTTAGATTCTAGGACTCTATTGGCATTGGGTATGTATGTTTAATTTGGGGTGTATACCTGCAATAGCAGCAGAGCAAACATTTTGAACATGTTCACAAAATGTAACTGTTAAATTGTTAAATTATGAACACAGTAACTTATGAATTATTTCACTCAGAGGGCTTTGCCTGTGGTCCAATAGGTGGGAGCCACACCCTCCCCTTACTGAGTTATTTAAACTAGCTTCCTCCAGCCTCTCTCCAAAGCACTGTCTCTTTGCTGCATGTGCAGGCTCTGACCCCCCCCCCCCCATGTTTGTTTTCTGCTTTCCCTTTGTGCTTTTTGGGCTTTCTGTTTGATTTGTACCTCTAGCAGCAGTATAGGTCAATATTTTGCTTTTTTACCTTCCTAGCTGCAGGTTGTGCAGCTCTCAGTCAGCTACTCCTGCTGCAATCCTGTTTTCATGTAATTCCTGTGTTTCCTTCTGTTTTGGTTATTGAATGCTTCTAGTTTTCACAGTGTCCTGCCTTTGTCATTCTTGTTTTGACTTGTGCTGTTTCAGACTTCCCATTTTGTTATTTCTTCCAGACCATTTGCAATCTGCCAGTTCAACTACTGTCTTTGTTTTCTCCTAGCTACCTAGGAAGGCAGCCACTCCCATTTGTGGAGTGGTGGTTTTATTAGTTGACTCAGTCCAGCTTCCTAGATTTTAGTTCTCATTTGTTGTTCTCTACTGTCTCAGCCTACCTGACTTGCAGTGCATCAGCAACGAGCACTAACCTCCCTTATGAAATTGGTTGGCTAGCATTCACCATTCAGACCAGGCCTATCATTTAGTCTCATACCATGTCTCAGTTATAATTTGATGTCTCAATCAGTCCCTCCATCTAGCCTACATTTTGTTTTTACTTTGTGCTCATGGTCATCAGGCTTCACCATTGGCCTTCCAGTACTTCTGCTCTTGGATGCATGCCAGCTATGACCATAGCATGGCTTCCAGGGCTTTCTGTCCTCTGTGCTGAAAGTCTTGCTCTGCTCTGCTCTCTTGATGTCTGCATGTAACCACTAGGTGTCACTATCCCAAGGGCTACTACCCCTGCCTGCTTGGCTAGCAGCAGGATAAGGGGCCTGAGTTCTGAAACGGGTGCCTCCACCCAGAGGTCAGGGATGGTAGTGGTCAAGCTAACCTGGGAACAGCCCTCCAGGACACTGTACCCCCCCCTTTCCTTCTAGTGGCCAGAACAATACACAGTAATCACTTTCACAATATGCCTGATACACCATACAAGTACCCACACTGTTTGCACTTACCACCAGGGCTTTCCTCTGTCCTGGGCCTGGGGAACCCCTGTAAAACAAGGTTATACACAGCAAATAACAGCAGTACAGTACTCTTGCACAGACTGGAACCACAGTCAGGGTAAATGCCAAAAAGTGTTAGATCTGATTTATTTAAGGGACTTGAACAAGGGAGGGGCATAATCAGGTTAATTTGCTTAAAGGCTGTATCAGTCAAACAGTTATGCATGCACTTCGGGGTCCATAAACAGTCACACACTCTGGGTACCCAGATGGAGAATGGTGGGCTAGCCAGGAACATTGCAGCTGGTTGGGGCCCTGTGATGGAAGAAAACAACATGCACAACACAAACTGTTTGTAATCCTGAGCCGGAGGGCTCAGTTTGTGAAAAGAAAACAAGAAGACAATCAGATGACACACTTTTAGATTAGGCTGTTGTTGCAGGAAGCTACCCTGATGATTACCCATGATGCCCAAGACTGGACACAGGCTGGACGAAAATTGAGACTGTAAGTGGTTGATCTGGAGTGCCAGGAGAAGCAGTGCCCACACGATTCCCCGAGGCGTCATTCCTGTTCAAGTGAGGAGCAGGGGGCTGATCCCCAGGCAGGTCTCTCGTTGATGGCTTTCTCTGTGCAGTGGGTAGTCTGGCTGGGCCAGTGTGGCAAGACCCAGGCCAAATGGAGACAAATTCAGATACAGTCCATTTTGGGCTGGGTACAGCTTCCAGCAAGCAGACCACAGTTCACACAGTGGGGAACCAAATCACAACCCACTTTCAATACACAGCACATTTACATGTAAGGAAATTCTACTGTACCAGGCAAACTGCTCTCCGGTCACAATCGCAAGGTCTCTGCACAAACCAGGGATTCAAAAGCAGCTGGAAATCCTGACAGGCCGATTGCATTCAGCAAAATCCTCAGTTCTCTTCAGGTATGAGCCTGGTGAAAAATCAGTAGCTTACTTCATTCTCACAAACTTGGAATTAGTCCAAAATAATTCTCTTCTCTCCCTCTCAGAGGCAGCAGGCAGGTATGCAGCCAAAACTCAGGCCTTTCCACAGAGACTGTATTGAGCTCTTGCTTCTTCAGTGCCCAACTTAGATCTGATTCAAACTGCAGCAAGCCTGGGAATTTCCCCAAGATCCAAAAGGTTTGGTTGGCTGATTCTTCTGTCAGTCACAACAGGAGCTCCCGCTTCAGGTGCAAAAAGGTGCCAAAAGCCCAAAACTGCAATTCCTACATATTCTGACTCCAGACAGCTCCTGTAGTCAGGCTCCATTTTAGGTCCCACCAGTACTGATTGGTCCAATTCGGCAGTCCCAGGCCAAAGTGGTGGTGATAAACAATACAGTCCTTGCTGTAAAGAAGGCAGGTTAGACAAACTACATTATCATTATCACTCTAAATGATTTTCAGCAAATAGTTACATCTTTCAACAGAGCTCCCTCTCAGATTACTTATGACTGCAATCCAGGCAGCTCTTAAAGAGACAGTACACAGAGGCTATACAGGCACTCTCTGGCAATCACATTTACACTGCTAAAATGCAGGACACCAGCCTGGCAGTGGGCATTTAGCCAAGCTCAAGGAAGACTTTTCAGGAACCCCCATTTGTAGGGGGGGTTACATGCATCTTGAGGGTGGGTCACTTAAACTGGGCAGGATCCATCACTTTTTGCCCTTTGGGTGAGAATGTCCTACACTCTGTGGGAAGTTTTTAGCCATGCATATCAACTAAGCAGCACCTCTTTATGCAGAATTTAAGTCTTTATCTGGCAGAGGATAGGGCCTAAGTCCATGGGGGATCCTTTAGCTGTGTAGACCATGTTGACAGCACCTTTCTGAGCTAGCCTCCCCTATGGCTGACTAAGTTCCACATGGTATTCACCTACTTCTCTTCCTCTGCCCCTCATTTGTGAAGATCACATAATTTTGCAAGTACTGGTCCCTGAAGAACCCAACTCCTATGTATTACCCATGAAGGGTTTGGCTTCCTCTCTAGGCTTCCCATTGGTAGAGGCCAGATGAGTGCCTTTCAGCAGTCATTGCTCTCCTTCTCCAGCTTTGGGGGGTGGGTCTTTTTTGTGATAAAGCTCCTTTAGCTGCATAGATCAGCTCATAGCAGCCCCCCGCTGCATTCCTGTTAGAGGGATAGAGTGAGAGCCCTTCCTCTAAACTTTTTCCATTTACATGTTGTCATATGTATGTTTGTTTGTTTTTCCTTTTAGATTGTTGTCATAAGTTAGAAAATCTTAATAAAACACATTTAATTGCAAAAACCAAAAAGTCCCATTGAATTGGGTGATTTTGGGTCTCTAAATCTCTGAAGCTGAGCCATCACTAATTTTAGCTCTAGCCTGAAGTGAAGGCAATGAAGGCTGTGGATCCCCAGAGGTTTTCTCCTAATAGGGGGTTTTCCCACTCCTCCATGCCAAAAGTCATAAAAGTTAGATATAGTGTATCTATATTAGTATAGTGTTTACCCTAGTGGATTTCTGCTGTGAGCAGGAGTTGGATGATGGCCCTCTTTTCCGTCCTGCCATTCCCTCTATCCTTATGGAACTCATGCCTCTGTCTGTTATAATTTATCATTGTCTGTCAGTTATTGCTCAATTCAGTCTCAGGCTAGTATCAATTATCAGTAGTTGCTGTCAATCTGTGCAAAGTCAGTATCTGTTTTCACCACCCGCTGCATAATACTTTTGGACTCCTTCCTAAGGTACCTTTTGCCTGAAGGAATTCTGTTCCAATGGCACCTTTACAGGTAGAATGCTTCTCAAGAGGGTTCCTTGCTTTCACGGTACCCCAACAGTGTGGTACTTTCCCATAGGACAGAGATTGTGAACATCCAAAGTTTCCACATATGACAGTCAACAACACATTCATTAAAATACCTCAGACTAGGGATAGGCGGGTCAGCTGCAACCCGGTTCTGAATCTGACACTGATTTATTTCCAAAAGGTTCTGATTTACTCTGATGAATTGTAGACCTATTTTTAGTCTGTCAGAGTATAAAAAATGCATCAGTATTATTCTTTCAGATCCCTCTGGTAACAAAAAAAGTAACTTTAAAAAAAAAAAAAATTGTGCCTGTATTTTCATGTCATTTCAATGTAGGAAACAGTGGGGTGGATTAAACTCTTGAAAATCCCACAGCTGTGGGAAAAACTTGGCACAAGTGGGTTGCCACTTGTAGAACCACAGCTTATCCCACAGCTATGATATTCATAAAAGTGGAGCCGGTTTATGATCGGCTCCACGATTTACATCAGCTTGTGTGTGGTGTTGTCATGGAGATCCCCACAGCTGTGGAAATATGTTACAGCCAGTGGGACCAGCCATAACAGCTTCCACAGCTGCTGTGGATGTGAATAACAATCTCACAGCTACAGAGATTTCGAGTCACAACTGGAGTTGCGGTGTGGGACTTAGTCCCAAAACCGTTTGAGAATCCAGTGCAGTGTATGCAGCTCATTTGGTTTTTGCAGTGAAAAGAGGCAGTGTGTCAAATGTTAGCCAGAAAGAGAGAGAGAGAGAGAGAAAAAACAATGAATTTAACAGCAGAAAGACAACAGCAGAGAGCAAACCTTCAGTAAGTCTGACATGCTTGTTAGTGGGACACAGGCAGCATGAGCGGGATATGTGATGGGGCCCCAGCCATCTCTCCCACCCTTTTGACATGAGATGTATTTTTTTTTTATTTCTAATTCTTTTGCTTGCCTATTTGGTGTTATGGTAAGCATCATGGGCCCCAAACCACCCCACACACACTCCTGCCTGATTGGCCAATTATTTTTTATCACTTGTGTTTGGTAAGTTACTTTTTTATCTGGTTAACTCTCCCCCACCACCACCCAGCATTGAAGTTTTTGGATATATCCTGTAAGTTTCCACAACTAATAATTGCAGTCAACTATGGTGTATTTTTTTTTTATGGAGCTGTTTGGCCCCAACTGCCACCTACTCCTGCTACTGCCATGAGGCACACCTGCTAGTCCCCAGCCCTGTCACAACTCCCCCTGTCATAAAGTGGTGGGGATCTGCATGGTGTGGGACCCGAGGATGGTGGGGGCTGGCACTCACGGAGGCCATGTGCAATCAACTATGGCATAAACATACTTTATTTTTTATAGAGCTGTTTGGCCCTGACAACCACCTACTCCTGTCATGAGGCTCACCTGCCAGTTTGCTCCCCTTCATCAAGCTGTTGGGGATCCACATGGTGCAGGACCCGAGGACCACTGGGATCAGCACTCATGGTGGTCGTGCACAGTCAACTATGGTATAAAAAAATCCTTTTTTTTAATAAAGCTGTTTGGCTCTGTCTGCCACCTACTCCTTCCATGAAGCACACCTGCCAGTCCCCAGCCCCCTCATCATGCCCCTCCCATCATCAAGCCAGCAGTGACCTGCAAGGTGTGGGATTGGAAGACTGCTGGGGCTGGCACTTATGGTGGCCATGCACATAGGTTTTTTTCTTTGTGCCCCCCCCCCGGTGCCACCCTCCACCCAAGACATTCAGAAATTCACTTCATGTTGGTATTTTTAATTTGTTGAAAAAACAAATTAAGCTCCACCTGGGTTCCCAAATTGAATGTGAAAAACACATGTAGCAATACATTTAATATACACTGTGACATCACAAGAATGATTTTTTTTTTTTACTCGATCTTTCTGTTATGGTTGCTGACTGTTGTCTTCTGAATTCAAAGAAATAAATCATTAAATTAAATATCATCACCATCATCTTCAAACACCACCAAGTAAGTACCCTTATTATCAGACACTTGTTGCAGCTGTTTGTCATCAGCAATTTTATGTTCCTGCCACTCTTCATTGAACTGGTTTAGTCTGATGTTTAGGAAGGTAAGGAGCTGTACATTTTCATGAGTAAGCCTTGCATGACAGTCAGACACAACATTTCCAGCCGTGCTAAAATATATGCTCATAGTAAGCACTAGCGAGAAAGCATCTCATAAGTTGTATTGCAAATGCAGATAGTGCAGGCCAGATGTCTTTCTTTTCCAGTCAGTACTCAAAAGTGTCATCAGTAATACATATTTTTTTTATTTTATTTAAATTTTGTTATCCAGTTAAGAGCACTGGGCAAAAAGTTATTTTTCAGGCCCGACCTGACACAGTAACATATAGTATATAATACAAATAAATGACAAATACATAAACTACAATTAACAGTAGTAAAACATATGAAGAAACGTTGGATCAGGTAAAACATTTGCAAACATCCTTTGACAACCAATATTCTTTCAACCTAGTCTTAAACATGTGCAAGGACATATCAGTTTGTATCATATCAGGAAGTTCAGTCCAAAACACTGGGGCTGCTGTGGAAAAAGAACATGCACCTAATTTAGATTTACAATGTGGGATACTTAACAAAATACCAAATGCAAAATGTAAACTAGTTATTGGAGTACAGACAGTAATAAGATCTTGAAGAGGATAATATGACTTGCAATGGATCACATGGAAAATTTGGCATCCAAAACAGTAAGCTAATTTACAACCTGGGGACAACCACCCCAGTTGAGAATATAATAAACAATGATGTGTACAGGGAAGAGAACCCAGTACAAAACGACATATGTTATTACAAGCTACCAACAAAACATTACTCTCTCTGTTGCCAAGATTAAGATAGAGGTTAAAGTTATAATCCAAATGAGGTAATAAAGAACCTAACGCAATTGAGTAATGTGTAGCATACAAAAACATGTCCTTAATTTATATAAGATGCCAAGTATAATATTAATGATTCTGCTAACTGCAGTAACTTGAAAAGGATACAACAAACTTCAGTCTAGAAGGACACCTAAATATTTAAATTCAAAATAATGAGTGGTTTGTGTAAATAGGCATCCACAGTATCAGACAAAGAAGGTGACTCCAAGAAATACAAATCCGAATTATCAGTGTCCATGAGTTTTGACCAAAAAGTGTGAGAATCATCTGTCAGCTTTTCAAAATGACATGCCTCTTTCAAGGGCTGGGAAAGAGGACTTTGTACAGGACTACCCAATGTTGATGAAGGAGTACATAGTGGCACTAACTGGAAGTCACTGCTGTCATCACCAGTACATGTTGCATCATCAGATGCAGCATCCACATCATGTGAGTCACTTGTATTATTCCTTCCTTTTCCAGTACAATAGCTGAAATCAGCATTTTTGTATGCAAGGTAAGAGTCACTGAGATCTGAAGGAGGCAGCTGTTGCTACTAAAACTGAGGGTCAAGAAGAGCTGAAAGAAGAAAATGTTTGTCTATCATGATATTGTTAAGTCTTCTGCAATTTTGGAACTGCTGTATCAGTCAGTCCATAACAGATACACCAGATTTGTCTCCTTTTTGTTCAAAACCTCTACACAGCCTCCTGAGTTCCTTGTTCAATAAATTTGTAATAGGAATAACCTGGCTTAGAGTAGCATTCTTGTTGTTAATCTGTTTAGTTGCTTCCTCAAAGGGAGTTAAGAGCAATGTAAGATGCTCCATGAGGCCCCACTGGAATGAATTCAGCACAACACCATCTGCTATGTTGTGCTACATGGTGTATTCATGGATTGCATTTTTTTGTGAGCAGTCTTTCACACATGTAAAATGTTGAGTTTCATCTTGTTGGAGCATCTTGTTTTAGTTTCTGTATTGGCAAGCTGTGTTTTTTTTCTGAAGGTCAGTCAAGATACCATGTGATTTTGCAGAGTGAATAAAATGGCCACTGATTTACTTTGCAGCTCCTATTAATGTTACTGTACTGTTGTCACTGGAAAGTAAGGCTCAAGATAACAGATTTAATGAGTGTACAAGGCACAGAATGTGAGTAAAACCATCACGTTTTAATGCACTAACAATACTTGTGCCATTGTCTAAAACTAAAATCCACCTATTGAGTCCCGGGGCACTAACATTCAGAAATGTTGTCACATACTCTTCCAAAATATTGTCAGCGGTATGATGCTTGCCAAACATGCTAACACAAAGAGCTGCCATTCTTTGCCTTCCTTCCTGTACACTGCTGCCTGTGGTGGTCTTTGATGACTATTGTGACACCCATTGTGCTGTGATGCACATATGATCAGTGGTTTGAGAACTCGTCCACATGTCTGTGGTCAGGTGCACAGCACCACATTCACTCTGTTAAGGAGCCAATTTTATTTTACTTTGCATACATTCATACATTTTGGGAAAAGCGAAAGTTGGAAAATATTTGTGGTTTGGTATGGTGTAACGTGGAGCAAAATATTTTAAAACAGCTTTAAAACCATCATTCTCCACTACAGAAAATAATTACAGGTCCCTGACAATAAATTCAGCTATTAACTGATTAATTTGTAATGTTAGTTGATGTGATCTACTATAGGCAGCTTTTTTGTTCAAACATCACAGTAATGGTCTGCTGTTTAATTCCTGTAAGAAGGCGAAAACCATGGGATTGCATTGGCAAAGCTGTAGCCTGTCCAAATACTTTTGTCAGTGAAGTCAAAGATGTTTTTTTCTGCCCTGTCTCTTGGTCTCTTCACCATCACTATTGTCTGTAGGATTATTTTCATCACAGATATGTTTCCCTTGCTTATGACTGCTGCCCAGCTGAATGGTTGGATGTGTTCTTTGCAAATGCCTTTTTAGTGATGTTGTCCTGGACTGACCCCTCATTTCCCCCCTGGTAACTTCCCGATGGCAAAAGATGCAGAAAGTAACACATTCATTTTTGGGACATATATGAAAATTGCTTCACACAACTGAGGTGGATCATTTCAGCATCATGCCAGGAACTGCAGCAATTTTGGTTGCTGTTTTTTTTCAGAACTTGATTCATGCACACTGTGGGTGTTCTCAGAAGAGCTACTATGACTGCTAATTATTTTTTTTTCTACTACTGGCTATAGCTAGTGATGGTGCTTGCTGTATGTGTATGTGTTTTTCTTTTGTTCTTTTGGGGTTCGGGAGACCAGCTAGCATCATCTACCTCATTATATCACATTCTGAGTCATCACTTTTAGAAGAGCACAACTGATACATCATGATATTGTTCTTGTACATTTACAACATCTTCATCAGAGGCACTGCTTTCTGATGAAGGAACCAGATATGCATGAGTGACAATCGTGAAGTGCCATGTTTAGTGGTACTAGATAAAATCTTTTCCTTAACCAGTGACTTTCTAGGTCTAACTGTTTTGGGTACCTGTTTTTGTGTTTTACTTTTATCTGACTTTTCTGGCAATGCCGACAGTGCTGTACTTTGATCAGGGGATTCACCAACATTCTCTTCTTTTTCTGGTTGTGTTGCTTCATTTTTATCAGTTGTATTAATTATATGTTCAGCAGTAAATTTTTTCATTTTTTCTGAATTTCTTTTCTGGAAATATTTTTATTGTTACTTATACCAGTTTCGCCCATACTGTTTGTGTTGGTCGCATGTTCCATTTCCATAACAGACTCTGATTCTGGGTCCATTTGTGTGGTCCAACTTAATTATTTAATCAGTAGTATTAGTTCAGATGCAGAGATGGACAACACAGAGTCTCAGACATGACACCCACTTCTCAAAATACATGAGGCACTATAATCATAGAAACATAGAAACATAGAAGTTGACGGCAGATAAGGACCGCAAGGCCCATCCAGTCTGCCCATTTCTTTTTCTACCTTATAAATGTGCTATCGGCCTTTGCTCTGTCAGTGACCTATCTATTCATAGTCATTTGTATTGCTCCCTTATGCCTATCCCATGCCTGTTTGAAGCCCTGCACTGTATTCATAGCCACTACTTTGTGGTAAGCCATTCCATGCATCTACCACCCTTTCTGTGAAAAAGAATTTCCTCACATTCCCCTTAATCGCCTCCCTCTAATCTCATGCTGTGTCCTCTTGTCCTGCTATTTTCTTATATTTAAACATGTTAGACTCTTTCACCTTGTTTATGCCCTTAAGGTGTTTAAATGTCTCGATCATATCACCTCTCTCCCTCCTTTGCTCAAGGGTATACATATTGAGCTCCGTTAATCTGTCCTCATATGTCTTCTGATGCAGTCCCTGCACCATTTTGGTTGCCCTTCTCTGGACTGCCTCAATTTGGTTAATGTCCTTGTGAAGGTGTGGCCTCCATATGCATGCAGTACTCCAGATGGGGCCTAACCAATGTCTTGTACAGAGGGATTATTACCTCCTCTTACGACTCTGTGATACTCCCTACTAATACACCCTAACACCCCCTAGCTCTTACCTACTGCTTTAGAGGTCTGCTTGGATGATTTTAGGTCATCAGTGATGATGATGCCCAAGTCTCTTTCTTCCTTTGTGACTGCTAGCAACTCCCTCCCAGCCTATAAGTGGCTTCAGGGTTCTCTTCCCTATGTGCATGATTTTGCACTTCTTTGCATTAAATCCCAGTTGCCACTCTTCTGACCATTCTGCTAGTTTATCAGATCTCTTCTCATTCTGCCCACCCATCTGGATCTATCTACTCTGTTGCAGATCTTGGTGTCATCTGCAAACAGACAAGCCTTACCCTCTAGTCCATCTGCGTGGTCACTAATGAAGATGTTGAATAGGACTGGCCCCAGGACTGATCCCTGAGGTACCCCACTTGTGACTTGCATCTCTTCTGACTGTATACCATTTACCACCACTCTCTGTTTTCTGCCAGTCAACCAGTTTGCCGCAGTTGACCAACTTCTGACCCACCCAGGCCTACCTAGCTAATTTATCAATCTTCTATGTGGAACAGTGTCAAAGCTTTGCTGAAGTCAAGGTGGCGACATCAACTGCTCCCCTTGGTCCACCACTCTGGTTACCCAGTCAAAGAAATCTATGAGATTAGTTTGACAGGACCTTCCTTTGTAAACCCATGCTGTCTTGGATCCTGTGCCCCTATGGATTCCAGGTGTTGCACTATCCTTTCCTTAAGGGTGCCTCCATAATCTTGCCCACTACTGAGGTAAGACTGGCGGTCTGTAGTTCCCCGCCTCCTCCCTGCTACCACTCTTGTGGGTGGGATCACATGAGCCCTTCTCCAGTCTTCTGGGACCTCTCCTGTGCTCAGAGACTCACTAAACAATTCTGCTAATGGCTCTGCTAGTTCCTCCTTTAGCTCCTTAAGTACCCTGGGATGTATGCCATCAGGTCCCATTGCCTTATCCACCCTGAGCTTTAGCAAGCTCTTGTAGGACCTTTCTTTTGTGAAGGGAGTAGTGCTCACCTCCCTCCCCTGTGTCCATGATGCTGAGCTGTGGCCCTGCCCTACCTTCTCTTCAGTAAATACTGAGCAAAAGTATCTATTTAGGATAGATGCCTTTACAGGGTCCTCCTCCTCACATGCTCCTTTTCTCCATTAAGCTTAGCAATACCCTCTGGACTTTCCCTTTCACTAATGTATCTATAGAAAGTCTTGTCACCTTCTTTACTGTTCGTGCTAGTGTTTCCTCAGTTTGGGACTTTGCCTGCCTTACTGCCTTACCTGCTTCCCTTAGGGCAGTTTGGTATGCCTCCTATCTTCATCCCGCTGTGTTCCCTTATATTTTCTGGAAGGCCAGCCTTTTGGCTCTGACCTTTTCTGCTACTGTATTTGAGAACCAAAGTGGTTTCCTTCTTTTGCACTTCCTTTTCTGTCTAACACAATGGGATGTTGCTTCAAGTATTGTATCCTTAATGCTTGCCCACTTTGCCTGTACCTCCTCACCTGTGTTTCTTTTTGCCAGGGCTAGCTTAACTCTGTTGGCCATCTTATCAAAGTCAGCTCCTCTGAAGTCCCATATTTTGCTTTGGAATGGGATGATTTAGATGTAGTAGCCAAATTGAACCATACCATGTGATGGTCACTGGCCCCAGGTGACCTTCTACCTGGAGATCTGTGATCCCTTCTTTGTTAGTCAGTACTAGATCTAGGATAGTCCTGTCTCTTGTGGGTTGCTGTACCAGTTGTTTGAGGCCCTCCCTGCAGGGAATCCACTATGAGTCTAGTTCTGGCAGATGTTCCTGCTGGTATTGACCAATCTGTATCTGGCATGTTGAAGTCTCCCATTATCAGAACCTCCCCTTTAGCTGTCATGTTTTGTATATCTTCTAACAGTAATGTGTCTATGTCCTCCCTCTGGTCTGGGGGCCTGTAGACAACCCCAGTTCTTATGGCTGTCCCATTTCCTGTTTCCAGGGTGACCCACAGTTCTTCTGGCTCCTTATGTGTATTCTGATTCTAATCTAGTAGCAGTTGCAATCACAGACATGGGCAATACAGAGTCTGAGATGTGACACCCACCTTCAAAATCTGTATAGCACTATGACCTAGTAGATGTTCAGGCACAGAGATGGGCAACAGAGTATACGGCAGTATGACCTAACTACATGCACAGAGATGGGCAACAAAGAATCTGATATGTGGGTGACACCCTCCCTTCAAAATCTTTTCTATATAGCACTATATGCCCCCCTCAAACTTTGTGAGGCACTATGACCTTCAGAGTCCTCCTTACCTGTCTGCTCCCCATATTAGTTCTTACTTTCTTAATATTTTTATTTTTTGTAAACATATTTTTCAAAAAGAAAAATAACTATTAAATTGCTGTACACTAGTGATATTTACACTTCGTTTTTCAGTTTTGTTGATTTTGCAAGGAAAATAGACTGATTTAGCAACTAATACCTAACCAATATCCTAACTGTTACATGAGGTTCCTGCACCCTAATTGTTACCCACTGAGGTACACTGCAGACAGCTAGCATTTACACATATATTATACTAACAAATAGGGCTGAGGGCATCAACCGTATAAGAATAGATGTCAGGATATGTATGCATATGATTGCTATATGCTTTACTTTCTAATATACACATGTATTTCTTGCTTACAAGATGTCAGGACACCTGTGTCCTTGTAGTGTTATGGCATATGAGTTGGTATTACCATTTTCTGATGATTTGTATTACTACATGGCTATGTACAAACTGCACTTCTTTGTTTCCACAAAGTGATGACTATAACAAAATTGTATTATGTTATCTAGGACTGTGGAGCCACCTCTAATTTAGCCAATAGGGCTCATCTCTGTAACTAGAAATGTTTCTATCTTACTGTACCCATGGTAAGTATCTTAGGTATATAATGTAAGACATTACATATTCTACCTTGGAGACCCCAGGAGACATGGAGATTCCTCGAGGTATAGGGAATGCTTAGCAAAGGCTCCCAGTTCTTAATGGTAAGAACTGCTTAGGGCAACTGTGATTTTCTCTTTGGTAGCAATAAACAAGCTTTATTACTCTTATGAAATGTGTCTGTGATTCCTTGCATTTCCATTATTGCCAAGAACCTAAGAGTGAGGTTTAGACCTCCTGACAATTGACAACCGCGTGAAGTCAATATTTGGAGTTTACAAAGTTTTCACATGTTGCTACAACTTTCCCTTCCCAACGGGGAGAGTAGGTGTGCATACCCACACCACCTCTCCCATTTTTCACCCACTTTGTAATCACTCGCAAAGTCTGGCTGCTTACTGGGTGTAATCGATGTCAACTCACTTCACCCCATGGCAGTTCTGAATTGCAAGCTTACAAGTGCACAGTAGCCCACCTGTGAACTAGTGCACCTGTTGTGGATTGATACATAGCTCAGCGCCTTTTCACAGTTGGATTTTACGTTCCCTCCCACACAATGGCCACCATATCAAATATCTGCACAGACTTGAGACTCGCTGTCTCAAACTTCCTTACCTCCCATGGAGGATGGGCTGACTTTGTGCAGGACGCAAGTCAATCTGAAAACCGCGTACTGGGGGTTTCAAACCAGTATTTAGAGATGAGACAAACAGCCCGAAAGCAAGAAGCTAAAGGGTTGTTGGTCGTGGCTCTCTACACTGCTTTAGAAGCCTCCGAACTGAGGTTTTGAACCTTTGAACTGCAAGTGTCCTCTCTTAAAAAGGAGATGGGAATGCAGGAAACTGAATGTTTGAGAAGAGAGCAGGATTTGGAGTCTGAGCTCCAAACTCTGAGGAATGAAAAGGATTCTCTTTTGCATCCTTCTGCACAGGCGAATGAGCAGGAACTTTGTATGTTGAAGCAGGAGTGTGAAAGTTTGAGGCAGGATAAGGGACAGGCTTTGCAAATGAATGACTTATTAAGTAGAAAAAATGATCAGATGCATGAAGAGTTGGGAGAGTTACAGGATGAGATAAACCAGGTACATAATGATTTAGGAGTGGCTACTAGGGACAGCGGTGAATTGAGCACCGCGTATAGAGTGTTATGGAAGCAGTTACAGGATGATGTGGATCAGAATGTTGCAAGTTAGTCATGAGGGTTGTGAAAGTAAAATGGCAAAACTGCACCATCAGCGAGAGGTGCTGGCTGGTCAGGTCAAGGCGATGAGTGGCGTAGCCCCCATCTTGACAATCTCATCTGAGGAGGAAGAGTCAGATGACAACATTTCTCAGTGCAATGCCCAGTCATGCCCCTACTATGGCCCAGTGACCCCACCCCACCATTCACAACATGGCAGACCCCTATCACATGACACCACATCCCCACATCAACAACGGCATTACAACCATCATGGGCGATGCCAACATGGCGACCGCCATGATGGAGGGGTAGGCTCAGGCCTGTTCCCAATGGCACCACCGATCACAGTTATTTCTGTGGATGATAAGGAAGAGATAGAGAAAATGACTGATGCTGCCTTAGGCAATTTGACCCTGCCCGACAGAAGCAAGCGGACCCTCCGAACATGGATTAGACAGATGCTGCAGGAGGCCGCTACTCAGGATGGAATGGTCCACACTCTGGCTGAAGCCACAGCTCAGGCAGCCCTGCAGGGTGCCGTGATAATCTACCTCTAAATGATTGTCCCAGCAATCCCCTACAAATGGCCAACTCTGTTCAGCAAATAGCTAACAGTATTGGTCAGATGAGTCCGTCTGACAACCTCAGTTACCACTTGGAAAAGCTGCCTCCTAAATGTGAAATGCTTAGTCTCGCTGTAGACTATCAGGTCCAGATCCTATGTCAGACCATCGATCCTGGCCTATGGGTGAAACTCCCCGATGCTGTCCAACAGGACAGCCATTCCACCTTTGATGAGGTAGCATCTGAACTCATTACTGCACACAACTCAGGTGTGGTAGGACTGATGCTCGCATACCCTGTGAAACAGAATGCAAAGGAAAGACCAGCGACCTTCCACCAGAGACTCTGAATGGCCTACCGAGCAAGGAAAAACCTTGCAGGATAAGCCGCTGATGCGGACCTCATTGAGTACAAAACCTTGTTCCTTCGGAACATGATCCCTGCAGTGTGAGAGAAGGTAAAGCCAACAACCAATCCCACCAAGGAAAGGTGTGCCGATATTCTTCAGAAAACAGAGAGAGTTTATCAACTCTACATCCATGATTCAAGCTCCGGCTCCAAGAAGGTAGCTGCTGTGGAAGCCATCCTGGAGGCCACGACGCACTATGTGGTGGAGGGGCAGGCCCAAGAGAAACAGTCCCTCCCCACAGACAATCAGCCCCCCCAGCAGGCCCAACAACAGTCCTGGGGCGGAAACCGGAACTACCACAAAAACAAGAAACACCATAAAAACAATAAAGGTAAACAACAGAGACCAGGCCCTTCAAATAGGGAAATAGCTGATGAGAATTGAAGCCTCCTACACCTCCTCGGAAAAGTGCGCTCTGTAGCGGATTCTGTTCTAGTATGAGCTCTTTTCGCAATACAACCAGGAGAACAGGCCTCCACCACAGGCCATGGAAATACTGGAAATCTGGGTTCTCAGGCCCCTACAGGCTTGAACCTGGAAGTGGCTCCCTATATAGCATCAGTATAGTATGGTGAGATGGTTCACAGGAACCAGGCCCAAACACTCTTTCAAGAGCTTCCCCATACATCCATTGGTACAGATCGACAATTACAGGCCCCAGTCCATATTGTAAACAAGCTGGTCTTGGATACAAACAGAAGGCCCTGCACAGAGGCCGAGGTCGGGGGCCGCCTACTCATAGTACTGCTGGATACAGGTATGGCTGTGTCTGTATTACAGTATGACAACCAAGACATGTCACCTTAGTCTACTGGATGGAAGACCAATATTTCTGGTATAGACAGAACTAGGCTACCTGTATACCACTCCCAACCACTACCTGTGACACTGGGACATCTTGAAGGCATATCATACCTTTCAGCTGATGGTATTGCATGATCACCCTAGTATAATCAGAATTGACTTCTTGACACCAGACGGCTGTGTGGTGCACCTGCCCAACATGTTACTGATACAGATTCAGGGACTATATCACACCATCATGATCCCTGACTCACATGTGGTTGTGACGATACCCGCAAATGACAAAGAGTATGATGTTATAGATTTGTTTAAGAACCATGAGCTTTTCTCAAAGCTCCTTCCAATCCTACAAAGGCATCTGGAGGCATTTACCACCAGCAAGCATGACTGTGGAAAGATGCACACTGTCATTGAAGTGACAGGGCCAGCACATGAGAGGTAAAGGCAATACCCCTTTCCATCTGAGGCCTTGACTTCTCTTAGGGAAAGAATCAAATCACTCCTCAAGCAAGGTGTAATCAGGACATGTGTTTCCACTGCACATTCCCCAGTGTGGCCTGTGAAAAAACCCACAGGAGCCTGGAGACTTACTATTGACTTCAGGAAACTAAACCAGGTCACCCCCAGTTGTGCCCCAACAGTGGCATCAGCACCAGATGTGCTATGACTACTTACCCCTAACCAGCAATGGTTTAGTGCCCTGGACATCTCCAATGGTTTGTGGTCATTGCCATTGGCCCCCAAAAGTCAATATAAGTTTGCCTTCACCTTTGAAGGCAGCAGTACACATGGACCTGCTTATCATAGGGGTTCCATAACAGCCCCACCTGTTCCATCTGCACATGATGGATGCCCTCAAAGGTTTCTCTACATCCCAGTGTCTCTTGCAGTATGTGGATGACCTGTTGGTGGCCACAGCCACACAGGAACAACATCTGGATCTCTTAGATGAACTACTGACCCTCATTCAGAGGGCAGGTCTCAAATGTAATCTAGCAAAAGCATAACTGTGCCAGAAAAAGGTGCTCTTTCTGGGCCTGAGAATAACAGACAAAGGCAGAAGCGCTACCTGAAAGAAGATACAGGAATTGCAGGACTTGCCACAGCCCACCAGCATGGCCACCTTGAGAAGGATTCTTGGAATGGTAAATTATTCCAGAGATTTTATTTGTGACTTTGCTCAGAAGGCCACCCCTCTGTATGAGCTACTGAAAAAGGCTGTCCCCTGGACTTGGGGCCCCATTCGTACCCAAGCTGTGACATCACTAAAGCAGGCTCCGGCCTCAGCCCCAGTTTTGGTCAACTAAATCCAACTCTGCCATTTCATCTGGAATCTGCAACCTCTGACATTGCTATGTCTGCAATGTTGGCCCAGAAGGTCCATGAGCCATTGCATATGCATTGCAGTTCTTGACCCCAGAGAAACAGAAGTACAGCCTTTGTGAGAGGAACCTTCTGGCCACCTACTGGGCTGTCAAGCACTTTCTGTATATCATTGGGTACTCCCCCGATCATCAATACAAACCATACCCCAACCTTTTTGCTATCAGACAGAGTAAAGGATGGGTCAGTCTGTAATACCAGGCTGACTCACTGGTCCATCCTTCTCCAGAATAGAGACATCAAGGTCCACCCAACCAAAATCCCATCCATGCAGGTGCATGGTCTCCTTTTCCAATGAGAACCTCATGACTATATACAGCAACCACCTGATCTACCAGATCCAGGTACTTTCCTTCCTGCTAAACCACAATTACTTGAGAACACCTTACTATGTCATGTCTTTACAGATGGATCAGCTTCCTATTATCAGGTAGAACAGATAGCAGGAATGGGCATATTTGTCATTTACCCCTTTGGTAACACTGTTAAGATTTCCAAACGTTGCAGCATAGCATCATCACAGTATGCGGAAATGGCAGCAGTGGCCTGTGCCCTTGAGTTCATCTAGCATGGAACTGAGGATACCATCATTTTTACAGACTCTAACAGGGTTTGTTCTTCTCTTACAGAATTTCTCTCTTTCTGGAAGAGGAACTCCTCAACTTCTTCTGATGGCACTCCAGTGAAACACAAGGAACTGGTAATATACATTCATTTACTGGCACATAAATTTGCATGCAAACTCTGTGTACACAAGGTTAAGGCCCACTCCATACATGACCCCTATCATGCCTTCAATGACAGTGCTGACACCCTTGCTAAGGAAGGGGCCCGAGGGGGGGGCAACTGGATGATGGAACATCCAGAGGCCAGAGCAGCAGTGCGCATAGCAGATGTCAGGAAGAAACCTGAACCCTTCTCCCCCTTGGATTTGTCAGAAGCCCAGCATGCTGACTCTGAACTCAAAGATGTGTTCTGATTCCTGGATAAAGGCACTGAGAAGAATTTACCTGCCCATAACCCATAACGAAGGCATGAAGGTAAGTTACACCTGTCTCCAGATGACAAGTTCATTTGGTACCAACCAGATGACACCCCCTCCAAATTGTGGGTGGTCCCTCATCTTAGATCCAAATTTCTGTACCAAGTGCATGACACCCCCACTGGTGGACACCAGGGAGTGTAAAACACACTCCAGAGGCTCAAGACTATCACACGGTAGCCTGATGTCACCAAGGACGTCAAACAGTTCATAGACAACTGCCTTGTTTGTGCACAGAACAACCCCATCCCTACCAAATGAAACACCAAGCTACTACCACAATGGCACTCTGGCCCTTTGCATGCCCTACAGATCAATTTTATTGGTCCCCTCAGAAATACCACTAGAAATAACAAATACGACCTTGTGGTTACTGATCTCTTCTCTAAGTGGGTTGAAGCTTTCTGCACCAAGACATGCACTGCAAAAGCCACTGCCAAAATACTGGTGGAGCAGATTTTCTCCAGGTGGGGCCTATCTCTTAAGGCAGACTCTCACAAAAGAACCAGTTTTACAGGAGAGTTGATGAAAGAAGCCCTTGAACTCCATGGAGTTCAGCAGAAGTTCCACATACCACACCACCCACAATCATCAGGTCAAGTAGAGAGGGCCAATAGACAGATTAAGCAACTGCTTTCCAAATTCATTGAGGACAATCCCAAGGATTGGGATTCCCTACTGCCATTACTCCTTATGGCAATTAGGACACTCCTCAGCCACCAGTCAGTTGACACCTTTGAGGTCATGACTGGCAAGTATGAGATTACCTGAACACCTGTTGTTTGACCCGCACACCCCACCACAGACTGTGTCTCTGTACAAATACGTGGAAAAGTTAAGAAAATACTCTAATACACACTCATTTTGTATGTTGCAAACTGCAATGGGCAAGGCCCAGCAACAATCCAAAATTCAATTTGACAAACACAAGAACTGGTTATTCAGCAAGTTTGAGATCAGGTAACGGGTCTTCAGATTTGTACATCCTATACATTCTTTCTCCAACAAGTGGGAAGGACCCTACCCAATTATCAACAAGCTCAGTCCAGCAGTCTATCAAGTTAGACTCATGCAAAACTACAAATTGACTGACAAATGATTACATGCAAACCAGTTGAAATTGTATAAAGTAGTATAATTACTTTTCCTCACCCCATTGGGTGGAATAGTACTAATTTGCTAATATTTGATTTTCCTTTTCAGATACACTGACAAGATGGCTATCTCGTTCCATTTTCTCCAAATTTAAGATGTTATTCCCTGCATCCAAGTCATGGTAAAGCACATCCTTCCTCATCTAAATCCATCTGCAGCTACCCCAGAGAAAGTCTCCATCAATGTCCCAGACAATTTGATTACCATTCAGAAAGGTTCAGACGCCTACCTCACTGCCTCGGTTGTTGCTCCTGATAAATCTACCCAACAAATTGAGTGGCAAACCAAGTCTCATGGATAAATACTCCCCGCAGCCAAACTCTCTAAGGGAACCTTCCATGGATGGCCCAACGCAAAAATATCCCCAAATGGTACTTTGTCCTTGCACCAGACCTCTCAGACATTCTGGTTTACACAATATCATTGCTTTAATTGACCCCTCATATTGTGATTCCCTTTCTAAAGATTCTGCCAGGAAATTTTGTGCTGTACACAATATGGCCTCAGCTGCCATGTATTTATCTCAGTTACTCCTACTGATAAAACAGCTTTTGGAATGTCCAAAACAAAAGTCTGGTTCTCGTAGTGGCCTCACAGCCACTGCTTTAGCTGGCTCATTGATTAACAACTTACAATATATGCATATACCTGTCTTGTTTAACTTGACTTACTGGAATATGAAAGAATTTGGCATGTGTCATACTACTAACACATCATTGTTTTATAGCACCTTGTTACTTGATAGCTTAGCAGGTTTTCAGATTTGTAACCAAGACCCTATTGCCAGGGTACACACCACTGAGCATAGAAGCAATTTTATGAGAAAACCTGTTTCTCAGACAGATGAGCAAAGTCATAAAAGAAATACACGTGACACATCTGATGTCACTGGTGCCACAGGCACCATCACTGGTCTCTTCAGTACTACAATGTCTATCTGGAATAAAGCAGACATTACTACTATCAAAGCACATTCACAGTAGTTTGAAACTGTTATGATCAATGACATCATAACCCCATTATTGCATGGTGTGGATGGCCTTAGGCAGGGAGAAAGATACACTCTAGATAATATGCATGATATTGCTAAGGCATTGACAGATTCTAAAGAGTAGATTAACGTCCTTATTGCACAGAACAATAAGGAAGCAGATAAGCAATACATTGACCGTGAAATATTATGCTCCGCCTAAGGATCATACATTATCACTACCATCAACAATCTCTTCCATGTTCTGGAATCTGAAAGAATCCCTCTCATCATACATAATAGTCTTATCTCTAAATGGTACTGTCCTCAATGCAGATTCCCTAACTGTGTTGCCATGTGTATGCTACACTCTCTTACAATTCCTGTTGCTACTGCTAGAATTTAGGATTTGTGGCCAGGCACCCCAATACTGATCCTTGCTTTACTTCTAAGAAATATTCTATTAAGGATACTATGTGTATATCTTTTACTGTCTCTTTACCATTTTTTGATCCTACTACAGCTATATTTGATAAACTAGCATCCGTACACTCCATTGGGCACCTTGATGATGACATCTACAGAGAACACCTCGACTTGCCTCCTCTTCTGGTTTTCCATCCTCTTCTGGATGCATGGATCTCACCACACATGGGACTGCTGTGCAAAGAAAGGGTATATTTATTTGTGTTGATGTGATGTATTTGACGTTATTAAACCTGTATGTGGATATTCCCCAGACAATATCGATTGGTCCTTTTCCATGGACAATGACATCATCACCAATGGCACAGAATACCAGGACTCAACATCTGCTCCAGACGAGTATCAATTATACCAGTCTTACAGGAAGGAGGTTCATCACCTGTCAACATGGATTTCAAAACAGACTTGTACTTGCCCAGTACAGTTACAAAAATGTAGACTACCTACTGTTAAAATGCAATATAATTTGGATGGTGAATTTTGTGTGGTAACTAATTTTAAGCAATTTACATATGGAGATAAGACATGCACTATTAATCAAACTTTTGCTTTGTCCTTCATTAGACAGCTATTATTGGGCACACAGTTATTACCCCCATTCCCCTTGTGAAACCTGATATTATTGATGGTAACTTCTGATTATCGGCTTACTCTTTCAGAGTACTTACCTTATTTTAATGTACACATTGATCTCTTGACTTTAACTCTGAAGTTATTTTCAGACAGGAAAGACACCAATCTCATCCACATCAGCAATAATATATCCAAAGCAAATGAAACAGTATTTGACCTTATTAATGATGATGATTTTAATAGTGCACATACTAACACTTGGTTAGAGATTAACTTAAAAGATTTTGTTATTGTACAAACATTTTTGATCTTTTTCCTTACCATTATGCTTTACTGCCTCTGGCGCACACTCTGCCAACACCGTGAGCAGCTGGAGTTCCTTTACAAGGCCCGCGCATCAGGTCTGTAACTGATACCTGCTCTCTCTCTACTTCCCTACTTTTGCTTGTATTGCCCGTTCTGAGGAAACAAGGGGGGGATGTTACATGAGGTCCTTGCACTCTAATTGGTACCCCCAGAGGTACACCATAGACAGCTAGCATTTATATATATATTATACTAACATATAGGGCTAAAGGCATCTACTGTATAAGAGTTGATGTCAGTATATGTATGCATATGATGGCTACACATTTTACTTTCTAATATACACATGCATTTCTTGCTTACAAGATGCCAGGACACCTGTGTCCTTGTAGTGTTATGATATATGAGTCAGCATTGCCATCTTCTAATAATTTGTATTACTACATGGCTATGTACAAACTGTACTTCTTTGTTTCCACAAAGTGATAACTATAACAAAATTGTATAATGTTATCAAGGACTGTGGAGGCACCTCTAATTTAGCCAATAGGGCTCATCTCTGTAACTAGAAATGTTTCTGTCTTATGGTAACCATGGTAATTATCTTAGGTATATAATGTAAGACATTATGTCTTCTACCTCGGAGATCCCAGGAGACACGGAGATTCCTCGAGGTATAGGGAACGATTAGCATTGGCTCCCAGTTCCTAATGGTAAGAACTGCTTAGGGCAACTGTGATTTTCCTTTTGGTAGTAATAAACAAACTTTATTACTGTTATGCAATGTGTCTGTGATTCCTTGCATTCCCATTATTGCCAAGAACATAAGCATGAGGTTTAGACCTCCTGACACTAACCTATTCAGGCACAGAGATGGGCAACCCAGAGTCTAAGGTGTAACCCCCTTCCCATTCAAAATTTGTATGACACTATGTCCCAGTAGTAGTTCAGACACAGAGATTGGCAACACAGAGTGTGAGACGTGGGTGACACCCCCCCTTCAAAATATGTACAGCACTATAAGCCCCCTCTCAAAATTAGTGAGGCACTATAATCTTCAGAGTCCTCCTATTCTGTCTGCTCCCCTTATTCTTAATTTTCTTATTTATTTATTAAAAAATATTTTACAAAAAGTTTGTTTGTTGGCTGCTGTACACTAGTGAAATTTCTTTACACATTTTTAAATTCTGTTGATTTTGCAAGAAAAACAGACTGAAACCAATTCCTAATGTAATTCATCACTGATTATATATATATATATATATATATATATATTATTATTGTTGCTGGACGATTTCATGGAGACTGTGCCTGTCTCATGTCACTGCAGACTGCAGGCCATGCTTTTTGCATTACCCCAACACCTTTCCCATTTCCTTTTCTTTTTCTAAAAGTTTAGAAATCATCTCCACTCTGCTGCTGTTGTCTACTGTTGAATTAATTGGTCTCTCTCTCTCTCTCTCTCTCTCTCTCTCTCTCTCTTTCTGACTAGCAGAAAAACATTTCCAACTTTTTTTTTATTGTGGAGTACTCTGCAATATCTGCACTTTGCTGTTGAATTTGTTGGTCTCTCTGTACCACTCTCCCACTCTCTGTCTCTGAATAAGTTTCATCTTTTTTTTTATTTTATTGTGAACTAGAGTTTACACACACACACACACACGAACATATGAACATATGCAATTGCCAGCAGGTACTGGCCAATTGGTCTGTCTAGTCTGCTTAAGTGTGTAGCACTTCAGTCCATTAGACTGCAGCTGCCCTTCCTCCCTCATATGCACCCTCATATCCTGCCCCCTTCTGGTTTGTACCCTCCCCTTGAATCTATCTCACGCCCTCTTGAATCCCACAAAAGTCTGCAGTGATACAACTTCCTCTGGCAGAGCGTTCCACCCTGCCACCACCCTTTCTGTGAAATAGTGCCTCTTCAGTTCCCTCTTGAACCTGCCCCTTCCAACTTCATAGATTGTCCCCTGATTTCCCTTCCTCCCTTTAGATTGAACATACACCTGGTGTCTACTCTGTTCAAACCCTTCAGGTACTTGAAGGTCTCAATCACATCTCCTTTCTTTCCTCGAGGGCATACATATTGATCTCTCTCTCAGTCTCTCATATTATGATCTGTCCCCCAAATCCAGGATCATTTTTGCTGCCCTGCGCTGTACCCCCTCCAGTAGTTTGATGTCCCTTTTCAAGTAGGGGCACTAAAATTGCCTGCAGTACTCTTGGTGCAGTCTCATCAGGGACCTGTACAAGGGCAAGATGACCTCCCCACTATTAGAAGTAATCTTTCTTGCTATGCACCCTAGCATCCTGTTTGCCTTCACTGCTGCCTTCTTGCACTGAGCAGAGTGGTTCATCTCCCTGGTTACAAGCAGTCCCAGATCCTTCTCCTCCTTGGATTTTGTTACCGGGACACGCTACAGCCAATAATTGTGTCCTGGGTTCTTGCCTCCAAAATGTATCACTTTGCACTTCTTGGCATTGAAACCAAGCTGCCAAGTGTGAGACCATTCCTCCAGTTTTGCCAAATCTTCCTGAAGTACTTTTGATCCCCCCCATCTACCTCAGCACAAATCTTTGTGTCATCTGAGAATAGATTGATCTTGCTCTTAATCCCTACTGAATGTCATCAATGAAAATGTTAAACAGAGCTGGTCCCGGCACCAATCCCCTGTGGTACATCACTTGTTACTGCCCTGGGCTGAGATGACCCCCCATACTACTACCTTCTACTGTGTACCCTGCATCCAGTTCTCGACCCATCTAACCAGTTTCTTCCCTGCTCCCAGACTCCTCAACTTGCAGGTCAGTCTACCATGTGGCCCACTTGCACACACACACACACACACACACACACACACACACACACACACACACACACACACACACACACATACACATATATATACACACCTGTCTCCTTTCAATGCAACCCCCCAAATGAGCTGGATACATTGTTTCCTACAGGATGTCCTGTGGTGGCTGACACACAATATTGGCTGGAATATGAGTCAATCACAGAAAAGAGACCCTGATTGGTTGGCTTCCTTCAGTACCTCAGTATCAAGCGTTTTTGCTTTGTAGGCATGTGATGGTCCTGGGACTTAGGAGTATTTGGTAGAGATCAGAAAGAGAGTTTTTTTTTTATTTCAGTACACTTCTGTGTCCCATGCCACTAAGTACCAGACCAGACCACACTACTGAACAGGGGCAGTGCTGATCAAGCCATGATAGACTCTGTTTTCTCAATAAGAGCGGAGTCAGCCTGGTCTAGGGAGGTTTGGAAGTGTGGCAGAGCTCATCCGCCAATCCCTACTTCAGATTATTAAAATTTTGCACAAGCATAACTCCTCAATATGTTGCATAGTCACACTGAATTCAAAGAATATGCCTGCAGTTCAGTAGGTGGGAGCAACCAACCACACCTCCCTTCCTGAATTATTTAAGTCAGCTTCCTCCAGCCTCACTCAAAAGCATTGTTTCCTAGCCCTGCCATCCTCCCCTCCTCCTCCAGCAGCATGCCTGTCTCCCTGGGTCTCCTTCCAAAGGTATTGTTAGTCTAATGGTCTTATTGTATGTTCCACGGCACCTCCAAGAGTGGAAACTTCCTTGAGAAGGTTCCTTTGCCTTAACAGTACCCCTACAGGGTGATAGTTTCCCATGGGACAGTGAGTTCAAATGGCCAAAGTCTCCATCTATAACAGTCAACAACACATTCATTCGAATACCCTCAGACTATCAACAATGTTGCACAAGCATAACTCCTCACTAAGTTGTGTACACCCACTGAACCAATTATCAGAGACAAACTGAACAGACTGGCTAAGCCAGTGGTCCTTATCTACCATTAAATTCTATGTTTATAGATTTTGTGTGTGTGTGTGAAAAACAGATGCATGAAAGAAATCCATATTATCCTTTGCCTTCAGCATGTTTCTGTCACTGTTTGTTACAAAGATACAAACCTTCAGATAATGAGGATGTGCCCAAATGTCTGTCACTGATAGGAAGATGTTCAGAATGTATTTTCCACTGTGCTTCTCCTCCATTACTGAGATTTGAGTACTGAAATGTTCTCTTCTTGCTGTGCCTCTATAATGCTGTCTTCTTTAATATAACTTCTGCTGGGGCAGGGGATGGTGGAGGTGGAACAGGGATTGGTGGTGGTGATTGATTCAGACAGCCAAATGAGCAGTGAGACTCAGACAGCTTTTATTTCCATTACTGTCCTAGATATCATTTGTGAAATGCACTTACATATCCCCCTCCATCTGGCTGATTCAGAAATATCACCATCTGCATGCATACTGTCTCATAAATAGTGGGTGGATCATTCTGAGAAAATCTGAACATGAAACATGATAGAATGTGGTATTTGTACTTCATATCAGATGACAGCTATTGAAAGCCAATGTCTTGTACAGTAGAGCCTGCAAAAGTGTAACATTATACTGCAGCATACTGCAGTAGAGTCACTGCAATAAACAAGGCACTTTCCATGGCAGTTAATGCCTTGTGTCATGCAATAACTCAAGACACTGTATTAGGTCCTGGATCACGTCCATGTACTATGGAAAAAGGCTGAAGATCATGGGCCACAGGCTTGAAACAACTGTACTAAACTAATTAGACTAAAGAAAGATGCTTACTTCAGGGAAACCCTAACTAAACACTTGGGGAAATGGTTGGGCGCTCTGGGACAATATCAAACAAATCACTGGGAAGCAGCCCAAGTCCACCCCTTCTCTACTCAGTATTGATGGGACTACCACCTTTGACTCTATGGTCATTGCAAATACATTCAATGAATCTTTCACAGATCTCAGTAGTGTTCTCCGTCAGAACTTTTTTATGGACAACAACTTCACTACTCCTAGCACCCTCCCCTCCCCCTTCAAACATCCGTCATTCAATTTCAAACTATCAAGGTGTGTGAAGCCCGTAAGTACATTAAAAAAGCTATCTCAAAGACCAGAGTTAGTGGCAACTCTCTGGACCTTAAATTACTGTCCCTTACTTTTGAAGAGGTACTACGCCTGCTAACAAGAATTTTCAACCTCTCTCTCAGTGTCAGTCAGTTCCCTAGCTTATGGAAATCAACTATCATCACCCCAGTACATAAAAGTGGAGACACGTCTATCTAAGGCAACTACCGGCCTATCTCCATACTGCCCCACCCTCTCCAAAGCCTTAGAGCAGATTGTTGCAGACCAGCTTACTGATCACTTGGACAAATATAGCATCTTGTGTCCTCAGCAACATGGGTTCCGGCAAGGTTACAGCACATCAACTGCCCTCCTGGAATTTACTGGAGTCCTCCACAACTCATTGGACAAAGGCCAACTAACAGGGGCAGCTTTTATTGACTTGACCAAAGTCTTTGATACAGTTCACCATGGCCTGTTAATGGAATAGATGCTACTTGCAGGTCTCTCCCATGACTCTACTGCCTGGTTCAAAAGTTACCTGGAAAATCACTCTCAAACAATAAAAATCTCTGGTCTACTCTCCAACTCTAAACCTGTCCTCTCAGGGGTCCCCCAAGGATCTATCCTGGTCCCTCTACTTTTCAGCCTTTTTCTGAACTCCCTTCCACTTTCCTGCCCTGAACAAATCATCCTCTACGCTGATGACGCTGTACTACTCACCTCTCACAAAGATCCACAAACCCTTCAACACAACTTACAGCTAGGATTCACTGCCATCGAGAATTGGTTCACTGACCACAAACTGGTTCTAAACCACAAAAAACAAGTTGATTCTCTTCTGCAGCTCCCAAAACAAGCATAGGTCTCACCCCTTGGTCATTTCTACAGGCCTCGGTACTACCCTGGAACAGGTGGCATCCTTTAAATACCTTGGAATCACACTTGACCTAACCTATCCTATGGGGCTACACATTGATAATGTTGCCAGGCTGCCAACTCACACATTGGTATACTTCTACGGAATACACAACACCTCACCCTCGATGCCCTTAAGGTGGCTGTTCTTAGCTCGGTTGTCTCCATCATTGACTACGGCCTCATTATTTATGGCTCTGCACCAGCTACTGCTCTCAAACATATTGTGACCTCCTTAAACAAGGCTTGTCAGCTCATCACTGGAGCCCATCGACTCACATATACTTGTGAACTATATGCCCAAATGGGGTGGCTACAACTTGCCAATCGCATAAAGTACCAGACCCTGATGACAAAAAAATAACCTTAGGCCTTGCTCCCCCTGGTGTCCGAGCTCTTCTGTGCCCCAGTTTAAATCCACGCAACACCAGAGGGGCCGAACATCAGCTACTTCAGGTTCCCCATTGTCGCACCGCACAGGGCCAACGTTCTTTTGCTCACCGTGCTCCCAGCTGGATGAATGCCATTAGTTCTGACATCCCCCCACCACCACCGTGGGTATGTTCAAAACCAGACTACGCCACCTTCTAGCTGCCTCCAGCTCCTGTGACTGCCACCCATAACTGGTCCAATCCACTAGCACCTCTCTCTGCAGTCCTCTTGATAATGCCATTGTGCTGCACTAGTCTCTTCCTCTGTGTGTGTGTCCCCGTCATTTCTCTCACTCACCATCTTTTCCCCTAGCTGCCCTCTCTGGGCAACCCCCTGTTATTCCTCCTAGTTGTTGCAGCTTTGTGATCACTGACTTATGTACTTGATTTATGTAAATTGCTGCAGTTCTGCTGATTTTTATGTATGTACCATTTCTGACGTGGAACCTTTGTTAAAGATCCTCAGCTCAAAGGTATTTGTAATCGTAGACTTACACAAATAAATAAATAAATAAATATCAATTACTTTCCCAGATATCATTTGTGAAATGCACTTATATGTCCCTCTCCATCTGGCTGAATAAGAAATATCACCATCTGCATGCATACTGTCTCATAAATAGTAGGTGGATCATTCTGAGAAAATCTGAACATGAAACATGATAGAATGTGGTATTTGTACTTCATATCAGATGACAGCTATTGAAAGCCAATGTCTTGTACAGTGGAGCATGCAAGAGTGTAACATTATATTGCAGCATACTGCAGTAGAGTCACTGCAATAAACAAGGCACTTTCCATGGCAGTTAATGCCTTGTGTCATGCAATAACTCAAGACACTGTATTGGGTCCTGGATCACGTCCATGTACTATGGAAAAGGGCTGAAGATCATGGGCCATCTTCCTCCATTGATGGAGACACTACACATCAGTAGCAGAGGTTGCATTAATTTACTTTTTTTTTTCCTTTGGCCACTGGCTGTTCATCTTTAGTGTGCCCTGTGACTCAGCCCCCATCTCCTAGGACTTACCTAACCTCCAGAGTACACCCTGGCTTAGACCCCAGAGTTGGGATATTGGGGAGGGGTGCTCCCCAAAGAAAGACTGGTTTGTGATCTGGGGGAGTGCCTCAATTAGCTGTGTGGGGTCTGGCAGAGGGTGTACATCCTCCTGCTCAGCCATGCTGAGCCAGTGATTTTTGTGTATGCAGACCCCTAGGTAGGCATGGTGTACAATGACATGGTGGCACACTAAGTGCTGGATGTGTAGCATGCCTCCTGAAATATTTGAGCAATGGCTGTCAAACCACCAGTCTCCACCAGGGGTCTTCCAAGTGCTGGATGATTCCCACCCTCCCTCTGGAGGAAGAGAGCAGTCTTAGGAATGTTCGATCTTCCTCCCCTTTGCTGACCCTCTGAATCCCTGGGCTTGCTTCTGAACCTAGGACATCAACGCTGTGAACAGAAACTGAACTATTTTGCTGGCAGGCCAGCACATTCCTTTACTTCAAAGCAGATACAGCTTCTAGCAGCCTTGCCAGCTAGACAGATAACATATCTTGAAGTGACTTATTTTCTTCAAAGTATTTAAAAAATACAAATGATACATTTAACTATGATATGGCATCTTAAGAATGAATGTTTAATACTTTTGATGACCTGATTTATGTGTTTGTGAAACATTTAGAAATACAATTTTAGGCAAGAACCATTATCTCCTAAATTACAGTGGTGCTCACTGCCAGGTTCTTTCTTGTTTAGTTACATTATGATAGCATTGCGAAGATGCTCTTGGTGATAACTAGACACAATGACTGGAAAAAGCATTTCCATGAAACTATTAAAAGTAGTATCCCTGCTCACTCTTGCCAGCTCATGGCCAAAGGTGCTGATTGACATGGCTAGAAAAGGAACCTGACACTGAGTGCCACTGTATAATAGTTACATGTATCAAGCTCATACTTTTCAGATACCAAGGGCTTGATTTTCAAAGGGTTAGTAATGACACAAGGTGCTTGCATCAAACAGACATGAATCAAGGGGCACAGTGCACCACAATTTGCATTATTCCAGATTTTCAAATGCAACTTGCATCCAAATAGGGTCTGCCTGTGCCACTCTGACATGAGCGGGGCTTGTGCCGATTTTACAGCTATGCCATGGTAGATGGCATTGTGTGCCATTGGTCTAACAGACCATCTGCAGTTGGGGATGGGGTTGGGAGGAAGGTAGATTAGTGTACAACATGTAGCTGGAGCAAATGGACACAGATAGCAACACTGCTCTGCAACTGTAAATTACAACTGCGAGGCACTCATCGAAGCTGCAGCTGTGTCTGGTACTGTGCAAAGGTACAGGTGACTATGTACTGCACAGCATGGGTTTGTGTATAGATGCCTATCAACAGACAGACAGACTGGGTAGTGGCAGTCATGGTGGAGCAGCAGTCTGCTGCATGTCATCTGTGGAGGCACCACTGACACAGGCCACGCCAGTAGTCACTTGTGATGCCTCTCATTATTGGATGCATTATGGCAGGGTGAGGTCTGGTTGACCTACTGGTACAGCTAGTGGCACACAGTGGGAAGATGACAATAGATGGCAGTTTCAACATGTTACTGAAATCTGATAATTGTCAGACTGCTTATGGTACATTGTAGAGCCTGTCCATCTACATGTAGCCCCTCTCACCCCTGTGTAGAAGGATGGAAGTATGATAGTTGGGCAATGCATCGGTAAAAGTCTGAGGGTGATGTCTCTGCCAGATATGGCACTACAAAGCAAGGTAACTTCTGACATACATGCCGTGCACTGTCAAAAGAGTACTGTACAAGCCCTGATGGGTTGTGAGACAGTGAGGACTGCCACTGCATGTTGTGTCCATATGCTCACAGAATCTATTCTGAATGCAATGGCAGGATGTCCAATACATGCACAGCATGGGTGACTGGTACACAGCCATGGATATTCCACACATGTACTGTGGCCATGCACATGCTGTTGCAACTGTCCATGGCAGTCCCAATGAACCACTGCCCCTGGCAAAATGCTAGAGGGTGTATATACATTTGCAGTTGTCAGGGTCTCACCTAGACACTAGACAGAGCACCACAGTAGCTTGAGGTGATGCCTTCATCTATGACTGCTGCAGCAGTAGAGTTGCCACTGCATGGGGTGCACATAGCATTCACTGTACTTTACAGTGTCCTCCACTGGGGAGTGTGCCACCCAATATAGGGTGTGTCTCAGCCCACAGGAGTGCCTAGCAACATGAATTGGTTCCTGAGATCTGTGCACCACCACTGGCTGGTGGTGGGTCCTGTGCTGCCTGGCATACCTGTCTGATCTGACAGTCAGCATTCTGACTGGGACAGAATTTTGGCAAGGGGGCATGGTGCCCCTTTTCTCTGCTGCTGTTGCTGCCGTGGGCCTCTGTTGACAGCTATTGCCTCTGCAGATTTGTTTGCGTGATGTCACACTCCAGTTTAACAGGTCCAGCATTGTGTGGCAGCATCCAGACATATGCCTGTGTGGCTCAATCATACTGTGTGCTTAGTATGGCTCACTCCCACCATTTCCATACTGCTATGACACCATGGTTCAGGTATGTGTAGTCCTCATCCAGTGTCCACATGGTCCTTCCAAGATCTGGAAGGCAGCCACCCTCAGCTCTTGGGCAAGCATTTTATTTTGCTGTTGACATTTTTCAGCTATCTGGCTCTTCTGGTATTCTTTGGTCCTTACTGGGTCTCCCATGTGTGCTCTATATCATCTTTGCTACGTTAGAGCAGTTCTGCTATTCAGGTGACTGGTTTTGTACCTGCACAGACATGCTGAACTAACCTAGGGTGGCTTTTCCACGGGCAGAGGCTGTCAGTGACTTCCATCAAGCCCCTTTCTTGCATCTTCCCTTTGACACAGCACCTGCTTGTGGCAGCCATGGGGACTTCAGTAGCAGGACCTCTCTTCTACAAAAATCTGGTGCAGGGTCCCTGGTGCACCAGCATTTGCAGCAAATGGCTGTTCGGTGCATATTGATCGATCTTATGGGCCTTTGTAAAATTGGGCCCAATGACTCTTGAAAAGGAGATTTACAAGTTTCTACAAAACATCTTTTAACACTGGACAAAAGGTCTCTTCCAAGATACAAAGACATAATTAATTGATGATCTGCAAGTTTCCTGAATTCCAGCTGAACATAAAGAAAAAAAAGTCTGGATCTTAACATTATACAATATGACAGAGGCTTTAAATACATTTTTTACTGGGGTGTGGTTAAGCCTCCAAAGAAAATAGCTGCTTAGGTCTTCTACTCTCTTCTGTCACAGACCAAAATGCCTTTTAATTCTCAGTGTTTGCTGCCTTATACTATCAGATCTCGAGAGGTGCTCTGATGGCAATACACCCCGATGCTGGCAAGCTGTAAATCCTGTCCTGAAACTGATTAACACAGAGGAATACCATTTTGTTTATATCGTGCAGCTGGCCAATCACAAGGAGCAGAGTTCCGTAGCCTCATACCGAAGTGACCATGTGCAGAGGGATTAATCAGAGCAGTAGAAATATCAGTCAGGGACTTAGCTAATGACTTGACGTTTGGGACTTATACTTTTGCATTAAGTGGCTGGAAGGCTTTACTTACAGGACATACCTTGGTTGATCTGTCCAGAATAAACACCTATTTTTTTTCCTCTGGAGTTACAAATCAAATGCACACAGAAGACTTGTATCCAAACATGGCAACCCCCAGCACGAGAGCCCCTGCCAGCCCAGTGGTGGATTCTTTGGGATGCATCACCCAAATGTAGGAAACTGTGCTCTCGGAGGTGGCTGTTATCAAGACATCTCTGGCAGGAAATACAGAAGCAGTAAAAAATCTTCAGGATTGGATGAACATTTATGAGCAGAGGACGGACTAGCTGGAAAGGCACCAGCATTCCATTATATGGAGAACGGAGAACCATGAGCTGAATCTACAAAAACTGTGGGACTGAGCAGAGGATCAGGAGAATCAGGAGTGCCACAACAATATCAAGATCCTCAGCATCCCCGAAGTAATAAAATGCCCTAGTATGGAAGGATTCCTGAATGACTTCCTTCTCAGGCTATTGGGTAAGGAATGGAGAGGGTCCATAGAGGTGGAGTGGGCACATAGAACAAGGGATAGGCTGCAGCCCTCAGAGCTCCCCCAAGACCCATCACATATTTGCTCTGGTATTAAGTCAAAGAGTGGGTGTTAATGGTAGCCAGGGAGTTAGGAGATCTGTACTAGATTGGAGTTCATACGTCTTTGTAGAGTGACTTCTCTCATGAAACTGCAATGAAGAGGAAATTGTTTGTGCACATAAAAGCCAAATTATGAGACATGGGCTTCAAATACCATTTTAAGGGACTCACTAACCTTTGGATGTTTAAGGATGGTAAAGAATTTTTGGGAACTTCACCACAGGATATAATGAACTGGCTGCACAAA
The DNA here is from genome assembly GCA_016271365.2 of Neoceratodus forsteri. Lineage (NCBI taxonomy): Eukaryota > Metazoa > Chordata > Ceratodontiformes > Ceratodontidae > Neoceratodus > Neoceratodus forsteri. The sequence goes on along the minus strand of CM057458.1, from coordinate 874,443,579 downwards.
ACCTGACCTAACTCCAAGGCAATGACTACAACCCCCAGAAAGCTATGGGATCCACATGCCTGACCAGAGAGGCAGTGGAACAAACAAAATGGTAATTGGCATGCAGGGGAATGTAAACAATCTGACACTGAACACATCAGAATGGCTGCCCACAGTACTAAAATTGCAATCCCCATACAAGACCCCTTGGTAAACTCAAATCAAGGCAATGAAGGGCCAAGACCAGAGGAGCAGCGTAATCCAGACTCCTGCAAATGTCCCCATTTTCAAACACTCAAGACACAGGTCCCAGAGCAGAAACGGATGGGAGAGATCACTTCAATACCCTGTATCACCCCCTGTGAAATTCCTGAGGGGTAATTCTGACAGCAGTGAGGAGCAGCAGAAACAGGGGGCAGGAACCAAAGCTGAAAGCATCCTGGGGACATCAACAAACAACTGGGCTGAGGCATCCGAAGATCTATAGGCAGAAAAAGAAGACATGGATTGTTTCGACATCCAGGTGGGACATGTCCATTCTGGGACATGAACATTTGCTGATGTTGCAGCCACAGTAAGGGCTGATGGAACTAAATACTCCTCGCTATGCTGTATCAGAGGGATGCCTGGACGAAGTGTGAGTAAGACCCACCTGAAGCACTACTATGGTATGTTACATTTTCCTGTGTTACATGTGTTTATTGTCTGAAAGAACTGAAAGGAGTGAAAATAAAAAAGATAAAGGAGGCCCCCCTCATGGCCCATTAGTCAGATGTACTAGGCATTATCGATTGAGGGCTCCCGTCTGCAGTGTTACTTGTGCCGCTCCATGGGTTTTAGTCGTTGGGGAGCACACACACCCTGTAGGTGGTAACCAATCCCTCTCCACGAACATTTGCTGTGTGTAATTTATCTGGATCATTATCTAATCAGTGGATGCACAGCTCCCTCATAAGTGGATGGGCCATAGAAATAAAAGGGGGGCTGAGAGCACCACCCCACTGATGGCAAGTCCACCCCCTAACCTGCCCCAGTAACTTCAGGGGAATAATCCCTACTAAATATCCCCTTTAGGACACCCAGGGTTAGCTGTACTGTTAGTGGGGAGTATAGCCACCCCACCTCATATGTCTACTGTTGGACCCCCCCCCAATAGAAAGCAGTCTGTCTTCAGGAGATGACTGCACAAGGTTGTATAGGCTTGGCCAAGCCTTCTCCTCCCCCCTTCTTTTTCAGGCAGGAGTAGGGACAGTACTTGCAGTTGTTCTGGCACCCCTCCAGAATGAATGGAACACCAGTACCAGGCTGCAGGAGATGCACCTGTATCCTCAAAATATGCCACCCCCTTCATTGGAATGAAACTGAGGCTAACTGTTTATGACAGAATGGCAATGAGAGGGGTGAATCACCAGCTGAAAAACATCCAAACTTTACTCCTACAACTCCATGGTAACAGACAACTAGGGTCACATTAAGATGGCACTTAGATTCAAATCTGAAGGACATCCTACAACCCTTGGCATAGGGTCAGATGCAGAATGGGTATTTTCTATGGGAAGTACTTAACCTCCTCATTAGGTACTAGGCTGGCATAGCTGGGGTGGTCCAGATATAACCACCTTTTCTCTTTTACGCAAACACCTCTAGATACCTTAGTGAATTCACAATCTTCTATTGCTTTACTACACAGCTAAGATTATGTAGTACACATGGAAGTGGGTATGCCCATGTTCAGGTCATGAACCACCACCAGAACTATTGAGGGTTACAAGTTGAAAATAATTGTCAGTACAGAGTATTGCTGCTTTATCTTATTTAAAATTTGACACCACTGTGTTTAGTGCCTGATTTAACTTGTAAGTTGCTCACTTTGTTCTCTTTGCATTCTACATAGGGTCACAGACATCACAGTATGCGGAAATGGTAGCGGTGGCCTGTGCCCTCGAGTTCATCCAGCATGGAACCGAGGATACTATCATTTTTACAGACTCTAACTGGATTTCTTCTTCTCTTACAGAATTTCTCCCTTTCTGGCAGAGGAGCTCCTTTACCTCTTCTGATGGCACTCCAGTGAAACACAAGGAACTGGTAATATACATTCATTCACTGGCACAGAAATTTGCACACAAACTCTGTGTACACAAGGTTAAGTCCTGCTCCGTACATGACCCTATCATGCCTTCAATGACAGTGCTGACACCCTTGCTATGGAAGGTGCCCAAGGGGGGGACACCTGGATGATGGACCATCCAGAGGCGAGAGCAGCTGTGCACATAGCAGCTGTCAGGAAGAAACCTGAACCCTTCTCTCCCTTGGATCTGTCAGCAGCCCAGCATGCTGACTCTGAACTCAAAGATGTGTTCAGATTCCTGGATAAAGGCACTGAGAAGAATTTATCTGCCCATAACCCATACTGAAGGCATGAAGGTAAGTTACACCTGTCACCAGATGACAAGCTCATTTGGTACCAACCAGATGACACTCCCACCAAATTGTGGGTGGTCCCTCATCATCTTAGATCCAAATTTCTGTACCAAGTGCAAGACACCCCCACTGGTGGACACCAGGGTGTGGAAAACACACTCACGAGGTTCAAGACCACAGCACGGTAGCCTGGTGTCACCAAGGACATCAAACAGATCATAGCCAACTGCCTTGTTTGTGCACAGAACAACCCCATCCCTACCAAACGAAACACCAAGCTACTACCACAATGGCACTCTGGCCCTTGGCATGCCCTACAGATCAATTTTGTTCATTCCCTCACCAATACCACTAGAAATAACAAATACAACCTTGTGTTTACTGATCTCTTCTCTAAGTGGGTTGAAGCTTTCCCCACCAAGACATGCACTGCAAAAGCCACTGCCAAAATCCTGGTGGAGCAGATTTTCTCCAGGTGGGTCCTACCTCTTAAGGCAGACTGACAAAAGAACCAGTTGTACAGGTGAGTTGATGAAAGAAGCCCTTGAACTCCCTGGAGTTCATCAGAAGTTCCACATACCACACCACCCATAATCATCAGGTCAAGTAGAGAGGGCCAATAGACAGATTAAGCAACTGCTTTCCAAATTCATTGAGGACAATCCCAAGGATTGGGATTCTCTACTGCCATCACTCCTTACGGCAATTAGGAGCACCCCCTCAGCCACCACCCAGTTGACACCCTTTGAGGTCATGACTGGCAAAAGTATGAGATTACCTGAACACCTGTTGTTTGACCTGCACACCCCCACCGCAGACTGTGTCTCTGTGGACCAATATGTGGAAAAGTTAAGAAAAGACCCAATACACCCTCATTTGTATGCTGCAAACTGCATGGGCAAGGCCCAGCAACAGTCCAAAATTCAATTTGACAAACATGCACAAGAATTGGATTGGCAAGTTGGAGATCAGGTAATGGTTCTCAGATTTGCACATCCAACACATTCTTTCTCCAACAGGTGGGAAGGACCCTACCCAATTGTCAATAAGCTCAGTCCAGCAGTCTATCAAATATGACTCATGCAAAACAACAAATTGACTGAAAAATGGTTACATGCAAACCAGTTGAAACTGTATAAAGGAGTATAATTTATTTTCCTCACCCCATTGGGTGGACTAGTACTAATATGCTAATGTTTGATTTTCCTTTTCAGATACACTGACAAGATGGCTATCTTGTTCCATTTTCTCCACATTTCAGGGGTTATCCCCTGCATCCAAGTCATGGCAAAGCACATCCTTGCTCATCTTGATCCATCTGGAACTACCTGAGAGAGAGTCTCCATCAATGTCCCAGACACTTTGATTACTGTTCAGGAAGGTTCAGATGCCTACCTCACTGCCTCAGTTGTTGCTCCTGATAAATCTACCCTACAAATTGGGTGGCAAACCAAGTATCAAGGACAAATACTCCCCTTGACCAAACTCTCCAAAGGAACCTTCCATGGATGGCCAAATGCAAAAATATCCCCAAATGATAATTTGTCCTTGTACCAGACCTCTCTTAGACATTCTGGTTTACACAATATCACTGCTTTAATTGACCCCTCATATTGTGATTCCCTTTCTAAAGATTCTGCCAGGAAATTTTGTGCTGTACACAATATGGCCTCAGTTGCCATGTTTTTATCTGTGTTATCCCCTACAGAGAAACAATTTTTGGAATGTCCAAAACAAAAGCTTGGTCCTCGTAGTGGCCTCACAGCCACTGCTTTACCTGGCTCATTGATTAACAACTTACAATATATGCATATACCTGTCTTGTTTAACTTGACTTACTGGAATAAGAAAGAATTTGGTATGTGTCATACTACTAACACGTCATTGTTTTATAGTACCTTGTTACTTGATAGCTAAGCAGCTTTTCAGATTTGTAACCAAGACCCTATTGCAGGGGTATACACCACCGAGCATAGAGGCAATTTTAGGAGAAAACTTGTTTCTCAGACAGATGATCAAAGTCATAAAAGAAACACACATTACACATCTGATGTCACTGGTGCCACAGGCATCATCACTGGTCTCTTTGGTACTACAATGTCTATCTGGAATAAAGCAGACATTGCTACTATCAAAGCACATTCACAGAAGTTTGAAACTGTTATTATCAATAACATCATACCCCCATTATTGCATGGTGTGGATGGCCTTAGTCAGGAAGAAAGATACACTCTGTATAATATGCATGATATTGCTAAGGCATTGACTGATTCTAAAGAGAAGATTAATGCCCTTATTGCACAGAACAGTAAGGAAACAGATAAGCAATACACTGACCATGAAATAGTATGCTGCACCGATGGATCATATATTATTACTACCAACATCAATCTCTTCCATGATCTGGAATCCGGAAGAATCCCTGATCTCATACATGATAGACTTATCTTTAAATGGTACTGTCCTCAATGCAGATCCCCTAACTGTGTTGCCATGTGTATGCTACAAACTCTTTCAATTCCTGTTGCTAGTGCTAGGAATTTAGGATTTGTGACCAGGTACCCCAATACTGGTCCTTCCTTTACTTCTAAGAAATGTTCTATAAAGAATACTATGTTAGTATCTTTTACTGTCTCTTTACCAAGTTTTTGATCCTACTACAGCTATATTTGATAAACTAGCATCCGTACACTCCATCGGGCCCTTTGATGATGACATCTACAGAGAACACCTCGACTTGCCTCCTCTTCTGGTTTTACATCCTCTTCTGGATGTGTGGGTCTCACCACACATGGACTGCTGTGTAAAGAAAGTGTATATTTATTTGTGTTGATGTGACGTATTTGATGTTATTAAACCTGTATGTGGATATTCCCCAGACAATATCGATTGGTCCTTTTCAATGGACAATGACATCACCACCAATAGCACAGAATACCAGGACTCAACATCTGCTCCACATGATTCTCGATTATACCAGTCTTACAGGAAGGAGGTTCATCGCCTATCAACACAGATTTCAAAACAGACTTATACTTGCCAAGTACAGTTACAAAAATGGAGACTACCTACTGTTAAAATGCAATATAATTTGGATGGTGAATTTTGTGTGGTAACTAATTTTAAGCAATTTACATATGGAGATAAGACATGCACTATTAATTAATCAAACTTTTGCTTAGTCCCTCATTAGACAGCTATTATTGGGCACACAGTTATTAAACCCATTCCCCCTTGTGGAACCTGATATTATTGATGGTAACCCTGATTATCTGCTTACTCTTTCAGAGTACTTACCTTATTTTAATGTACAGTACACATTGACCCCTTGACTTTAACTCTGAAGTTATTTTCAGACAGGAAAGACACTAATCTCATCCACATCAGCAATAATATATCCAAAGCAAATGAAGCAGTATTTGACCTTATTAATGATGGTGATTTTAATAGTGCACTTACTAACACTTGTTTAGAGATTAACTTTAAAGGTTTTGTTATTATACGAACATTTTTTATCTTTTTCCTTATCATTATGCTTTACTGCCTCTGGCGCACACTCTGACAACACCGTGAGCAGCTGGAGTTCCTTTACAAGGCCCGCGCATCAGGTCTGTAACTGATACCTGCTCTCTCTCTACTTCCCCTACTTTTTGCTTGTTTGCCCGTTCTGAGAAACAAGGGGATGTTACATGAGGTCCTTGCACTCTAATTGGTACCCCCAGAGTTACACTGCAGACAGCTAGCAATTACATATATGTTATACTAACATATAGGGCTAAGGGCATCTACAGTATAAGAGTTGATGTCAGGATATGTATGCATATGATTGCTATGTGCTTTACTTTCTAATATACACATGTATTTCTTGCTTACAAGATGCCAGGACACCTGTGTCCTTGTAGCGTTATGATATATGAGTCGGCATTGCCATCTTCTAATGATTTGTAATACTACATGTCTATGTACAAACTGTACTTCTTTGTTTCTACAAAGTGATGACTATAACAAAATTGTATAATGTTATCTAGGACTGTGGAGCCACCTCTAATTTAGCCAATAGGGTTCATCTCTGTAATTAGAAATGTTTCTGTCTTACAGTAACCATGATAATTATCTTAGGTATATAATGAAATACATTATGTCTTCTACCTCGGAGATCCCAGGAGACACGGAGATTCCTCGAGGTATAGGGAAGGCTTAGCATTGTCTCCCAGTTCTTAATGGTAAGAACTGCTTAGGGCAACTGTGATTTTCCTTTTGGTAGTAATAAACAAACTTTATTACTGTTATGCAATGTGTCTGTGATTCCTTGCATTCCCATTATTGCCAAGAACATAAGCATGAGGTTTAGACCTCCTGACACTAACCTATTCAGGCACAGAGATGGGCAACACAGAGTCTAAGATGTAACCCCCTCCCCATTCAAAATTTGTATGACACTATGTCCTAGTAGTAGTTCAGACACAGAAATGGGCAACACAGAGTGTGAGACATGGGTGACACCCCCCTTCAAAATCTGTACAGCTCTATAAGTCCTCTCTTAAAATTAGTGAGGCAGTATAATCTTCAGAATCCTCCTATTCTGTCTGCTCCCCTTATTCTTAATATCTTTAATATTTATTAAAAATATTTTTCAAAAAGATAATTTGTTGGCTGCTGTACACCGGTGAAATTTCTTTACACTTTTATCAATTCTGTTGATTTTGCAAGAAAAACAGACAAACTAATTCCTAATGTAATTTATCACTACTATATATATATATTTTTTTTTTTAATTTTTTGTTGTTGCTAGATGATTTCATGAGAACTGTGCCTGCCTCATGCCAGTGCAGACTGCAGGCCATGCTTTTTGCATTACCCCTAACACCTTTCCTGTTTCCTTTTCTTTTTCTAAAAGTTTAGAAATCATCTCCACTCTGCTGCTGTTGTCTACTGTTGAATTAATTGGTCTCTCTCTCTCTCTCTCTCTCTCTCTCTCACTAACAGAAAAACGTTTCCAACTTTTTTGTTATTGTAGAGTACTCTGCAATATCTGCACTTTGCTGTTGAATTTGTTGGTCTCTCTCTACCTCTCTCCCACTCGGTCTCTGACTAAACACATTGTTTCAAGTTTCATCCTTTTTTTTTTAAACTGTGAACTGGAGTCCACACACACACACGAACATTCGAACATTATGTGAAATTGTGCCAGCAGGTACAGGCCATTTGGTCTGTCTAGTCTGCTTAGGTGTGCAGCACTTCAGTCAATTAGACTGAACCTGCCCTCCCTCTCTCCCTCATATGCCCCTTCATGTCCTGCCCCCTTCTGGTTTGTACCCTCCCCTTGAATCTATCTCACCCTCTCTTGAATCCCACAACACTCTGCGGTGATACAACTTCCTCTGGCAGAGTGTTCCACCCTGCCACCATCCTTTCTGTGAAATAGTGCCTCTTTAGCTCCCTCTTGAACCTGCCCCCTTCCAACTTCATGGATTGTCCTCCGATTTCCCTTCCTCCCTTTAGATTGAACATATACTTGGTGTCTACTCTGTTCAAACTCTTCAGGTACATGAAGGTGTCAATTATATCTCCCGTCTCCTTTCTTTCCGCCAGGGCATACATATTGAGCTCTTTCAGTCTCTCATCTTATGGACTGCCCCCAAACCCAGGATCATTTTTTTTGCCCTGCGCTGTACCACCTCCAGTAGTTTGATGTCTCTTTTCAAGTAGGGGCACTAGAATTGCCTGCGGTACTCTTGGTGCTGTCTCACCAGAGACCTGTACAAGGGCAAGATGACCTCCCCACTATTAGAAGTAATCTTTCTTGCTATGCACCCTAGCATCCTGTTTGCCTTCACTGCTGCCTTCCTCCACTGAGCAGAGTGGTTCATCTCCCTGGTTACAAGCACTTCCAGATCCTTCTTCTCCTTGGATTTTGTTACCCGGACACGCTTCAGCCAATAATTGTTTCCTCTGTTCTTGCCTGCAAAATGTATTACTTTGCACTTCTTGGCATTGAAACCAAGCTGCCAAGTGTGACACCATTCCTCCAGTTTTGCCAAATCCTCCTGACGTACTTTTGCTCCCTCCCCATCTACCTCGGTGCAAATCTTTGTGTCATCTGAGAAGAGACTGATCTTGCTCTTAATCCCTTCTGCAATGTCATCAATGAAAACGTTAAACAGAACTGGACCCAGCATTGAGCCTTGTGGTACATCACTTGTTACTGCCCTGGGCTCAGATGCCTCCTCCACACTAGTACCTTCTACTGTCTACCCTGCAGCCAGTTCTCAACCCTTCTAACCAGTTTCCCCCCTGTTCCCAGACTCCTCAACTTGCAGGTCAGTCTACCATGTGGCACACACACACACACACACACACACACACACACACCCGTCTCCTTTCAGTGCAAACCCCCAAATGAGCTGGATACATTGTTTCCTACAGGATGTCCTGTGGTGGCTGACACACAGGATTGGCTGGAACATGAGTCAATCACAGAAAAGAGACCCTAATTGGTTGGCACCCTTCAGTACCCCAGTATCAAGAGTTTCTGCTTTGTAGGCATGTGATGGTCCAGGGACTTAGGAGTATTTGGTAGAGATCAGAAAAAGAGTTTTTTTTTATTTCTGTACACTTCTGTGTCCCATGCCACTAAGTACTGGAACGGACCACACTACTGAACAAGGTCAATGCCGGTCAAGCCATGATAGACTCATTTTTCTCAATCAGAGCTGAGTCAGCTTAGTCTAGGGAGGTTTGGAAGTGTGGCAGAGCTCATCCGCCAATCCCTACTTCAGATCATTAAAAAAGTTGTGCAAGCATAACTCCTCAATATGTTGCATACTCACACTGAATTCAAAGGCTATGCCTGAAGTTCAGTGGGTGGGAGCAACCAACCACACCTCCCTTCCTGAATCATTTAAGTCAGCTTCCTCCAGCCTCACTCCAAAGCATTGTTTCCTACCCTGCCCAGTGGCAGAGCCAGGGGGGGCTGTGGGGCAGTCACCCCTCCTGTCTGCCCAAGTGTGAGTAGTGGCACCCCACCGCCATCTTTATTCACTGTTTAGTGCCCATTGTGGAGCCTGTGATTGACTGAATGGCCCTCCCTGGCTCCCAAATGCTCCCAAACCTGACTCCACCACTGGCCCCTACCATCCCCCCCCCCTCCAGCAGCATGCCTGTCTCCCTGGGGCTCCTTCCAAAGGTACTGTTAGTCTAATGGAATTATTGTATGTTCCACAGCACCTCCAGGAGTGGAAACTTCCTTGAGAAGGTTCCTTTGCCTTAACAGTACCCCTACAGGGTGATAGTTTCCCATGGGACAGTGAGTTCAAATGGCCAAAGTATCCATCTATAACAGTCAACAACACATTCATTCGAATACCCTCGGACTATCAACAATGTTGCACAAGCATAATTCCTCACTAAGTTGTGTACACCCACTGAACCAATTATCAGAGACAAACTGAACAGACTGGCTGAGCCAAGTGGTCCTTATCTACCATTAAATTCTATGTTTATAGATTTTGTGTGTGCGTGAAAAACAGATGCATGAAAGAAATCCATATTATCCTTTGCCTTCAGCATGTTTCTGTCACTGTTTGTTACAAAGATGCAAACCTTCAGATAATGAGGATGCGCCCAAATGTCTGTTACTGATAGGAAGATGTTCAGAATGTGTTTTCCACTGTGCTTCTGCTGCATTACTGAGATTTGAGTACTGAAATGTTCTCTTCTTGCTGTGCCTCTGTAATGCTGTGTTCTTTTTTATATAACTTTTGCTGGGGCAGGGGATGGTGGAGGTGGAACAGGGATTGGTGGTGGTGATTGATTCAGACAACCAAATGAGCAGTGAGACTCAGACAGCTTTTATTTCCATTACCCTCCTAGATATCATTTGTGAAATGCACTTACATGTCCCCCTCCATCTGACTGATTCAGAAATATCACCATCTGCATGCATACTGTCTAATAAATAGTGGGTGGATCATTCTGAGAAAATCTGAATATGAAATATGATAGAATGTGGTATTTGTACTTCATATCAGATGACAGCTATTGAAAGCCAATGTCTTGTACAGTGGAGCCTGCAAAAGTGTAACATTATACTGCAGCATACTGCACTAGAGTCACTGCAATAAACAAGGCACTTTCCATGGCAGTTAACACCTTGTGTCATGCAATAACTCAAGACACTGTATTGGGTCCTGGATCACTTCCATGTACTATGGAAAAAGGCTGAAGATCATGGGCCATCTTCTACCCAATGAGCTGTGTCATTCACATGGAACTTGGGTTAGCAGCCAACAGTTTTGTTTGGGCACTGTCATTTCTTTTTTTGCAACAATATTCATCAGCAATGCTGGTGCTACATCCACAGGCACTGTTTGAGTTGTGGCAGTAGTGAAGATTTAGCTCATCATGAAGCAGTGCCAGTACCTGGGAATGTAACAGTTGTCTCAGGCTACTGTTATGGTTGCTGTATTACTTGAATGAGCCATCTTATTGTACCACTTTCCATACTTAACTGCCTTTATTCTGCTGGTCCAGCTTACCTGAGTGGGGGTTAGGAATAGTGATGGTTGTTAGGAGGCTGTCATGTTCACGTTTCAGTACAAATGATCATCCATAACACAATTTCCCAAAACAGACTGACCACAATTGAGTTTTCTAGCACACTGACAGCAATAGGATTTCTGGTGTCATCTGAAGAATATTTCCATAAAACAGAGGATTTAGGTATAGCTTTCTGGTGTGAGGGTGTGAGGGTGTGAGTGTGTGAGTGTGAGAGAGTGTGTGAGTGTGTGAGAGTGTGTGTGGGGACTTCCTGTTGAACTGGGCAGTGACAGCAAGATTTTTTTTCTTTCTGGGCATTGAAGAATGAAGTTAATAGGAATGGGCAAGCATAGCAGTAGCAAGTGTTACAGTACTAAGTTCAAAAAAGTAATGTTCTGTGCAGCAGTAGAAAAGGAATATATTATCTAGCTTGTTTTTCTGGACAGAGACCAATGAAGGAGACACTAAGCATCAGTAACAGAGGTTGCATTAATTTACTTTTTTTTTTTCATTTGGCCACTGGCTGTTCATCTTTAGTGTGCCCTGTGACTCAGCCCCCATCTCCTAGGACTTACCTAATCTCCAGAGCAGACCCTGGCTTAGACCCCAGAGTGGGGCCATTGGGGAGGGTTGCTCCCCAAAGAAAGACTGGTTTGTGATCTGGGGGAGTGCCTCAATTAGCTGTGTGGGGTCTGGCACAGGGTGGATATCCTGCTCAGCCATGCTGAACCAGTGATTTTTGTGGATGCTGACCCCTAGGGAGGCATGGTGTGCAATGACATGGTGGCGCACTAAGTGCTGGATGTCTAGCACGCCTCCTGAAACATTTGAGCACTGGCTGTCAAACCACCGGTCTCCACCAGGGGTCTGTCAAGTGCTGGATGATTCCCAACCTCCCCCTGGAGGAAGAGAGCAGTCTTAGGGATGTTCGATCTTCCTCCCCTTGACTGACCCTCTGAATCCCTGGGCCTGACTCCGAACCCAGAACATCAACGTTGTGAGCAGAGACTCAACTATTTTGCTGGTAGGCAAGCACATTCATTTACTTCAAAGCTGACACAGCTTCTAGCAGCCTTGCCAGCTAGACAGATAACATATCTTGAAGTGACCTATTTTCTTCAAAGTATTTTAAAAACACAAATGATACGTTTAGCTATGATATGGCATCTTAAGAATGAATATTTAATACTTTTGATGACCTGATTTATGTGTTTGTGAAACATTTAGAAATATAATTTTAGGCAAGAACCATTATCTCCTAAATTACAGTGGTGCTCACTGTCAGGTTCTTTCTTGTTTAGTTATGTTATGATAGCATTGCCAAGATGCTTTTGGTGATAACTAGACACAATGACTGGAAAAAACATTGCCATGAAAGAATTAAAAGTAGTATCCCTGCTCACCCTTGCCAGCACATGGCCAAAGGTGCTGATTGACATGGCTAGAAAAGGAACCTGACACTGAGTGCCACTGTATAATAGTTACATGTATCAAGCTCATACCTTTTTAGATACCAAGGGCTTTATTTTCAAAGGGTTAGTAATGACACAAGGTGCTTGCATCAAACAGACATGAATCAAGGGGCACAGTGCACCACAATGTGCATTATTCCAAATTTTCGAACGCAACTTGCATACAAATAGGGGCAGCCTGTGCCACTCTGGCATGAGCAGGGCTTGCGACCATTCTACAGCTATGCCATGGTAGATGGCATTGTGTGCCACTGGTCTAACAGACCATCGGCAATTGGGGAAGGGGTTGGGAGGAAGGTAGATTAGTGTACAACATGCAGCTAGAGAAAATGGATACAGATAGCAGCACTGCTCTGCAGGTGTACATTACACCAGGGAGGCACTCAAAGCCGCAGCTGTGTCTGGTACTGTGCAAAGGTACGGGTGACTATGTACTGCACAGCACTGGTTTGTGTATAAATGCCTATCGACAGACAGACAGAGTGGGCAGTGGCAGTCATGGTGGAGCAGCAGCCAGCTGCATGTCATCTGTGGAGGCACCACTTACACAGGCCACGCCAGTAGTCACTTGTGATGCTTCACATTGTTGGATGTGTTATGGCAGGGTGAGGTCTGGTTGCCCTACTGGCACAGCTACTGGCACACTGAGGGAAGATGGCAATAGGTGGCAGTTACAACACGTTACTGACATCTGACAGTTGTCAGATTGCTTATGGTACATTGTAGAGCCTGTCCATCTACATGCAGCCCCCCTCACCCCAGTGTAGAAGGATGGGTGTATGATAGTTGGGCAATGCATTGGTGAAAGTCTGATGGAGATGTCTCTGCCAGATATGGCACTACAAAGCAAGGTAACTGCTGACATACATGCCATGCACTGTCAAGGGAGTACTATACAAGCCCTGATGGGTTGTGAGACAGTGAGGACTGTCACTGCATGTTGTGTCCATATGCACACAGAATCTATTCTGAATGCAATGGCAGGATGTCCAATACATGCACAGCATGGGTGACCGGTGTACAGCCATGGATATTCCACACATGTACTGTGGCCACGCACATGCTGTTGCAACTGTCCATGGCAGTCCCAATGAACCACTGTCCCTGGCAAAATGCTAGAGGGTGTACATACATTTGCAGTTGTCAGGGTCTCACCTAGACAGGGCACCACAGTAGCTTGAGGTGATGCCTTCATCTATGACAGCTGTAGCAGTAGAGTTGCCACTGCATGGGGTGCACATAGCATTCATTGGACTTAACAGTGTCCTCCACTGGGGAGTGTGCCAACCAGTATAGGGTATGTCTCAGCCCATAGGAGTGCCTAGCAACATGAACAGGTTCTGGAGGTCTGTGCACCACCACTGGCTGGTGGTGGGTCCTGTGCTGCCTGGCATACCCGTCTGATCTGACCGGTCAGCATTCTGACTGGGACAGAATTTTGGCAAGGAGGCATGCTGCCTGGAGCAGCTGTGCCCCTTTTCTCTGCTGCTGTTGCTGCCGTGGGCCTCTGTTGACAGCTATTGCCTCTGCAGATTTGTTTGCCTGATGTCACACTCCAGTCTAACAGGTCCAGCATTGTGTGGCAGCATCCAGACATATGCCTGTGTGGCTCAATCATACTGTGTGCTTAGTATGGCTCACCCCCACCATTTCCATACTGCTATGACACCATGGTTCAGGTATGTGTATTCCTCATCCAGTGTCCACATGGTCCTTCCAAGATCTATAAGGCAGCCACCCTCAGCTCTTGGGCAAGCATTTTATTTTTCTGTTGACATTTTTTCAGCTGTCTGGCTCTTCTGGTTTTCTTTGGTCCTTATTTGGTCTCCCATGTGTGCTCCACATCATCTTTGCTACGCTAGGGCAGTTCTGCTATTCAGGTGACTGGTTTTGTACCTGCGCAGACATGCTGAACTAACCTAGGGTGGCTTTTCCATGGTCAGAGGCTGTTAGTGACTTCCATCAAACCCCTTTCTTGCATCTTCCCTTTGACCCAGCACCTGCTTGTGGCAGCTGTTGGGGGCTTCAGTAGCAGGACCTCTCTTCCACAAAAATCTGGTGCAGGGTCCCTTGTGCACCAGCATTTGCAGCAAACGGCTGTTCTGTGCATCTTGGTCGATCTTATGGGCCTTTGAAAATCAGGCCCAATGACTCTTGAAAAGGAGATTTACAAGTTTCTACAAAACATCTTTTAACACTGGTCAAAAGGTCTCTTCCAAGATACAAAAACTTAATTAACTGATGATCTGCAAGTTTCCTGAATTCCAGCTGAAGATAAAGAAAAGAAAGTTTTGATCTTAACATTTTACAATATGGCAGAGGCTTTAAATATATTTTTTACTGGGGTGTGGTTAAGCCTCCAAAGAAAATAGCTTCTTTGGTCTTTTACTCTCTTCTGTTGCAGACCAAAATGCCTTTTAATTCTTGGTTTTTGCTGCCTTATACTACCAGATCTCAAGAGAGGCTGTGATGGCAATACACCCCAATGCTGACAAGCTGTAAATCCTATCCTGAAATGGATTAACATGGAGGAATACCATTTTGTTTATTTTGTGCAGCGGGCCAATCACAGCGAGCAGAGTTCCCTAGCCTCATACCAAAGTGACCATGTGCAGAGGGATTAATCAGAGCAGGAGAAATACCAGTCAGGGAATTAGCTAATGACTTGACGTTTGGGACTAATACTTTTGTATTAAGTGGCTGGAAGGCTTTACTTACAGGACATACCTTGGTTGATCTGTCCAGAATAAACACCTATTTTTTTTTTCTTCCGGAGTTACAAATCAAATGCACACAGAAGACTTGCATCCAAACATGAAGACCCCCAGCACGAGAGCCCCTGCTAGCCCAGTGGTGGATTCTTTGGGATACATCACCCAAATGTAGGAAACTGTGCTCTCGGAGGTGGCTGGAAATACAGAAGACGTAAAAAATCTTCAGGATTGGATGAACATTTATGAGCAGAGGACAGACTAGCTGGAAAGGCACCAGCACTCCATTATATGGAGAATGGAGAACCATGAGCTGAATCTACAAAAACTGTGGGACTGAGCAGAGGATCAGGAGAATCAGGAGTGCCACAACAATATCAAGATCCTCAGCATCCCGAGTAATAAAATGCCTAGTATGGAAGGATTCCTGAATGACTTCCTTCTCAGGCTATTGGCAAGCAATGGAGAGGCCCATAGAGGTGGAGTGGGCACATAGAACGAGGGATAGGTTGCAGCCCTCAGAGCTCCCCCGAGACCCATCACATATTTGCTCTGGTATTAAGTCAAAGAGTGGGTGTTAATGGTAGCCAGGGAGTTAGGAGATCTGTACTGGAATGGAGTTCATACATCTTTGTAGAGACTTCTCACATGAAACTGCCATGAAGAGGCAATCTTTTGTGCCCATAAAAGCCAAATTATGAGACAAGGGCTTCAAATACAGTTTTAAGGGACTCGCTAACCTTTGGATGTTTAAGGAAGGTAAAGGATGTTTGGGAACTTCACCACAGAATATAATGATCTGGCTGTACAAAACCTGGCCTAACTCCAGGGTAATGACTACAACCCCCAGAAAGCTATGGGACCACATGCCTGACCAGAGAGGCAGTGGAACAAACACAATGGTAATTGGCATGCAGGGAAATGTAAACAATCCGACACTGAACACATCAGAATGGCTGCCCACAGTACTAAAATTGCAATCCCCATACAAGACCCCTTGGTAAACTCAAATCAAGGCAATGAAGGGCCAAGACCAGAGGAGCAGCGTAATCCAGACTCCTGCAAATGTCCCCATTTTCAACACTCAAGACACAGGTCCCAGAGCAGAAACGGATGGGGAGATCACTTCAATACCCTGTATCACCCCCTGTGAAATTCCTGAGGGATAATTTTCTGACAGCAGTGAGGAGCAGCAGAAACAGGGGTCAGGAATCAAAGCTGAAAGCATCCTGTGGACAGCAACAAACAACTGGGCTGAGGCATCCGAAGACCTATAGGCAGAAAAAGAAGACGTGGATTGTTCCGACATCCAGGTGGGACATGTTCATTCTGGGACATGAACATTTGCTGATGTTGCAGCCACAGGCAAGGGCTGATGGAACTAAAAACTCCTCGCTATGTTGTATCAGAGGGATGCCTGGACGAAGTGTGAGTAAGACCCACCTGAAGCACTACTATGGTATGTTACATTTTCCTGTGTTACATGTGTTTATTGTCTGAAAGAACTGAAAGGAGTGAAAATAAAAAAGATAAAGGAGGCCCCCCTCACGGCCCATTATGGAGTGAATCAGACAACTTCACCCCTTGTAGTAGCAAGTCAGATATACGGGGCATTATCGATTGAGGGCTCTCCTTTGCAGTGTTACTTGTGCCGCTCCATGGGTTTTAGTCGTGGGGGAGCATACACACCCTGCAGGTGGTAACCAAGCCCTCTCCATGAACATTTGCTGTGTGTAATTTATCTGGATCATTATCTAATCAATGGATGTACAGCTCCCTCATAAGTGGATGGGCCATAGAGGTAAAAGCGGGCCTGAGAGCGCCACCCCTCTGATGGCAAGTCCACCCCCTAACCTGCCCACAATAGCTGCAGGGGAATAAGCTCTACTACATAACCCCTTTAGGATACCCAGGGTTAGTTGTACTGTTAGTGGGGAGTATAGCCCCCCCACCTCATATGTCCACTGTTGGACCCTCCATAAAAAGCACTCCGTCTCCAGCAGATGACAGCAAAAGGTTGCATAGGCTTGGCCAAGCCTTCTCCTCCCCCTCCTTTTTCACGCAGAAGTAGGGGCAGTACTTGCAGTTGTTCTGGCACCCCTCCAGAGTGAATGGAACACCAGTAGCAGGCTGTAGGAAATGCACCTGTATCCTCAAAATATGCCACCCACCTCATAGGAATGAAACTGAGGCTAACTCTTTATGACAGTATGGCAACGAGAGGGGTGAATCACCAGCTGCAAAACATCTGACCTTTACTCCTACAACTCCATGTTAACAGACAACTAGGGTCACATTAAGACGGCACTTGAACAGCTTCAAATCAGAAGGACATCCTACAACCCTTGGCATAGGGTCAGAGGCTGAATGGGTATTTTCTATCGGAAGTACTTAACCTCTTCATTAAGTACTAGGCTGGCATAGCTGGGGTGGTCCAGATATACCCTCCTTTTCTCTTTTATGCAAACACCTCTAGATATCTTAGTGAATTCACAATCTTCTATTGCTATACTACACAGCTAAGGTTATGTGGTACACCTGGCAGTGGGTATGCCCATTTTCACGTCATGAACCACCACCAGAACTATTGAGGGTTACAAGTTGAAAATAATTGTCAGTACCGAGTATTGCTGCTTTTTCTTATTTAAAATTTGGCACCACTGTGTTTAGTGCCTGATTTAACTTGTAAGTTGCTCACTTTGTTCTCTTTGCATTCTACATAGGGTCATAGACACCCACCAAGGATACCAGCCCACACCCCATCTCTCTTAGGAGTCCCCCCTCTCTTAGGGATCCCCAGCATGACCTGCACAGGAGGCACATCTAGATGCAAGTGACCCCAGGAGCCTGAGGTAAGAGGAACTTGGATGTTAATAGTTGGGGAGTATGTCCAACAACATGCAGCAGGGGTGAAGGTGTGTTTCATGAAATGTGAAGGGTCTCAACCACCAGGTCAAGAAAGCCAAGGTGCTACAACACCTGAACTTTTTGGAGGACAGATATCGCTCTGCTCCATGAGACACACCTCACTGCCAAGACTGTACAATGGCTCTGGAAGAACTGGGTTGGAAAGGTAGTGCATAGCTTTGCATCAGGCAAATTGAGATGGGTTGCTATCTTAATGCATAGGTCATGTTCTTGGGTGGAGGAGTGGGTTAAAGCTGACAGGCAGGGTCAATGGGTAGTTACACATTTGGCATTCTCGGGGGGTAAGGCAGTGATGGTGAACCTATATGCACCAAACCGCGATGAACATGACTTCTTCCCCCAGGTCAGTCAAGCTCTGTCTGAGGTGAAAAGAGAGGATGAAGACACACCTATAATCATGGGTGCGAGTTAATCTAGTGATAGACATATTTCTAGATAAATCTTGCGACACACCTGAAACCCACCCTAGGGCTAAGGATGCACTGTCAGGCCTAAGGGAGAAGTGGGTTATGATAGACTCCTGGAGAAGAGAACCCCACAGGGATGGATTATACCTTCTTTTCAACACTCCATGGATCCCACAGCCACATCGACTTCTGACTTGCAGATGGAAGGCGGCTCAAGGCATCTACATACTAACATTGAACGAATGTTTTTTTTCAGACTATGCCCAGATAGCCATGTAATACCTCCTGATGAGAAACCAGCCATCCTCCCCAAGATGGAGATGTAACCCCCTACTCCTGAAAGATAAGGAGTTCTGTGCATGTCTACAGAAAGAGACTCAGGCTTTTTTCCAGATAAACTCAATGGGGAAAGTTAGAGCAGGGACTGTGCTGGAGGCATTTAAGGCTTTCTTAATGGGCTGCATAATACTGTATATACTGCTTCTCAAAATAGGAAGAGAAAGGAGGAGATGATCAAACTACAACAGAGTTCCCCAAAATAGTAACCCAATATAAGCACACCCCATCCCCCCCCACTGACCTGCTATCCGTGATCACTGGCCTGAAATACAGGATAAATATCATTATGCAATGCAAGGCAGAATGACAGCTGCTTAGGGCAAAGCACAGATTTTGGGGAGTCGGGTGACAGGGGGTTATGCAGCAATTTTATCAAGCCCCTTGCACTTCCAGGACCCCCCCCAGGGTCCCCCCCAGACCTTGACACACTAGCTTTCCTCAGCTCTATCACACTCCCGCACTTGAACTTCGTGTACAAAAATTAGAGGAACCCTTATCCCTAGCAGAACTGAAAGAGGCGCACCATCAGCTGTCAAAGGGGAAAGCTCCAGGAGTAGATGGCATGTCAGCTGAGCTATACCAGATGCTCTCAGAAGAGAGTTCATCTGCCCTACTAGCCACACTGAAGGAGGCAAATGAACAAAGAGACCTCCCTCTGACACTGAAAGAGACCATTATCACCCTGATACGCAAAAAGTCCTCTGATCCACTGGACTGTTCTAACTTCTGCCCTATTTCTCCGATATTGGTGGATACCAAGGTTATGGTTAAAGTATTATCCAACAGGCTTGAGACAGTACTTTCATCTCTAATACACCCCTCCCAAGCAGGATTTAGTAAGAGCAAAACAGGGGCAGACAACATTCGAGCGGTCCTTAACCTTAAATGGCATGCTCAACACACCACCACACCTGTGGCTGCCATGGCAGTTGACGTCTGTAAGGCATTTGAGTCCGTAGAATGGGAGTATTTATACTACACCCTTGGGACTTACCGATTTTGCCCTTTCTTCCGGAACTGGATAGCCACTCTCTACAACTCTCTTACAGCCAAAATTCTGACCAGCCACAGCATTTCCTCCCTCATTGTGCTACAAATTGGAACCTGACAGGGATTTTCGCTTTTGCCATTGTTGTTTCTGCTTGCATTTGACCTCCTGACCAGAAGATTGTTGGCAACACAAGAGGGTTCAGGGTATAGAGGTAAAAGGGAAACAGTATCTGGTTAATACCTATGCAAAAGAGTTCCTCCTCACACTCGTTAACCCAGCCAAATCATTACCCCCTTTATTGCATATCCTTCAGGAATTTGCCATTTTTCCTGGCCTGGTGAACCAGAAAGAGATCACCCTGTCACCATTAAATCTAGCCTGCACTAAGGACTGTCTACAGGGTGCATCGATAGTATGGGCTCATGAAGGTTTTTCTTATTTTGTTGTTTGTTGTTTATTCGCTTAACGGGTAAGCACACTGGAAAACTGGTTCCTTTTATAGGTGCAACCCAAATAAAAAACATACATACAAAAAGAAAAAAATATATAACACAAATATATCAGACTAAAAAATGTCTGTTACAAAAGAAAATAATCATATAAAACAATTACAGTTAAATTATAGTTCAAAAAACATTCTTAATTAATTTGCAAATACTTTAGCACAGAGCAGCTGTCTTATATCACAAGGAATTTCATTCTAGATGGATGGAGCAATATAAGCAAAGGCCCTCTGTCCACATTTAGATCTCATAAAAGGCATTTTAAAAACCAAACCATCTGTCCTGTGTCTGGAAAAATAACCCTCATCATAAGGCCTCAACAAATTGCAAAGTTTTTGTGGGACTCCAGAATTAATAATTCTATATATAAATTTAGCTGTGCAAAAGTGGAAGTTCAACTGAACCGGAGGCCAACCTATCTCTTTCAAAATTTCACAATGATGGGACAGTTTAGGATAGTTTAAAGCGAGTTTAGCAATCAATTGTAATAAAATAGATTTTTTTTTTAGAAATTATTGTAGCAGAGGTTATGATAGCATAATTTACAATAGGAGCCAAACAATGATTAGAAATAGCTACCCTGGATTCCCTAATAAGAAGCGAACAAATTCTATATAAAGGGGCCATTCTACAGTGAATTCTGGAGTGTACCTTCATAAAATGAGGTTCAAAATTTAAATTAGAATCTAATAAGGCCCCAAGATACTGAAATGTATCCACTTGCTCGAACAAAGATCCATCAAGAGATTTAATCTACATACAATGACCCACAGTTCTTAATCTTGCCGTTGTTCCAAAAATCATCACTTTTGTTTTTACTTTTTTTTAGGATCATTCTGCTAGAAATAAGGGACGATTGAAAGTTTGACATTTCTTTTGTTAGGGAATCACTTAAGTCACCAGAGGGGCTGCACATATATATTACTGCATCATCTGCATAAAGAGTTAGAAAAGCATTATTGATTACTTTCACTTGCTGATCAAAAAACAAAGAAAACAAAAGTGGTCCTAGTATGGAGCCCTGAGGGACCCCACACTTGACCATTGCAGATTCAGAAATAGCACCTCCAAATTTAATTCTTTGTGACCAATCCTTTAAATAGTCCCCAATCCAAGCCAATAAGGACTGTCCTGCTCCCAAAGACCCCAGCCTAGAAATTGATAATTGGTGGTTTAGCAAGTCAAATCCCTTGGTCAAATCCATCAACACGGCCCCAGTCAAACAACCTTTATCCATACCATCCAGGACCGGGTTCATGAACTCAACCAAGGCAGTCTCAGTGCTTCTACCTTTACAGAAACCATGCTGGTTCTGGGACAACAGGAATAATGAATCTATATATTCAGTCAATTGGTTATAAACTATCTTCTCCTGCACTTTAGCCAGGACAGATAAAACTGAGATTAGCCTATAGTTTCCAAACTCTTGATGTGAACCGGACGTATAAATGGGAGTCACCAATGAATGTTTCCAAATATCAGGTACAAGGCCTGTTGAAAAAGACAATTTGAAAATAATACTAATTGGGTATGCTAAAACTGAAGCAGCATCTTTCAGCAAGCCAGGACACAAACCATCAGAGCCTGCTGAACTATCCCTTTTGATTTGTCTCAATAACTTCCCAACTTCTTTAGGAGTAGTAGTCTTTAAATAGAATTTACGAATGTTAATAGAATCAATAATTGGTCCTTGGTGATTCACATTTTGCTGGTCACTATAGGAATTAACAGGAACAGTAAATCTTTTGTTAAACTCATTGGCTATTTCAATAGGACAGCTCAACAAATCATCATTCAATTTCATAGTACTCAACTGACTAACATTGGGTTTTATAAGATTATTAATTGTTTTCCAAAAAGGTTTAGTATTAGATAAACCTGCACGTTGTTTTTGTTGAATGAATTCTATTTTAGATTTTTTTATCTGAGCTTTACATTGATTCTGTAGGCCTCTGTAAAGCTGATAACTAGACACAGAATTTCTACTTATATATATGTTTTCCATGCTTTGTCCCAGTGTCTCATAAGTTTAATTAAAGAAAGTGTTAACCACCCAAAATGCTGCCCATGAACCCTTCTTTTAACATATGGAGCAAATTGATCCAAAACACATGTATACTCAGTGATAAAAAAATCCAAGGCAAAATTAACATCAGGAATGGAATATAAATAAGACTAATCTACATTACCCAACTGTAAACAAAAAGAATGTAAATCAAACCTAGTGAAAGATGTTGAAATTCTTATGATTGGCTTAGATTTCTTCAATCCACCATGATTCCATAAGCAAAACATAGGGTGATGGTCACTTAAGGCATCAGAAATCAGACCACACTTCATCATATTACTAGGCTTATTGAATAAAACCCAATCCAATAGTGTATGGTTATTGGATTTATTATTGTGTCGAGTGGGTAAAGTGACCAATTGTTGTAAACCAGACTGAAACAAAATGGTGTTTAATTTGGAAACCTCAGTGTCATTCCAATTTAAATTAAAATCCCCTAAAATTATAAGCTCTCCAAAAGCCCTGTTATAAGCTCACCAAAAGCCCTATTATCCAACTTATCTATTAGTTCTTGGAGACCAAATTTACTACCATTAGGTGGAAGGTATACATAGCAAATTGTTAGTTTTTTAGTAAAACCCAATGTCAACCAAATGCTAATATGCTCACGATAGTTTAAAGTATCCTTAAAAATACTATGCTCTTCTATCACTACATTGTCCTTAACATAAAACATAATCTCTCCCCCTCTGCCACTAATATGATAATTTCTAAACACTTTATAAGCAGGAACACATATTTCAAAGTTTGAAACAGTGGATTTCAACCAAGTTTCACTCAATGCTAAAATGTTGGGATTGTATAACCTAATCCACGATTCCACCTCGTGGAATTTAGACAGTATACTTTGAGCATTAAAGTGCATAATTTTGAAACCTTGAGAGAATTTCAGGAAATAATCACTATCAGCCATATCATTTATGTTAGGGCCAGGATTTGTTTCAACATTACTAGTCTGAATCAACAAAAGTAAACAATGGAACCAAATTTTTACATATGTATGAGAAACATGTTTTTACCTTCTGTTTTCTAATAGATACACTAGCTTAGGGATTGTCATCACGGCTCACTGGCAGAAGAAAACTATACACCTCTGGTCACCACACTGGCAATAGAGGTCCAGAGATGGCTGAAGCTAAGACTTTCTCTAAAGGGTAAAGTACAGACTCTATGCATGTTCACTTTCCCCAAAATGGCCTATCTCTTCTGTAACTTGCTGGTAAAAACACTTTCTAAAATATTAAAAACCCTAGGCAAGCTTGTGGCAGTGTTCCTGTGTGAAGGTAAACCCCCTAGGTTCAGCAAGGATAGACTAAAAGCACACTGGATGGTGGAAGATCTGGGACTCTCATGGTTCAGGGCTATCTCATGGCATACAAAGCAGCTCAGGCTATCAAATGGTTTATGTCCACAACACAAATTATACTGGCCTGAGCTGAACTAGATGCAGACCTGGCAGGCATATTGTGACTGGGGACTCTCCTAGGCAATGGAAGACATTCTAACATGGCAGCTTCCCCCATGTTATGGGAAACATGGAAGGCCTGGCCATCCTGTATGACATTAACGGGAACCCCAGGATAACATGGGCACCCAGTAAGATACACTCTGATCTGGGACAAACCCAGCATCCATATGGGGGGGCTATCAAATGACACTTCTGGCTAAGAATAGGGGTGTGTTTCATTGCAGATCTTCTATTACCATACTCAGAAGAGCTGATGTCCTTTCAACAACTATAGGAACAATACTACCACACCAAGTCTGATTTCTAGAAGTACCTCCAGATCTGGGGGGCTATCCAAGTGTTTAAGCAGGAGAGGAATTCAGATGCAGGGTGGCAATGGCTGGAAAAAGTACACAAACCAGGGAACAGTTGCGGGTGGATTTATTATATGCTCAGAGACTCTCAACTTGACACTACTGACAAGTGCAAGGCCAAATGGGCTCAGGATTTCCAAGCAGACATATTTCCAGACACATGGATCCGCAGCCTGAAAAGTGCTCACCTAGCATACAGAGACACCAGGACCCAGCTCATACAACTGAAGTTACTGCTATAACGGTACCGCACACCAGACACCCTACAAGGTATGGACATTCTTCCACATGCTAAGTGCTGGATATGCCAGAAGGCCAACCTCCTACATATATTGTGGCAGTGTCCCACACTGGGGTCTCATTGATCTGCTGTGTTGGAAGACTGTTACAAGATGGTGGGCCTATCAGTCACCTCCTTTCCAGCTTTCACTCTGCTGGGGGACACCACACAACTGATCACCCTCCCTATACATGTACAGCAGTGCTTGGTGGTAGTGGTGCTTGAAGCTAAGAGAGCAATACTAATGAAATGGCATCAGGCCAAACCCCCATCCCTCATTGCATGGCATACAGCAGTGACTAGACTTGCCATTTTTGAATGTATCTCCTTCACCAACTCAAAACAAATGCACAAGTACAACAAGAAGTGGGGAACATATCTTCATTCACATCTCTGCTTGGTTTCCCTCCCACCACTTGACAACCCCCCCTTTTGAATGTTTTAACACCCTATTTTTTACCACTACACTTACCTCCACTTTATAGGCGGTCCATGCTGATTGCTTGAGATGACCCATAACAGGGACAGTCAATAGAAGTAAAGAAGAATATTACTGTTACTGTTATTTTTTGATAATGAGGTATGGCCTACTCCCCCGTATAAGGTGACAGACCCATTGAGGATGCATGGCTGCATTTTGGTAAAGTAAGAATGCCTTTACTGTAATCAAGTTAGTTTATAGATGCATGCACAGCCTTGGTTACACGTAGTATAGTGATGGTTCACTGATATATAACTATGCATTACATGACTTGATCTTTTTTTTCTGTATACTGAAAATCTCAATAACATTTTTCATGATAAAAAATACATATATTTTACCAAACAATATATTACATAGATTCCTATTATTTGTCATTATTTGCTAAAAAAATCCTTTATAATGAGCTGTAATATGGAACTGCAGGATACTAGAAATACCAGTTATAAAAGGAAATATTTTTCTCAGACATTAAACATGACACTGAAAAGAGAGTTCAGTAAAATGTTGCCATTATCATAACTGATGTAACACTAGGTTTTTTGGTGTAGTCATGTTCTACAAAAAAGCTATACATTGGTTAAGAATTCTAAATCAAAATGAGACAAGAGAAGTTCCTGAGCAGGCCATTTCCCTGGGATCTAGAGGGAAGGGAAAGTATTTCCCCCGTGCTTCAAAGCTGCCCAATCAAACTAAGTCAACCTGACAACCTGGATGTCAAACATTGCTTTTAACAAGAACCATGCCTGCACCGGTCTGGTGGCACTGAGGGTTGAGGCACTGGATGCCACACCTCATGCCATGCCGGCGACCCAATTTTGGGAACAGACTCAAGAAACTACAGACCTATAAGCCTGACTTTGGTAGTGGGCAAGGTTATGGAAACTCTACTTAAAGAAAGGATTGGGGAACACCTTAACACCAGCTGATTGCAGGATCCAAGGCATAATTGGTTCACAGGGGGGTAGATCTTGCCAAACAAACTGGATAGAGCATTTTGACTGGGTTACCAGGGAGGTAGATCAGGGAGGATCAGTAGATGTGGCCTTCCTGGATTTCAGTAAGGCCTTCGACATAGTTCCACACCAGAAGACTGGTAAACAAGCTAGACAGCATGGGAGTGGATCCAAAGCAGTAAAATGGGTACAAAGTTGGCTAAGTACCAGAATTCAGAGAGAGGTGGTAAATGGAGTTCACTCAGAGGAAGGTATGGTGACTAGCGGGGTACGACAGGGGTGAGTTCTGGAACCGATTCATTCAGTGTCTTTATTAGCGACATCACAGAGGGACTACAAGGAAAGGTATACCCATTTGCAGATGACAAAATGACAAAAAAAAAATCTGCAACAGAGTGGACAAACCAGGGCAGGTGGAGAAAATTAAAGAAGATCTAAAAAAACTAGAAGACCGAGCAAGGGTTTGGCAACTGGGCTTCAACACCAAAAAATTTTAAAATTATCCGCATGTGGCACAGAAACATGGTGGCAGTATAACACAGTGGTTTAAGGTTCTGAGCTGCAAATCTAGAGACCTGGGTTTGAATCCCACAGCCCCCAAATGCATACTGTGTGATCATGAGCAAGTCACTTAACTTCCCCGTGCTCCCAGATCGTATCAGTAAACAAGCCTTCAGCTTAGTGTCACTCCTGTTTAAACAATTGAAAAAAAACCAAAAACAAAGACAACATATCATTTGGGGGGTTGTTAACAACAACAAAACAGGAAAGGGATCTGGGAGTCATCATATCTGATGACCTGAAGGTAGCAAAGCAGTGTGGTAAAGCAGTAGGAACGGCTAGTAGGATGCTGGAGTGCATAAGGAGGGGTGGCACCAACAGAAAAAGGGAGGAAGTGTTACCCCAATATAGATCAATGGTGAGGCCACACTTGGAGTACTGTTCCCAGGTCTGGAGGCCCCATCTCAGGAAGGACATAGACCAGATGGAGGCAGTACAGAGAAAGGCAACCAAAATGGTGCATAACTTGCATCAGAAGCCCTACGAGGAAAGATTCAGGTAATTAAATATGTACTCAATGGAGGAAAGGAGAGAAAGGGGAGACATGATAGAAACATTCAAATACCTCAAGGGTATCAATAAGGTACAGGAGGGTGACATATTGCACAGAAAGAGATGCTCAAGGATGAGAGGGCATGATATGAAGCTGGAAGGGGGAGGCTTAGAGGGGATGTGAGGAATATTTATTCACGGAAAGGGTGGTGAATGCCTGAAATAGCTTTCCAGCAGAGGTGATGGGTACCAAGATGGTAACAGGTTTCCAACATGCATAGGATAGACACAGAGGGACCTTAGTAACTGGACATGGGTGGGGGGTAAGGCCAGAGGTCAATTAGAGTCTATGGTAGCACAGTAGGTATGTAGGGACTTTAGAGCAGACTAGGTGGGCCAAGAGGTCCTTTTCTGTCGACAGCTTCTACGTTGCTATGTTTCTATTTTAAACAGTAGTATAGTATTAGGCTGGTATGTGAATTAATTTATTACTTGAAAGTGATGGAGGCACAGGGAATCCAGAGGAGAATGGAAAGATTTGAGGTACTGTGGGTAACCCTGAAAATAGGAAACAGAGCCACTATTTAAATTGGCATGATCTACAGACCTCCAACACAGGGTTAGAAGCCAGAGAAGGCACTTTTGGAAGCCATTAGCAAAAATGGCAGAAAAAAAGGAGGTGCTGCTGGAAGGGGACTTCAGTTTGACGGATGTAGATTAGAGCCTCCATCCACAGCTTCAGCTAAAGGCAGGGATTATCCTGGACTCCCTCTCATTACAGAGTGCATTTCTCAGACAGCTAGTCAGGGAGCCAACTTGAGATCAATCAATCAATCAATCAATCAAAATCTTTATTTAACCAGGTGAGCATCGTTGAGCAAGCTCATTTTTGAGATGGACCTGGGAAGGAGAGGTAAACAATACATTCAAAGGAATACTCACATCATAATTGAGTAAATAATACATAAAGAATAAATTCACAGTAACATAATAAATACATAGAGCAGTAATTATAGACAGGGGGTTTATAATACACACAAAATATAGTATTAGAATGAGCCATTAAGCTAAAACCATGAAGAGTAAGTAGTTAAAAGTATATCCACTGTACTACTGTATATACAGATTAATCCTGCGCAACTATAATTACATTGTGTAATTGAAGCATCCTTGAACACCGATATTGAGTGAAAGGAGATTGAGGGGGCTGGGAGGAGAGTGGAGGGGGCCGCAAGAGGTTGAGTAGTGAGAGGTACATAGGGTGCCCATCAGGACAAGTGACTTCAGGGGGAGGGTGGCAATAGTGAGGGAGTGGAATGCAAAACACACAGAACGATGTCAGAAGGAGGTAAACAAGGAGTGTAGGTGGGAGCCAGGGGGACCTGGAAAGAGAACCCATGACAAGGGAAAATACAGTGTAGGGACAGAAGGAACAGTCAGGTAAGGTTCTTATGGGCTCTAACATAGCCCAATGAGGGGTATGGCAGAAGTTCCAGTAGAGTGATGCACTGGAGAAGAAGGAGCTGAGGCCAGCGGAAGGTGATATCAGGGGAAGCAGCTACAGGATTCCTAGATGGAGTGAGAATGAAGTGCTTTGAAGGCTGATAATTTGATTGGGTAGGCCAACTTCAGGGTTTTTTGCAAATTGTTCAACAGAGAGGGTAAAGTGTGAGATATGGCAGACCTGCCAAAGCACGACTTGAACTTTGGTACAGCAAGGGAGATGTAAGGCAGAACTCCTTAGGGCATATTCGCCTACCATACCTAGAAGAAGACAATCCAAAATGTACTGAGATGGGCAATACAGGTCCTGGTGCTCACTAACAGATGCAGTATTACATACATCAAGGTGGGAGGCTACCCTATGTCCAGCGAGCACTGTACAGGGTGATAGAATGTAAGGATGGTGGTGGAAGCAAACCACATGTGGACAAGGGTCTTGGGCTTCAGGAGGGCAGATTTAAAAAAAAAAAAAAAAAACACAAGAGAGAGAATGCCTCAGAGACAGCCTAGCAAAGGGAATGACATGGGTAGCTGGAGAAACAGTGGGCTAAGTTAAAAGAAGAAATAGTGAAGGCAACAAAAACTCCCTGCAAAGGATGTAAACAAAAATAAAAAAAAAAAAACTGCTATGGTTCTCAAAGTAAGTGACTGAAAAGGTAAAGGCTACAAGGGTCACATTTGGGAGGAATAAAGAGATACAGATGGAAGAGAATGGGGTGTATCAGGAGAAGCAGAGAGTGACAGGGAAAACTGTGAGGAGCATAAAGGCACTAACTGAGGCAAGAATAGCCCAGGGGATAGCTAAAGGGAACAAAACATTTTTGGGGGGTATGTAAGTGAAAAGAGGCAAACCTGGGGAGGTATTCTGAGGTTAAGAAAGGTAGAAGGGACCGTGGAGAGGACGATCAGGAAAAAGCAGATACAGTCAAAGTCGCTTACAGTAGCAGCCACAGACACTGCCAGATATTTCCCGAAATTTCTGTGATATTTCCAGAAATATCTTCTGCTTTCTGCATTAGTAGGGGCAGCAGAGAGAAACTCTTCAGAAATGTTGCAAAATATCTGGAAACAGCTGGCAATGTCTCTGGCTACTACTGTATAGTGGACTCATCCATTGCAGGTGAAAATGTCTCTAGTAACTGACATCTGAAGTACATGGACACGATCGGGCTCACATTGCAATAAATGTTTTTAAACACCCCTCCCCCCACCTGACACAATGTGCCATATGTAAAGTGAGGATGTAACTTGAACTTGCAGTCTGAGACTGTTTATATACAGTACTGGCAGTCTGGGAGTGTGTATGGCATGCTGGCTTTGTTTATGTGATACAGTACTGTACAGGGGTGATATTGCAATGGTTTGTGCTGGCTTTGTTAATGTGATACAGTACTGTACATATGTGGTACTGTAATGGTTTGTGGTTGACAGGGACAGTACAGCCCAGAGGGGGTTGTGTTTACGTGTTTGTGTGTCTATGTGAAGTGTGCTTTAACATCAGGTAAAACATAACTTATTTATTTAAATCTTTGGTAAATACAATTCTGGTGCTTGTGCTTTGTGGCTGTGTGGTTGTGTGGCTACAGAAAGGGCTGTTTTCACAATTTGGAACTTGATTTCTGATTGAGTAATGTTGTAATGGAGGTCTGCTTTTCTTTTTCAATTGTGTGTAGTGCCTCCAGTCTGCCTCCATCCTAGCCAGCATGTCCCAGTCTGGAACAACATCCAGATGGTGATCCATAGCCCTGCAGAGTGTTGTTAGTGCTTCACGCACTTCTGAGCTGGTGATCACTGGTGGGGGCTCATCTTCAGCATTATCATCCAAGGCAGTCTCTGGGTCTGGCTTCATTGCTTCAACAACTGCCTGTACATCATCCACTACAGGCTCTGGATCATTTTCTCCAAAGCAGGTGATAATTTCAAAATTCAAATTTAGTGAGCCAGATAGGAGGCAGTATGATCTCTTGTGAATCTCATCCCTGTTTGCTAGCTGATCTGGAATGTGGAAACCAGTTTTGCGGTAGCAGTACACCATAGTTTCAGTAGGGACACTGTCTCATTCAGTTTTCTTCATGCATACTGCATTGAGCAGGGAGCTCTCTGTTACACAATCAGCAGTGCTAATTTCAGCCCCTTCCATGTCTGCCAGAATTCTCTCACACAGAGCCCAAACAAAATGCCTCTTAAAGGCATAAACCACACCCTGGTGTAGCGTCTGAAAGATTGAAATGTCGTTCGGTGGTAAGAAAACTAGCCTGATGTTTCTTAATCCTGCGATGTCAGAATAGGCTGTTAAAATCGTCAAGCAGCAAGATAATTTTTCTTCCTCTGAGTTTCTGGTCCTAGTTTTTAACCTATTCACAAAAAAAAAAGTCAGGTGTCATCCACGCTGATCTGTTATTCCTGTACAGCACAGGCAAGTGGTGGACATTAGGGAAACAGCGTTGATGAGCTGCTTTGCCAATCACTAAAATCTCACATTTTCCAGTTCCTAGCGTATTGTAACTCGTCTAGACTGACAGCCACTCTTTTGCGATTTTTTGTCCCTGTGGCATGGAGTCTATGAAAGTCAGGGTGCTGTATCCAACACAATGAAAAAAAATGCCTGTTTTATCTGCATTGAATTTGCTGGCAGGATCATAACCCTCCAAGATGTCTGGGAGGATGTCAGTGAGCCATGAACCATACCCACTACCGCCGGTGCTCAGCTTCTCCCCATGGGTGCAGCGATAGCATATGATATGCCACGTCTTCCAATGATGGAGCCAGCCCTCTGTAGGAACAAAGTCCTCCTTTCCTAAGGCTGTAGCAAGCTATTTGAACTTCTTTGTTAGCAAGGGGACACTGATTAATGCTTCCTTCTCTCATATGAGTAAACCAACAGAAAAGAGCCTTTTCAACCTCGTCGTCCTTCCCGTCCCTTTTTCTTTTCCTGTTTGGATTCTGATTACCATGTCCCTCCAAAAGCAGCTCCTCCCTACAACTCAGCAGATTAGAGACAGTCGATTTGGGCAGAGAAAGGTGGAAAGTCAAATTTTGCACACTCATTTTCGGCAGTGATTCAGTCTACCAAATCAGTTCCACCTTCTTTGACAAACGCAAAGCTTTTCATTTTGCTTGCATAACTAACTGCTAACTGCATTGAGATGAGCATTCACTTAGCAGCTTAAATGCAGGAGCAATTAATAAGTGCGAACAGTGCTAATTGCCTGCACTTAACTGTCAGAAGCCAGCAGATTCTGTCTGCCAAAAGCGCTCTCCAAAGTCCCTGTAATGAAGCAGAAAACTAAATGAAAAGATAGTTTGGGTTTGGGCAACACTTTTTGTCCACGGTATCCGATTGGCTGCATTGAGTCTGTACATTTTAAATGGAGTGCACTGTATCCTGAAAAATACTTTTGTTCAGACTTCCAGAGGAAGGGGAAGGGGGGATGGGCCACACATAAGCAGCAGGAGCACTTTGGTAATGGAGGTAGACTCAAGTCCTTTTACAGAGGAGATAGTCCTGAAGACACTCAGAAATCCAAAAGCGGACAAAGCAATGGGGACAGATGGGGTACACCAAAGGTTATTGGGGATCTCAGGGAGGTACTGGCTGCACCTCTAATAACCCTATTCAACAACTCACTGGAAATGTGAGTGGTTCCAGGGAGTTGAAGGAGGGCACTTGCAGTCCTGCTTCCTAAAAGCAGCTGCAGGGAGGAGACTGGCAACTATAGGCCAGTCAAAAGAACATCAGTGGTGGGTAAGTTAAGGGAGTCACCAATAAAGGAAAGGATTGTGGAGTATCTTGCATCCAGCCGGTTACAAGACCTGAGGCAGCACAGATTCATGGGGAGGACATGTCAGACAAATATGATAGGTTTCTTTGACTGAGTGACCAGAGAAATAGAGCAGGGTGGGGCGGAGGACGTGGTCTACATAGATTTAATATGGCTTTCTACATTATTCTACAAAATACTCTGACTGGGCAGCTTAGGGTGGGTTCGAAGGTGGTAAACTGAGTAAGAAATTGATTAAGGGATAGGCTACAGAGGGTGGTGGTAAATGAAGTTCACTGCCAGGAAAGGTGGGTG
This sequence comes from Neoceratodus forsteri, assembly GCA_016271365.2. Taxonomy (NCBI): domain Eukaryota; kingdom Metazoa; phylum Chordata; order Ceratodontiformes; family Ceratodontidae; genus Neoceratodus; species Neoceratodus forsteri. The sequence continues at coordinate 874,411,049 of CM057458.1, read as the reverse complement.
ACCAGTACTTTGCCTCATGGATCAATACTGGGAATAGTCCTCTTTTATGTCTTTATAAGTGATATTGCAGATGAGCTAGAAAGCAAGGTATGCCTCTTTGCAAATGACACCAAAATCTGCAATGGGGGACACCCTAGGGAGGGTCACAAGAATGTTCAAAGATCTGAGAAAACTGGAGGAATAGGCAAGAATATGCAGCTGGATTTCAGTGAGGAAAAGGTAAAATCATGCCTTAGGTCACAGAAGCCCAAAGGCAGAGTATAAAATGGGAGAAGAAGTATTGATGGTCACCAAACAGGAAAGGGACCAATGAGTAATCATAACTGATGCTCTCAAAGTGGCAAGACAATGCAACAAGGCAGCTGGTGCAGCCAGTGGGGTGTTGGGGTGCATAGGAAGGGATATCATCAGCAGAAAGAAGAAGGTGGTGTTTCCACTGTATAGATCACTGGTGAGACCCCACCTGGAGTTCTATGCCCACTTCTGAAGATCACATCTCAGAAAGGACATAGACAGCGTGGAGGCTGTCCAGAGGAAGGCAACTAAAAGGGTGCTGGGTCTGCATCAAAAGCTCTACAAGGTCATACTAAAGGACCTTAACAAGTACACCCTAGAAGAGAGGAGGGAGAAGTGGGGCATGCTAGAGACCTATAAATACCTCTCGGGGGTGTATAAGGTACGGGATGGAGTATTTTTCATAGGACAAGATGCACGGGTACAAGGAGACATGCAATGAAGATGAAAGGGGATAAATTCAAGAGAGAGATGTGAGATAACTAGGGAAGAAGTTATAGATGCCTGAAACAGCATTATGGCGGAGGCTGTGGTAGCAAAAATGTGGCATTCATTAATGCGTGAGACAGGCATACAGGAATCTTAATGGAAAGCACGGGGGGAGGAGGAGCTGGAGATCAAGTAGTGTCTGCAGTGTCACTACAGGCTGAGAAGAAATGAGCAGACTGGGTTGGTCAAGTGGTCTCTATCTGCTGGCAGATTGTGTGCTTGTATGTTTCCACTTAACAGATCGACTAACTACTATTAAAATTTTACTTCGTGTTAACAGTTTAATTTTGGTCAGGTATTTTAGGCTCATAGAATTCTAAGTGTACAAAAGAATCCAAATTTATTTGAAGTTTTTTTAATAGTAAACTGATCAGGTTTGCATTTCTGTTTTGTTTGTTGCTGTTTTTGTATATTTTTCTCTAACTCAGAAATATGATGGTGCACTTTCTAATGGAAAAAAACATTTTTAGTAATTTTCACTGCCTTGGACTAAAATAAAATTAAGCAGTAATACACAACAGGGTATGATGTATCATGGGATATAGTCACGCCTCGAGTGCGTTGTGAGGCATGAGGTGAAGCAGAGTGCCTCATGCACCCAAGAAGTGACAATATCACATGATATACCACACCCTGGGGAGCATTATTGCTATTATGAACTTGCTTCAAAGTCTATAAGTAAAATATAAAAAAAAAAACTTTTAAATCCCTTTTAAAATTAGTTTCTTGTGGTGTTGGAGGAATATCTTTAGAAAAAATAGTTTCTGGCAGCAGGTGGTGCTGTTGTAAGTGGAGACTGTAGAGGAGTTGCAGCAGTAACTTTCACTCTCTCAGGAGTAGTTCCGGATATGAACTGTGTTGTCCCTGAACGTGTCTTCCTTAGGTAAAATACATAACTTTTTTTTTTGCTTTTCCACTACAGTTGATTTGCCTGTGGGAAGCTATTATACTGTTGGCATCAGGAGGGGCCGGGTCTTAAAACAGGACGCTGGCCATTCCCAGTAGGGGGCCAAAAACATGACTTGCTCGTTGCTGTTCAGCTTTTTGTGCAATTGAATTCAGTGCCATTATGAAGCAGAGTTTGGTTTGTTTTTATTGAGGAAGAAAATATAATGTGGCTATTGTTGCTCTGTTGGTACTGCCTTGCTGATCTTTGGCCATGAGTAGCCATTGTATTGTTCTGATGGGGGGGGTCTCTGCTTTGCAACTTTTTTAAAAAAGAAATCATGGTAGCTGTTTTAAGAAGAGATAAACATCTGAGTCACCCATTGCTGCAACTCACGTCCTACTGCTGTACTAGTGGGATCAAATGAAGAGCTATAGCCCAGTACGATTTCAGCGGGGCTGTCTTGCTGCCCTTTGCCCTCAGATTGGTTTCTTGTGGGTGAGGAGTCTGGTGGCTTTTTGAAGCAGTAATGATGTAGCCCAATACCATCATGACTTCAAAAATCTCACAGCCAGTTAGTTTCCTTGATTATCAGCAGCAAGTTCATAATATCTATTATACAATGTAGTATGAAAATCCTGTAACCTCATTGGTCAAAACACATCACATGACCTTGATAAATCCTCCAGTATACCCACTGTAAAAGTTTTATATCACTATAAAAACAAACAGCAAGTTTAACATTGTATAATAGCAACATACCATGACAGGGAGTGGGTATATGGGTGGATTAATCACTTCTGCTGGTGTAGTTAAGTCACTCGGCTGTGCCTCGTGACCGAACCACACCAGGCATGGTAAATCCGCCAATATACCCACTCCCTGTCTTGGTATATTGCTTAATTTTACCACACCTTGGCATCACATGAAATGTTCATTTGTAAAATAATTTTTACATTTTAAATAGTAGGTGCTGAAGGAAAAACTTGAGGCAATAATCCAAAAAAAAAGTGTTTACTTTGAGTTTTACATCTTAATCAAACAGAGTACTAAGGCTGGCATTCCATTTCATTGTATTGACACTTCCTTTCATGCTTTTCTCTTATTCATCTTTTTAATTTTTGTTAGTTTTTGTTGACCCAGAAAGGAGGGCTAGGTAATTCTGACAATTTTAACCTCATCCCGGGGGATACAAATGTAAACTGACATATTGAATCAGTTTAAGCTGTTAATGAGAGTTTTTTTTTTTTTTTTATGGACTCAACTCCTCAGTGTTAAACTGATTTCCACTAGTCATTGATGTTACTATTTTCAGACTTTCAAACTCCTTCTGATTTCTGAAGTCCCTCCTCTCATGCTTCTTCCCCCTTCCTTCCCTTTTCATACTTCTTCTCTTTTCTGTTCACCCTCCTCTTCCTCCTTGCATTCATTTTCTTCTCTTGCCATTCCTTTTCTTTCCCTGAATTATGTTCTTTCCCTGAGCCTTCACCTCCTCCTCTCACACTTCTCCCACTTCTACCTACCTGTCTGACTCAGGCTCATCATGCCTTCCTGACAGGTCAACTTCTGTTATATTCTCCTAACTCTCAAATCCATTTAAACATACATCGGTTGTAGTGCTGCTCACTTACTGTACTATTTTGGAACTACGGGTTTGGTATATCTCAAGATGCCCCAGTTATCAAAAAGAATTATGTTGACATGGTTACACTAGTGTCCATGTCACAGCAAGAATCAGTGTCACCTTCCTAACAGATATTACATTTCTCAGTGGAAGCAATCAGCTGTGTGATGCTGCTTCGTGCTGTATAATATGGGGCTGTAGCCCAGAGGCATCATATATTGGCTCAAGGAAAACTGTTAATTGTCAATGTTTGTGCACTAGAGGCTGTGACAGCTGTTTTCATGTTGTTCATATATAACAGATGGGGGGGGACTTATATTTATATTTCTTCATAGAGTTTTTAAATCTTGGGTAGGGGAACTGTAGCTGAAACAGGTTGCTATTAAAACAGGGAGAGAGAAAAGCAATGTACTTCTGGATAGTTCACAGTTCGAGGTGTTGCAAAGTTAAACTTCGCCCACAAAGGTCAAGTAAATTGAAGAAAATTTGTACTTCGCAGAATTCGCAGAGTTTTCAGAACACTCTGAAACTTTGACTTGTGTGATTTGTGAGAAAGTTTTGGCAAAATTCACCTTTTTTTAATGCGAAGTGCAAATTCCATGGGCAGAGTGTTAAATTCATGGGAAAAATGTCATGCCCCAAGGCAAAATCCACAAAATTCATGCCCATGAATTTTGCAAAAACGCTATGCAAATTCAGCAAAATTCGTGAATTAACTCATAGAATGAATTTTGTGGACTTCGCACACCTCTACTCATGGTGGTTTCATCAGATGTACTTGACAACTGGCAGGGAAAGCAGCTTGGAATGAGAGTTGAAGCAGTGGACTTATTTAGAATACTTAACCAGCAGCAGCAGAATGCAATACTCATTAAAGAAGTGGCACATACAGTATGTTACACAACTTTTAGACTGGATTGGCAGCATTTTACTGAGCATGAAATTTGCCCTAGCAACACTACAAAATCCCTGATATAAAAACATTTACATTTCTGCTGGATGGATGAAGTATATCAAGCAGCACCTGTTGCATACATATACTGTATGCTAAAGAAGCAAAAAAAGGATGACGAATCCAACAAGATTGTGCATACACAGTCTCCTGGTCATATTACTTCTCTATCTCAAAAGTCTTCACGTGGTGCTAGTGCCAGGTATGAGTGTGATGTAGAAGTCATTAATAGTGCGATCCTGAAACACCAAAGAATCTCTAGGAGCTTTTTGACAATGTGTAGCAGCAATGCTTGGAAATTGTGGATTAAGACTCTGACATGCCACTTGAGTACATGATGCAAGCACATCTAGCAAAGCCAGTCTCTAGCAGAAATATTGATTCAATCCAATTCTGGCAAGGAAAAACAAGTCATTTGGTCAATACTGGCAAAATAGATTTTCTATTTCACTGAATGTCTCTGATGTCTGTTACATCAGAAAGATGTTTTATATCACTGGGGGAATTTCCTTATCACATAGTTCAAGGCTAGGTCTAGAGAATCTTGAATTCTTAGTAATTCTAAAACTAAACATACCGTGGGCCAACTTTAATTATGCATTCAGTTTTACCTATGTTCATCAAGTATCATCTACTATTCCCACTCTCACACTTACTAGTGACGTGTTTCCACAAAACTACCACTGGCACTGGAACAACTGACACAGTCCAGCTCCCCAATCTCATGAGCAAAATAATGATTCCTCTGGCAGTTACTACTACAGGTCCTCCAGAGTGATAGCAATAAAATTGTGATATTGCCTTGTCCACTAGTTCATCAGGATGTTGATCACATAGATGCATCATCTGTAAGATGGCACCATGAACATGATGAATGACTTTACTCTTCACAGCTCCTGATTAGTCAGTGTACTACCACTGTATCTCTATCTTCCTTATCATCATCCTTCTATACAACGAGGTGCTGTCTCCCATTTTGACCATGGTGTATATGCTGCCATTAGGGGACATTATAAGGAGGTACAGGTTGAGTTTTCACTGCTGTGAATATGATACTCAGCTCTACATGTGCTTTGTACCTGATCAGGAGGATACTGTCTTGGTCTTTAATGACTGCCTCGCAGAGATCCCAGACTGGATGAGTGCCAGCTGGTTAATGCTGAATCCAGATAAGACTGAGGTGTTGGTTGTGGACCCGATTCATCGGGTTGAGAGACATACCTCTCAACCTTTTGTCGCCCAAATGTGGAACATTGCCTCTCAAAATGTGGAACAAATGAGCAAAATGTGGAACACTTAATCAAATCTTTACCTAGGAAGCTCAGAACACTATTAAAATGTTTGCATTTATGTTCAGAAAGTCTGTTATTACTTGAATAATATAATTTTTGCATCATTTACTATAGATTTTTGCTTTAAAATGTTAATTCTGAATGTGGGGCAAGTCCTCACAATGTGGAACAGGGAGCTTTTCTGAAGTAAAATGAGGAACGTTCCTCATAATGTGGTACAGTTGAGAGGTATGTTGAGAGATCCTCAGCTGTTCAGCCCTCTGGATTTGTGCTGGGGGCCATTAAGCTGAGGTCCTCTGAACAGGTGCAGAATCTGGGTGTTATTTTTCATAGTGAGCTGACACTTTAATCACAGGTGGCAGCCATTGTCAAGTCCTCATTTTACCATCTGAGGCATATCACCCAGGTAAAACACCTTGTTCTGCCTGATGACCTTACAACAACATTGGTCCATGCCTTTGTGACCACCCGCCTTGATTAGTGCAATGTCCTATACCTAGGGATTCTGTGGGTGGACCTCCACTGCCTGCAGCTGGTGAAGAATGTTGCAGCAAGGTGGTTGATGGATTTATCTCAATCTAACCATGTCCCATCTCTGCTTCACAGACTGCACTGGCTGCCAGTGTGGTGGAGGATCACCTTCAAGGTCAGTTTGCTGACCTATAAGGCCCTACATGCACTGGGACCATGCTATTTGCAAGACCTACTGTGTCCCTACCACTCCCTCTGTCCACTCTTTTCCACTGATGAGAGATTGCTAGAGGTTCCCAGGGTCCATTTGAAGACCTCAGGGGTGAGATCTTATGCTTTTATTGCCCCAGCTCTTTGGAACTCTCTACCTCATCAGGTTAGAGAGTGCCTGTTCACTGAGATTTTTAAAACTGCACTAAAAACCTTTTTATTCAGTTTATCATTTTTAGATGCTTAGTAATTAGGTAATGCTGAATATTTTTAACCTTAATCTGTTTAGTATTGTTTTAGTTTTATTGCTGTTTGGTTTTAACTCTGTACAGGTGCTTTGATAATTTTGAAAAGCACCTTTTGCAAATATATTTGACTTGACTTACAACAATCTGCTTTGTTAAACATCTATATATCTGTCTGTCTGTCTGTCTGCCTGTTTGAAGGTTTTAGGTCCAAAAAGAGACACCTAAAATAGGGAAAATTAAATGTAAGGTAAAAGTCATGGGAACCTTGCCAAATTGGTGGTGTAGTGTTCTCCATGTTTGAATGATTACACATGCAGTGCTAGTGTTACCTATATTTTGCCACAGTCTTTGCAAGCATTGCCCATATTTTACTATGCAAGTCAAGACAGTGCCAAAATCAAGGTTACACCAACACAACATCATGTGACAATTCCAACCCCAAGGAACATCACACCATGAATCTGTCAAAATTTCCATGGACTTTTTACCTAATATCACATTTCCCTGCTTGTTGTGATTTCCATTAACTGTCATCCCTGCATCTGTACATGTTTTTTTTCTTGCACTGTGTTTTCTTTCTTTCTGAAAAGAATGTATTGTATACCTCCGACACCTGCATTTTTCATTGTATAGGGCCCTGTGGTTTCTGCAGAAGAAGCAGGCCCATCAGTCATGGTGCCAGACCAGAAGCTTATCACATGCCCCAGAAAGCCCTACATGAAGCAGCAGAGCATTGGGTCAGACCTGTAGTTTGCTTTACACAGGGCCATGAGGGCCCTAAGAAAAGTAGTTAACCAGCCAGGCATGGTTCTGGATTTAATGGTGGCTTCACACGGGGCCCTGCAGACCCTACACAAAGCAAAAAACCCTTACTGAATTGTACAGAATCTGTAAGATGTTTGTTGCAGGGCTCTGTGGACCCTACATGAAGTAAATGACACATTGTTCAGTTCCAAAAGTATCATTTTGGGTGGTCATGGGATAGAAAGTATTCCATCCAAAAATGTTTGGCATAAAATGTTGAACAAAATGTTCAAATTATGGGTGACAGAAAACAAAAGTGGAACAAATTATGTCCAAGTGCAGGTACTATTCATGTTTTTTGAGACCTAGTTTTGATACATTAGTAGTGTGTTTTCCCACCAAAACACCCATAGCTTTCATTTTTTTATTATTTAACATTTTTTTTTCAGATGTGAGGATCACTGGCATACTGCCTTCCTCATAATCATTTAATTCTGAGGTTTGACTTGGACCCAGAAAAGCATTTTCATGGACACCAGATTTAGTTACTCTTTTGTAAAGAAATCTAAGTCCCTGCAGATGTGCAGTAGGCTATTTTTGGATTTTCATTTCTTTTCAGTTTTTTTGGTAGCTAGTGGAAGCAGATGGTGGAGCAGATGATGGTAACTGGCCGATGTGGAGGGAGGTATGTGCCGATCACCCACCACAGGATGCTGACAACAAAGTAATACTGGGGTGATCATATGGGGGAGAAAGGTGTCATGGATGTCAGAGGAGGGTTAGGTGGTTCATTTATATAAATAAGTTGAGTGGTCTAAAACCTTTCCAGCCATTAGAGCACTGGTATTAATGCGACGGCACATCATGGCTCTTATTTAGAGATTTGTTCCCCCTCCCTGAGTTTACCCCCCTCAGAGTTACAATAATAATAATAATAATAATAATAATAATAATAATAATAATGGGGGTGGGGGTGCAGGGGGGCACAGTCTCCAGCAAAAACAGGGTAGGTGAAATCCCAACTTGTCAACCTGATGACCGGGTACACTAACGCAGGCACTCTGAATGGATGGAACCAGTCTAAGAATGTGGGGGGCATTTTGCTCAGTGGGTAGGAAAGGGATTTTCTTGTGTGTGTCCGGGAGTGGGATGGATTGGGTAGCAAAGAGTTGGTGAGGGTCAAATATTTTTCATCCATTCATTTTCATTTAAAGTGAGAGCCTATGAATAATAAATGCACATTTTCATAGGCAACCATAGTCATGGTACAAATAACACAGAGTATAAAATACAAGACTACATATACAGACAATATAATACATAGTACAAGAATCACATTTTCTTACATAAAGTAGAGCACGATTAGTGCTCATTGCAAATGTCCATAACAGCAATAACATTTCTTAAAGCTGTAACAAAAGATGTGTAATTAACTAATGTTTTTAGGAATAAAGGTAATGCATTCCAAAAAAGTGGCAACGTGTTGGGGGAAGTGCAAGTTACCAGAGTTGGCTGAAAAACATTCAATTTTTTACAACATACACACAGCACTGGAGATGGAAATATGGAGTTTGGAAGGAGTATGTGGTTATCCAACACCAACGTTTGACACCCAGAGTCAGAAAAGAGAAGGGGATGGGTGGTCCAGAGGAAGAAGAAACTTAATTTTCTTTGTTATTCAAGATTGACTTGGCAAACAATTATGAATGAAAACAAACCTTTTGTGTTTTTTCAGTAATATTTTTTCGTGCATATCTTATTTTTTTATTTGTGCATGTACAGACTCTTGGGTTTACAAACTCTTTATTTTGCCTTTTTTGATCACAAAACAAATGAAAAGATGCATTCTGGGCACTACCTAATTAACCAAAAATTGATAGGTTTTGAATTGAAGCTTTTTTAAATTATCCATATGCAAAAAAAATCTTAATGTGGGGGTATTTAATGTAATTAATTTACTTTAGAACACTGAAAGTATTAGAATAATTGTTTTAGAAATCAGCATGTGATTAGTCTATAAGACTGAGAGGGTGCATGCCGAATTTCAGAATGTTAGGTTCTAAAATGGTGGGTTATAATTTGTCAAAAACTGGGTTTTTTAGTTTGTCACAAACCTAACTTAGTCCTAATATATTGGTGGTACTGGTCCAATAAACAAACAAATAAAAAGCAATTGATGGATGATAAATTATTGTGATAAGCAACATCATGATGTAAATTTAATTGGCTTCTGTTTATTTCATTATGCATTTTTAATTGGAGTACTATATAATGTTGAAGTCTATGGGGCCAGAGAGAGAGTACAGTAATTGACATGGAAGTAAAGCAGATACTACACAGTGGCTTATGTCATAGAGCTGCCAATGAATATGTTCTACTTTAGCTCAGTGGGCTGCATCACTGTGGCCTTAGTGGTTGTAGACTGCATCATACTACCACAAACATTGCAATCCCCAGCAAGGGCACACTAACATCCCTTGCTGCAAGGAAACTAGACTAATAAGTGCATATTCATTGGTCAATTCAAAGCTTTTATTACTCACCTACTGAATTTAAAGTCCACTTTACACTTTACTGATTACTGAATTAGTACTGGATGTTGCTCAGCTGAGTTCTCATAGCTGAACTGAACTCATGGGCCATGATGTGAAGTAAAACCATATTTTCAATGGTCATCTTCTCTACTCCTTAGAAGAGACCCTGCATGGCAATCTCTTAGACTGCATGAAATGAACATATTTAGTATGCTGTGCCTGATATGCAGCATGTGATCTACAGGTGAGATAGAAATAAAATTATGGTTTAAACCACACTGCTATTATGACTGCTGCCATGACTAATTCAACAACAGAGACACAGTCAGCATAGACCATCTAGGACAGTTAGTAAAATTTGAGTTGACACCAACAAAGTTATGGATCAGATTGCTGTTGCTACATAGACTGTGGTCTAAAATACTGTATCTTGATGCCATACAACAGCTGGTTAGGCCACCTTGAATATATGCATATACAATTCTTAAAATCTTTCTAACAAAAGAATGTCTAAAATGTTATGAGCAACTACACCAGTCAAAAACATGTTCTTGCTCTTTAAGCCAAAAATGTCTGAAATGTTTCTTTTTAAAATATGCTGGATTCTGAATTAAATTATGTGTATAAGAGATCCGACTCCTCTGAGAGTTCTTTTTCAACTTCACAGACCATGTGTGATCACATGGGATGCATGCTTAGTTATAAACAAGGAACCATGCGAAAATAATGTTTGACACTCTTCTACCCCCACACAATTTAATTTGTTAAAATAGCACAATATTTTTAAAGCTAAATGGAATTTTCTTATGTTGTCCAGCACTCTCAGTAATCAAACAGCACATTTGGGTTAGGAGCAGATCAGCATTACCTATGTTGCCATAAATAACATAGGGTGCGCTCACAAGTCTGAGGGACATAAGGAAGCTAATCTTGGAACTAGCACTAATCCTAAAGGAAAAGCTATACAGAGTGATAATTTTGAGTTGCTCTCTGTCCTTGGACTACTGAGGAATAGCAGTGGCTAAAAAGGAAATCTATTGTCTTTTGCAATCAATAATGTATTCACCATCTTTGTCGACTTGGCCAGAGACTTCAACACTGTATCCCATTGTCTTCTTCCTGACAAACTTACAATAGGGCTCTCTACTTCTGTTACTAACTGGCTCCCCTCCTACCTTGGTGGAAGGACTCAGTCAGTTAGCATTTCTGATTCTTTATCCATACCACTCCCTATAAGCACTGCTGTCCCCCAAGGCTCTGTCTTTGGCCCAATATTTTTTTCAGTTTTCCTGAACGACCTCCCCAGTGCATGTATCTCTGCGTCCATCCACATGTATACAGATGATACAGTTCTTTATGTCTCTGGTTCCTGCCCTCCACAATCTGATGGTCATGTTCCAGCAGGACTTCGACAACATCCAGTGCTGGCTCCCTTCAAATCAACTATTCTTTAAAGAGAAAAAAAAAAAAAACTGTCTCCTTGACCTTTGGCACTAGGCATAAGCTCTCCAGGCTTACTATCTTCTCCTCTTTTCACACCCTGGATGAGTTCTATGTGATGTGGGTGACCTTGGAAGGGCAGCCCGCAGAAGGGCGACGGCAACCAGGCAACAGCCAGAATGACACCCACGCAAGTGCAGCATACATCAGAATGGTGACCAGGAAAAAAAAAAAAAAAAAAAAAACCTACCACACCACCACAGGGGAATGAGGACCAACGGAGGATGCACTGAGGATGACAGGACACAGACATGGACAGGATGGGTGCACGTCAGGCATAGTGAGGGACAATGAGCAGCAGTAGCACACACACATAAGGACAGCGGACACAGGAGACACCAATGGTGTGGGGGGTGGGGACATGAATGGGCACACATGGGGGGGCTTTTAAACCAGCAGGACAATGACAGCCGTGGCTGTGCAAGGCAAAGCTGGGGGGGGCGTGGCACAGTGGTGGGCTGGCACAGGCAGAAGGTGCTTAAGGCGCAGAATGCCATGCACAGGGTGGCCTGTGATGTGCAGGCAGGAGATACCAGAGGCTGTACACAGTGCAGGCATGGCTGCCAAGCCACCATGGCGATGGGTGCCAGGGGCCTGTGGGCACAGTGCTGGCCACTAGGGCAGTGCATGGGTGGGGGGCATACAGTGGAAAGATGCACATGCTACATGGAATTGGTGACAGTATGGTGGCAGACAGGGCAGGCAGCAATGACTAGATGGAGGGGAGGTCAGGTGAGGTGGGGGTACCCAGGTGGAGTACACTTGCATCTGGAAATTGTGTGTAAGGCCCTGGAGGTAGTCCACCATACTGCATACCCTGTACTCACCACGATGGCCTCAATGCAGTGTGTGAGGTCCCTGTACTGCCTTTTCGATGTGGTGGTCCCAGTGCTGGAGACGAGTGGCTCCATGCACACAGTGGTGAGCCACTGCTCCTCCATGAGGCAGTTTAGGAACTGCCAGATGTTAGAGTGGCAGGCTCCGAGCCAGGCGTTGAATGCCCGGCGCCAGCCCTCCACCATGTTGTTCATCTGCACCTGCCCACTGTGTGCCAGCTCATATGTTCCATATGGCTGTATGGAACATTGGCCAGTGCTGTGCCATATGCCCCACTGGGCACCCGACCCAGGTGTCCTCCATGTAGTACAGCAGTGGATGCAGGAATGCGTCATGCGCCTGGTAGAAGGGCGTGTCCACCAACTCCCCATACACTTTCACCACATCATCCGGTGGCACAAAGGTGAGTGCAAGGAGCATGCGGACCTGCAATGCACACTCCGCATCCATGGAGTAGCGCTCGAGCAGTGCTGCATTACCCTGCACCCGCTGCCACACTGCCTGGCAGAAGTGGTAGAAGCAGCCATACAGGACAGTGCCCTCAAAGACAGTGGTGAAGGCACGCCAGGCAGCCCACTCAAAGTCCATGAGGGTGGACTGTGACTGGCTACCGCACAGTAGCCAACGCAGTTCTGTGAAGGCCCTTATGTAGGCACGCTCTGTCCGTGTACACATCAGGATGTACACGGCTGGCAGGACCAAACTGGATTGCAGGCCATGGACTGAATAGAGCTGCTCGAAAAGTGATGGTGTGGCGAGAAAGGTGCCGTCCAGGAACCAGTCCTGGCACCAGGACAGGAACGTCAGGTCATGCTGCGTGGTGAATATCAGTGTGTAGTCCCCTGCATGGCCACTGTCATATTGTAGGAACTGTGCCCTGCCGGGTGTGACTGTGTATGCCAGGGAAAGGTGAGGTCGGCCACACTGCCAGGCATATTGGGACAGCCCCGTGTGGCTTGCCGCACACACTGCACCGTGCAGTGCATCAGGGGCATGGCGGGCAGCCTGCTGGCAATGGCATCGGTCACTCCACTGGTGGCCTGCACTATGACCTGGGTGGTGGTCTCCAGGCTCATCTGTGCAGTTCCTGCACACCCGCCATCACGCCCCTGATGCTGACCTCCCCTGGATCCGGGGCATGGTCATGTGGCCGGCCAGTGTACACCAAATGGTTGGCAATGGTGTGTGCCCATGCTGGGCATGCATACCTGTGGCACTGCACACACCTCCAGTACACCTTCCCTAGTTTCTCCTTATCCCTGTGGTACACGTACCGGCAGTGGGATAGGAGCAGTCTTCCCTTCTGGCTCGTCAGGTAGGTTGCAATTTCCATCCCTCACAGACTGGTCTAGTGTGATGGGTGTATGTTGTGCCCCATGCCCCTGTAAGGGCTTGCTGTGAGATCATGTGGCTGTCCGCCACACCTATGGCCCACCCCCAGTGCTGGCATAAGGACATGCCATCGGCAGTTCCACCCCTTTTGCTCGTCTTCCCTCATGGTGGTCTGGGACAAAAAAAAGGCATGTGTGCCTGTGAACGTGGATGCGTTGTATGGTCGCAGACCCAGCATGTCCAGCTGTATCCCCCGCCACATCCATGCTGCAGTAGCGTCGTGGAGTGAGGTGCCTATATCTATGACAAGAATGAGCATGGCTGCTGAGGTGAGCATTTACATCTGTTCCTGGCCTCCTGCCTTACTCTGCCTGTCTGTATAGCTGGATGTGCCAGCCATGGGGTTCGAACCTATGGCAGCTGTCCTACAAGGTGCCAATGATGGCGCTGTGCTGATGCATGCCATGAGAGTGGCTTGCCTGCAGCCTGCCCTCCCATGCACTTCCCCAGTCCATGGCAGTGCTTGCTAGGGGGGACCATAGCCGCTCCTTGGCATTGCTGGGGGGGGGGCATATGCAGTTGGCTGGATGCCAGCTTAGGTGTTTTGCTGTCAACATCGGGTGCATGCACGCACATGCACATGAAATTCTGGTCACCATTTCAGCCAGTCGCCCTAATGACCTAGTCACCATTGTGCCCCAGTCACCCTGATGCCTTAGTCACCATTGTGCCCCAGTCACCCTTCTGCTCCAGGCACCCAACTCAGATTAGCCTTGTAAGCAGAGCAGTTCTGCGAGGGACCCTTCCTCAGTAGCCAATGTCACAGGCTACTCTCTGGATGTGACCATGACAGATGATGTACCCAACTATAAGTACCTTGGGGTCTGGCATGATCCTCATCTCAATTTTTCTGGACATGTGGATGGCATTCAGAAAAAATTGCAACTTAAATTTGGTGCTTTATACAGGAACTATGTTTGCATTCTCCTACTGGCTTGTAGAACCATTATCCAGCAAATTATTCTCCCCATTTTTGACTATGGAGACATTGTCTACAGCGTTGTTCTTAACCCTTTCTAGACTGAATTCCATCTTCCAATTGTTCTGTCACTTTGCTTTGGAGTTCCTGTCCTGGACTCACCGTTGCTCCTTTATTCCTCCCTATCAATTCACTCCCTTGAATCAAGGCACCTCTTTCATTGTTCTTCCTTTATCATTAAATTCTGGATGGGCTCTCTCCCTACTTATCTCGCCTTGCTCGCCCCCAACTACAACCTTCATAACTCTGGTTTCTGCTCCCTTGCACTCCTTACTAAGACTTCTTCAGTTGGTCAGGCTGCCTTCTCTTACCACTTCCCCAAACATTGGAATTCTCTTCCCCTCCTCTATCCGCTCTGCCTCGTCTTTACTCTTTCTCTCTTCCCCTCTCTTCATTTCAAATTTTATTTTTGCCCTGTAACTGCCCTTGACCTCCTTCTGTATCTCTCTTCCCATCTTTCTACCCCTTCTGCTTCATCCTCGCCTTGTCTTTTATCCTCTGTACTCTTATCGCCTCACTTTATATCCTACTTCATCACATCACATCACCACATAAACTCTCCTAATTATCTAATGGTATGGCTTAGCTTCTATCTCCCTGCATTTCTATTCAGTGAACTTAACTGCTGCCTCTTGCTTATATTCAAAATACATACTGCTATATCTAATTATCCAGTGTACATAATTTATTTTTTACCTCAATTTTCTTTGTTTTATATGTTGATGTTAATATGTTTTTTACTTGCTTCTGTTCATCTTCTGTAATTTTCCGAGTTATCAGCACAGTATGTCTTTCCTGATTAAACTTTTAAAATAAATAAAATAAATAAATAAATGCTTGTCTAAGGAGCGGAGGCAAGAAGATTCATTTCCCATTTAAGCAAACTGGAAAGCACTGTGGCCCCAGAGACAGTGGTGTGCCTAAGATGGAATTATCCTACACTGAAGGGAATGATGTTCTGGCCAGAAGAATGGAAAAGGAAGTCAGTGAGAACTTTCTAGAAGACATGCTGAGGGGCTGGAGCAAGGGTTCCATAAGATATAAGGTACTAGAGATGCAGTGGAACACCAATAGAATGACAAAGTGCACAAGAGCAATAGCAGAGGAGATCCAAGGGGGATTTCCAGAAGACAAGAGGGGCACATATCCTCAGCTCCATGCAGGTCCGTATAAGGGGCACACCAATACAAAAAGGAACACTTGAAGGTCAGAGGTACTTCAAAATTAAGGATTTAGTGGCACTCAAATAGACATGGAGGAGGAAGAAAAAGACTGGGACACCAGGAGAGAGGAACCACTACTAAAGAACAGGCCTGACAGGGAGAGGTGCGATGAGGCTGTCTGTCATTGTGGAGGGCATGGGGGACAGAGCCACATATTAAATCTATGTAAAGGTAGGCAAAAAAAGGAAAAAGACTCACCTTTGGGGTGTGCTACAAATCCTAAAAAGCTCAGCAGTGCATAATGCTCAACTAATCTGGGAAATTATGAGAACAACCAAGCTGGATATAGAGGGAATACTGCAAACTTCAATATCTGTTAGCCTGTGTCTTGAGAAGGCTAACAGTACTTATGATATCAAATTCCTGTCTGCCTCCTACAACAGCATAAACCAACAACTCTTAGGAAGCCTTGTGTAACTGAGGAAAATGCCAGTTCCAGTACGCTGCTTTCACTGCATTTGTTCAGAAAGTAGAACTACTTACTATACCAAACACTACTCTCAGCACCTGTTTATTTTTCAGAGACTATCCAGCATGTATGTATGAAACACTTTTTTTATTGGATTCAAATAAATATATTTTTAATAATATCCACTGATTTGTATTAGATTCTTTGCTGCTGTTTTCTGTAAGAGCACATAGTGGTATGATAGCACTTCAGGGGAGATGGGTGTACCAGTTGTTTGCTGCTAAAAAACTACATTTGAAGCCATGGCTGACTTTTTTTTTTTTTTTTTTTTTTTTTTACAGCAGGAGAAATTGGATCTTCTCAATTTGAGAATTTCAGGGAACTAGTTGGAGGCACTCATTAAAAGTGAGTAACCTTCTTGGATGCAGGAAATACTAGCCAGGCCTCTATCACAAGAATGACCTCCCTTCCCACTGAAGTCACAGAAGCAGATCCATTTTCAGCAGGATTACCTACTGCAAACAGCTGCTCTTGATTTCCAGCCATCCCTCCCACTGAAGGCAAAGAAGCATAGCCGTTTTCAGCAGGCTTACCTACTGCAGACTGACAAAGGTTTCCAGCCCTCCCTCCCCACTAAAGGCACAGAAGAAGAGCCATTTTCTGCAGTCTTACCTACTGCAGACTGCCATTTGTTTACAGCCCTCCCTCCCTCCCCACTGAAGGCACAGAAGTAGAGCCATTTTCAGCTGGTTTACCTTCTGCAGACTGCCATTAGTTTTCAGCTCTCCCTCCTCACTAAAGACACAGAAGTAGAACAATTTTCAGCAGGTTTACCTAATGCATATTGCCATCGGACTCCAGCCCTCCCCTCCACTCAAGGCACAGAAGCAGAGCTAATTTCAGCAGGCTTACACACTGCAGACAGACTGCCACTGGTTTCCAGCCCCCCCTCTGCACTAAAGGCACAGAAGCAGAAACATTTTCAGTAGGCTTTCCTACTGTAGACTGCCATCGGTTTCCAGTCCTCCATCCCCATTGAAGACACATAGGCAGTGCCATTTTCATCAGGCTTACCTACTTCAGAATGACTTCATTTTTCAGCCCCGCCTCCCCAATGAGGGCACAGAAGCAGAGCCATTTTCAGCAGGCTTATCGACTTCAGACTGTCATCAGTTTCCAGCCCTCCCTTCCCATTAAAGGCACAGAAGCTGAGCCATTTTCAGCAAGCTTACCTACTACAGATGGTGAACAGATTCCAGCCCTCCCTCTGCCATAAAGGCACAGAAGCAGAGACATTTTCAGCAGGCTTACCTACTGCAGACTGCCAACGGTTTCCAGCCCTCTAGCCCCACTGAAGGCATAGCATCAGAGCCATTTTCTGCAGGCTTACTTACTGCAGAATGCCATCAGTTTCCAGCCATCCCTCCCCCACTGACAGCACAGAAGCAGAGCCATTTTCAGCAGGCTTACCTACTGCAGAGTACCATCAGTTTCCAGCCCCCCATCCTCACTGAAGTCAGAAAGGCGGTGCCATTTTCATCAGGCTTACCAACTGCAGACTGACTTCAGTTTTCAGCCACACCTCCCCACTAAAGGCACAGAAGCAGAGCCATTTTCAACAGGCTTATGTACTGCAGACTGCCATCAGTTTCCAGCCCTCCCTCCCAACTGAAGGCACAGAAGCAGAGCCATTTTCAGCAGACTTACCTAATACAGACATGCAACAGTTTCCAGCCCTCCCTCTAACCTGAAAGCACAGAGGCAGTGCCATTCTCAGTAGACTTACCAACCGCAGACTGACATCAGTTTCCAGCCCTCCCTTCCCAGTGAAGGCACAGAAGCAGAGCCATTTTCAGCAAGATTGCCTACTACAGATGGCCAACGGTTTCCAGCCCTCCCTCTAAACTAAAGGCACAGAAGCAGAGCCATTTTTAGCAGGTTTAACTACTGCAGACTGCCATCAGTTTCCAGCCCTCCATCCTCACTGAAGGCACAGAGCCAAAGCCATTTTCATCAGGATTACCTACTACAGACTGACATCAGTTTCAAGCCATCCCTCCCCACTGCAGGCAAAGAAGGAGAGCCATTTTCAGCAGGCTTACCTACTGCAGACTGCCATCAGTTTACAGCCCTCCCTCCTCACTGAAGGCACAGAGGCAGTGTCATTCTCCTCAGGCTTACCTATTGCAGACTGCCATCGGTTTTCAGCCCCGCCTCCCCAGTGAAGGCACAGAAGCAGAGCCATTTTCAGCAGGCTTACCTACTGCAGACTGCCATTGGTTTCCAGCCCTCCCTTCAACCTGAAGGCACAGAGGCAGTGTCATTCTCAATAGACTTACTTACTGCAGACTGACATCAGTTTCCAGCCCTCCCTTCCCAGTGAATGCACAGAAGCAAAGCCATTTTCAGCAGGCTTGCCTACTACAAATAGCCAATGGTTTCCAGTCCTCCCTCTAAACTAAAAAAACAGAAGCAGAGCCATTTTCAACAGGCTTACCTACTGCAGAGTGCCATCAGTTTCCAGCCCTCCCTCCTCACTGAAAGCACAGAGGCAGTGCCATTTTCTTCAAGCTTACCTACTGCAGACTGACATGAGTTTCCAACCTTCCTTCCCCTCATAAGATACAGAAGCAGAGCCATTTTCAGCAGGCTTATCTTCTACAGATACACAACAGTTTCCAGCCCTCCCAACTGAAGGCACAGAAGCAGAGCCATTTTCAGCAGACTTACCTACGGCACACTGCCATTAGTTTCCAGCCCTCCCTCCACAATGAAGGCACAGAGGCAGTGCTATTCTCAGTAGGCTTACTTACTGCAGACTGACATCAGTTTCCAGTCCTCCATTCCCCGTGAAGGTACAGAAGCAGAGCCATTTTCAGCAGGATTGCCTACTACAGATGGCCAACAGTTTCCAGCCCTCCCTCTAAACTAAAAAAACAGAAGCAGAGCCATTTTCAGCAGGCTTAACAACTGCAGACTGCCATCAGTCTCCAGCCCTCCATCCTCACTGAAGGCACAGAGCCAGTGCCATTTTCATCAGGCTTACATATTACAGACTGACATCAGTTTCAAGCCCTCCTTCCCCATTAAAGGCAAAGATGGAGAGCCATTTTCAGCAGGCTTACCTACTGCAGACTGACATCAGTTTTCAGCCCCACCTCCCCTTTGAAGGCACAGAAGCAGAGTCATTTTCAGCATGCTTACCTACTGCAGACTGCCATTAGTTTCCAGCTCTCCCTTTCCAGTGATGGCACAGATTTAGAGCCATTTTCAGCAGGCTTACTTACTACAGATGCCATTGGTTTCCAGCCCTCCCTTCAACCTGAAGGCACAGAGGCAGTGTCATTCTCAATAGACTTCATTCATACTGCAGACTGACATCAGTTTCAGCCCTCCCTTCCCAGTGAATGCACAGAAGCAAAGCCATTTTCAGCAGGCTTGCCTACTACAAATAGCCAATGGTTTCCCGCCCTCCCTCTAAACTAAAAAAAGAAAAACAGAAGCAGAGCCATTTTCAGCAGGCTTACCTGCTGCAGAGTGCCATCAGTTTACAGCCCTCCCTCCTCACTGAAAGCACAGAGGCAGTGCCATTTTCTTCAAGCTTTCCTACTGTAGACTGACATGAGTTTCCAACCTTCCTTCCCCTCCTAAGGGACAGAAACAGATCCAATTTCAGCAGGCTTATCTTCTACAGACACACAACAGTTTCCAGCTCTCCCTCTGCACTACAGGCACATAAGCAGAGCAATTTTCAGCAGGCTTATCTACGGCACACTACCATTGGTTTCCAGCCCTCAATCCACACTGAAGGCACAGAGGCAGTGCCATTCTCAGTAGGCTTACTTACTGCAGACTAACATCATTTTCCAGCCCTCCTTTCCCTGTGAAGGTACAGAAGCAGAGCAATTTTCAGCAGGCTTAAATACTGCAGACTGCCAGCAGTATCCAGCGCTTGGTCACCACTGAAGACACAAAGGCAATGCCATTTTCACCAGGCTTACCTACTCCAGACTGACATCAGTTTCCATCCCTCCATCCCTACTGAAGGCAAAGAAGCAGAGCTATTTTCAGCAAGCTTACCTACTGTAGAATGACATCGGTTTACAGCCCTACGTCCTCACTGAAGGCACAGAGGCAGATTTTCATCAAGCTTACCCACTGCAGACTGCCATGAGTTCTCAGCCCTCCGTCTCCACTGAGAGCACAGAAGCAGAGCCATTTTCAGCAGGCTTACCTTCTACAGACACGCAACAGTTTCCATCACTCCCTCTGCACTAAAGACACAGAAGCAGAGCCATTTTCAGCAGGCTTACATACTGCAGACTGCCATTGGTTTCCATCCCTCCCTCCAACCTGAAGCTAAAGAGGCAGTGCCATTCTCAACAGACTGACCTACTGCAGAGCATCATTGATTTCCAGCCCTCCCTCTTTACTGAAGTCAGAGGCAGTACCATTTTCATCAGGCTTACCTACTGCAGACTGACATCAGTTTTCAGCCCTGCCTCCCCACTGAAGGCACAGAAGCAGAGTCATTCTCAACAGGATTGCCTACTCCAGACTACCTTCAGTTTCCAGCCCTCAGTTTCCAGTAATGGCACAGATTTAGAGCCATTTTCAGCAGCCTTACTTACAACAGATGGCAAACGGTTTCCAGCCCTCCTTCTGCTCTAAAGGCACAGAAGCAGAGCCATTTTCAGCAAGCTTACCTACTGCAGACTGAAATTGGTTTCCATCTCTCCCTCCAACCTGAAGGCACAGAGGCAGTGTCATTCTCAGTAGGCTAACCTACTGCAGACTGACATCAGTTTCCAGCACTCCCTTCCCAGTGAATGCACAGAAGCAGAGCCATTTTCAGCGGGCTTGCCTACTACAGATGGCCAATGGTTTTTCAGCCCTTCCTCTAAACTAAAGGCACAGAAGCAGAGCCATTTGCAGCAGACTTACCAACTTTAGAGTGACATCAGTTTCCAGTCCTCCCAACTCACTGAAAGCACAGAGGCAATGCCATTTTCATCAGGTTTACCTACTACAGACCAACATCAGTTTCCAGACCTCCCTCCTCAGTTAAGACACAGAAGCATAGCCATTTTCAGCAGGCTTTCCTTCTACAGACACACAACAGTTTCCAGCCCTCCCTGTGCACTAAAGGCACAGAAGCAGAGTCATTTTCAGGAAGCTTACTTACTGCAGACTGCCTTTGGTTTCCAGCCCTCCTTCCACACTGGAGGCACAGAGGCAGTGCCATCCTCAGTAGGCTTACCTAATGCAGACTGACGTCAGTTTCCAGCCCTCCCTTCCCCTTGAATGTACAGAAGGAGGGCCATTTTGTGCAGGCTTGCCTACTGCAGATGGACAACGGTTCCTAGCCCTCCGTATAAACTAAAGGCACAGCAGCAGAGCAATTTTCAGCTGACTTACATACTGCAGACTGCCAGCAGTGTCCAGCCCTCGATCACCCCTGAAGGCATACAATCAGAGCCATTTACAGCAGGCTTTTCTACTGCAGAGTGCCATCAGTTTCAAGCCCTGTCTATTCACTGAAGGCACAAAGGCAATGCCATTTTCATCAGGCTTACCTACTACAGACTGACATCACTTTTGAGCCCTCCATCCCTACTGATGGCAAAGAAGCAGAGGTATTTTCAGCAGGCTTACCTGCTGTAGAATGCCATCGGTTTACAGCCCTCCCTCCTCACTGAAAGCTCAGAGGCAGTGCAATTTTCATCAAGCTTATCTAATGCAGACTGACATGAATTTCCCGCACTCCCTCTCCATTGAATGCACAGAAACAGAGTCATTTTAGGAAGGCTTACCTACTACAGACACATAACTGTTTCCAGCCCTCCCTCTGCACTAAAGGCACAAAAGTAGAGCCATTTTCAGCAGGCTTACCTACCTTAGACTGTCATTTATTTCCATCCCTCCATCCTCACTGAAGACAAAGAATTAGAATCATTTTCAGGAGGCTTACCTACTGCAAAGTATCATTAGTTTCCTGCCTTCCCTCATTACTGAAGACACAGAGGCTGTGCCATTTTCATCAGGCATACCTACTGCAGGCTGACTTCATTTTTCAGCCCTGACGCCTCACTGAAGCCACAGAAGCAGAGCCATTTGCAGCAGGCTTGCCTACTGCAGAATGTCATCAGGTTACAGCCCTACCTTCCCACTGAAGGCACAGAAGTAGAGCCATTTTCAGCTGGTTTACCCTCTGCAGACTGCCATTTGTTTGCAGCACTTCCTCCTCACTGAAGGCACAGAAGTAGAACCATTTTCAGCAGGCTTTCCTACTGCAGACTGCCATTGGTTTCCCGGCCTCCCTCTGCACAAAAGGCACAGAAGCAGAGCCATTTTCAGCAGGCTTGCCAACTGAAAACTGCAATCAGTTTCCAATCCTCCCTCCCCACAGAAGGCAAAGAAGCACAACCATTTTCAGAAGATTTACCTACTGCATACTGCCATCGGATTCCAGCTCTTCCCTCCACTCAAGGCACAGAAGCTGAGCTATTTTCAGCTGGCTTACGTACTGCAGACAGACTGCCATTGATTTCCAGCCTTCCTTCCCCACTGAAGGCACATAGGCAGTGTCATTTTCATCAGGCTTACCTACTGCAGACTGACTACATTTTCCAGCCCCATCTCCCCACTGAGGGCACAGAAGCAGAGCCATTTTCAGTAGGCTTACCGACTTCAGACTACCATCAGTTTTTAGCCCTCCCTTCCCAGTAAAGGCACAGAAGAAGAGCCATTTTCAGCAGTCTTACCTACTACAGATGGCCAAAGGTTTCCAGCCCTCCCTCTAAACTAAAGGCACAGAAGCAGAACCATTTTCAGCAGGCTTACCTACTACAGATATGCAACAGTTTCCAGTCCTTCCTTTGCACTACAGGCACAGAAGCAGAGCCAATTTCAGCAGGCTTACCTACTTTAGACTGTCATCTGTTTCCAGCCCTCCATCCTCACTGAAGACAAAGTATCAGAGTCATTTTCAGCAGGCTTACTTACTGCAAAGTATCATTTGTTTCCTGCACTCCCTTCTCACTGAAGCACAGAAGCAGAGCCATTTTCAGCAGGCTTACCTATTGCAGACTGCCATCAGTTTACAGCCCTACCTCCTCACTGAAGGCAGTGCAATTTTCATCAAGCTTACCTACTGCAGATTGGCATGAGTTTCCAGCTCTGCCCCCCCCCCCCCACTGAAGGCACAGAAGCAGAGCCATTTTTAGCAGGCTTACCTACTGCAGATTGCCATCAGTTTCCAGCCCTCCCTTTCCAGTGATGGCACAGATTTAGAACCATTTTCAGCAGGCTTGCTTACTACTGATGGCCAATGGTTTCCATCCCTTCTTCTGCCCTAAAGGCACAGAAGCAGAGCCATTTTCAGCAGGCTTGCCTACTACAGGTAGCCAACGGTTTCCAGCCCTCCATCTGAAATAAAGAGACAGAAGCAGAGCCATTTTCAGCAGGCTTACATACTGCAGACTGCCTTCGGTTTACAGCCCTCTCTCCTCACTGAAAGCATAGAGGCAGTGCAATTTTCATCAAGCTTACCTACTGCAGACTGACTTGAATTTACAGCCCTCCCTTCCCTCTTAAGGCACAGAGGCAGAGCCATTTTCAGCAGGCTAACCTTCTACAGACACACAGTTTCCAGCCCTCCCTTTGCACAAAAGGCAAATAAGCAGAGCAATTTTCAGCAGGTTAATCTACTGCACACTGCAATTGGTTTCCAGCTCTCCCTCCACACTGAAGGTACAGAGGCAGTGCCATTCTCAGTAGGCATGCCTACTGCAGACTGACATCAGGTTCCAGCCCTCTGTTCTCCGTGAAGGTACAGAAGCAGAGCCATTTTCAGCAGGCTTACCTACTGCAGATTGCCATCAGTTTCCAGCAATCTCTACTCACTGAAGGCACAAAGGCAATGCCATTTTCATCAGGCTTACCTACTACAGACTGACATCAGTTTCCAGCCCTCCCTACCCACTGAATGCACAGAAGCAGAGATATTTTCAGCAGGCTTACGTACTACAGACATGCAACCGTTTCCAGCCCTCCCTTTGCACTAAAGGCACAGAAGCAGAGCCATTTTCAGCAGGCTTACCTACTGCAGACTGGTATATGTTTACAGTCCTCCCTCTTCAATGAAGGCACAAAGGCAGTGCCATTTTCATCAAGCTTACCTACTGCAGATTGACATGGGTTTCCAGCCCTCCCTCACCACTGAGGGCACAGAAGCAGAGCCATTTTCACTAGGTTTACCTACTACAGACACGCAACAGTTTCCAGCCCTCCCTCTGCTCTAAAGGCACAGAAGCAGAGCCATTTTCAGCAGGATTACCTACTGCAGACTGCCAGTGGTTTCCATCCCGCCCTCTAACCTGAAGCCACAGAGGCAGTGCCATTCTCAGTAGACTTACGTACTGCAGAGCATCATTGGTTTCCAGCCCTCCCTTCTCACTGAAGTTACAGAGGCAGTACCATTTTCATAAGGCTTACCTACTGCAGACTGACATCAGTTTTCAGCCCCGCCTCCCCAGTGCAGGCACAGAAGCAGAGCCATTCTCAGCAGGCTTGACTACTGCATACTGCCATCAGTTTCCAGCCCTTCCTTTCCAGTGATGGCACAGATTTAGAGCCATTTTCAGCAGGCTTACTTACTACAGATGGCCAATGGATTCCAGCCCTCCTGCTTCTCCAAAGGCACAGAAGCAGAGCCATTTTCAGCAGGCTTACCTACTGCAGACTGAAATTGGTTTCCATCCCTCCCTCCAATCTGAAGGCAGAGAGGCAGTGTCATTCTCAGTAGACTAACCTACTGCAGACTGACATTAGATTCCAGCCCTCCCTTCCCAGTGAATGCACAGAAGCAGAGCCATTTTCAGCAGGCTTGCCTACTGCAGATGACTAATGGTTTTTCAGCTCTCCCGCTAAACTAAAGGCACAGAAGCAGAGCCATTTGCAGCAGGCTTACCTACTGCAGACTACCATCAGTTTACAGCCTTCCCTCCTCACCGAAATCAAAGAGGCAGTGCCATTTTCATCAAGCTTACCTACTGCAGACTGATATGAGTTTCCAGAACTCCTTCCCCACTGAAGGCTGAGAAGCAGAGCTATTTTCAGCAGGATTACCTACTACAGACACACAACAGTTTCCAGCCCTCCCTCTTCACAAAAGGCACAGAAACAGAGCCATTTTCAGCAAGCTTATGTACTGCAGACTGCCATTGGTTTCCAGCCCTCCCTCCTCACTGGAAGCACAGAGACAATGCCATTTTCATCAGGCTTACCTTCTACAGACTAACAGCAGTTTTCATCCCTCCATCCCTACTGAAGGCAAAGAAGCAGAGCTATTTTCAGCAGGTTTACCTGCTGTAGACTGTCATTTGTTTCCATCCCTCCATCCTCACTGAAGACAAAGAATTAGAGCCATTTTCAGGAGGCTTACCTACTGCAGAGTATCACTAGTTTCCTGCCTTCCCTCATTAATGAAGACACAGAGGCAGTACCATTTTCATTAGGCATACCTACTGCAGGCTGACTTGCTTTTTCAGCCCTGCCTCCTTACTGTCATCAGGTTACAGCCCTCCCTTCCCACTGAAGGCACAGAAGTAGAGCCATTTTCAGCTGGTTTACCTTCTGCAGACTGCCATTGTTTTCCCACCCTCCCTCCTCACTGAAGGCACGGAGGTAGAACCATTTTCAGCAGGCTTTCCTACTGCAGACTGCCATCGGTTTCCAGCCCTCCCTCCGCACAAAAGGCACAGAAGCAGAGCCATTTTCAGCAGGCTTGCCAGCTGCAGACTGCAATCAGTTTCCAATCCTCCTTCACCGCTGAAGGCAAAGGAGCACAACCATTTTCAGAAGGTTTACCTACTGTAGACTTTCATTTGTTTCCATCCCTCCATGCTCACTGAAGACAAAGAATTAGAGCCATTTTCAGGAGGCTTACCTACTGCAGAGTATCATTAGTTTCCTGTCTTCCCTCATTACTGAAGACACAGAGGCTGTGCCATTTTCATCAGACATACCTACTGCAGGCTGACTTCATTTTTCAGCCCTGACTCCTTACTGAAGGCACAGAAGCAGAGCCATTTGCAGCAGGCTTACCTACTGCAGAGTGCCATCAGTTTCCAGCCCTCCCTCCTCACTGAAGGCACAGAGGCAATGTCATTTTTATCACGCTTACCTACTACAGATCAACATCAGTTTCCAGCTCTGCCTCCCCACTGAAGGCAAAGAAGCAGAGCCATTTTCAGCAGGCTTGCCTATTGCAGACTGCTATCAGTTTACAGCCCTCCCTCCTCACTGAAATCAAAGAGGCAGTGCCATTTTTATCAAGCTTAACTACAGCAGACTGACATGAGTTTCCAGCCCACCCTCCCCAGTTAATGCACAGAAGCATAGCCATTTTCAGCAGGCTTTCCTTCTACAGACACACAACAGTTTCCAGCCCTCCCTCTGCTCTAAAGTCATAGAAGCAGAGCCATTTTCAGCAAGCTTACCTAGTGTAGACTGCCAAAGTTTCCAGCCCTCCAGCCCTACTGAAGGCATAGCATCAGAGCCATTTTCTGCAGGCTTACCTACTGCAGAATGCCATCATTTTCCTGCCCTGTCTCCCCACTGAAGGCAAAGAACAGTGCCATTTTCATCAGGCATACCTACTGCAGGCTGTCTTCATTTTTCAGCCCTGACTCCTTACTGAAGGCACAGAAGCAGAGCCATTTGCAGCAGGCTTACCTACTGCAGACTGCTATTGATTTAAAGCCCTCCCTCCTCACTGAAAGCACAGAGGCAGTGCCATTTTCATCACGCTTACCTACTGCTGATTGACATGAGTTTCCAGCCCTCCCTGTGCACTACAGGCACAGAAGCAGAGCCATTTTCAGCAGGCTGGCCTAGTACAGATGGACAATGGATTCTAGCCCTCCCTCTAACTAAAGGCAGAGAAGCACAGCCATTTTCAGCAGGCTTAAATACAGCAGACTGCCAGCAGTATCCAGCCCTCGGTCACCACTGAAGGCATACAATCCGAGTCATTTACAGCAGTCTTTCCTACTACAGAGTGCCATCAGTTGCCAACCCTCCCTCCTCATTGAAGGCACAAAGGCAATGCCATTTTCATCAGGCTTGCCTTCTACAGACTGACATCAGTTTCCATCCCTACTGAAGGCAAAGAAGCAGAGCTATTTTCAGCAAGTTTACCTACTGTAGAAAACCATCGGTTTACAGCCCTCCCTCCTCAACGAAGGCACATAGGCAGTGCCATTTTCATCAAGCTTACCTACTGCTAATTGACATGACTTTCCAGCACACTCTCCCCACTGAATGCACAGCAGCAGAGCCATTTTCAGCAGGTTTACCTACTACATACATGCAGTTTCCATCACTCGCTGTGCACTAAAGGCACAGAAGCAGAGTCATTTTCTGCAGGCTTACCTACTGCAGAGTATCATTTGTATCCTGCCCTTCCTCCTCACTGAAGTCACAGACACAGTGCCATTTTCATCAGGCTTACCTACTGCAGACTGCCATCAGTTTACAGCCTTCCTTCCTCACTGAAGGCACAGAGGCAGTGCCATTTTCATCAAGCTTACCTGCTGCAGACTGCCATGAGTTTCCAGCCCTCAATCCCCACTGAAGTCACAGAAGAAGAGCAATTTTCAGCTGGCTTACCTACTACAGACATGCAACAGTTTCCAGTCCTCCCTCTGCACTAAAGGCACAGAAGCAGAGCCATTTTCAGCAAGCTTACCTACTGCAGAGTCAGACTGCCATTGGTTTCCTTCCTTCCCTTCAGCCAGAAGCCACAGAAGCAGCTGTCATCCTCAGTACACTTACCCACTGCAGACTGACATCAGTTTCCATCCCTCCCTTCCCAGTGAATGCACATAAGTAGCAGTGCCATTTTCAGCAGGCTTGCCTACTACTGATGGCCAACAGTTTCCAGCCCTCCCTCTAAACTAAAGGCACAGAAGCAGAGCAATATTCAGCAGGCTTAACTACTACAGATTGCCATAAGTTTCCAGGCCTCCATCCTCACTGAAGGCACAGAGGCAGTGTCATTCTCATCAAGCTTACTTACTACATGCATGCAGCAGTTTCCAGTCCTCCCTCTGCATCAAAAGCACAGAAGCAGAGACATTTTCAGCATGGTTACATACTGTGGACTGCCATCAGTTTCCAGCCCTCCATCCTCACTGAAGACATGGAATCAGATCCATTTTCAGCAGTCTTACATAATGCAGAACATCATTGGTTTCCAGCCCTCCCTCCCTCCTCTCTGAAGTCAGAGAGGCAGTACTATTTTCATCAGGATTACCTACTGCAGACTGACATCAGCTTTCAGGCCCACCTCCCCAGTGAAGGCACAGAAGCAGAGTCATTTTCAGCAGGCTTACCTACTGCAGACTGCCATCAGTTTCCAGCCCTCCCTTTCCAGTGATGGCAAAGATTTAGAGCCATTTTCAGCAGGCTTACTTACTACAGATGGGCAATGATTTCCAGCCCTCCTTCTGTCCTAAAGGCACAGAAGCTGAGCCATTTTCATCAGGCTTACCTACTGCAGACTGACTTCAGTTTTCAGCCCTGACTCCCCACTAAAGGCACAGAAGCAGAGCCATTTTCAGCAGGCCTACCTACTGCAGAGTGTCATCAGTTTCCAGCCCTCCCTCCTCACTGAAGGCACAACGGCAATGCCATTTTCATCAGGCTTCCTACAACAGACTGACATCAGTTTCCAACCCTGCTTCCCCTACTGAAGGCAAAGAAGTAGAGCTATTTTCAGAAGGTTTACCTACTGTATCATGTTATCGGTTTACGGCCGTACCTCCTCACTGAAGGTGCAGATGCAGTGCTATTTTCATCAAGCTTACCTACTGCAGATTCACATCAGTTTTCAGCCCTGCCTCCCCAGTGAACGCACAGAAGTAGAGACATTTTCAGCAGGTTTACCTACTGCAGACTGCCATTGGTTTCTATCCTTCCCTCCAACCTGAAGTCACAGAAGCAGAGCTATTTTCAGCAGGCTTGCCTACTACAGATGGTCAACGGTTTCCGGCTCTCCCTCTAAACAAAAGGCACAGAAGAAGAGCCATTTTCAGCAGGCTTAAATGCAGCAGACTGCCAGCAGTATCCAGCGCTCAGTCACCACTGAAGGCATACAATCAGAGCCATTTACAGCAGGCTTACCTACTGCAGAGTGCCATCAGTTTCCAGCCCTTCCTCCTCACTGAAGGCACAAAGGCAATGCCATTTTCACCAGGCTTACCTACTCCAGACTGACATCAGTTTCCAGCCCTCCATCCCTACTGAAGGCGAAGAAGCAGAGCTATTTTCAGCAGGCTTACCTACTGTAGAATGCCATCGGTTTTCAGCCCTACCATCTCACTGAAGGCACAGAGGCAGTGCCACTTTCATTAAGCTTACCTACTGCAGACTGTCATGAGTTTCCAGCCCGCCCTCCCCACTGAATGCATAGAAGCAGAGCCATTTTCAGCAGGCTTACCTACTACAGACACGTAACAGTTTCCAGCCCTCCCTCTGCTCTAAAGTCACAGAAACAGAGACATTATCAGCAGACTCACCTACTGTAGACTAATCTGCTTCCAGCCCTCCATCCATACTGAAGACAAAGAATTAGAGCCATTTTCAGCAGGCTTACCTACTGCAGAGTATCTTGTTTCCTGCCCTCCCTCATCACTGAAGTCACAGAGGCAGTGGCATACTCATTAGGCATACCTACTGTAGGCTGACTTCATTTTTCAGTCCCTCCTCCTCACTAAAGGCACAGAAGCAGAGCCATTTTCAGCAGTATTACCTACTGCAGACTGCCATAAGGTTACAGCCCTCCCTTCCCCATGAAGGCACAGAAGCAGACACATTTTCAGCAGGCTTACCTACTGCAGACTGCCACTGGTTTCCAATCCTCCATCCTCACTGAATGCAGAGAGGTAGAGAGGCAGTGCCATTTTCATCAGGCTTACCTACTGCAGACTGCCTTCAGTTTTCAGCCCCACCTCCCCACTGAAGGCACAGAAGCAGAGTCATTATCAACAGGATTGCCTACTCCAGACTGCCATCAGTTTCCAGCCCTCAATTTCCAGTTATGGCACAGATTTAAAGCCATTTTCAGCAGGCTTACAGCAGATGGCAAATGGTTTCCAGCCCTCCTTCTGCTCTGAAGGCACAGAAGCAGAGCAATTTTCAGCAGCCTTTCCTACTGCAAGCTGCCATTAGTTTCCAGCCTCTCTTCCCAGTGAAGGCACAGAAGCATTGCCATTTTCTGCAGGCTTGCCTACTACAGATGGTCAATTGTTCCAGCTCTCCATCTTCACTGTAAATGCACAGAAGCAGAGCCATTTTCAGCAGGCTTAACTACTGCAGACATCCAGCAGTTTCCAGCCCTCCATCCCCACTGAAAGCAAAGAAGCAGAGCCATTTTCAGAAGGCTTACCCATTGCAGACTGCCATGAGTTTCCAGTCCTCCCTCCCCACTGAAGTCAGAAAAGAAGAGCCATTTTCTGCAAGCTTACCTTCTGAAGACTGCCATCGGTTGCCAGCCCTCCCTCCCCACTGAAGGCAAAGAAACACAGCCATTTTCAGCAGGTTTGCCTACTACAGACACGCAACAATTTCCAGGCCTCCCTCTGCACTAAAGGAACAGAAGCAGAGCCATTTTCAACAGGCTTACCTACTGCATACTGCCATTGGTTTCCATCCTTCCAACCTGAAGGCACAGAGGCATGCCATTCTCAGTAGGCTTACCTACAGCAGACTGACATCAGTTTCCAGCCCTCCCTCTAAACTAAAGGAACAGAACCAGAGCCATTTTCAGTAGGCTTAACCACTGCAGACTGCCATCAGTTTCCAGCCTCCCATTACTACTGAAGGCAAAGAAGCAGTGCCATTTTCATCAGGCTTACCTACTACAGACTGCCATCGGTTTACAGCCCTCCCTCCTCACTGAAGACACAGAGGCGGTGTCATTTTCATCAAGCTTACCTACTGCAGACTTACATTAATTTCCAGCCCTCCCTAACCACTGAAGGCACAGAAGAAGAGCCATTTTCAGCAGGCTTACCTACTACAGGCACTCAACAGTTTCCAGCCCTCCCTCTGCACTAAAGGCACAGAAGCAGAGCCATTTTCAGCAGGCTTACCTACTGTAGAGTGTCATTGATTTGCAGCCCTCAGTCCTCACTGAAGTCACTGAGGCAGTGCCATTTTCATCAGGCTTAACCACTGTAGACTTACATCAGTTTTCAGCCCCACCTCCCCAGTGAAGTCACAGATGCAGAGCCATTATATTTCGTACCCTTTATAGTACTCCACAGTCAACATCAGTGGGGTTTCCTCATCCATCCTATAGGCTGATGCAGGATCCAATCAAATCAAAGTTGAGTGAAGACATCCCTCTACCCTCATCAGAATATCTCCAGTTCAATTTGTACATCAAGATAGGTTGGTCACGTCCAGCTGTTCCCAACAGCACTAATCAACAAACAATTGTACAGGTACTGTGAGAAAAAAATATTTTTTATCTTATCTCTTTACTACATCTAACAACAACCTGAGAGATAATCAGACTGTCATCAGTTTCCAGCCCTCCCTTCCCAGTGAAGGCACAGAATCAGAGCCATTTTCAGCAGGCTTACTACAGATGGCCAACGGTTTCCATCCCTCCTTCTACCCTAAAGGTACAGAAGCAGCGCCATTTTCAGCAGACTTACCTACTGCAGACAGCGTGGTTTCAAGCCCCACATCCCCACTGAAGTCACAGAAGCAGAGCGATTTTCAGCAGGCTTACCTACTGAAGAGTGTCATCGGTTTTAAGCCCTCTATCCTCACTGAAGGCAGAGAGGCAGTGCCATTTTCAGCAGGCTTACCTACTGCAGAATGACATCACTAATCACTAATCACAACAGCACTAATCAACAAACAATTGTACAGGTACTGTGAGAAAAATTTTTTTTTTATCTCATCTCTGTACTACATCTAACAACAACCTGAGAGTTAATTAGACTGACATCAGTTTCCAGCCATCCCTTCCCAGTGAAGGCACAGAAGTAGAGCAATTTTCAGCAGGCTTGCCTACTACAGATAGTCGATGGTTTCTAGCCCTCCCTCTACACCAAATACACAGAAGCAGAGCCATTTTCAGCAGGCTTAACTACTGCAGACTGCTAGTGGTTTCCAATTCTCCTTCCCCAATGAAGGCACACAATCAGAACCATTTACCAAAGGCTTACCTACTGAAGAGTGCCATCAATTTCCATCCCTCCCTCCTCAATAAAGGCACAGAGCTAATACCATTTTCACCAGGTTTACCTACTACAGACCAACATCAGCTTCCAACCCTCCCTCCTCACTGAAGGCAAAGAAGCAGAGCCATTTTCAGCTGTCTTAACTACTGCAGACTGCCAGCAGTACCCAGCCCTCAGTCACCACTGAAGGCATACAATCAGAGTCATTTACAGCAGGCTTACCTACTACAGACTGGCATCAGTTTCCAGTCCTCCATACCCACTGAAGGCGAAGAAGCAGAGCCATTTTCAGAAGGCTTACCTACTGCAGACTGCCATCAGTTTCCAGCCCTCTATCCTCACTGAAGGTAGAGAGGCAGTGCAATTTTCATCAAGCTTACCTACTGCAGACCGACTTCAGTTTTTAGCCCTGCTTCCCCACTGAAGGCATAGAACCAGAGATATTTTCAGCAAGATTACTTACTGCAGATGGCCAATGGTTTCCATCCCCCCTCTACACTAAAGGCACAGAAGCAAAGCCAGTTTCAACAGGCTTAACTACTGCAGAATGCCAGTGGTTTCCACCCCTTCATCCCCACTGAAGGCATGCAATCAGAGATATTTACTGCAGGCTTACCTACTGCAGAGTGCCATCAGTTTCCATCCCTCCCTCCTCACTGAAGGCACAGAGGCAATGCCATTTTCATCAGGCTTACCTACTACAGACTGAGATCAGTTTCCAGCTCTCCCTCCCCACTGAACACAAAGAAGCAGATCCATTTTCAGTAGGCTAACCTACTGCAGACTGTCATCAGTTTACAGCTCTCCCTCTTCCCTGAAGGCACCGAGGCAATGCCATGTTCATGAATCTTACCTACTGCAGACTGACCTGAGTTTCCAGCACTCCCTCCCCACTGAATGCAGAGAAGCAGAGATGATTTCAGCAGGCTTACCTACTGTAGAATGCTATCTGTTTCCAGACCTCCATCTTCACTGAAGACACAGAATCAGAGCCATTTTCAGCAGGCTTACCTGCTGCAGAATGTCATTTGTTTCCAGCCCTCCCTCCTCACTGAAGTCACAAAGGCAGTGCCATTCTCATTAGGCTTACGTACTGCAGACTGACTTCATTTTTCAGCCCCACCTCTTCACTGAATTTACAGAAGCAGAGCCATTTTCAGCAGGCTTACCTACTGCAGACTGCCAGCAGTTTCTATCCCTCCCTCCCCACTGAAGGCACAGTAGAGCCATTTTCAGCAGGCTTACCTACTGCAGACTGACATCAGTTTACAGCCCTCCCTCCTCACTGAGGTCACAGAGGCAGTGCCATTTTCATCAAGCTTACCTACTCCAGACAGACATGAGTTTCCATCCCTCCCTCCCACTGAAGGCACAGAAGCAGAGCCATTTTCATGAGGCTTACCAACTACAGACAGAAATTTTTTTCTAGCCCTCCCTCTGCACTAAAGACACAGAAGCAGAGCAATTTTCAGCAGGCTTACTTACTGCAGACTGACATGAGTTTCCAGCCCTCCCTCCCTCCCAACTGAAGGCACAGAAGCAGAGACAATTTCAGCAGGCTTACTAACTACAGATGGCCAATGTTACCAACCGTCCATCAGCACTAAAGGTACCGAGGCAGAGCAATTTTCAGCAGGCTTAAATACAGCAGACTGCCATCGGTTTGCAGCCCTACCTCCTTATTGAAGCAAAGAAGCAGAGACATTTTCAGCAGGCTCATATACTGCAGACAGACTGCAATTGGTTTTCAGCCCTCCCTCCCCACTGTAGGCACAGAAGCAGAACCATATTTAGCAGGCTTACCTACTGCAGACTGCCATCAGTTTCTAGCCCTCCCTCCCCAGTTAAGGCAGAAGCAGAGCCTTTTTCATCAGGCTTACCTACTGCAAACAGCTGCCATCAGTTTCCAGCAATCCCTCCCACTGAAGGCAAATAAGCACAGCGCTTTTAAGCAGGCTTACCTACTGAAGACTGCCATTGGTTTCCAGCTCTCCCTCCCACTGAAGGCACAGAAGTAGATCCATTTTCAGCAGGCTTACCTACTGAAGATTGCCATTGGTTTCCAGCCCTCCCTCCTTACTGAATGCACAGAAGTAGAGCCATTTTCAGCAAGCTTTCCTACTGCAGACTGCTATCAGTTTCCAGCCATCCCTCAGCACAAAAGGCACAGAAGCAGAGCCATTTTCAGCAGGCTTATCCACTGCAGACTGCCATTGGTTTCCAGCCCTCCCCTTCACTGAAGGCAGAGGAGCAGCTATTTCTAGCAAGTTTACATACTGCAGACAGACAGCCCTTGGTGTCCCGCCCTCCATGCAGACTGAAGACACAGAATCAGAGCCATTTTCAGTAGGCTTACCTACTGCACAGTGTCATCGGTTTCCAGCCCTCCCTCCTCACTGAAGGTGCAGAGTCAGTGCCATTTTCATCAAGCTTACCTACTGCAGACTGACTTCAGTTTTCAGCCCCGCCTCACCACTGAAGGCACAGACGGAAAGCAATTTTCAGCAGACTTACCTACTGCAGACTGCCATTGGTTTCCAGCAAGGGTATAGCCATTGATTTCAGATCTGCAGACCAAGTGGACTCACTGCAACCCCACCCCCCCTTATTAGGGTGAGCTACCTCCCCTCCCCGGTGTAGCCAGACAGTATACAAATGTACACCAGGACCGTGTTTGTTGCCTCATTTGGCACAATAAATACAACGTTTGTATCTCATGACAGTGGTTGTTGCCATGCATAGATAAATACAAATGCCATGCATTGTTCCCTAAGACACCCACATACCAGCCCAGAGCCTATAAAGTTGTATTTTTCTTGTGATGCAACGACAGTATTTGTGACCAGTCCTTCTAGTTTCGACTCCTAAGAATAAAATTACAGAAAGGTTCAGTATTTTCTTTGTTAGTTTTCATGGAAAAAGGAAGCAGTTCAGAGCCTATTTGCTACCTCCCCTTAAATAAAATTGCACACCATTGAGTGCTTGTAGTATGCCTGCCTACACCCATGGTTTCCAGCCCTCCTTCCTCACTGAAGGAGCAGAGGCAGTGCCATTTTCAGCAGACTTATGTACTGCAGACTGACATCAATTTTCAGCCCTCCCTTCCCAGTGAAGCCAAAGAAGCAGAGCCATTTTCAGCAGGCTTACCAACTGCAGACGGCCAACGGTTTCCAGCCCGCCCTCTGTACTAAAAGCATAGAAGCAGAGCAATTTTCAGCAGGTTTATCTACTTCAGACTGCCAGCAGTTTCCAGCCCTCCCTCCTCACTGAAGGCACAGAGGCAGTGCCATTTTCAGTGGCTTACCTACTGCAGACTGACATCAGTTTCCAGCCCTCTCTTAACCGTGAAAGCACAGAAGTAGAGCCATTTTTTTAGCAGGCATACCTACTACAAATGGCCAACAGTTTCCATCCCTTCTTCTGCAATAAAGGCACAGAAGCAGAGTCATTTTCAGCACTCTTGCCTACTGCAGACTGCCATCGGTTTCCAGTACTCCCTCCTCACTGAAGGCTGGGAGGCAGAGCCTTTTTCAGCAGGCTTAACTACTGTATACTGCCAATGGTTGCCAGTCCTCCATCCCCACTAAAGGTACAGTTTCAGAGCCATTTTCAGTAGGCTTACCTACTGCAGACCACCTTCAGTTTTCTGCCCTCCCTCTTCACCAAAGGCACAGAGGCAGGGACATTTTCAACAGGCTTACCTACTGGATACTGACATCAGTTTCCATCTCTCCTTCCCCACTCTAGGCACAGAATTAGAACCATTTTCAACAGTCTTACCAACTGCAGAGAGCCATCTGTTTCCTGCCCTCCCTACTCACTGAAGGCACTGAGGCAGTGCCATTTTCATCAGGTTTACCTACTGCAGACTGCCATTGGTTCCAGCCCTACCACCCCACTGAGGACACAGTAGCAGAGCCAGTTTCATCTGGCTTAACTACTACAAACTGCCATCGGTTTCCAGCCCTCATCCTCTAGTGATGTCACAGAAGCAGAGCTATTTTTTAGCAGGCTTACCTACTGTAGATGGCCAGTGGTTTCCAGCACCTCCCTCTGCACTAAAGGCACAAAAGCAGAGACATTATCTGCAGGCTTACCTACTGCTGACTGCCATCGTTTTCCAGCCCTCCCGCCTCACTGAAGGCACAGAACCACAGCCAATTTCAGCAGGCTTACCTATTGAAGATTGTCATCATTTTCCAGCTCTCCATCTCCCACTGAAGCCACAGAACCATGGACATTTTCTGCAGGCTTACCTACTGCAGACTGTTATTGGTTTCCAGCCCTCCTGCCCCACTGAAGGCAGAGAAGCAGAGTAATTTTCAGCAGACGTACCTACTATAGACGGCCAATGATTCCCAGCCCTTCCTCCACACTAAATACACAGAAACAGAGCCATTTTCAGCAGGCTAACCTTCTTCACACTGCCATTGGTTTCCAGCCCTCCCTCCTTACTGAAGGCACAGAGGCAGTGCCATTTTCATCAGGCTTATCTACTGCAACTGCCATCGGTTTCCAGCCCTGCCTCCTCACAGAAGGCACAGAAGCAGTGAAATTTTCAGCTGGCTTACCTACCATAGACTGATGACAGTTTCTAGCCCTCCCTTACCAGTGAAGGCACAGAAGCAGAACCATTTTCAGTAGGCTTACCTACTACAGATGGATAATGGTTTCCAGCCCTCCCTCTGCACTAAAGGCACAGAGGCAGAGCCATTTTCTGCAGGCTTACCTACTGCAGACTGCCAGCGATTTCCAGCATTCCATTCACACTGAATGCATGAAATCAGAGCCATTTTCAGCAGGCTTACCTACTGCAGAGTGTAATCAGTTTCCAGCCCTTCCTCCTCACTGAAGGCACAGAGGCAGTTCCATTTTCATCAGGCTGGCCTACTGCAGACTAACATCAGTTTCTATCCCTCCTTTCCGACTGAAGGCACAGAAGCAGAGCCATTTTCAGCTGGCTTAACTACAGACTACCATCGATTTCCAACCCTCTATCCACACTAAAGGCACAGATGCAGAGCCTTTTTTAGCAGGCTTACCTACTGCAGACTGGCATTGGTTTCCAGCCCTCCCTCCTCACTGAAGGCATGGAGGCAGAGCCATTTTCAACAGGCTTAACTACAGCAGACTTCCATTGGTTTCGAGCCCTCCCTCACCACTGAGGGCACAGAATCAGAGCCATTTGCAGCAGGCTTACCTACCACAGAAGGCCAATGTTTTCATCCCTCTATTCACACTAAAGGCACAGAAGCAGAGCCTTTTTTAGCATGCTTACCTACTGCAGACTGCCATCGGTTTCCAGCCCTCCCTCCTCACTGAAGGCACGGAGACAGAGCCATTTTCAGCAGGCTTAACTACAGCAGACTGCCAATGGTTTCCAGCCCTCCCACTGCACTAAATTCACAGAAGCAGACCCATTTTCAGAAAGCTTACCTATTGCAGACTGCCATTGGTTTCCAGTCCTCCATCTCCCACTAAAGGTACAGTATCAGAGCCATTCTTAGCAGGGTTACCTACTGGAGGCCGCCATCAGTTTCCTGCCCTCCCTCCTCACTGAAGGCACAGAGGCAGTGACATTTTCATCAGGCTTACCTACTGCAGACTGACACCCGTTTCCAGCTCTCCTTCCCCACTAAAGGCACAGAATCAGAGCCATTTTCAGCAGGCTTTCCTACTGCAAAGAGACATCTGTTTCCAGCCCTCCCTCCCCACTGAAGGCACAGAAGCAGAGCCATTTTCAGCTGGCTTATCAACTACAGATGGCCAATATTTCCAGCCCTCCATCCACACTAAAGGCACAGAAGCAGAGTCAATTTCATCAGGCTTACCTACTGCAGACTGCCATCAGTTTCCAGTCCTCCCTCCCTACTGAAGGCACAGAAGCAGAGCTATTTTTTAACAGGCTTACCTACTGCAGACAACCAATGGTTTCCAGCCCTCCCTACACACTAAAGGCACAGAAGCAGAGCCATTTTCAGGAGTCTTACCTACTGCAGACTGCCATCATTTTCCAGCCCTCCCTCCCCACTGAAGACACAGAACCACAGCCAATTTCAGTAGGCTTATCTATTGAAGATTGCCATCAGTTTCCAGCTCTCCATCCCTCACTGAAGGCACAGAGCCATAGACATTTCCTGCAGGCTTACCTACTGCAGACTGTTACTGGTTTCCAGCCCTCCTGCCCCACTGAAGGCACAGAAGCAGAGACATTTTCAGCAGGCGTACCTACTACAGACAGACAATGGTTTCCAGCCCACCCTCCTCACTGAAGGCACAGAGACAGTGTCATTTTTATCAGGCTTATCTATTGTAGACTGCCTTCAGTTTCTAGCCCTCCCTCCTCAAGGAAGGCACAGAGCAGTACCGTTTTCATCAAGCTTACCTACTGCAGACTTCCATCGGTTTCCAGCCCCTCCCCCCATGAGGGCACAAAAGCAGAGCCATTTTCAGCAGGATTGCCTACTGCAGACTATCACCGGTTTCCAGCATTGTTTGCTGGACTGACCCAATTAATGAAACCTCCAGTACACCAATTGGAGTGGCTGCCTTTTTAGGAATCCAGGAGAAAACAATTAAGGATTGTAGTTGAACTGGCAGATTGCAAATGATCTGGAAGAAATAACAATATGGAAAGACTGAAACAGCACAAGTCAAAACAAGAATAACAAAGCCAGGACACTGTGAAAACTGGAAGCACTTAAGAACCAAAACAGAAGAAAACACAGGAATTACGTAAAAACAGGATTGCAGCAGGAGTAGCTGGCTGAGAGCTGCACAAACTGCAGCTAGGAAGGTAAAAAAGCAAAATTTTGACCCAGACAGCTACTGGATGTACAACCAAACAAAAGAGTCCAAAAGTACAAAGGGAAAGCAGGAGACAAACATATGGGGTCCTATCCTGCAAATATGACAAAGAGACAGTGCTTTTGAAAGAGAGACTGGAGGAAGCTAGCTTAAATAGCTCATGGAGGGGAAGGTGTGCCTCCCACCTATTGGACCACAGGCAAAGCCTTTTGAGTGAAATAAATTGTAAGTTACAGGGTTCATAATTTAACAGTTTAACTATTAGTTAAATTTTGTGAACACGTTTAAAATGTTTGAATGTTTGCTCTGCTGCTATTGCAGGTATACACCCCAAATTAGACATGCATACCCAATGCCAATAGAGCCCTGGAATCTAACAACTCTGGATAAATGTGATGTAGTATGTTAACATTTGCAAGGAAATTTCAGAAATTACTAATTTGAAAAATGCGTTAATAAAAATCATTGATGCCCATTAGGTAATGCCACTAGAATTCCACTTGTGGGAATGAACTTTCACAATGCACGTATCACCACTGAATCCGATGAGCTGTGCTGAACTGTTACAGTCCTGTGGTTCCTTTCTGAGTGATTATTTTGTCTCCCCACTCTTCTTGTTTCTCTCAGCTTGACCAGAGGAACTCAGTGGACCTGATTGTCACACTGACTTCCTCCTTGTTTTACACAGACAGGCTTTGTTCTTGTAGTTAATCTTTTTATTGAAAGTTTCAGAGACAAGCATACATTACAGTGCATATTTGACAAGACATTTTGATATGGACCATAAAACAACAGATTAATGACAGTCAGTGAGGAACAATAAAGAAGCAACATTTACATCTGAATGATAGCTGCATTCATACTGCAGAAAAAAAGTGTGATACATCCAAAATCCAGGTATAACTTGACTACTGGACACAATCATCTGTGTTGTGTCGGGGGAAGGAGACATCCATTCTCAGGGAGTAAATGACAGGTATTCAATATAGAAATATACAGCTATATAAACTAACAGCCTTAAATAAGTGGAGAGATAAATCAGGTTCCACTTCTGGTAACCTGAATCTACTTGAGGTATGTAAAATGTGAATGGGTGGATTGCTTCATATAGGATCAGAGTGTATATAGTGTCAGAGCATAATCCTTGAGGCAGGTGTGATATGCTTCATGCCTGTGTCACCCACTGCCCTCTCTAGATGGTGGTCTGGCGGTGTCCTGGTTTGTCCATAATCCCCCTGCAGTGCATGAAGGAAGACCAGATAGGATTATATTTACAGTGTTACTACTCAGGTAGGATAATGTTTAAAATTTGGACAGGGTAGATAAGCTGTTAAGGAGTTCATTGAGAGTAGGTATCTCCGGTGTGTGCCAGCACTTCATCAGGAGATGTTTAGCTTCCACTGAGATTGCATTTATTTATTTGAGATCTGTGGGATACAGGGCCAAGTCCCTAACCTAGGGAAATTAGTAGGAGACGCTCTGGAGAGACCATTATGGGCAGCAGCAGCAGCACTTGAGTGAGGAACTGAGTTATCTGTTTCCAATAGGGCTGTATCAGACTGCATGCTCAGATAATAGTGCACACATCTATCCTGGGGACCAACATGTCCAGCAGTTTGTGTTGGGGAGTAAGTTAGCTATGCAAAGCACTGTTGGTGTATGTTACTAGAGGTATATGATTTTGTTTTGTGCTAGGCCGTCTCTGGGGTCCCTTAGCACATTACAGGTCATCCTCCAACTGATTGTCCAGTCTATTTCCTCTTCTGATTTCCCTAGGCATTTCTCTCATTGGGTTTGAGCATTGAGTGTAGGGTCATGGAGATTGTCTTGTATATGCTTGTACATATTGCTTGCTCTAACCCTGCGTATCTTGAGCCATCCTTGTAGAAAGTGCCTGAGGTACCCACGGCTGTGTTGTTGAGGTC
This sequence comes from Neoceratodus forsteri, assembly GCA_016271365.2. Lineage (NCBI taxonomy): Eukaryota > Metazoa > Chordata > Ceratodontiformes > Ceratodontidae > Neoceratodus > Neoceratodus forsteri. The sequence goes on along the minus strand of CM057458.1, from coordinate 874,369,971 downwards.
TGTCAGCATATGTCTCAGTGCAGTCTTGCATTGCAGGTATCACCAGAAGTCTTTCCTTTCTAGATGATGCCATTCCCTGAATCCTTGGAAGAAATCCAGGGTGCTAGATCCACAGCATATGACTCAGTGCAATCTTGAGTTGCAGGTACCACCAGAAGTCATTCCTTTCTAGATGATACCATTCCTTGAATCCTTGGAAGGATTCCTGGGCTCTAGATCCAGGGAGAAGTAAATCTCTGACCTGTTGGATTACTTTTTTTTTGCCCACTGTTCCCAATGGACCATTAAGCCTCCTATTTCAATGTTAAGGTTTTCCATAAGGGAGAATAGGTAGGGTTTGTCAGGGTGAGATCAAGTTTATTTTGATTTAGCTTTCATGCTGCTAGTGATGAACCTATGACTGGATGGCAGCTAGGTGGTTTGATGAAGGTAGCATACGAGCATGCAGCGGGGACCTTCCATTCATCACTGAGTCCTCTATGTGAAGCCATAGCAGGATTAACATGGTTGTGGCCTGGAGCCATTTAATAGTTTAAGCTGTCCAGAATACTCCTAAATTGGCTCTGAACCAGATAGCCACCAGCTTCCTCTGCACCAGTGTGCTCTTTGCTCGACCCTGTTGTATCTGGGCTGTTTGCCTTCCCAGAGGAAGTTGCCTACCATCTGGTCCATAGCCTCAAAACATTTGTTATGGACCTGGCAAGGTAGACAAAATAGGATGAGGAATATCTTGGGAGCTGTTACCATGTTAATGGTTCCTTCCTTCCATGCATAGAAACCTGTAGGGGTTTACACCAGTCACATTTGGTACACAGCTTTTGAATGAGTGGTGCAAGGTTAATATTGTACATTTTGGCTGCCCTTGTGGACATCTTAGTGCCCAGCTATGTGATTCCATCAGGTGACCAGTGCAACCCCAATGATTGAAGTGCACTATCCATACAATGCTTATTCAGTGGGAGAACATCTTTGATTTATTGACCTTGAGGCCTAAGAGTGTCAATATAGAAAAATGTTGTAATACATTGGCCTATTGTGCTGGGGATGTGTTCAGTGAGCACCAGCAGGTCACCTGAGGATAGCAGAGTTTTGTACTGTTTGTTTCCCACTAGATGCCTTGTATTGTGGGGTCCTCCCTGATAGTGGCTGCAAGGCATTCGATGGCCAGGACAAAAAGAAGAGGGTAGAGCGGACATCCCTGATACATGCCTTTTTCTAGTAGGAACAGGTCAGAGATAGTAGAGTTAGTGAACACTCTAGCCTGTGGCTTTGAATGAATGGTTTGTATGTAGGAGAGAAAGTGCTGTCCAGACCCCATTTTCTGCAGTACTTTGTAAAAGTGCACCCACTCCACTGAGTCAAATGCTTTCTCATAGTCTGTGGCAATGGATATGGCTGGATTAGGGGCTGTTTGTGCTATGTGGATTAAGCTGACAAGGGTGCATATACGGTCAGCGTGGAATCTGCCTTCTACAATGGCCACTTGTTTTTGTTTTTTTTTTTGTAGGTGTTGTTTCTCCTAGGGCCCCCAGTATGAACATATGAAATTTGCCAGCAGATAAAGGTCTAGAGGTCTATCAAGTCTGCTCAAATGTGCAGCTAGCACCCCTTATTCTGCAGCTGCCCCTTCCTTCCACCCTTGCCCTTCATTAACCCTCCCCCTTGTCCTGTCCCATCCCCTTTTGAAGCAGTCCACTGTTCTACTGGATACCACTTCTGCAGGTAACGCATTCAACCCAGCCACCACCCTCTCTGTAAAAAAGTGTCTCCTCATCTCCCTCCTGAACCTTCCTCCCTGCAGTCTCATATCATGGCCCCTGGTGACCCTCCCCTCCCTTACTTTGAACAGCCCCTCTGTACCGTCTTGTTTATTCCTTTCATGTATTTAAAGGTTTCAATCATGTCACCCTGTCCCTCCTCTCCTTCAGTGAGTACATGTTCAACTCCTTCAACCTCCTCTCTCGTATGATAAGTCCCCAGCCCCTTGATCATCTTTGTCGCGCCTGCTCTGCACCCCTCCAGTAACTTAATGTCCCTCTTCAGATATGGGCTCCAGTACTGCACGCAGTACTCCAGGTGTGGTCTAACCAAGACCTATACAGTGGCAGAATCACCTCCTCCCTCCTCGAGGATATTCCCCTTGCAATACAACCCAGCATTTTGTTGGCCTTTGCAGCTGCCTTCCTACATTGTGCTGAGTTGTTCATTGACCCTGTAATGAGCACACCCAGATCCTTCTCCTCCTCTGTCTGGGCTAGCTGCACTCCCCCCAGCTGGTAACTCCTCGTTGGGTTCTTCATCCCAAAATGCAGCACCTTGCATTTTTTGGCATTAAACCCCAGTTGCTAGGTGTCTGACCAGGTTTCAAGCTTTGCCAGATCATCCTGCAACCCCTGCCACCCCCCTAGCCCATCCACCACCATGCCTACCTTGGTATCATCAGCAAACAGACTGGTCTTGCTCTTGATGTCCCATGATATGTCTGCAAAGAATATCCCAAACAACACTGGTCCCATCACCGAGCCCTGTGGAACACCACTCGTCACTGCCCTTGGGTGTGAGAGCTCCCCACCCACCACCACCCTCTGTTGCCTTCCCTGAAGCCAGTTTCCTACCCATCTCACCAGCTTTTCACCCGACCCTGTGCCTACTAACTTCCTTCCCAGCCTTCCATGCGGCACCCAGTCGAATGCCTAACTGAAGTCCAGATACAGGACATCCACTGCATGGCTCCTGTCCAGTTGCCTAGTTGCCCAGTCATAGAACTCCACCAGTTTGGTTTGGCAGGATCTACCACATATGAAGCCATGCTGTCTGCTGTCCTGTAGTCCTTTGGCCTCTAGGAGGGCCACCAGCCTCTCCTTCAGGATAGTCTCCATTAGCTTACCCACGATGGAAGTGAGGCTCACTGGTCTGTAGTTTCCCAGTTCATCCTTGGGGCCACTCTTGTGGAGGGGCACCACATGAGCCATCCTCCAGTCCTGAGGTACACACCCCGAATGTAGTGAGACATTAAATAGGTCTGCCAAAGGTCCTGCAAGGACCTCTGCCAGCTCCTTCAGTACCCTGGGGTGGATGCCATCTGGGCCTGGCTCCTTGTCCACCCTCAGTGCCTTCAAACCCTCTCGAACTCTGCCCTCCATGATTTCCCCATCTGTCAGTCAGCTAATCTGTCCTCGCATCCCTTTCCTCCGGCTGCCATCTGACTTGTACCAGTCTCCTTGGAAGGCAATCACCTTAATTGCCCCATGGCTTTCCATAGCAGGGGTGGCCAACTTCCCCTACCAAGTTCAGATCCACATGTTGATTCCCTCCTGGAGCCAGCACAGGTGCTCACAGATGGTTATCAAGCCATTGCAACTGGGTGCCCTTTTTTCGCTTTTCTCCCCTGCGGTCTCACGGCGTGCAATGATGCTAGTGACTGGGTGCACGCACACTCCCATGTGCACCCCTGTCAAGCGTCTGCCATGTCATACCCCCATGGTCAGCAGCTCCATGCCGTCAAGTCCCAGCCTCAGCTAGGGGGTCAGGCAGACACCGGCCACTGGAGACCCCCCCTCCCCGGGGATGGAGAGCAGTCCATTGAATGCTCAGTCCATCTTCTCCCTGCCAACCCACGGTGACCCATGCTCGTTTCCAAACACAGGTCACCAGCATGGTGCAAGGTGTGGCACCCAGCGCCTCAACCCTCAGTGCCACTGGGTTGGCTACAATGCCCACTTGTGAAGGATTAATCAAAGTGGGGAGCAGAGTTTCAAGTCACGTGGTCAGAGTTTTTGTATAGATCTTGCTCTCTGCTGTGATGAGGAATAACAGGCTGTAGTTGGCCAGGTCTTTGGGATCCTTGCCCTTCCTAGGAATGTCTATGAAGTTGGCTGTTCTCATGAACTGTGGGAAGTAGCCAGTCTCTGTTGACTACTTGTAAAACTGAATCAGGATTGGGTTGATTGTAACAGAAAAGTGTTGCAGACATTTCTCTGGGAACCCAGGCCCTCCCATCTGCCTTTCAAGGGTTGAGGGCCTTCAGTGAAACATTAACTTCTTTTCCTTTGGGGGGCATCAAACACTTATGCCTGCTCCACCATCAGCTTTGGGAGGTGTAGTGGATCAAGGAAGGAATCTATCTGGAGGTCAACAAGTGCAGAGGTTAATTTAAAGAGGACTTTTTGGAAGCTGTTCGTGATGCTGTTGATGCCTCCCTCCTGTGAGTGAACATTCCCAGAGGGATCAATAAGCTTGGCAATGTGCCTCTCAGCATGTTGCTTCAACAGTCCATATGACAAGACCTTACTGCAGCATTCCCCACCCTCCCTGTACTTGTGATGGAGTCTCATCCAGGCAAGCTCTGCTTTCTTGGTCTGGAGGAAAAAAGGCCAGTACCACGTTTTGTAAGGTGGGGTTAGTGGCCCCCCCAGGCAGATATTTGATTTATGTTTCTTTTGCCTTGTGTGCAGACTCCAGTCCGGACAATTCTACCTCTCTATCTCTTTTCTGAAGTGCTCTGTGTATCCAGTGATGAGACCCCTCATGGTGGCTTTAATGGCCTCCAAGAAGGTGCATACCATTGTTTCCCCCATGTCAATGATATGAAAGAAGGTTGACACCTCTTCCTGGATCTAGGCCAGAAAGTGTTGGTGATGTATCAATAGGAGTTCTAATCTCCTTACTGACCACCCAGTGCTTTGACTCTTCATGAGTCATCCTCAGGGTGACAATCTTGAGGAAGACTTGTGAAGAGTTAAAGCACTGAGTATTCAGGAAGGAGCACTGTGTTGTAGACCTTCCATTTTGCTATGCAGCAATACCTTTCTTGACTTTATTTGTATACTTGGTTTTGGACTTATTGGTCTCAAATGACAATGCAATTGTTTGACTATAAGACTGGTAGGCCTGTGAGTAGCATGTATAACCACAAATTCTGGGACTGCCGAGGTGCCAGATATCTGACAGTGCATGATTCTCTACCCAGAGCCTGACTGCCTGTGCTGCCTTGGCATTGGGGATCTGCAGCACCTTAGCTGTGATCTACTTTGTGGTCTAGCACCAGCTTGAAGTCCCCACCCAGCCGAACTGGGGTGTTCCCATTATTAAATGGTGTCAGTTTATCTGCCAGATGGTGAAAAAAGGATGGTGATCAGTTAATGACAGTTCAATCGGTGCCGGCCGTGGAGGTGAGAGGAGGGCTGTGTCGGTGCTAGTTCTGTTATGAGATGGGGGAAGCTGGGTGGTGGGCACTACCTGCTGGGTTGGGGGGCGAGGTCCACAAGATCACCAGAGAAAGGGGGTCTTAAGTTATATTATGACAACCACAACATCAGGGATTGGGGAGGGGGGGCATATTATAACAAATAAAAGGGCAACATCGGGGATCGGGGTGGAGCATATTATGACTTAAACAATGGTGGTATCAGGGATCTGGGAGGGGGAGGACAATACTACATCAAAAGGGAATATGTGTGTAATATAGTCTCATGGGCAACATCAAGGATTGGGGAGGGGGAGTGCAATATTACAAGGGCAGTAGATGTATATTTTATTGTATTAACACTGGTGACTTTGGTGATGGAAGAGGGGTGCTTACATTTGCTACAAGAAGCCTGTGGCAGACCCTTCCTATGTGCCAGGTGTTTGTTGCATGGTAAGGGTTGCTGCAAGTGTGGGGACTTAGGTGCCAGGACCCCACCTCTATCAAAATCTGGTGCAGGGTCCCTGACGTGAGGGACTTTGGTGCAAGCTGCTATCTGATGCAGTTTGCGACAGTCTAAGCCCTCTTTGAGAATTGGGCCCAGGTTATATCAATTATCACGTTATTAGTCATGACACCTAGACCACAGGATAAAAGTACAGCAAGGCTGAATTCAAGTTAGGTCAGGACAGTCAGCTCCATATTATTACTTGGTCAGACAGGATAATATGCAGGTACAGGTACAGATCCTGGGGTCAGGTTGTGGAGATACTACAGTTACAAATTGCTTTCAAAAAGAGATGCTCTTTAAGGGTGAGATTGAAGGTGTCTTGGGAAGGGCAGTCTTCAATGGTAGTGGGGAGAGTCATCCATAGTCAATGAGCAAGGTATGAAATAGATGCTCATTTTCTAGAAAGGGCCACAGGAGACTGACATCAGATTTCAGGAGATGGTCTGGCTTTTAAAAGGGAGATTGTTTTGAAATTGCAAGTGAGGAAATACAGGGCATAATACATCCATCCTGGCAAAGTGGGCCATTTTAGTTCCTTAAGTACATTACATCGATGATCCCAGTTGTGGGTATCTAGGAGAAAGCTACTAATTCTGTTGTACAGAGTTTTGAGCCAGCCGTCTCTTTTTTCCTGGTAGGTAGAAGTGGGGCTTCACCATGGGTAAGTGTGGGGAGCAGAATGCTTGTGTCATAGCCAGCTTAGATTCTTTGGTAAGATAAGCTCTTAGCCTGCAGAGAATCTCCAGTTTCTAATTTAGACCTTTCATGACAGAATCTATGCGCACCTTGTAGGTTAGCATGGAATCCAGATTTATTCTAGAGTGTTTGCAGTGCTTAATGACTTTCAGAAGAGATCCCATGGAGGTGATTATCTTGAGGGAGTCAAGATGTGGCCATATTTTCCACTAAGAAACAAAATAGCATTTTTTTAATGTTTAGCCTTCTCTTCCCTGAATGCCACCCAGCTGGAGAGTGTCCCTTCCTTCAAATACCTTGGTGTGTGGCTAGATAGTAAATTTGATTTCTCTGCTCACAGTGAAGCCATTCACTTTAAACTTCACCCCAAACTCGGGGTCCTATACCATAACAAGGACAGCCTCCCCCCCCCAAGTCCACCAAGAGCTGCTAAGCAAAATGATCCCTTCTATCTTTGACTATGTGGAGGTGGTTTATGGCTCTGCGCCCCCCCTTCTCTTACCAGACTGGATACTCTTTTTAATGCTTTCTGTAGCTTTCCCTCCAATTTTTCTCTCCGCATCCAGCATTGCTCCCTCTACTCCTCCCTTTCCATCTCCCCTCTACCCTTATATCACCAGTTCCACTGATCCATCTCTATTGCCACATACTGATTTGTCTCTCTTCCCTCCTACCTATCTTCTCTGCTCTCCTCTGCCCCCCTCCTCCTGCTCTCTGTGCTCAAGGAACACCTGCATCTTCTCTATTCCTCACCCTTGCTCACCTACTGGTCAATTTGATTTCTCCTACTGGCTCACCTCCCTTTGGAACCTGCTCCTCTCCCCCCTTCATCTATCCTCCCCTTCAAAAATTAAAATTCCTAGTATTGCTCTCTCTTCCCCCTCTGAGTTCCTGTCACCCCTTTCCTTTTTTCCCTTTCTCACCACTGCTTCTACTGTCCCTCCTAGCCAGACTCCTCATTAGTGTTCCCTGAACTCTTGGCACTCAGTCTACTCTCACTACTGCTTGCAATGTCGTCGACCTGGGAATAAGCCCAGGAGGATGGAGGGCCAGCAGTGAGGAGGAGGCTTGAGCATCCAGTAGACTGGTTGTCTTCTCTGGGGAGGAAGTGGTGTTGAGGTATGGCACATGGCTGACCTCTGGCAGAGGCCAGGGGAGTAGCTCCACCAGTGCCAAGAACGAGGGTTGGGGCATGACAGATATCGGTGGTTGCACCTTGACATCTGGTTGCAAATAATACCCTGCAGAAAAAGGGAACATGGGCTCTTGGGGCACAGGGGAGATGGAGAGCCAGTGCAGACCCAGTAACTCCAGTCTGCCTGTTCTGTCATTGGGATACTGAAGAGATAAGAAGGACTTTGGGGTGAAGGGCCCCAATTCATGCTCATCTGGGAGATATAACCATGGCTCCATGGGGTTCTCTGCAGGTACAGGTAGGTGAAGGAAGGAAGGTAGGCAGACACCATGGTGACTCCCAATGGTGCAGTGCTCTGGGAGCTTGGGGGAAGAAAAATAGCAAGTAAAAAAAACTCACCCAAATTCATTTACTAGAATTTTAACTGCCTAGCCATGTTAAGTGTGAGTATCTTAGCTCATCTGCAACCCTTGTATAGCCCATGTTCGTTATTGTTACCAATAGTGTTTTTGCACTTGTATTTGCCCTTATTGCACTTTTGGTGATGGTAATTGCCTGTATGCCTTCTCCCACTCCCCCATCCCTTGAGTCATACCTGAAAACGAGCCTCAGTTCAGTGTACTTTTCCCAGTTATGAAACTTTTAAATAGATAAATATAGAAAGATAAGCTTCTTGTGCGCAATACAATTTTACCATTGGGAAAAGTAACTTTCTAGGAGGATGTCGAAGGGGTGGATATTACTGCAACCCCTGTAAATGAGAGCAGCATCAGTAAAGAGCAGTGACTTATCACCACCTCAGTTGTTTAATAGGTTGTTGATGAACAAGGAGAACAAAAGTGGTCTAAAATTTGAGCCCTACAGGATGCCTTTGGGGATGGTTCTAGGTTAGTAGAGTACACCATTGATTTTTACCTTTGACTTATGATGATCCTGATAGTTTCACAATCAGGGTATGGAATGGCAGTCATTGTTTAGATTTTGTAATTTTTTTAGCAGGAAGGTGTGGTTGACCAAGCCAAAGGCTTTGATGAGGTCTAAAACAGATTGTACAGATGGCATGTCCCACAACAACAGCACATACAATGTCATTTGTACGGTTTACCAAGGCCATCTCCATGCTGTACTGCTGTGAAAATGATGTTTATAAGATGATAGTAGATAGTGGTCCTCAATGTAGGTTGCCACCTGGACATGTATAAGAGTTTCCTGGATTTTGCACAAGTTGCTGAGAATCGAGATTGATCTATAGTCATCTATCTGGTTTTTTCAGACCACTTGTGAGAATCAGTGTTACAAGGGCAATTTTCCATGTATCTTACACAATGCCCTCCATGATGTACATGTTGTACAGAGCTTGCAGTGGAATTGCTATAATGAGGTTCGCTATCTTGAACAATTTTGGGTCAAGGCCATTGAACCCTGCTGAGGTCTCTGGTTTTATGTTATTTAACTGACATAGCATCTCTTTGTAGGTCACTACTCTAGTTTCAAGTGGAATTTGAGGGTATCACCATTAAAGGTAGCAGTAGAAAGATGCTGATGATGAAAACTTTGTTCCTAAGTCTTGTATTTGTATAGGTAGATGAAGACTTTTTTGAAAGAATTTGCTGAGCTGGCTTACAGGGAACAGTCATCAGCAAAGGCCCCACACTCAGGTGTAGGGCTGGTCCCAATGTGCAGTTTGTGTGAAAAAGCATATTGGTTTACAGACTGTTTACTGCAGTATAGTAGATTGCATTATTGGACCTTTGGTCTATGAACTGTTTAATCTAGTATAGCTTGTATCCGACTAATGTTGCTTAGTTCTTGGAAGATATCTTCAGGTACTACAAATTCCCGAATCCCCTGCAGCTCACATCAGTGGCGTAGACAGCAGTGGGGGACTCAATAGCCTGCTGTGCATGTTAAAGTTTATATAAGCTCTGATCTTTTGTTTGCTGGGTCCACTGTCCTCCAAGGGATAAGTACAGTCATTTAGAACAGTACTTAGCCCCTAGAAAAAATGCAGATGCAAAAAACATCTGAACAGAGATTATAAAAGCTCTAACATGCTCTGCAGGCTATTGAATCTTCCACTTCTGCCTACTCCACTGATGTCAGCTGTAAGCGATCAAGCTAACAGAAGATGTCAGCCATAAATTAAGCAAAATTAGTCTGATACAATCTACTACTCTACAATAAACAGTAAGTAGACTGAATGTATACTGTATGCTCAGTCCTGCCCCCAGGCTGACCCTCTGATGCCCTGGGCTTGCTTCCAAACCCTGGTCATCAGTGACACAAGTGGTAGTGTTTCCACTGTGCTAGCATGCCAGCTTCAATATAGGTATGTAAAAGGTAGTCCCCTGTAAAACTGACTGTTAGTCCTATTGTGTTCGACAGGAATGAATGTTATTAATGTGCTCCTTTTTTTCCTTATCTTCCAGAGACTGTGGTATTATTTTTCATGTTAACTTTGTTTTCTGTTGTTGATTTTGTTGTAAAAGACTATGGCTTACCTACAAATATAAAAAGAAAGTCTTGAAACATTGAAACCTTGAAACTTGAGTCACAGCAGCAAAATGCAATTTTCATTAAAGAAGTGCTAGAGATGCAACTTGCATACAGGTTTGATGGTGTAAGTTAAAACACACAAATTGGCATGGCACCACTACTAAATCCCATATATGAAGATGTTTTCATTACTCCTAGACAAATTGGGCCAGATTTTCAAAGGGCCCATAGACCAACACAAGGTGCGTCAAACAGCCACCTTGTGTCAAAACCAGGTGAGCCAAGAACTGTGTGTCATATTTTGCAAGAAAAGCATTCTCTGTTCCAAACTCACACAAAATGAAGCAAGAAGTCCACTGCATCAGAAATATTTTGCATGTGGGGAGAATGACACACGAGTCAAAAAGATGATGCAAGGCATGAGAACGACTCAAGCAGAGTCCAAAAGATGATGTAGGGGATAGAAATGATTCAAGCTGAGTCAAAAAGATGAAGCAGGGGATGAAAATGACTCAAGCTAAGTCAAAAGGACAAGTGATGCATGGAGCAAGATTGATGCAAACTGCATCAAAAAGAAGATGCATGAGGCATGAATGTAACTCAAGCTGAGTCAAGAAAACAATGCATGGGATGAAAAGTGACTTGGCTGAGTCAAAAAATGCCACTGATGAAACAGCCAAGACAGTGGCATGTTACACTTCCAAAACACTCTAAACTAGTCCTGCAGGGGAATATTAACTCTTTTATCAACCCATTACATAATATACCCTTACCATTATATGCTCCGGTGTCAGTTAGACCAGCTTTGGCTCATCTAACAGCAGCATGCACCTTCAGCAGCATCAACAGCTTCCACCTTGGAAAATAAAAAAAGGGGATGATGTGACTTTTTTTGATGCATGCCCCAGTGTGAAATGGTGTTCCCATTTTTTTGATACAAGCGTGATACAAGCCACTTTGATGCAGGCAGCTCTGTTTTTGACACAAGCAATGTTAGAAAATCCGAATTGAAGCAAGGTTTTTTTCCATCCCTTGTTTATCCTCCTCTTGCCTCAGCTACCCCTTTCTGACTGGCACTCCCACCCCCATCATCCGATTCCTCTGGGGCTTACCGTTCTGCTGTTCTCCTCTCCCACAGGACTGTAATAGGTGCCCAGCCACTGGTGCAGGGCCTGTGAGGGGTCAGTCTTCATCCTTTTGCTGTTTTCTTTCCACCTGTTTTTTTCCCCTTGGCTTCCCTGGAGTCTAAGTGATATGGTTGTGCATGTGCATGGACCCAAACAGCTCCATCCACCCTGCTGGCCTTTTGCCAGCTCCCCCATCTCCCCGACACTACCATCAAGCCTCCTCTTGGTGGCAGCCATGGGCCAACAAGGCTAAATTCTCCAATATGGGAAAGGAGAGCTGCCTGATGGCCGCTAAGTCTTTTCCCAGCCCTCTTCTGACAGCTAACACCCCAAGCTCGCTCCCAAACTTTGGTCACCAGTGCAGGATAGGTGAGGCCCTGGGCACCTCTGACCTCTGTGGCACTGGGCCAGCTAACTGATGCAAGTTTTGATGCAGCATGCTCCTTGCATCATTCTTTTCTGAAACAAACAACTTGCATCATTCTCACCCTTTTGAGAATTGTGCCCATACAGTATATTAAACAGTGACTGTTGTTTACACTTATGCTGGCATAGCAAAGGTCATTTGAAGAAATAACAAAAATGTGTATATAAAACTACTTGGTCATATTGCTTTTCTTCTTCCACTGCTTCTCATGGTGTCAGTGGCAGAAGTAAGTATGATCTTGATTTCAGTGGATTATATAATGATGACCCTGAGACAACAAAGGATATTTGGGAGGCTTTGGACAATGAATACTGGTGCTGGTCAGCAATTTTGGAAAGAGGCTTGGACTTGTTACCAGAGTACATGATGCAAGCTTATCTAGAAGATCCACTGTCTAGCAGAAATACTGGTCCAGTCCAGTTCTGGCAAGACAGGAAAGTCATTTGATATCCCCTTGCTAAAATGGCTTTGTGTTTCCTCAGATGGTCTCCAACATTTGTCACTTCTGAAAGATGTTTCAGTACATCTAGCAATATTGTCTCAGCACATTGCTCAAGGTCACATCCAGAGAATCTTGAATTCTTTATTTATTTTATTTATTATTTTATTTATTCTTTGTTAACAAGGTAAGGTCCTCGAGGCACAATTGCTTATTTTCACGGGTGACCTGAGAGCTTTGGGGTGGTTAAGTGACTTGGTCAGAGTCACAAAGTATACAAGTGGAGGTTGTGGGAATCAAACCCAGGTCTGCCAGATAAACCAAGCAATGCCCCATTTGGTATCAGGTATTTCTTTTAACTGTTTTGTGAAAGAGGGAGTGTAACTCAAATGCTGCTCCTGACTTCTTGTAAAATGGCCTATGTAGGAAAAGACTATACAGAGGAGGCTGCCTTTGTAGCATAAAAGAGATCTCTTTCAGAGAATTAGAGGCACACTCAAAAATTCCTCAAAGGAGTTTTTGAGTTTTCCTGTTATTTTCAAAAATATGTCTTTTAGATGTTCTTGTGTGTCAGGCATATGACTAACCACCAGGTTTAGTGCAGGTGGAAAACAAGGTGCAGTACATGACTGAACTACCTGCCATCCATCACTTTCAGCTTGTTAGTGCTACTGTTCATCATAAATATGCCTCCATTCAGATGATGAGGTATAACTAGATGTCTAGCAGTGCTTGGATGAAAAATAAATAATATTTTCCCCTCTGGTCTTTTTCTTCATTACAGCCACATTAAGTAAGGGACTGCCTTGATTGCTGTGCCTTTGTGAGGTTGTCTGCTTTAATATAACTCCTACAGTGGTGGGATGGAAATGGTGGTAGTTCCTGATTTTTTTTTTAGGTGATACAATTTGTGGTGAGAATCATGAACCTCTGGTTTGCACTACTCCTCCAATGTAAAGAGTTCAGTGCACATCACCCCCTCTGCCTCCTTCAGAAGTGTCACCATCTGAATGAGTACTGCCACATACATAGCTTGGAAAACATGCTGATAAAACTTGATTAGTGGTGGGCGAAGTGGGCTCAATCCGCTCCATGAAGTGATTTGCAGAGTAAAGGCAAATTTGCGGAGTACTCCACAACCCGAAGCGGAGTAATTCGCATTATGATGGGTAACGTGAAGTCCATTGAAAACAAAGACTTCACGTTACTCTGCCTTCCCAGGCCACTACTCCACCAATTTTAAGGGTGAAGTGCATTAAAAACAATGTACTTTGCCTCACTTTGCCTTGTTTTTAAGCTCCAAAGGTGAATTTTGTAGTGATTCATGGGATTTCAGGTCACTTGGGCTCTATATTGATCTGTACAGCCTCAGTTTGGGGTAGTGTGCGTAGGACACTATAGAAGACTGTGCTCTGAGAGCTCTCTGTGATTCATACCTTCTAAAAGCTGTAAAAAAACCTTTTTGAGTAGTTTTTTTGGCTCAAACTTTAGTTCATTGATTGTAGGAAACCTTTCTGTGCTCATATCATCGAGCATTTTTGTTTGTGTGGATTCTGAATGTTAACTTGCAACATTGTGTGTGTGTAGTAAAAGACAGTGAAAGTGTGCTTTGGGGGAGGGGCATATCTGTAGGTAGATTTAAGTTGGAGAAATAGGGAGTTCTTTGTTTTTTGGTTATATGTTTGTTACATACTTGACTGTGTTAATTTACACACAGTGATATTGTCAGTAATTGTTGAAATTTTCTTGCTGATTGTGCGTTGTGTGGATCTGGTGCAGCAGTTCATAATTTCCAGATTGTTTACAATATGTGGCATATTACTGAAATTTTCAATTTGCTATGCATTACTTATTGTAGACAAATTGTGTGTGTGTGTGTGTATGTGCGGTGCTGTGTGACATCAAATAATACACCTTTTCTTGTGCCACAGTGTAATTGCAGGCACAGCAGTGTGAACCTGCTATTCACTGCAGCTGCGTGATTTTGTACTGCCATTGTGGTATCTGTTCTTTGTTTTGCTGCTTGTACTGCCGTAAAAATCTGCAGTCAGTGCCCCCCCCACCCCTACCTGCAAAAAGAACTGTTTTCCAGTTTGGATTGTTTGTGACCTCAGCACCACTGGAGGTTAGTTAAGGTGTTGTTTTCACTTGCAAATTTGCTTCTTTATCTGTTGCTGAAGCCACAGTTGTTGTTTTTTGCTTCACATCCAGCATCCCCCCAATCAGAGTGGGTGTGCCAACATCTAAATTTGTTTAGAATATTGTTGTTGATCCCCCAAAATGCCCTCAAAGAGACATGCAAGCAAAGCTGGTTCCGGCACTGCTGCCAGTAAGATAGTCTGTGGGCGTGGCAGTACACAGATGCAGAAGTGCATTGCTGATGTGCGGAAAGGTATTTCTCCTGCAATGTTTTTTACAGCCCAATCAGTGGCTTCACTCATACTTGGAGGAGATGATGTTATCCCAGCTGGTGGTGCTAGTGCAGTTGCTGGTGGTGGTAGTATGAGTATTGCTGCCTTAAGTTTGACTTCTGACTGGTGTACCATGTCCAAAAACATAGTGGAGTGTGAAGCAGTGCAAGTGAGTGGCAGTGTAGATGATGTCATACTTCCCAGTAACATCCCAATAACTGAACCTGAGAATTCTGAGAATCATGTCAATGATAGCAAATAATGTGACATTTCTTCCACCGTGGTTCATGTCACACATTTTCCCCTCGGTGATTCACAGTGTGCTGAAAAAATATTAGGTGATGGTGGTGATGATGATGATGATGAATATGATGATGATGATGATGTTGCTGCAGTTGCAACATGCAGTCCACATGCCAGCATCCAAGCAGAAGATGTGGATGTGGGTGATGTTGATGAATATGATGATGATGTAATTGACCCCAGTTGGGAACTGGAGAAAAAGAAATTCAAGGTGGCTGTGCCTGGGTCTGTTTGCATTAATCCCCCTTCCTGTAAAAAACTTGTGATTTACCAGTTTCAGTTGATGTTGATGATGATGATGATGACCCAGTAATAACGATAGGTAGTCATGGTGGTCAGTTGCATTTCAGGTGTGCACTGCCTGAAAAATCATGTAGCAGACCCCCCACTTCAGTGCTTAAAAGAATGGAGTTCAATAAGCAGCATCATGGACATGTTGAAAGTAGAGCATCACAATCCCTTGTTTGGGATTTTTTTGTTCAAGATGTAAATGAGGAGTCAGTTGCAATCTGCCAGGTTTGCCATGTGCATGTGAGTCGAGGTAAAAAGGGGAGCCATCTGGGCACAGGAGGACAGCATATGCATCTTAAGAATAGGCACATGGCACTGTGGAACCAGCACAAGATGGCAGCTAATGCCACAGTGGGGCGTTCACCCTTGTCATCAACCATAATGAGCATGTTATCCCCTTCCATGAGTGTTAAGTCCAGTAGGAAATTAAACATGTGTAGTAGTGAGAAATAAGAGCAGAGGATTACTACAGACATGATGAGGTGGAGGAGCATAATGATTTTGAAATGTTGTCCAGTGCTGGTGAGAGTAGCAGTTTTGGTGGTGGTGGTGGTGGTGGTGAATGCAGTATGTCTAGTACAAGTGGTACAGCAACCCTGGTTGACAAATCTGGCAAAATAACTGCATTTCTGGGTTTGTCATCATCACCTGTGCAGCCGTCTTCATCAAATGTCCACACTCCACCCCCTGCCATTTGCAGAGCAGAACCATTTGTCATCACACCCCGTGTAAAATGTTTGTCAGCCCATGTTACAGAGTGCTTTTGTGCATAAGCTGAAGTACCCACCCAATCACACAATGTCACGTGAACTTAATGCTGCTGTAGCTGAAATGCTGGCAATTTATTTTTTGCCCTTCTCCTTTGTGGAGAATTCAGGGTTCCGGCAGTTTGCTGCATGAGCCTGTCCAAAATGGAAAGTCCCATCCAGGACATCCTTGTTGACCTGTGCTGTCCCCAACTTGTTCCGTACTGTGTCCGACTCAATAACACATGCCCTTCAGCATTCTTCCTCTCCTTTCATCCATTTAAGTATGAATATGTGGACAAGTGGCAAAACAGTGGGGAGTTCATATTTGTTTATAACTGCACACTAGGCACAGGTGCCGGGGGTTGTTTGTGATGTTGGTAGTGTGAATAATCAGTGCAGTAAGGTGGAGTGTCATGGTAGCAATCTTCCAGGAATTTGACAGCATGCAATGATTGCTATGTACCATGTGACCTGTTCACACACTGGTGAAAACATGTTGGACATGATACTGACTGAAATTGACAAGTAGCTGAACCCCCTGTCCCTGAGAGCTGGGTTCATAGCAAGTGACAATGTGTCAAATGTGGTGAAATGCAACACGCACGGTGGCTTTTTTGTGTTCCATGCCTGGCCCATTGTTTAAATCTTGTGGTGCAGGAGTTTCTGCAGCACCCTGATGTAAATGAAATGCTGACAGTTAAATGCTATATCTGCTGTCACTTTTCACGATTTGCAAAGGCCCATGACCAACTTCAGCAGTTGCAGATGCAAAACAGCCTCCCGCATCACTGCTTGAAGCTGGAAGCTGTTACCCAGTGGAACTACACTTTATACATGTCAGAGAGGTTGTATGAACAATACAAAGCCATCTCAGAATATCTTGTAATGCACACTAGATGTGACAGTTCCGGGGCCTCCATGTCCATGACGACTGAACAGTGGTGCCTCATGGACTCTATAATAACAATTTGTGGCCTTTTGAACATGCCACACAGGCAGTGAGTGGTGAGTCTGCCTTCATTAGCCAATCAATTCCACTGCTGTGGGTGCTCTGGCAGACATTGGTGAATGTACAGCATGGCCTTGATGTTGCCAGAGACAGTACTAGCAATATGTTGCTGAAACACATGCTGACAGTATTCAACCAGAATCATCACATTTTGAGCATTCAGTGTATTGACAACTTTGCCATAGCAACAATGTTGGGTCCACGATACATACATGGAATTGCATCAGTGCTGGAGAGAGGGCCTGAATAGGTAAAAAATGTCAGTGGGCAACTGGTGCACTTGGTTCATGGGGCACAGAAGTCATGTGCCAAGGTCAGCAAACCTCAGCAGCATACTCCAGCTGAAGGAGTACCTGGAGGACCATCAAGCATATCCTGCAAGCGGAAGGGGACTGCAGTTCCAGGTGGTCTGTCATCCAAAGTGGTTGGCGTCAACCCATTTTGGGAGGCTTTGTCCCAAGTGGGGATTTGTGAAATAAATGATTCCGGAGAACAGGATGATGCATCAACCACTGGACTTAGTGCAGCACAGAGAATGGTTGAGTCATATTTGTCTGAAAACAGGCATCTGTCAATAACTGATGATTCTCTTTTGTACTAGAGTGGAATGGTCAGTGAATGGCCAGGGATGACTGCAGTTGCACTGAAGTACCTCACATGCCCACCCTCTGGTGTAAGTGTCTAGAGGGTATTCAGCTCAGCAGATGCAATAATCAGAGATTGCTGGACAAACCTCTGTACTGCAAATGTTAGTTTGCTAACATTCATAAAAATGAATTAGAGGCACATACCAGCACAGACTGCACCATCAGTATTCATACCCCGGCCTAGTCATGGTGGTTTTGGTGATGTAGAAATGGACCATTCTGGTGGCACTGGCAGTGGCAGCATGAAACAGCCCACCACTGACGTAGATGATGACACAATGGAGTAAGAATTTCCCAGTGGTCAAACTTCAGACATAGATGACTGTGAGGGCAGCTTTCTTTATAAGGATGATGATGTGGTTAATGTTGATAGGTTTAAACTGAAGTTGTTAAAAGGCAGTGTGCCCCCCTTGAGTCAGACCACCACTACCAGGACCAATGTTAGCCACTGCCACCACAAAGAATGAGTTTGTCTGCCCCCCTGGACTACCATCATTGAGACTGATGTTAGCCCCTGCCACCACAGAGAATGAGCTTTTCCATCCCCCTGGATCACCTCCACCATTACTGATGTTAGCCACTGTCACCACAGAGAATGAGTTTGGCCACCCCCCTGAACACCACCACCACCAGGACTGATGATAGCCACTACCACCACCACCAGATGCAGGAAGATGTCACAGGGAATGTCATCATGTGCTGCAGCTATCACCACCATCACCCACCACCAGTGTCATTCAGACAATGTTTCCCCATTACATTTACCATGCCATGGCAGAGGGAGGCGAACAGTAGACCACATCCATCAGCCACAGGCACAAAGCTTCTTAATATTAAAAGTATAAAGTGAGTATGTGTACTAATGTTTTTTATGCTCTTTAACTTCCTTTAGCTGTATGTTTTGTTTTGTGTAGCTTTTCTGAGCTGCAGTGGTCAAACACATATGGTAAACTTATTATGTTTTTTTTTACAGGATAACAAAAAAACTCTCCTTCACTGAAAGTCGGCATGAATGGTACTGCAGCTGTACTGTACACAAGAACCTATGGAATTTCCATTTCAAATCCATACTGGTAAGTATCAACATTTTATTTCATCCATTAAATTTTTTTTAAAAGACTGCAGCATATGCGACTGAGTACGATTCATAAACTAGGTGACATATGTACGTTGCCAAAACTATTTCTGCAAGATATCATTCACTGTATTCTGAACTTGCAGCTGTGCAGCCATGACAGTGTTGAAAAAGTTGCACACAGGTTGTGTTACTTGACAAGGTGTGGTTTTGAAATGTAACTTGACTTGAGATTGAGAACCAGGGACAATCAAGTTGTAAGAAGTCATTCATCTCTTTTTTTTTTTTTTTAGGAGACTTCCAGATGCTTTGTTGTGCCGTAGTTGCCTTATCCAAAGAAGTTCTCCAACATCAGCCCCAGGCTGGGGCAGACATGCAACATGCAGAAGTTGTTTCAATCGATGACCATAACCATCATTAACAACCAGACTTGAGAAGGATGCAGATGAAATCTCTGAAGAAGTAACCTAATAAGAAACCATTAATGAGACAAATCTGCAAATATGCTTTCCCTCCACCCCCCAAAAGAAAATACTTACCTTCAATGGTTTGAGAGTTATCCATTTCAAATTTGTATGCAAAAAGTTCTCATCAAGCACTGGAATGCACATACCAACAGTATCTATGACCTGTGATAAAAAACAATACAATGAGTACATGTCTATGTAGGTCAACTCCCCCACCTAAAAATGCAAATAGATAGATAGATAGATAGATAGAGATATATATAAATCAACTCACCAAGGCTACTATTAGTGTACAGACAATGGGCACCCTTCCATCGAGTTGAGATGATCACAATGCATTTGCTGGAATCGCAGCACACATTGGATCAGCAACAGTTCGCTCATGGTCATCATTTCTGAGGGGACTTTGCATGTGGTGAAATGCTCCCATTTCGCTTCATTACCACTTATCAATTTTCTGCACACAAGATAGATGCATTTTGGGCATGCAGAAAAAAATCTGGGGACTCTGTGTGAGTACTGCATGCATGACTGAATGTGCCATTAATTCTGGGGGACATAGCATGTGGTGTAACACTCCCATTTCACGTTGTTACCACTTGTCAATTTTCTGCACACAAGACAGATGCATTTTGGGCATGCAGAAAAAATCGGAGGACTCTATGTGAGTACTGCATCCATGAATGAGTGCACCATTAATTCTTTTTGACTTTGCATGTGGTGTAACGCTCCCATTTCAATTCGTTACCACTTTTCAATTTTCTGCATACAAGACAGATGGATTTTGTGTGTTGTGATTGTGAGCACATGATGTCATACTAAAATTATAAATTAAAGCAGAATTGCAAGAATGTGGTGACAATATTGACCTGTACTTTTTTATGCTATTTTACATTGCCAGCCACTAGTTATCTCTGATTCATGACTTGAATGATGCCCTTCTTTTCACAATTTCTGTGTGCTTTACGACTTTTTCTCATATCTGAAAAAAAAAAGGATCACCCCTTTTAATATTGTTATGACCAGGTTTTTAACACTATTTGCAGCTGTTTTTCAATACATATCATTTTGTGAAGTCATAAAACACTGCCTGCTGCATAACTGTTAATTTACAACAGAAGTAATATATAACAATTGATGGAGAAAAGCAGTGGAAAATATTGACAAAGACCTGGTCCACACCATATTAGAAGAAGTGCTCCTTTTATTATTTCAGACATGAAAAAAAGTAGTAAAGCAGACTCAAATACTGGAAATTATAATATCATGCAAGTCAGGATGTAAGTAAAGTGGCAATGTAAAATAGCATTAAAAAGTATAGGTCAGAGTTTTCAACAGATTGTTGCACTGCTGCTTTACAGAGATTCAACATGTTAAATAGTCATTATGGTGTTGCACCCAATATATGGGTGCATTACCTCCAGGAGAATCTTTCTTGCTCCACATGTCCTTACATAGTGTAATACATTTCTATCCACGCCCATAATTTCATTAAAGTGTGTCCGTCATGGAGGAATTCCCACTTCGAAAAAGCCATAAATTCTGCCCCCTGCTCTCAGCAACATTGGGACATGATGCCAGGAGGCCTTGGTGTCGTTCTCCATTATAGTGAATGTCTGGCTGCTTTCCAAATGTTTCTTTATGCTATAATGGTCAGTCTGTGGTGAAACGTGGGCACGTTTTCACTAACAAGGCTCTTGTTACTGGAAATGTGCCCACACGTTTCACCACAAACTGACCATTATAACATAAAAAAATTCAGAAAGCTGCTGGACATTCACTATAATGGAGCATGAACCCGCGTTCTCCCTGGCATCACATCCTAAAGTTGCTGAGAGTGGGGGGCAGAATTTGGGTGGCTTTTCAGAATGGGAATTCCTCCATGACATGACACACTTTAATGAAATTACAGGTGTTTTTGACAGAAATGTATTGCACTACATAAGGAGATGTAGAGCAAGAAAGATTCCCCTGGAAAAAAAAGGCGCTCATGTATCGGGTACAATGCTGTAAGTTGGTGAATCTCTTTAATGTCTATTTCACAAATGAAATATTTATGGAGCCTCAGTAATGTTTACTTTGTGTTGGGACTCGTGAATTGGATTTGAAGTGTTTCACAAAAAGCATGACTGAGCAATGCAAGTAGGTTGTGCTAAACTGCATGTGCACCATCAGTGTTCTTTCCTGTGTGTGCATACATTGTCCAGCTTCATGCAAACATATATATGGTAAGACTTGTTGATGTATCAAGAATAAAGATAACAAAGAATACATGATGTATATTTTATTGGTACCATCAGCACCAGCAGAGTAAATGATATGATATTTTTTCAGAGGTATCGGGTCCCTGTGCACCTCAGTCACTCACAGTGCACACATGACTTTGCAGAGATCATAGCACAAAAAAACACATGCTCTCCTAAAAGTTTTGTGTGCAGTATGTGACTAAGGTGCACTCTGGCCAGACACCTTTGAAAAAGTATCGTATCACTTAGTCCACTGATGATGATGATGATGATGACAATAAAATATACGTTATTCTGTTTGCTATTCTTTATACCATAAAAACTGCAACAAGTCAGCAATATATGTTTGCAAGAAGCTGTACAACATCTGATGTCTCTCACACACACACACACACACACACGTGCGTGCGCACACACACACACACACACACACACACACACACACACAGAGGAAACAACACTGACTGCACACATGCAATTTAGCACATGATACTTGCACTGCTCACACCAGTTTTTCCACTAGCACTCCACAACAGAAAGTAAACATTACTGAGGCACTGCATTATAACAAAAGGGCAAGTGTCCATTATTAAACAAACAAAAAAAATCACAAAACACTACAGCACAGCAGTGTGGGTGGGGGGTGTCCAGAAAAAAATTCCTTAATGGGGGATTCCATGGTGTTCCAGCAGCAGGTGGAGTATTAACAGTATTTGCAACTGCTGTTGCTGAATCTGATCCACCTGCTGCTGCACAGCACCCACCCTCTCATTGCTTTCCTCAAGGGCCACCCACACCAGTGCAATGTCTGCCTGTGTTGCAGGCACTGTGGTGGGGTCCACTGCAGCAGGAAAGCCAGGTAGTGGTGGTGGTGAGGGTGGTGCTGGTGGCAGTGGTGGTGGTGGTGGAGCAGCTGCTGCTGTTGCCCTCCTCCTCCTGCTGCAGCAGAGAGGCACAACACCCCAGCACCCTCTGCCACTGCCACAGAAGGGCCAGCAGGTGGATGTCTGGTCCCTTCAGTAGCAGCCTGCTACTCCACCTTGTGGTGGTTTGCCATGTGTGTGTGCTGACCACCGGTCCCCAAATGTGTCCCCCGGGGGCCACGGCACACTTGCACACCACACAAACAGCAAACCGCAATGGTGCTGTCTCCCCCCACACAGTTAAAAAACTGCTACACTGGTGAGCTGCAGAGGGGACCAGATGTACTGCTGGAAGCACCTTCATTCACATGGGGCTCCACCTGTGGCTGTGGAGGTGGTGGAGGAGGTGCTGCTGAAGCTCCTGCAGCTGCTACTGGTGGTGGTGGTAGTGGCGAACTCGGTGGATGCGCTGCCACTGGTGGCACTGGTGCTACTGCTTCCAGAGGGGGAGATGCAACACCAAAGAGTTGGGAGCAGTCCAATGACACCTGACCACCCCAATGTGTGTGCACTTCTCCTCTCTGCCCATGCCCAGGGACCACAGACTCTTCTCCCGGGTCCATTGCGCACAAGTCCCTCAGACTGTGACCGACCCCTCAATACTCCTTCACACACACTCACAGTCTCACACGCACATGCACACAATCACACACACACACAAAACAAAACTTATAAAAAATTCAGTAGCAAAAAAGAACTGGAAAAACACACTACAAAAAAAACTAAAGATTTAGCTTTTAAAAAAGCAGTTTTTTTGGTCAAAATCACAAGACACCAACTACCAAGTAACAAACTCTCCTCTCTCTACACTCAAAAGGCTACCTCCTTCTACAACTGCAAAGAAGAAAATGAAAGTAACTGATTTTCTGACTCACTTCCTTCCTGCCTGGCTAAAGCATGTGACTTACAGTGCTGTAAGCCATGTGATGTGTAGGGGGCTGCCTATATTGTTGGCACTTCACTTTACTTCTTGTTAGGGAAGAATGGCAATGGGAAGTCAAAATGAGATGGTAGTGAGCACTTTACAGAGCTCATACGTGTATATATAGTAATCTTGAAGTGACCACTTAATCCCACCGCCTCGCAGGATTTTAAATTCACTGCATCTTTATTCATGATGGAATGTTGTATTTGGGTATATGTCTTTCTGCAAGAATCTTAGAAAGGCTGCGCCTTCAACCATGGAGATTGACAGAAGATCAAGGATATTGTCTCACCAACTAGTTGTGTGATTCATTGGAAACTTGGGTAATTATGGAACAGTTTTGGTGTGGGCATGGAATGCCTTTGGCAGTGCACTTTGTTTTGTTAGTAATTCACTACCAATACGTAGAGGGATGGTTTCTAGCAGGAGACTGTTGGACATCTTCTGAAGAAGAAATATTAGGTGCTGACATGGTGGCTGCATTACTTGTATAAATGGTCTTTCACACCCGTACCCAAATATCCCTGTTAAGCCCTCAGCCTCCCTTAGACTTGAGTAAGAAATGTGCCATGCTGTTAGGAGGATGTCATATTCTCATTTTAACTGTTCAGCCAGAATACTTGTTCCCAGAGTCTGAGCAGACTGAACCCAACTGATTATTTTATGACATTGATTGCAACATGCTTTGAATTGATTTGTCATGTGATACACAACATACAAACTAAAGAGAATCTCTTTGGCATTGTAGTGACCATGGCCCTACTTCTGTAGGAACTGGGTACCAACTGCATGATGATTGTTTTAAGGGCACTGTGGAATAATGGAGGTAAGTAGGTTGTGCAGCACTATGGGACTGATGTGAGGTATGGGGTTTGGCTTTAGAGTTTATTGGCTAAACACAGAGCTGGTAAATAGTGGCACTGTTAGCTCACTCTAGGCGGAAGGACTGGTGGTTAATGTATATGCACTCAATGCAGACTGATAACCTCATATCAGTCAGGCTATTTCTGACATCAGAGGGATACCTCCACCCCTATTGGACAAGTGTGATCTCAATCTGGTGCTGAACTCCTTTTCGGACTGGTTTAAGGTGGTGTCTGACAGTGATCTGACAGTCAGGGCAGCTTTGTGGCAAATTATAGTGGAATGTGGCTTGCTCACTACATGGCACTAGGAGAACCCTGCAAGCCATGACTACTTGTTCTACTGCTTCCATCCATGACTTCTGCAGTAATATTGAATACTGCCTAATAGATATTGGTACACTGGCTGGGGTAGACAATCTAATGATTGACATTATCCTTATTTCAGATAATCCCGCTGTCACTTTTAGTTAACAACCCAATGGTGGGGGTCCTGGGCATCACAGTTGGAGGTGCAATCCCATCCCATGCTGCTGTGGGATCTGAAATTTAAGGAGTGGGTTTCTATCGAGGCTGAGCTCTACTTCAACATGAACTCCTTCTCTGAGCTGCCAGCATGTATCATCTGGGATATGTTCCTACAGGGACAAATTATTTCATTCACATCTTCTAACATGATGAAAAGAAGAGCAGAGGTAGCTGCCTTGAAGAAAGAGCCTCAGCTACTGGAATTCGAGCTGAAGAAAACCATCAAGAGAAGGGATACCCTGATTGCTAAATCATGGGCCACTAATACAAATAAACACCTTCTACACTTTCAAGTAGAGTGGTGCCACCTAGTGCTTAATGTAGCTTTCAGGAGTTGGTGAATAGGGGGAGGCTATTAACATACAAAGTAAGGACGCAGAATCTCAAATTTAGTCAACATAATGGCTGGATGGCAATGTCTCTTCCTGTATCACTGAGGTTTACTAAATCATGGGGACATTTTATAATGTTGTACTCCTCCAACCCAAATGCTGCCCACTTCCTTTGCTTCAGGACTTCATGGGTAGAACTCAGTTGACTACTCTCCCAGAATAGGATACAGTGGAGATGAATGCCACAGTAACATGGCAGAAACTGCGAACTACCCTGGGGAACTTAGCCAAATGGAAAACCCTGAAGAGAGACAACTGTACAGTGGATTGGTATCAGCTAATACCCAACCTAATTCACCCCCTTCTGGCTACCCTGCCAGCAGTCATATTCTTCCACCAATCATGAGAGAGGTAATAGTAACCCTTCTCTGGAAGAAATATAATGACCCTCCTGGACTATCCCAATTACCAACCATTCTTCCTGATCTCCACTGATACTAAAATTCTGGCGAAAGTACTTGCCACCTGGATATAATGGGCACTTCCTTTTCTTGTAAAGAACATTGGGTGGGGTTCTACATGGACAAACCATGGGACAGTAATATACACTTCATCTTCAGCCTGGTTTGGCATGCCCACTCTTAATGGATCCCCATGGGAACAATGATGGTGGACTTCAAGAAAGCCTTCAACTGTATCTAATGGGACAATCTGCATGAAGCACTTGAGGCCATTGTGTTTAGCTCACATTTTCAGGGCTGGGTGTCAAAACTATCACAACCCTACAGCAATGGCCATGATGACCAATACGGTATTGTCCTCCCCATTCATCCTAGAGAGGGGGTCCTGACATAGCTACCCACTTTCCACTCTCCATCTTCTCCGCATCTTACAGCCCATAACAAGGAAGCTGCTGAGCTCAGACACCATCTAAGAGATTCAGTTTGGGAATACCAATTATCTAATGAATGTTTATGCAGATGACGTGTGCCTCACCCTCTCCCACCTACAGGTCTGCCTGCTTTGGCAATGACCTTTTTCTACTCTTTCTCTCAAACATTAGGGCTGGCAGTAAATTGGAAGAAAATAATAATTTCACTTCTTATTAAAGGCACATTAGTATATCTTGTAAAGGACTGTAGATCATTTGGTAGGGGAGGAATTTAAATAGCTTGGTGTGCAGAGAACAACTAGGTAGGCAGACATGGTGAAGGCCAATATTGATCACTGATAATGGATACACAGCATGAGATATAAGGTTGCTGCAAGTGAACTGACCAGAATGTCAACTCTCCATAAGTTTTCTTATAACTTTCATAATCTTCTACAGCCCATTGAGGATACCTTTTACATCAGGCTGGAATGCATACTAGGCCACTTCCTATGAGAAGGTACAACCACTACCCAGATGAGTTGAGGCATGATGAAGATTCAGTGGAGCAATAAGGGCATGTCTATTCCATGGTTCAAAGGCTATGATATACCATTCATTATGGCTTAGGTGATACAATGTTTCCTCCCTCCCTCCCTCTGATGCTTCCCAAAGTGGGTGAGGCTGTAAATCGCTATTGCTTAGAAACACTATCTTAGTATCCTCCTGAGATCAAGACCAATTCATGGTTAACTCACTAACCAAATAATTTCAGAAACTATAATATGCAATAGGTATATGGCCCAGTCCTCTGTTAACAGGATAACAAGCACAGACTAATCCAGTTGAAGTTGCTTCACAGATTGTACAGTTCCCCAGTACCCAACAAAAAATGTGCATCTTACCCGTGTTGAGGGACAGAGATGCTCACAGCCTGACACTGGTTACTAACATAGAAATATAGAAGATCTTTTCCGAAAAGAACCTCTTGGCCCACCTAGTCTGCCCTGCCCAGCAACTACAGGAACAGTACTGCAAATCTTTACAATTCTAGGGGAAAACCTAGAATTTGTTACAAAGTTCAAGTACCTAGGAGTCTGGCTAGATCATAAACTATCCTTCATTGAGCATATCAAGGATTTGCTGAAAAGACTTTGCCAGAGACTTGGTCTCTACTTCAGGATCAGTTACCTACTCACAAGCGATGCGAAGATGAGGTTGGTGCAATCGACATTTCTCTCACTAATAGATTACACAGACTTTCTTTACAGCCACTGTCCTACCTCTTACCTAACAAAACTGGATATGCTTTCTCTTACAGCTCTTAGATTTATTACAGGTCTCCCTTTCAGTAAGCACCACTGTTTATTATATGCAGCCATAGGATGGACCACCCTCCAGTTTAGGTGGGAAGAAAATGCTGTTTTATGGACCTATAGAGCTATCTCAAAAAAAGTCCACAATACATCTCGGACTGCCTCCCACTAAGCTCAATAAGCACATGTGCCCTTAGAAGTCACTCTTACATCTCATTAAAAATTCCCAAAGTCTACTCTGGCCAAGGCAGAACAGCCATCAGCTTTGTGCTGCCTTCCCTGTGGAACAATTTACAAAAAAACATAAAATTGAATACATTCATCAGCATCGGTTCATTCAAGACCTTGTACTCTCGTCTCATTAAGGAATCATGCAAGTGCTTTTCTCACCATTAATCGGAACCAATAACTGCAATATCACCACACTGGCTGTCTTTAACCTGTCCTCTTTTAACTTGGTTTAACTTGGTGCATGCAGACAAAATAGGTGAGAAGCCCATTAAATTGTCTCCCACTCATAGTGGGGTTATCAGTTGAAGTTTTTACATATTAAGTATTTATCTAGCCTTTTTTTAAAGGTATCTATTGTAGGTGCCTCCACTATATTCCCAGGTAGATTATTCCATAACTTTGAAGTGTGTATATTATAGAAGTTTTGGTGTCTAACAGTATGTACTCTATTGATGACAATTTGCTTATTATGTGATCTTAAGTTTACTTTTTTTTAAGTCTATTTATGTTA
Source organism: Neoceratodus forsteri (assembly GCA_016271365.2). Taxonomy (NCBI): domain Eukaryota; kingdom Metazoa; phylum Chordata; order Ceratodontiformes; family Ceratodontidae; genus Neoceratodus; species Neoceratodus forsteri. Next base: position 874,342,257 of record CM057458.1, on the reverse strand, counting down.
CATTGTTCCATTAATAGTGGGTCTTTCATAATTTGATACATTAATAGCATATCACCCCTAATTACTCTGGTCTGCAAAGAGAAAAGATTTAGACTCTCTAATCTTTCACCATAATCCATAGTTTTTAATCCTTTAATGGATTTAGTCATTCCTCTTTGGGCTCTTTCAACCTGGTTAATATCCTTTTTAAGATAAGGGCTCCAAATTGGGGATCCGTAGTCCAGGTGCGGTAAAACATAGATCTTATATAGTTTCATAACACAAGCTTTATTCCTAGAATTAAAAAGCTTTCTTAATGGAACGGATAATACTATTGCATTTTCCTACAGTTTTGATTATGTGCGAACCTGATTATAGCTGTAAGTTTATCCATACTCCCAGGTCTTTTTCACATTTACTATGTTTTATAATTTTTCCATTAAGACAATATTGGTATTTGGGATACATTTCCCTTAATCCTTCCTCTTCTCATGCTCTATCCCCTGTCTGCTGCTTTCCACTGTCCTCTGTTGATTTACAAAATCCAAGCTCCATCTAAGCTACCTATTAATAATTATGTTTTATTTTGGCTATGCCTTATGATGATACATTCCCCTACTGCCTGGCTTCTTACTTCTAGGTCTACCCTATTCCCCTTCTCTACTATTACCCACCTAACCCAAATTAGCATACTGTCACTTAAATCTGAGATATTCACAATTTGTCACTTGCAGATGATACTGCTGCAACATTGTTTGTTCTATGCTATTGACTGATGTCTTGTATGCTATGACCTATATGTATAAAATTGTCCCATTATCATTAGCTATGTATCCCTCATCTTTTGTATTTTGTCTGAGATTTTATCATAACCAGGTCCATCTAGCAAATGAGCTCTGCTCAATGATGCTTTCCTGGATAAATAAATATTTTGATTGATTGATTGATTGATTAAAGTCCCTACTTACTGTTCTACCATAGTCTCTATTTGATCTCTGACCTTACCCCCCTCCCCCCAGCCCTGTTACTAAAGTCACCCTGTGCCTATCCCTTGCATGTCTGAAACCTGTTACTGTTTTGGTACCCACCATCTCTGCTGGGAGGCTGTTCCAGGCAACCACCCCCTTTCCTTGAAGAAATATTTCCTCACATCTTAAGTCTCCTCCTTCCAGCTTCATAATCATGCCCCCTCATCCTTGACCATGTATTTATGTGCAATATGTCACCCTTCTGTACCTTACTGATACCCTTGAGGTATCCAAATGTTTCTATCATATCTCCCCTTTCTCTCCTTTCCTCTAGTGAGTACATATTTAGTTCCCTGAATCATTCCTCATAGGGCTTCTGATGCAGGCCATGCACCATTTTGGTTGCTCTTCTCTGTACCACTTCTACCTGGTCTTTGTCCTTTTTGAGATGGGTCCTCCAGAACTGGACACAGAACTCCAGGTGTGGCTTCACCATTGATCTATATAGGGGTAACACTACCTCCCTTTTTCTGTGGGTGATACCCCTCCCATTTAAAGGAAAATCTATATATCATAACAAAGGTCTTAACTGAGTACTATAAGAATAACACATACCCCCAAAAACATTATGTGGCAATAAAAAAAAAAAACTTCCCATAGGATAACATTAAAACTTCAAGAAGTGATTACTCCCTCAGTATTTGAACTTAAGGGACAATCTACAGTATATATCAAAAATAAAGGCTTAATGAGTACTACAACATAGAAACATAGAAACATAGAATTTGACAGCAGATAAGGACTGCTTGGCCCACCCAGTCTGCCCATTTCCCTACCTGATGGATAAGCTGCAGATCCAAGTTAACCAGCAGCCTACTTCTTCCTACCCCCACCCCTAGAATTGCCTTATGACTGTCCCATGCATGCTTGAATTCCACCACTGTTTGTGACTCCACAACCTCCTCTGGAAGGCCGTTCCATACATCTACCACTCTCTCTGTGAAAAATACTTCCTTAAATTACCTCTGAGCCGACCCCTTCTATCTTCAAATTGTGCTTGCTGTTCTTGCACACCTCTTTTTGAAAGATGCTACCCTCTTGGACTTTGTTGATTCCTTGAGGTACTTGAAAGTTTCTATCATGTCCCCCTCTCCCTCCTTTCCTCGAGGCTATACATATTAAGCTCCTTAAGTCTCTCTTCATATGTCTTCAGTGCAGACCCTGCATCATTTTAGTTGCCCTCCTGTGGACAGCTTCCATCCTGTCTATGTCTTTACGGAGATTGGGTCTCCAGAACTGCACGCAGTACTCCAGATGGGGTCTCACTAGCTGTCTGTACAGAGGGATAATAACTTCCTGTTTTCTACTGGTGATGCCTCTCCCTATGCATCCCGGTATCCCCCCAGCCCTCCTTGCTGCCCATCATTTTCCCTACCACTGAGGTTAAACTAACAGGTCTGTAGTTTCCTGCTTCTGCCTTGCTCCCACTTTTGTGAAGGAATCACATCTGCCCTCCTCCAGTCCTCGGGTACCACCCCATCCTCCATTGATTTGTTAAAGAGGGTAGTCAGTGGTGTCACTAGTTCTACCCTTAGTTCTTTTAAATTCTGGGATGAATCCCATCAGGCCCCCATTGCTTTGTCCACCTTCAGTTTAGAGTTCTTTCAGAACCCTATCTTCTGTAAATGGGCTGGTATCAACTTCTGTATCCAGAGTGTTTCTACTGTTTGTTTTAGGTACCTCCCCTCTTTCTTTGTAAATACTGAGCAAAAATATTTGTTTAGTATCTCTGCCTTTCACAGTCACCCTCTGCCCACCCTCCCTCCCTTTATTAAGCCTCACTATCCCTCCTTGGTCTTCCTTCGCTCCCTGATGTACCTATAAAAGGTTTTATCCCCTTCTTAACTGAGTTGGCTATCTTTTCCTCAGTTTGGGCCTTTGCTGTCTGACTGCCTTCCCAGCTTCCTTTGCTTTAACTGATATAGTTCTCTGTCCTGTTCCTTCTGTGATTCCTTGTACTTCCTGAATGCTTTCTTTTCTCTTGAACCTTCACTGCCACTTCCTTTGAGAACCATAGTGGTTTCTTACCTCATTTCATTTTGTTTATTTGCTTTACACAAGGCTTGATACTTCTGTGATGGCAGTTTTATTATTCCCCATTGTTCTCACCTCCTTCCTGCCCATTTGCTAGTGCATTCATTAGGCACTCACCCATTTTGACAAAGTCAGCCCTCCAAAAATCCAGTACTCTTTGTCTTTGTATGGCTTGACTCTATTGCTGTGTTTATTGTGAACCATACTGTTCGATGGTCGCTAGTTCCCAGATGGCTACCCACTTCTACATCTGTGATCCTCTCTTCATCTCCATTTGAGAGAACCAGGTCCAAGATTGCTCCTCTCGAGTGGGCTCCAATACTAGTTGTCTAAGGCATGCCCCCTGTAGGGCATCTAGAATAACCCCACTCTAAGAAGTGGCTGCTGCAACTGCACTCCAGTTAACATCTGGCATATTCAGATCACCCATCAGCAATATCTCCCCTTTTTCTGCCATACTAAGTATACTTTCTATCATTTCCTTGTCCATTTCCTCCCCATGAGAAGGGGGTCTGTATACAACCCCTGTGCGTAGTGTGGTGCCATTGCCGGTCTCCAAATTTACCCACAGTGCTTCTTCTCCTACCTGTTTACCCTTTTATTCTGTTGCTTTGATTCCTTCCCTTATGTAAAGAGCTACTCCTCCTCCTTTTTTACCCTCCCTGTCCCTCCTGTAGATAGTGTATCCTGGTATGTTTACATCCCAGTCATGGTTTTGTGTGTACCATGTTTTTTACATCCCAGTCATGGTTTTGTGTGTACCATGTTTTTTACATCCCAGTCATGGTTTTGTGTGTACCATGTACAAGAATAACACATGCCCTCCCTCCACACACACACATATCTAGGGGCAATATAAAAAGCTAGTAAAAATGAAATATCCCATAGAATAACATTGGAACTTCAGCAAGCCACAACTCCCTCAAAGGATAATCTGTATATACAATCAAAGTTGTTAATGAGTACTAAAAGAATAACACATACCAAATATTGATGGACAATATAACAAAAAAAATTCAAATGAAAAATTCCCTTAGGATAAAATAGAAATTTCAGCAAACCTTATCTCCATCAATATTATGAGTTAAGGTTCAATCTATATATCAAAACAATATTGTGGGCAATATAAGAAAGCACAATAAAAATGTAAATTTCCATAGGATAACACTGGAATTTCAACAAGCCAGTACTCCCTCAATATCTAAACGTAAGGGACAAGCTATATATCAAAACAAAGGTATTGAGTATTCTTTATTCTTTATTCATTACAAATCAGGTTTACAATCTTTGACTCAGAGATTCATTTACAAAGGCACCTCATCGCAGGGAGGGCAGACATCAATACAGTTATTACAGTACAGATTAAAACAGAGGATAACATTATAGGTGCAGTAAAAGGAACATTTAACATAGATACACTTAGATTATATAATATAGTAGTTTGTGTGTTACTTAGGTTACACAATGTTACAAAATTGTGAGTTACAATCATGGATATAGTATATCCTCAGAGAAGACAGCGAGTTACATCTCTATTTGGGCCTAGTAGGGAAGGAGTGGGTCTGGGGAGGGTGAGGCTGTCCAGTGGATGTTATCGAGCCAGGGGGCAAGACGGGTGGGTATCACAGGTTACAACAGGTGATTAGTTGCATCTACAGCAGTGGGTATTAAAGATATGGTTCCGAAGAGCTATTCTGAAGGAGCCAATTTTTGGCAAGTTGGAGATGCAGCTAGGGAGGGAGTTGAGCCAGGTGGGGGCTCGGTAAAGGAAGGATCTCTGGGCAAGAGAGGTCTTGGTTCTGGGCACCTGGAAGGTGGCCTTAACAGAGCTATGGGTGGAGACGGATGATGATGATGACTGCTGTAGGGAGGTGTAGTCCCCCTGGGGGGAGAGTCCTAGCAGTGATTTCTTAGTGAGAAGGCAGGTCTGGTAGAGGAGACACTCCTCAAAGTTGAGCAAATTGGTGGTAGTATAGAGAAGGCAGGTGTGAGTACAGCAGGGGGCACTGGTCAAGAGCCTACAGGCCTTATTGATGGAGAGTTGGATTTTGAAGAGGGCAGTGTTGTCAGCTGCAGCATTGATGGACAAACCATAGTCCTCGAGGGACAAGAAGAAGGAGGTGATGGCCAGCCTGAGGGAAACCTGAGGCAGGCAGTCCCTGTGCCAGTATAGCAGGCTAATCTGAGAGTTTATGGCAGCTGACAGGGCATTAATGTGGGTGTGGAAGGAGAAGGCAGTATCGAACGTGATGCCTAGGTACTTGTATGTGGTCACTTGTTCTAGAGGGTGCAGAGTGCTGGGAATAATCAAGAGGGGGGTATTTTTAGCTTTATTTTAGTGGTGGGAGAATTTGGTTTTCTTTAGGTTAATGGCCAGTCTGCGATAGCCAAACCACCTTTCAGCTTGGTTGTAAGCTTGCTGGAGGGATAATTGGAGGGAGGTGGGATTGGGATGTGAGACAATGAGGACTGCATCATCAGTGTGGAGGAGCATTTTACCAGTACATGAGCTGGGGAGGGTGTTGCAGTAGAGATTAAAAAGTACTGGACCCAAGATGGAGCCCTGAGGGACCCCGGAGCAAATGGGAAGAGTGCTGGAGAGGGAGCCGCTGATCTTGACATACTGGGATCTAGCAGAGTGGTAGCTAGAGTACCAGGAAATGGGACCACCAGAGAAGCCAAGTTGGTGGAGAGAGTCGAGTAGAAGGGGATGACAGACAGTGTCAAAGGCCTTGGAGAGGTCAATGAACACTGCTCCTGCAAGGCTGCCAGAGTTGAGAGCAGCATGCAGGTGTTGGGAGAATTCCAGTACAGACATGGTTGTACTGTGTCCTGGGCAGAAACCATACTGTTCTGGACACATAATGTTGTACTTGGTTAGGTATTCAGAGAGTTGGATTGTCACCACTTTTTAAAGGGCTTTAGAGAGTGAGGGGAGGATGGAGATTGGCCAGTAATTGTTGGGGTGGATTGGTCCCCACTCTTATTTATGGCTGTGATTTCAGCAGTTTTCCAAGCACTTGGGAACTAACCCAGGCATAGAGACTGGTTTAGATGGTCAGTCAGGGGGACTAGGAATCCATCCAAGACCATACAGAGGATCCTGGAGTCGAGGTCACTGCTAGGGTTATTGCTGCCTAAGGCTTTTAGCAGGTGAGGCTGGCTTCTTGGTGGGATAGGGTGTGCAGGTAGAATGGTGGATGATGCAGGACCAGAGGGAAAGAGGCGGGGATTGGGTCAAAGAAGCTGCTGGGGAGGACCGAGCTTAGATCAGAGAAGGCGGTGTTACGGCAATCGACTATAAGGACCGGATCTGTGGTGGGGGTGCCATTGATGGAGAGCTGGGATGGTGGGGGGGAGTGGGACTTCCCATTTAGCTCTTTCATATTATCCCAGAAGGTCCGGGCTGAACCCCAAGTGGAAGTGAGGGTGGTCTGGCAGTGCTCGGCCTTGGCCCACCTAATGGCCCAAGTGCACTTATTGCATTCTGCATTGTAGGCCTGTCTATCAGACGCCTTCCTAGATTCTATAGCAGTGTGCCAGAGATTATCTCTGTTTTTGAGTCTCTTGAGGAGGGGTGGAATGATCCATGGGGCATTGCATTTTTTGGAACAGATCCTGGTGGGGGGGGTGAAAAGGTCACAAGCCTTACAGAAGGCATTTGTGAAGTGGTCAAGAGCTGAGTCAATGTCAGGGGCACGCTGGATAGGGGACCAGTTTAGCTGGGCTAGGTATTCTTTTAATTTTCTGAGGCTGTCAGGGCATAAATGGTGGCACAGAGTTGCCTGGGACACTGGCTTCAGAGTGGAGGATGACCAGAGACAGAGGACTGGGGAGTGATCACTAAGAGAGTTGGGGAGGACAGTGACATTCCAGATTTTGTAGGGGCAATTAGATATAACAACTTCTATGAGAGTGTTGGTGCCAGTAGAGTGGTTGAATTTGGTGGGCTGGGTGACTAACTGGGACATATCCAGGGCAGCAAAGGAGTCCCTTATATGGGAGGCAGTGGAGGCAAGCCAGTTAACATGGAGATCACCTAGGATGTCTTGCTCCACTTTGTGAGGGAGAGATGTGAGGTAGTCAATGAGGGACTGGACTACTTGGTTTTGATTCCTTGGGGGTATGTAGGAGACCATGAGGAAGAGAGGGCCTCGGGCGGGGTCAGGTGTGATTTTTAAGGTGAGGGCTTGGTCTCCATAATCAAGTTTGGGAGCTGGGAGTGCCTGACCTATAAGGAGTCCTGTACAAGTAGTGCGCAAACCACCACTGCCTTCTCCTATTCGATCTTCCCTGTAGATGGTATATCCAGGGAGGGTGATAGCGGAGTCAGGGGTGGATTTAGAGAGCCAAATCTCTACCAGTGCAGTTATGTCAGGCTGATGTTGAATGACCCAGCACTGGAGGGCAGTGGATTTCTTCAGGAAACTGCAAATGTTTAAGGATGCAAAGCAGAGGCCAGTTGCAATACAGGATTTGGAAGGGCTGGAAGCCATAGGTCCTGGGTTTGGGTGTACATTACCATATGATAATAATAGCATTGTGATTATTCTGGTTAATGGCCAGTGGCAATGGAGACCCTTGGGTCGACACCCAGCTGAGGACTTTACAATCAGAGTGCACAGGATAGATAAAGTGTGAAGGGTGGGAATGGCAGGGGAGAGCTGGGTCCAGATTGGGCCTTGGAGGGCAGAGGAAGTGGGGGTGCTGGCAGGGTGGGGTGTTGGGGGTCATGGGTGTGTCTAGTGTGGGGGAGGGCTGAGTCACTGTGGGGTAGTCTGGGGATGAGGTGCCTAGTGCATAGGACAGGTGATCCAGTCGGTGTGAGGTCTGTACCAAGAGGGTGAAGGAGAGCAGACTTAGTAATGGAGTGTAGATACCCATAGTTTTATTCCTATAGTAGACAATAAGGGTGCAGGCTGACCTTCAGTGAAGGTGACTGCCACTGCAGAGTGGCGGTAGTGATGCCGGCTTTGATGCAGAACGTACCAGGTTCGAATACCCTGGGGGGGTGTCTTGGAGCCTAGCAGGGAGGTTGTCTGGGGTTGCCAAGAAGGCTGGGGAGTGCTAGGTTAGTGGTGAAAAAAGGGGTGGAAATAGTGACTCCTAGTGGTCACAAAGGGAGCAGGTTGGGGTAGGTATGGGGGTGTGGTAGTCTGGGGAATGAGTAGGGAGGTTAAGTATTGAGCAGAGTAGGGTGGGGAGGTGGTGCAGTGAGGTTTTCCAGGCAGGGGGACAGAGCAGCTGAGTAGTAGAGGAAAAGTGTCCAGGAAGTAGTAGAGAGTAAGAAGATGTAGAGAAGCTTTGGTACGGTTGAGGGAAACCCCTCTAGTGGGCAAAGAGTATAAGCTGCAAATGGGAAAAATCAGTTTTAATCAGTAGAAGAGGGAAGGGGTAAAGACTGAATAGTGAAAAAAAAGGGAGAGAGGTTTGAGGGGGCACTGCCGCAGTCTCAATGGGACACCGAGGTCAAGGGTGCAGCCCATAGACTTATAGCTCTAAGATTTACAGCTCTAAGAGAAGGGGCACAGTGCTCAGGGTAGATAGTAAAATCACACTACCTTAAAACCTCTCTCAAACTTAAATCAACTCTTAAGAAATCTCTACATCAGACTAAACATTATTTAAAGTGAGAAATCAAGAATATCCTCAAGCAGAGGTCAGTCCTAGTATTAATTTATTGGCAGCAGTTCCTAGAAGACTTCTGGATTGCTGCACATAGTGTGAGAAACACTGCCAAACAGGGGCAAGTGAGATTCCTCCAGGGGTAGATGCCAACATTCAGAGTTCCAACCCATACCTTGCTTGGAGGGTGAGCTTCGGCAGCTTCTCCTTAGTCTGCTTATCAAACTGCAAAATGCAGTTTGCTTGACAGGAAACCACCCAAAAGGGCACAGTAGTCCCCTGGGGAGATAAGGTGAGAGGATGAAATGAAATAGCAGGCTTGGAGGAGAGGGCAGTCAGAAAACAAAAGAGAAATGAACAGGTTGGGATGGGTTGAGAATTAAGCAGAAATAGCTTTAGCAGGGAAGTCCTGAAGCAGGTTGGGGAGGACACTGCAGTATGCTCAACAGAAGAGAGCAGTAGCCTCAACACAGTTGTGCAAGGGGCTCTGATTAACATTGGGGCACAGATCTTAAAAAAAAAGGCAGGGAGTGTTTTTTTGGGAGGACACTGCAGCAGCAGCCTCAATGGGACACTGAGGTCAAGAGTGCAGCCCACAGATTTACAACTCTAAGAGAAGGGGCACAGGGCTCAGGGCAGATAACAAAATCACACTACCTTAAAACCTCTCTCAAATTTAAATCAACCCTTAAGAAATCTCTACATCAGACTAAAAATTACTTAATGAGAGAAATCAAGAACATGTCATGCAGAGGTCAGTCCTAGTATTCATTTCTTGGCAGCAGTTCCTAGAAGACTTCTGGATTGCTGAACATAGTGTGAGAAACACTGCCAAAAAGGGGCAAGTGAGATTCCTCCGGGGTAGATGCCAAAATTCAGAGTTCTAACCCGTACCTTGCTTGGAGGGTTAGCTTTGGCAGCTTCTCCTTAGTCTTCTCAGCAAACTGCAAAATGCAGTTTGCTTGAGAGGAAACAGCCCGAAAGGGCACAGTAGTTCCCTTGTTTGGAGGGTGAGCTTTGGCAGTTTCTCTTTAGTCTGCTTATCAAACTGCAAAATGCAGTTTGCTTGAGAAGAAACAGCCCAAAAGGTCACAATAGTTCCCTTGCTTGGAGGGTTGAGCTTTGGCAGCTTCTCCTTAGTCTGCTTATCAAACTGCAAAATGCAGTTTGCTTGAGAGGAAACTGCCCGAAATGGCACAGTAGTCCCCTTGCTTGGAGACTGAGCTTCCGCAGCTTCTCCTTAGTATGCCTTGAGAAGAAACAGCCCAAAAGGGCACAGTAGTCCCCTTGCTTGCAGGGTGAACTTCAGCAGCTTCTCCTTAGTCTGCTTATCAAACTTCAAAATGCAGTTTGCTTGAGACGAAACAGTCCGAAAGGGCACAGAATTCAAGAATACAACTTACCCCCCCCAAAAAAATATGTAGGGACACTATAAAAATACATAAAAAGTGCAAATTCTCATAGGATAACATTGGAACTTTAACAAGCAATACTGTTTTGGCAGAAATTTTAGCTCAGAGCCCAGAGGGCCCTGTGCGTCCACAACAACATACATGTATGCATCAATGGAGGAGCCACAAATAAGACATGATGGGAGTAATGCAGTGCAGTGGCTGTGGAGCGGCAGTCTTCAAGGAGATGTTCTGGAAGACGCGGTGTTGTCCCATCTGCAGGCACCTCTCCTGGCTGAGGGAGGAGGTTGCTCATCTCCAGGCTGAGTTGGCCAGGATTTGGGGGACCTCCTCTCCCACCCTGGGACTGCCAGGGCCACCGCTGCAGCCTCAGAGGTTGCCAAGAAAGAGGAGTGGTTGGACCACAGTGGGCTCATGCTGGGTGAGGGTGGTGAAATGGAGGCACATTCCTCCACTTGTACCTCTCCACAATTCATACACCATTCTGGCAGAGTGTTGTTCCTCTATGAAGGCACCCACAGTGGAGACAAAGCAGGATGCTGGGATCCTACACAAAGGAGACCTACTGGAGGGTGGCAATAGACCCCACAGGGGAAGGAAACAATGCCTGGTGGGGGACTCCATTGTTAGGAGGGTAGAACTGTGGGAGGGGGATGAAGAAGGTAAGGTGCCTGCCTTGTGCCATGGCTTGGAGGGACAGGGAGCAATTTCTCAGGATCGTGGGAGCAGCTCCATGGGGGAGGGAACTGGATGTCATTAGCCACCTAGGGACAAATGATCTGGCTGGAAAAGTGATCAGAGCAGTGCAGGAGAAGTTTGTGGAGTTGGAGAGGGGCCTTAGACAAGTAGCATGCATGGTAACCTTCTCAGAAGTGCTGCCTGTCTATGGCACAGGTGAGGCTAAGGTGCTCTGCAACATGGGAGTCAATCAATGGTTGAAAAATTGGTGCAGAGCTCAGGGATTTGGCTTCATTGGTGACTGGGGGTCCACCTGGAGGGATGCAGGCCTATACTGGCATGATGGTCTGCATCTGTCCATGAGGGGAAACAGGATCCTAGGTGATAGGTTTAAATGCTTCACTGGCAAGCATTTAAACTAGCCAAGGGGGGCAGGCACTGAAAAGGAGCAGGGAAATGCTAGCCCCACCAAAAAAATCAAGGTAGTTAGTGAGGCAAACACCAAGATAGAGAAGTCAATAGGGAGAAGGACAGGGGTAAAGGGAGAAAAAGACAAAGGCAGTAAGAACAGGGATGGGAAAAAAGTGGTAAGGCGGCAGTCATCAAAAAATGGAGGGTAATGAGTACCAATGCCCATAGTGTAGGTAACAAGCTCCCTGAACTGGTGGCCTTGATAGAAGAGGGACACCTGGATATCATGGCAGTCACAGAAACATGGTACACAGAGAACCATGACAGGGATGTCAACATACCAGGGTACCCAACCTACAGGAGGGAAAGGGAGGGTAGAAGAGGAGGAGGTGTAACTCTCTACGTAAGGGAAGGGATCAAAGCAACAGAACAAAGGTGTAAGCAGGGAGAAGAGGAGGTACAGTTGGTCACCCCCGAGACCAGAAATGGCACCACAATCTGCACAGGGGTTCTATACAGACCCCTCATCTCAGGGGGAGGAAATGGACAAGGAAATGAGAGAAGGCATCCTTAGGATGATACACAAAGGGGAGATATTGCTGATGGGAGACCTGAATATGCCAGATGTTAACTGGAGCACCTTTGCTGCAGCCACATCCAAGACCAGGGTCATTCTTGATACTCTACAGGGTGCATGCCTCAGACAGCTAGTATGGGAACCCACTTGGGAGGGAGCAATCTTAGACCTGGTATTCTCAAACGGGGATGGTGAGAAGATCGCAGATCTAGAAATGGGTGGACATCTGGGAACAAGTGACCACCAAAAAGTGTGGTTCACGATAAACACATCCGCAGAGTCAAGACATACAAAAGTGAGAGTACTGGACTTTAGGAGGGTTACTTTTTCAAAATGGAAGAGTGCCTCAGAAAGGCACTAGCAAACAGGCAGAAAAGATGGGAAGAGAAACAATGGGGAAGCATCAAAACTGCCATCACAGTGGCAACAAGACTTTGTGTGAAGCAAATAAATAATCAAAATGAAAGAGAAAAACAGTATGGTTATCAAAAGTGGTGGCAGAGAAGTTAGGGAGAAAGTGATAGCATTCGGGAACTATAAGGAAACATAGAAGGAGCAGGACAGAGAATTGTACCAGTTAAAGCAGAAGGAAGTGGGGAAGGCAGTCAGAATAGCAAAGGCCTAAACCGAGGAAAAGATAGCTAAATCGGTTAAGAAGGGGGATGAAACCTTATATAGGTACATTAGGGAGTGAAGAAAGACCAAGGGAGGGACAGTGAGGCTTAATAAAGGGGAAGTGGATGGGCAGAGAGGGACAGTGAAAAAGCAGAGATACTGAACAAATATTTCTGCTCACTATTCACAAAAGAAGAGGAGGGTGAGGTACCTAATCAAATCAATAGAAGCACTCTGGACATGGGAGTTGATGCCAGTCCTTTCACCGAAGAAAGTGTTCTAAAAGAACTCCTAAAACTGAAGGTGGACAAAGCAATGGGGTCCGATGATATTCACCCCAGAATTCTAAAAGAACTAAGTGGAGAACTAGTGACACCACTGACTACCATTTTTATCAAATCATGGGAGGATAGTGTGGTACCTAAGGATTGAAGGAGGATGGATGTGATTCCCCTTCACAAAAGTGGGAGCAAAGCAGAGGCAAGAAACTACAGACCTGTTACCTTGACCTCTGTGCTAGGGAAAATGATGGAATCACTTCTGAAAGAAAGAATTGTTGAGTACCTAGAGGCCAGCGGGGCACAGCACCCAAGGTAGCATGGATTCATAATGGGAAGGTCATGTCAGATGAGTCTAACTGATTTTTTGACTGGGTGACCAACGTAGTTGACCAGAGAGCGGCTGTGGACATGGCCTACCTACACTTTAGCAAGGCATTTGACACAGTCCCACACAAAAGATTAATAAACAAATTAGCCAGCCCAGGACTGCATCCCAGGGTGGTAGCCTAGGTAGAAAATTGGCTGGACAACAGGACACAGAGGGTAATAGTAAACAGAGCCCACTCTGAAGAAAGAGGGGTTACTAGCGGGGAACTTCAAGGTTCAGTACTGGGTCCAGTCCTTTTTAATGTCTTTATAAGTGACATTGCAGAGGGATTGGAAGGAAAAGTATGCCTCTTTGCAGATGACACAAAGATCTGCATCAGGGTTGATTCACATGGGGGATGGAAAGGATGAGAAGGGACTTGGCAAGGTTGGAGGAATGGTCAAAAGTATGGCAGCTTAGATTTAATGCAAAGAAGTGCAAAGTAATGCACCTGGAAAACAAAAACCCTGGGCAAGAGTACGCAATGGGGGGGGGTGGTTATTAACAACAACACAAATGGAAAGGGACCTGGGGTAGTCATATCAGATGACCTAAAGGTAAGTAAGCAATGTGAGAAGGCAGTAAAGATGGCAGGGGGATGCTGGGATGTATCCCTTCCAGGCCAAAACTGGTCTTACTGGGAGAAATATTCTCCATCACTAACCTGCCCATAGTGTGACAACATTGGCTAGTGGCTGTTCTTATGGAGGTTAAGCATTTCATTTTCATAAGATGGTACCCAACATCTGCACCCTCCTTGTTTAGCTGGCATGCCTCACTCTCACAGCTGGATCTTTTGGGAGACTGTCTTCCTTATCAGTGAAAAAGGTACAAGAAAACTGAATAAAATGGACCCCTTTACTCAATTCCCAGCTGTGCTGAGTACCCTTATCCTTTCCATCTAACCCTCCCATCTCTTGTAGGGCCCCATGAACAAACAAGATGATATCAGTGGCTAGTATCACATATGACTAAATCAGGGGTTCCCAAGTGGCACATATATGGTTGATTCTTAGCCACAGAGGTTGCCATGGTGTTAGAATAATGGAATATGATATGAATTTTGTCCACTCCCTTATAGTAACAAGTGCAATTTGAAGACCATGGCCCCATCAAACACTTCAGGATGTCATGCTGTTTGAAGAATTGTGCATCCCTACCATCTTTCATAGGCGCCCATGAACCATTATGGTATCAATGGCTAGAAACATACTGTATGACCAGAAGATCAGAGTTTTCTGACAGTGTAAAGTGAAAGCACCTAGCTTTACCTTAAAGGTATATTTATTTATACTTCTCTTCCTTTTGAAAGTTGCAGGGTAAGTTGGGAGAAAAGCAGTAAATGGAACACTTTGAAACTTGGTAGGCAGTGACTGGGGTACCTTGAAACCTTAGTTTTAAATTGCAACAGGTAGTGTGGGGGAAATTAGTTCAGGAACTTAATCTTGGGGTGAGTAGATTCAGGGAGCCCTGTGAATCAGGTGTGTAAAGGGGGGGGGGGAGTTGCTGACAGAGGCATAGTGCATTCTAACAAAAGGAATATTTAAAAGGTCAAGTTAGTCGGTGCCCTGAGGTGGAAGAACAGAGTTTGCTGACAGAGTCTTCTAGGTTTGCTTGAAAGGACAAAGCAAAGGGCAGGGCACAGTTTGTTTTTTGGCTCTCCCTCCAACCCCTCACCCATGCACTCAATAACTATATACACTACAAGTTCACAAATTGATTGACAATACAGGCAGTGGGTAGAAGGTTAGAGGTAGCTCTAAGGGTGTGTGTGTGTAAATAGTGTAGTCTCAGGGGGAGGAAATGGACAAGGAAATGATAGAAAGTATACTTAGAATGGCAGAAAAAGGGGAGATATTGCTGATGGGTGATCTGAATATGCCAGATGTTAACTGGAGCGCAGTTGCAGCTGCCACTTCGAAGAGTGCAGTTATTCTAGATGCCCTACAGGGGGCATGCCTTAGACAACTAGTACTGGAGCCCACTCGAGAGGAGCAATATTAGACTTGATACTCTCAAATGGAGATGGAGAGAGATCACAGATGTAGAAGTGGGTAGCCATCTGGGAACTAGCCACCATCGAACAGTATGGTTCACAATAAACACAGCAATAGAGTCAAGCCATACAAAGACAAAAGTACTGGACTTTTAGGAGGGCTGACTTTGCTAAAATGGGTGAGTGCCTAAGGAATGCACTAGCAAATGGGTGGGAAGGAGGGTGGAAGAACAATGGGGAATAATAAAACCTGCCATCACAGAGTAACGAGCCTTTGTGTGAAGCAAATAAACAAAACAAGACGATGTAAGAAACCACTATGGTTCTCAAAGGAAGTGGCAGTGAAGGTTCAAGAGAAAAGAAAGCATTCAGGAAGTACAAGGAATCTGAGCAGGAGCAGGACAGAGAACTGTATCAGTTAAAGCAAAGGAGGCTGGGAAGGCAGTCAGAACAGCAAAGGCCCAAACTGAGGAAAAGATAGCCAACTCAGTTAAGAAGGAATAAAACCTTTTATAGGTACATCAGGAGCAAAGGAAGACCAAGGGAGGGATAGTGAGGCTTTATTAAAGGGGAGGAGGGTGGGCAGAGGAGAATGTGAAAAGGCAGAGATACTAAACAAATATTTTTTGCTCAGGATTTACAAAGGAAGAGGGGGAGGTACATAAAACAAACAGTAGTAACACTCTGGATACAGAAGTTGATACCAGCCCATTTACAGAAGAAAGGGTTCTGAAAGAACTCTTAAAACTGAAGGTGGACAAAACAATGGGGCCTGATGGGATTCATCCCAGAATTCTAAAAGAACTAAGGGTAGAACTAGTGACACCACTGACTACCCTCTTTAACAAATCATGGGAGGATGGGGTGGTACCCGAGGACTGGAGGAGGGCAGATGTGATTCCCCTTCACAAAAGTGGGAGCAAGGCAGAAGCAGGAAACTATAGACCTGTTAGTTTAACCTCAGTGATAGGGAAAATGATGGAATCACTCTAAAGGAAAGAATTGTCGAGTATCTAGAGGCCAGAGGGCACAAGACCCTAGGCAGCATGGATTCACAGCGGGAAGGTCATGCCAGACTAACCTGATAGATTTCTTTGACTGGGTGACCAAAGTAGTAGATCAGGGAGGGGCTGTGGACATGGCCTACCTAGACTTTAGCAAGGCATTTGACACAGTCCCACACAAAAGATTATATATATAAGCTAGCCAGCCCGGAGTGGGTCCCAAGATGACAGCCTGGGTAAAGAATTGGCTGGAGAATAGGACACAGAGAGGTAATAGTAAATGGAGTCCACTCAGAAGAAAGGAGGGTTACTAGCGGGGTACCGCAGGGTTCAGTATAGGACCAGTCCTCTTCAATATCTTTTAAGTGACATTGCAGAAGGACTGGAAGGAAAAGTATGTCTCTTGCAGATGACACTAAGATCTGCAACAGAGTTGATGCACAGAGTGGGGTGGAAAGGATGAGAAGGGACTTGGCAAGGTTAGAGGAATGGTCAAATGTATGGCAGCTAGATTCAATGCTAAGAAGTGCAGGTAATGCACCTGGGAAACAAAACCCAGGGAAGAGTACACAATGGGGAGATACTAACAACAACAAAAATGGAAAGGGACCTGGGGGTAATCATATCAGATGACCTAAAGGTGGGCAAGCAATGTGAGAGGCAGCAAGGAGGGCTGGGAGGATACTGGGATGCATAGGAGAGGCATCACCAGTAGAAAACAGGAAGTTATTATCCTCTGTACAGACAGCTGGTGAGACCCCATCTGAGTACTGTGTGCAGTTCTGGAGACCCAATCTCTGCAAAGACATAGACAGGATGGAAGCTGTCCAGAGGAGGGCAACTAAAATGGTGCAGGGTCTGCACCGGAGGACATATGAAGAGAGACTTAAGGAGCTTAATATGTATAGCCTCGAGGAAAGGAGGGAGAGGGGGGACATGATAGAAACTTTCAAGTACCTCAAGGGAATCAACAAAGTCCAAGAGGGTAGCATCTTTCAAAAAAAGAGGTGTGCAAGAACAAGAGGGCACAATTTGAAGATAGAGGGGGCGGCTCAGAGGTAATTTAAGGAAGTATATTTTTCACAGAGAGGGTTGTGGATGCATGGAATGGCCTTCCGGAGGAGGTTGTGGAGTCAAAATCAGTGGTGGAATTCAAGCATGCATGGGATAGTCATAAGGCAATTCTGGGGGGTTGGGGTAGAAAGAAGTAGGCTGCTGGTTAACTAGGATCTGCAGCTTATTCAGTAGGTAGGCAAATGGGCAGACTGGGTGGGCCAAGCGGTCCTTATCTGCCGTCAAATTCTATGTTTCTATGTTTCTATGTTTCTATGAGTTGTTAGCCAGTATTTGGGGATTTAAACATTGCATTGTGGGTTTGATAACTGAGTTGGGAGGTAAAGCTTGAAATCATCCTCAGGTAGTGAGGAGAGGGGGAAAGGTAGATAGCTCTTAAGTGAGTGTGTGCAAATAGTGCTTCTGGGGATCGTTAGCCTGTAGATGGAGGGTTAATTATTGAATCATGGGATTGGTAACTGAATTTGGAAAGTAAATATTGCATCTGGGTAATATCCTCAGATAGTAAAAGGGGAGAGAGAAAACATGTCTAGTAATAGGGAATATCTGTGATGGGAGTGGTGCAGTGCAGAAGCTGTGGGGCAGCAGTCTTCAGAGAGACCCTCTGGAGACTGCGGTGCTGCCCCATCTGCAAACACCTCTCTGGGCTGATGGAAGAGGTCGCTAGACTCAAGGCCACGATGACTTGGGTTAGTTGGACCTACTCACCCACTTGGGGACCACAAAGTCCATCTCCGCTGCTTCAAAGGGTGCTGGGTAGGAGGAACTGCTGGACAATGGTGGGCACAGGAAGAGTTAGGGTGACAGTGCTTAGGCACATCCCAAAACCCATACCACTTCAGAACTCCTATGCCTCACTGGCAGTGTGGGACTTTCCCACAGAGGTGCCTGAAGTGGTGACTGGAATGAATGTGGAGGTCCTCCATGGTGGAGACCCGAAGGGGTGGGTAGCAGAGGACCCCAGAGGAAGAGGAAATGAATCCTGGTGGGGGACTCGATAGTGAGGGGGATACAGTTGGGGACAGGTAGGGATGAAAAGATGGTGGTAAGGTACCTTCTCAGTGCCATGACTCATAAGGATGGAAGGAGGATCCTAAGGATCATGAAGGAGGCAGTGAGGAATGGAGAGCTGGATGACATTATCTACTTGGGGACAAATGACCTGGCTGAGTAGAGGCCAGAAGCAGTTCAGGAGAAGTTCAGGAAATTGGGAAGGGGTCATAGGCAAGTAACACAATCTGTTACTTTCTTGGAGGTGCTACCTGTCCATGACTAGGTGGATGACTGTAGGCTCCGTACCAGAGACTTCAACTTATGGTTGAGGAAATGGTGCAGAGAAGAGGGATTCAGATTCTTTAGGGATGGGGCTCCACCTGGAAAGATAGAGGCCTTTACAAGGACAATGGCCTGCATCCCTCCAGGAAGGGAACTGAGATCCTCAGTGAACAGTTTAAATGCTATATTAGTAAGCATTTAAACTAGACAAGGGAGATGGTGGAATAAGGCGGGAAGACACATTCGCCTCTCCCAACACACTTAAAGGGTCATCAGTGGGAATCCCGAGTGTGAGGAGTCTCAAAAGGAAAAACATAAATAAGTAACCAAGAGGAAGAGGGAAGGGACAAGAGGAAAGATAGTAGTGCAGGAAACAGGAATGTGCAAAAGGGCAAGATGACGAGAGGTGGCAGTACAAAATGGAGAGCCATGTGTGCAAATGCTCGAAATCTGGGCAACAAGATGACAGACCTAGATGCCACCATGGCAGCAAGGAGACCTGGACATAGTAACAATTACAGAGATCTGGTGTAATGAAAACCAAGGCTGGGATGTAGCCCTACCAGTGTATGCTCTATTCAGGAGGGACAGGGTAGGGAAAAAGGGAGGAGGAGTGGCTCTTTATGTGAGGGAGAACATAAAGGCCACAGAAATACAGGGGAGACAGGAAGAAGCGGAGGTACTGTGGGCCACCCTGGAGATAGGAAGGGGGTAGCTATTTGAACAGGGGTTATCTACAGACTGCCAGCAGAGGGGGAGGAGGGAGATAAGGCAAAATAGAAGGAATCCAGGTGATGGCTAACAGGGGTGAGGTAATGCTGGTGGGGAACTTTGGTCTACTAGATGTGGATTGGAGCCTCAGTGCTGCAGGAACATTTACAAGTAGGGAAATCCTAGACTCCCTGCAGGAGGCATTCCTCAGGCAACTAGCTAAAGAACCCACTCATGAGGGGGAGATATTGGACCTGATACTGTCAAACAGTGACAGTGTCACTGATGTCACAGAGGGAAGCCACCTGGGCACCAGTGATCATCATATGGTGTGGTTCAACACAAGGACAGGGCCAGAATTTAACCACACTAAAACTAGGATCCTGGACTTCAGGTGGGCTGATTTCAAGGAAATGGGAGATGGCCTCAGGGAAGCCCTAGCAGGAACAGGGAAAATTGGTGGGGCAGAGGAAAAATGGTCAAAAATAAGGAAGGACATTGAGAAGGCAACTATCTTCTGTGTCAGTGAGGTTAAAAAGAGCAAGAGAAAAAAAAACACTATGGTTCTCCAAGGAAGTCATTTCATTTTGTTTTTTACCCTTATAAGTCTGATGAGCAAATTGCCCGTTTTCAAAGACAACAACCAATACAACGAACAAAGAACAGTTATAATAACATATACAAGTAGCAGAGATAGTAAAGGAAAAGAAGCAGGCATTCAAAAGGTACAAGATGACACAGAATCAAGAAGATAGGGAGAGTTATCAGGAAAAAACAAAGGAGGCAGGGATGGCAGTTAGGAGAGCAAAAAAATTAATGCAGGAAAACATTGCCAAGTCAGTCAAAAAGGGGGATAAAACATTCTTTAGGTACATAAGTGAAAAGCAGAAAAGTAAGACAGGGATAGTAAGTTTAAAAGGGGAAAAGGGGTGTGTGGAAGAGGACCAGAAGAAAGTAAACATTATTGAACAAGTACTTTTGTTCAGTATTCACAAAGGAAGAGGTAGGTGATGGGCCACAGATAGGAGAAAACAGTATTAGGGAAACAGAGGTGGATACTAGTCCTTTTAAGGAGGAGAGAGTTCTCAGGCAACTTGCTAAACTAGGAGTAGGCAAAACAATGGGGACGGACAGGGCCTCTGACGGCCCTTTTCAATCTGTCACAGAAAAAAGAAGAATAAATATATTAATAAATTGGCTCAGAATTAAAATGTCAACAGGAGAAATTTTTGTCTTGCAACATGATTCCTGGAAGTAATATGAGATGGTATCTCTTTGAAATTCAGTCATTACACTATATTTATATGACAAACATGTTTTTAACTGAATATTTATCTGTGCACAGACAGGTGTGAAATTTTAGTACTAAATGTTATACAATGTTCTCTGTGTCATATAAAAATGTCTGTATAACTGTTAGTTTTTTTTTGTACTAATTAAAAACTGTGTAATTTAAATGCTGTGTTAAAGTATTTTAGGGACTTGAATTTGAAAAAGACCCAGATGTGAAATGTAATTTAGGTTGATCAATAAACTTTGAAATTTGAATCTATCACTGGATACGGAGGAAGTTAAGGGGGACTGGAGGAGGGTGTATGTGGTCCCACTATACAAAAGTGGGAATAGGGATGAAGCAGGAAACTACAGACTTGTAAGCCTGACTTCAGTGGTGGGCAAGGTTGTGGAAACACTACTAAAAGAAAGGGTTTTGGGAAATATGTTAAAACCAGTGGATTGTAGGATCTGAGGCATCATGGAAACCTGGTAGAGTTCTTTGAATGGGTTACCGGGGACATGTATCAGGGAAGAACAGTGGATGTGACCTATCTGGATTTCAGTAAGGCCTCTGACTCTGTTCAACACAGAAAACAAGTAAACAAACTGGGCAACATGGGAGTGGGTCCAAAGATAGTAAAATAGATATGAGGTTGGTAAAGTAACGGAAATCAGGGGGTGGTAGTGAATGGAGTTCACTTGGAAGAAGGTAAGGTACCAGTGGGGTGCTTTGGGGGTCAGTACTGGGACCAGTCCTTCTCAATATCTTTATTAGCGGCAATGCAGAGAGACTGGAAGGAAAGATATGCTTGTTTGTGGATGACACAAAAATCTGCAACAGAGTGGGCATATCAGGGGTGGGGGTGGTGGAAAAAATGAGGGAAGATCTGAAAAAGCTGTAAGACTGGACAAGGGGATTTGGCAACTGAGCTTCAACACCAAAAAGTGCAAAATTATGTAAATGGGGCACAGAAACCCAAGGACAACTTATCATTGGGGTGTTAACAACCACAAAAGAGGAAAGGAATCTGGATGTCATCATATCTGATGACCTGAAGGTAGCAAAGCAGTGTGATAAGGCAGTGGTAAAGGCTTGTAGAATGCTGGTATGCATAGAGAGGGGTATCACCAGCAGAAAGAGGGAGATAGTGTTACCCTGTATAGATCAATTGTGAGGCACCACCTGGAGTACTGTATTAGTGTTACCCTGTATAGATCAATTGTGAGGCGCCACCTGGAGTACTGTATTCAGTTCTGGAGGCCCCATCTCAGGAATGACATAGATCAGGTGGAGGCAGCACAGAGAAGGGCAACCAAAATGGTTCATGGCAAGCATTAGAAGCTCTATAAGGAAAGAATCAGGGAGTTAAATATGTACTCTCTAGAGGAAAGGAAAAAGGTTCAGCTCCCAATATGATGCAGAAGGGAAAAGCTGGACCTTGCCCCACAACTAATGCACCAAAATCTGGCCAATAGAAAATCATGTACACAAATGCCTGCAGTCTGGGAAACAAGATTTCAGACCTGGGGGCAACAATGACAGCGGCTTAACTGGACATAATAGCCATTAGCGAGACATGGTTCACCAGTAACCACACTTGGGAGACTTCAGTACCCAGCTGTGTACTGTTCAGAAGAGATCGAGGTGCAAAAGGAGGGGGGAGTGACCTTTATGTCAGAGCTACAGAAATTCAGAATACACATAAGGAGCCAGAAGAACTCTGGGTCACCCTGGAAACAGGAAATGGGACTGCCATATGAACTGGGGTTGTCTACAGGCCTCCAGACCAGGGGAAGGACATAGACACATTTCTGTTAGAATATATACAAAACATGACAGCTAAAGGGGAGGTTCTGATAATGGGAGACTTCAACATGTCAGTTACAGATTGGTTAATACCAGCAGGAACATCCACCAGAACTAGACACATAGAGGATTCCCTGCAGGGGGAGGGCCTCAAACAATTGGTACAACAACCCCCAAGAGACAGTGCTATCCTGGATTAAGTACTGATTAACGGGAAAAGAATCACAGATCTCCAGGTAGAAGGTCATCTTGGAGCCAGTGACCATCACATGGTATGGTTCAATTTGGCCACTAGAACTTATTCATCCCATTCCAAGGCAGAAATATGGGACTTTAGAGGAGCTGACTTTGATAGGATGGCCAACAGAGTTAAGCTAGCCCTGGCAAGAAGAAATACAGGTGAGGGGGTACAGGCGAGGTGTTCAAGCATTAAGAATGCTATACTTGAAGCAACATCCCATTGTGTTAGGGAGAAAAGCAAGAACAAAAGAAGGAGGAAATCACTTTGGTTCTCAAAAATAGTAGCAGCAAAGATCAAAGCCAAAAGGTTGGCCTTCAAGAAATATGAGTGAACGCAGCAGGATGAAGATAGAGAGGCATACCAAACTATCCTAAGGGAAGCAGGGAAGGCAGTAAGGCAGGTAAATGCCCAAACCAAGGAAACACTAACATGAACAGTAAAAGAAGGGGACAAAACTTTCTCTAGATACATTAGTGAAAGGAGAAAGTCCAGAGGGGGTATTGCTACGATCAAAGGGGATACAGCAGAGTGTGTGGAAGAGGACCAAGGAAGACTCTATCTTAAATAGATACTTCTGCTCAGTATTTACTGAGGAGAAGGCAGGGCAGGGTCCATAACTCAGCACCATGGACACAGGGGGGAGGGAGGTGTGCACAAGTCTCTTCACAAAAGAAAGGGTCCTACAAGAGCTCAATAAGCTCAGGGTGGACAATGCAATAGGACCTGATGGCATACATCCCAGAGTACTAAAGGAGCTAAGGGTGGAACTAGCAGAGCCATTAGCAGAACTGTTTGGTGAATCTCTGAGCACAGGAGAGGTCCCAGAAGACTGGAGAAGGGCTCATGTGAGCCTGCTACACAAGAGTGGCAGCAGGCAGGAGGCAGGGAACTACAGATCAGTCAGTCTTTCCTTTGTAGTGGGCAAGATTATGGAGGCACTCCTTAAGGAAAGGATAGTGCAACACCTGGAATCCATAGGAGCACAGGATCCAAGACAGCATGGGTTTACAACAGGAAGGTCCTGTCAAACTAATCTCTTAGATTTCTTTACTGGGTATCCAGAGTGGTGGACTAAGTGGGTGCAGCTGATGTCACCTACCTTGACTTCAGCAAAGCTTTCGATACTGTTCCACATAGAAGATTGATTAATATGCTGGGTAGGCTCAGGGTGGGTCAGAAGTTGGTCAACTGTGTGGCAAACTGGTTGGTGGGTAACAAACAGAGAGTGGTAGTAAGCAGTATACAGACAGAAGAGATGCAAGTCACAAGTGGGGTATCGCAGCGATCAGTCCTGGGACCAGTCCTGTTCAATATCTTCATCAGTGACATTGCAGATGGACTGGAGGGTAGGGTTTTCTCGTTTGCAGATGACAGCAAGATCTGCAACAGAGTAGATGATCCAGATGGGGTGGGCAGAATGATGAGAGAGCTGGAAAAACTGGAAAAATGTTCTGAAGTGTGGCAACTGGGGTTTAATGCGAACAAGTTCAAGATCATGCACATATGGAAGAGAAACCCTTAAGCTACCTATAGGTTGGGAGGAGCGTTGCTGGCAATCACAAAGGAAGAAAGAGACTTGGGCGTGATCATCACAGATTACCTGAAAGCAGACCACTAAAGCAGTAGGTAAGGCTAGAGGGATGTTGGGGTGTATTAGTAGGGTTATCACAAGTCATAAGAGGGAGGTAATAATCCCTCTTTACAAGACACTGGTTAGGCCCCATCTGGAGTACTGTGTGCAGTACTGGAGGCCGGACCTGCACAAGTACGTTAACAAAATGGAGGCAGTCCAGAGAAGGGCAACCAAAATGGTGCAGGGACTGAATCAGAAAACATATAAGGACGGATTAATGGAGCTCAACATGTATACCCTAGAGCAAAGGAGGGAGAGAGGTGATATGATTAAAACATTCAAACATCTAAAGGGTATTAACAGGGTGAAAGAATCTAACATGTTTCAATATAAGAAAAATATCAGGACAAAAGGACACAGCATGAGATTAGAGGGAGGCCAATTAAGGGGTAATGTGAGGAAGTTATTTTTCATAGAAAGGGTGGTCGATGCATGGTACGGCCTACCTCAGGAAGTGGTGGATATGAATACAGTGCAGGGCTTCTAACAGGCATGGGATATGCATAAGGGAGTAATACAGATGAGTATGAATAAATAGGCCATTGACAGAGTAAAGGCCTACTGCACATTCATAGGGTAGAAAAAATGAGCATACTGGATGGGCCTTGCGGTCCTTATCCGTCGTCAACTTCTATGTTTCTATGAAACACTCAAATACCTCAAAGGTATCAGTAAGGCACAGGAGGGAGGCATTTTGCACAGAAAGAGATGTTCGAGGACAAGGGGCCATGTTATGAAGCTGGAAGGTGGGAGATATGAGGCACGCGAGGAAATGCTTCTTTATGGAAAGGGTGGACGATGTCTAGATCAGATGTCCAGCAGAGGTGCTATGTACCAAAACAGTAACAGGTTTCAAACATGCATGGGATAGACACATAAGTAC
Source organism: Neoceratodus forsteri (assembly GCA_016271365.2). Lineage (NCBI taxonomy): Eukaryota > Metazoa > Chordata > Ceratodontiformes > Ceratodontidae > Neoceratodus > Neoceratodus forsteri. The sequence goes on along the minus strand of CM057458.1, from coordinate 874,317,351 downwards.
CTGAGCAACAGGGCTGAGGGTGGAAGGCTGGAGATCAATTAGAGTCTACAGTAGCACAGTAGGTAGGCACTTTGGGGCAGACTAGGTGGTCAGGAGGTCCTTTTCTGCTGACAGCTTCTATGTTTCTATGACTAAAGCAGGAATTCCCATGGGACACAGACATGGTTGATTCTCAGCAACAGAGGTCATCATGGTGTTAGGATAATGGAATAAGATATGAATTTTAACAATTCACCTGTAATAACGTACAATCAGAAGAGCTTGGACTCATGAAACTTTTGAGGGTTTCTTATCGTTCAATGAACTACACATCCCTCACATCTTTTGTAGGGCTCTTTAAATCAACAAGATGATATTAGTGGCTAGTATCGTATATGACTAAAACAGGGGTTCCTAAAGGGCACAGATGTGGCTGATTCTCAGCCTCAGAGGTCACCATGTTGTTATTATAATGGAATCAGAGATGAATGTTATCAATTCCTCTATAATAACAAAAGTAATTTGAAAAACTCAAACCACAAAACACTTCCAGATTTCTTACCGTTTGACAAACTACATATTTTGGACTGATTGTTTTCTCGGGTTCTTTACAGTTTAGCATGCTAAGTTTTTATTGCATTTAGGACTATTTGTAACTCTGGTTAAATAAGAGGTATGTAAATGCATCTCATACAAAATATTAAGGCCAGGATATTTGAAGTTCTTGGACTGCACCAACTAAATGTTTGCTCCAGGAGCAAATTAGTGCCTGGAGCAAACAACAGGTATATTAGAACATGCTGAAGTACAGTATGAGTGCTAAAGGCATGTTCTACTATACCAGACAGACACTACCTTTATTGCACACTCAAACCCCACTCCTTGTTGACCACAGGAAATATGTGGCTAATATAGTGCATTGGGACTTGCAGAAGCAATCCAGCTGATAGGGCCCACAAATGGTGATTGCTCCTCTGGAGCAATTTGTCATATTCATACCTTTATATGTAAATAACACCATAGCACTAGCAACATGTTGAAGGGGTTATTTGTATCATACTGTACTAGGGACTTATTACAGGCTTGGTATAAAATGAGTTTGCACCCCTCCCCAAATAATGCCTGCTAGGGCATCTGAAGGCATGTGTCCCAGTGTACAGTGGTCTCACTGCCTCACAATTACCATGCCATGTAATGAAAGGAATTCTCTGATTCCAGTGTTGTCCCACCCTCCTTGATTGTCAGATCATGTAATGAAAGGAATTTCCATGGTATTTGGTGGTACCCCCTTTCACCATGCCATGTAATAAAAGAAAGGTCTCCAGTTTCCAATGGTCCCCTGCCCCCTGATTGCCAAACCATGTAATGAAAGGATTTTCCCCGATGTTCAGTGGTTTCCCACCCCCTCAATAAACCTGCCATGTAATAAAATACATTTCACTGGCTTCCAGTGATTCCCCCAACCCTGCTCACCAAGTCATGTAATGAAAGAAATTCTCCTGGTGTCCAGTGGTCCCTCCGCCTCCAATCACCATGCTGTTTAAAAACAAAATGTCCCTAGTATCCATTGGTTCTTTCACCCCTTGACTGTCAAGCCATGTAATGAAAGGAATTTCAATGGCGACCAGTGCCCCCCCAATCTACGTGCCATGTAAAACAAAAATGTGCCTGGTGTCCAGTGGCACCCAGATCACCATGCTGTGTAATAAAAGAAATGTCAATAGGGTTCAGTGGTCCCCTCTCCTCCTTGGTCACCAAGCCATGTAGTGAAAGGAATTTCCATGGTGTCCAGTGATTCCACCACCATCTGATTGCCATGCTATGTAATCAAAGAAGTTTCCATGGTGTCCAGTGATTCCCTCAATCACCAAGCCATGTATGAAAATAATTTCAAGTTCAAAGCAGGGTGAGGCAGCTTCCTGAAACACACCACTGGTGCCTCCATGAATAATCAATGAATTATAAAGCAAAAGAATAGAGCAACACAGTGTACCAACAAAGAGGCCTATAAGCTGGGTCCCATTAAAAAGTATTTTATTCAATGACACACAGATGAATAGCACCTGCAACTGACATTTATAGTCATTCTGACGCTTTTATTTTATTTTTTATTTTATTTTATTGAAATCTAGGATTACAAATACCTTTGAGCAGGCACTGCTCATTTACAAAGGTTCCACGTCGAAGGAATGGGGGGTATACATACATACAAAGGTCAACATAATAATACATAGTTACACAATAAAAAGAAGTAAGAGACTGAGGCTTAGGAAATTCCAATAATTCAAAATATGTCAAATGTTAGGTAGCATGACATACTAGTCACGGGCAATCTTAGAAATAAGCACTGCAGGTGAGAGGGAAGGGGGTATGCAGGCAGGAAGGTCATTGTCGGGGGGTAGAGGGTGAGGTAAGAGCTCTAAAGTGGAGGAGGGAGGGGATAAAGTCAGGAAATGCCGGGAGAGTAAAGGGAGAGGAGGCAAGGGGGTAGGCAGGTAGAAGGGGGCAAGGTGGGGAGAGGTAGATGTCAAGACTGAAGTGGAGGGCAGTGAGAGGTGGGCCCCTGATTAGGCGAGGCAGTCACAATGACTAGTTGAAATGAGATGAAGTCAGAGTTGTCTCTTAAAAGGGCCAAGAGCAGCAACAGTAAGAGTTTCTTTGTTGAGAGTATTGTACCACTGTTGTGCTCTGTGGACAAAGGCCCTATGGCCCATGGTAGTCCAGCATCCGGGGACAAGGAAGGTTATTTGTTATGAACTTCTAGTTCTCTGGGTGCTGTGGTGGTCAATGAGGAGCTTTTCAATGCCCAGGTGCATGACCTCGGGCATTATCAAGGCTGTGTTGCTCCACTTCTATGAAAAGAATTACACTTTTGTCCAGAGGTCCCAAACACCCAATCGCCATGCTGTGTAACAAAATGTACCTTGTGTCCAGTGCTATGCCTCCCCAATAACCATGCCATGTAAGGAAAGGAATTTTCCCTGGTTTCTAGTGGTGTCCTGCCCATTAGAAAGCCACCCCCAACCCCATCACTCCCACCTAGTCCATACTGGCCTCCTAAGCACCATAGGTGGGCCTCACAATGACCGGCACAGCTCTTTGACTCACCACTGTGACTAGCCACTGTCTGAATGACAGGGTACAATTGATCACCTCTAGAAACAGCAGTTTCTATAGTAGGCTTGCAATTGTGCCCTGTCATTCATGTTAAAAATGATTTTCATGGCTGACAAACTTCTTTTCTTGCATTTCCTGTTTTATATTATCTTTTTATGTTTACTTGCCAAATGCTATCAAACATATTGTGATCACTCTGAGCTGTGAGTGGGATTCTTGGGGGCTTGGCCAATCTCCATTTATCACAGCTTCAGAATCACCAATCTTCATCTCAGCTCCACTCACTCTCTTCCAACCTGCTGCATTTTGCTTTGAAGTACCTGGCCAATCAGAAGACTGGAAATGTAGGATACAAGTGGGTTTTCTTAGCGACCTTAGTTCCTAGTGCTGCTGAGTGTTCTCTCCCTCTCTCTAGAGACTTTAACTCATGATGCACTTTTCTCAGCAGCACCCCCCACACCCCCTTTTCAGAGGCACTACAAGGGGACAGTGTTAAATTTCAGTGTAAATTTCTTTCCCGATCAGCAGCCAGTTAAGGAAGTAGGCAGGTGACAGGAGAGTGAGTGATCAGGCAGGTATTGTTAAGGTTAGAGTGACTGGCTTGGGATCAAGTAGATGAGGAATGGAGTGAACAAACTAGTGGAGGTTATAGTGAATAACTGAGCAGGTGAGAGAAACTACAGATCTGGATGAGAAGTTAGCAAGTTGGTGGGGGGCATGGACAATGAGTAAACACAGGAATTGCAAATATATATATATATATATATATATATTATTTTTTTAATGAAGAGTGGTGACTAGATTGTGATTGTGTGGGTCTGCTGGGGATCTGGTGAGAGAGCAAGTAAGTAAGTGGGATGGTGAGCAAATCAAGCATCTGTAGGGGTTGGCTGCAGTCATGACTAAACAGCAAAAGAATGTTAATAAAACATCAAAAGTCAATAAAAGTGGAAGACATGAGAAAACCAAGAAAATCTATGGAGTGACTGGAGGAAGAACTAGTCAATGGCATTGCAGGTATACAGAAGATTGTTTTGATCAAGTGGCTTACTCGTAACAAAAAAAAAGGAAAAAAAAAGGTTACTGATAGAAAAATGAAAATTCCATCAAGCCACAACTCTGATGTGGAATACACTACTTCCATTTTGGCAGGGACATATTTTTAGCTTTTGTATGGGTTGTCATATCACAAGCCCACTGCCAGAACTAAGGGTCAGCCAATCAGGATACAGGAATATCTGTACCCATTTCATATTTTGACAATGTCCAGAGTTAGCTTGTTAAAAATGGTCTTATTCTGAATGTTGCCACAACTATGACCATTTTGTTTTGCATTAACTATGAAAAAAAGTTATCACACTTCTCATGTAGAGATCACAGACCTATGGTGTCAGCCTATTAGAAATGTAGATCAGTGTAAATACCTTGGCTTAATACTTTGGAGTACCTTTAAGTTCAATGGTCATAAAGACTTCTTGGTTAAATCTTTACACTTATGTCTTAGCTCACTATTTCTGATCAGGAGATGTTGCTTCCTAAATTATTAACAACAAAAAAAAAAAAACCTTGCTGAACCATTATTGTTTCCCCTAAATGACTTTGGCCTCCAAATATATTTGGAGGCCTTTGATGCCTCTCAGCATAGATTGAAAACTCTGTACCAGTATATCTGTTGTTTTGTTACTTTTAGTCCTCCCCTAACACGTAATTGTTATCATTAGTTAAACTGGTTGTCAGGTAACTCATGGTACTCTTTTTTTTCATTTTGCATGTTTTTGGTATTTGAAACAAGGCACTGTCATGCTTCCTTATCCTAAGGTAATGGCTGCTTAAGTACTATGCTTGCTTACCAACTGTGATATTTAAAAAAAATATGCATTTTCCAAAGTGTTTTTTTTCCTGGTTTTAGTGAACAAATGCATTTAGTTTGTTACTGAGAAACAAGTTTTAAATTTGAGGTTATTTCAGCTAAAATTGGCTAAGTTATTATTTTTTTTTAATTTTGCTGACTGTCAGTGTTCATGATGCCAGGAAATGGGAAGAATTGGGTGGAGTAATCATCCTGATAATACAGCACTTCACCATCATGACAATCCAATATGGCAAGTAAAAATGACAAACAGGACTTGGCTTTGATAAAAGCAATGCTACAATCTGTCAAATTAGACATTACGATATAAAACAGCAGGCTGGTACAGAAATAAACAAAAAAAAGCAGGTTTTGTTGGATAGAATACATATCCTTGAGGAGAGACTTGTGTTAATAGAAGATGCTTTCTCATAAGTTAAATCTCAAAGTGATCATAATAATGGCCAAATAAGTAGTTTATATTTAAAAATACTCAATATTGAAAATCGCTGTAGAAGAAATAATTTGTTTACAGTAGGTGTTCCTGAAAATATAGAAGGCAACAACATGATTTTTCCTTGCTAGAATTTATCCTGAATTTAGTATATTTCCAATGGCCATGGCCTTTGGAGATAGAAAGGACTCACAGAGCCATTAGAAGGAAACAAAAACCAGAACTAAAGCCAAGGCACATTAATGCCTGATTTTTATGATTGTCCACTAAAGAAAAAATGTTGTCAGTGGCCAGTTAGAGAAAAATTCTTTATTGGGTTCAATGTGTGGTACATAGTGCAGTGCTTGTGTATACTTATGAGTTTGAATGTTAAGTGTTTGAGGTTTATGAACTTAGACTTTGGCCTTTCTCTTGTTTACCACCCTTGGTGGGAATGCTGGGTAGGTGTAGGAATAAAGGCCCAGCACTGAGATTGAGAACGGAGTGCCAGAGGAGGAGGAGGAGGAGGAGGAGGGGGCTGGGGAGGACGGTGGGCATTTTCAAAACTCTCAAAACTGAGCAGCGGAGGTGCTGTGAGTTAAGTAGGGATGTAGGAGAAGCCATCCTCCCCCATTGAATCTCAGGCTTTAGCCTTCCCATTCAATATATAGTACAATACATAGCATAGTGCTTGTGTATACCTATGCGCTTGAATGTTACGTGCTTAAAGTTTATGAACTTAGACTTTGGCTATTCTCTGTTTCCCAGCCTTGGTAGACATGCTGGGTAGGTGTAGGGATAAAGGCCTGAAAAGATTATTAACATTTTGATTACCTCCTCCAACTCTGGAGAGTGTGACCTGTAGCATGCAGGAGAGGAAAAAAACCTTGTGGGGGAAACCTCTGAGGGCCCATGGCTACTGACCAGCCCATCCTCTGAGCAAGCTATGGGAGATAATCCTAATTGTGGGCTGAGGTTTTGGTTCTAGTTGTGTCCAAGAGTTTAAATCCTAATCTTGCTGGTCGATGAGTCATGCCCTCTGAATCTTGACAGTGAGCAGAAAGTCAGTACCGAAGTATAAAGATTCTGGAAGATGAAGGACAGTCCAATTCAGATGGATGTCTGGATGAGGGAAGATGGTTAATGCATGTTCAGGGTTTCTGTATAGTAATGAAGAACTGGAAAATGAACACAAAGATGATTCCAGGGAGCTAAATCTAGGGATGGTCGAGCATTAGATGGTAATGCCTGGTTTGAGCGACTGGGCGATAAGACCTCCATGAAAGTCAGAGAGAAGGGTCCTTTACAGAGGCCCTGAGATGGTGTCAACCAAGACCTCTACATAGGTCAAGGCATGGACACAAGTCAATATGCCAGGCATATTATTGTAGAAGGCAGGAACAGCAGACAAAGGAGCACAAGCATCTGATGAAGCCACTGAAATTCAGGAAAGAGACACAAGATGTTGGAGGTGACATGGCATGGTAAAGTGAGATTAAACAAGAGTTCTCTGAATGCAGTCCAATGAGATAAGCAACATCGATGAAAATCCAGTTACAGGATAACACTATGAAGCTAAATGGGGACACCTTGTAGTCTGAGTGAGGAAGCTTGATCAAAGAAACCCTCATGCAGGTCATTGTTGAAGGTCCTTCCCGAGGAACCTGAGAGAAAAGGTACGAGATGTCCATTGAAAGTCCAGAAGCTGGGGATCCAGATGCAGAATGGAGGAAGCAGTGAAGACAAGCCACCATGCAGGTAGTCTGATGGTAAACTAGGCTCTAGGTGTGCACAGGGAAAACAGAGCAGGTTTCAGAGAATGATGAAGCAATCGTGAAGATAGTCAACACTGATGTCCACTATTGCAGGTCCTGGAAGAAGTGGAATGAGATCAGTCATCAGAATCCATGGGAACAGAAGTGGCAGGTATGGTATAGTACGACAAGGCTGGATGGGGAAATCACCCAAAAGATAGTTGCAAATAAAGGAAGACTAGGGCTCCAGAGCATTTGAGTTCTGCTTGCCTGGACAGTGGATGTTTACCAGGATTGTAGACAATGAAGACATGAGCATATCATACATGCTGAGATGGCCATATGGCATTTTCATACATGGGAGGTGTACCAGGAAGTCAGATAGACAGCAGGTTGATATATAATGTATGAATGTTCATGGACATATCGACTTAAGTAACCTGCCTGTCACTGTCTTTAGTTTTCAATGGAAGTTGGATACCATCGTTTGCCTCGATAGAAAGGTACCAAATATGACCTAGGCCATTAAGTAAATGAGCTTTGTACAATGAATAGGTCCGGCATGATACACTGAAGGTTGAACTGGGATGGAAAAGAAGCTGGAAGGAACTTGCCGTGAAGTGAGGCCCCCACGTGGGCCAAGCTGGACCAGCAGGAACCCAGCAGAGATCCACTAGAGGAAAGCATAGAACGTGATAGAGTAGTAAACTAGGCTCCCACATGGGCTAGCTGGAGTGGCAAGACCCCAACATAGGTCCACTCGAAGCAGAAGTAGAAGTGAGTGAGTTGAGCTAGGCCCCCACATAGGCTAGATGGACCAGCAGGACCCCAACGTAGGTCTGTCTGAGAAAGGAGTAGAATCAAGTAATTTGAGATAGACCCCTATGTAGGCTAGCTGGACTGGCAGGACCCCCATATAGGTCTGCCCAAGGAAGGAGTAGAAACAAGTGAGTTGAGCTAGGCCTCCATGTAGGCTACCTGCACGGGCAGGACCTCCACATAGGTTTGTCCAAGGAAGGAGTAGAAATGAGCTAGTCGAGTTAGGCTCCCATGTAGGCTAGCTGGAGTGGCAGGATCCCCACGTAGGTCCGCCAGAGGAAGGAAAAGAAGCTAGTGAGTCGAGCTTGACCCCCACGAAGGTTAGTGGACTGGCAGGACCCTCACGTAGGCCTTAAGGTAGTCAACAGTGATAGTAGAACACAACTCATAAATAGGAGCATTCACCAATGCAGTAGCAATGGGTATCCTACAAACTGGACCATCAGTAGCATCTTCAGGTGGCTTAAATGGAATGTATCCATGTATATTGTAGCTAGGCCTAGCCAGGATCCCCTTGATAATGAGCTTGCCCAATAGAGCTCATCCTGGTGAAATAAAATTGGATCAGGCAGTACTAATTATTATGATATTCAGCGAGAGCAGTTTGGTTCCAAGTCATGGTAGCAGAGAGAGCCCAGCATTCTCAACTCTTAAATCCCACACTCACAAAAGTTTGCCCAGTGAAGAAGTGCACCAGAGCAGGTTGGTACCCATTCACAACAGTCACTATACAAGCACTCGATATGTACACAGAAAAGTACAGCAGCGAGTGAAAATGCCAGGGGAGTATTCACACCAGGAGACAGCTTTGTGGTGATCAAAGAATGCCAGCCCCTTAAAAATGGAAAATAAGTTCTCGAGTCTGTGAGATGGTAAGTGATCCGGCAAATGTCACAGTGCTATTTGACAATATCGATGGATGGGGCAGTGAGTAAGAGAGGGAGCAGGGCTCAAAACACAATTAGCAGGCTGGAGCAAACCACAGACCAGAGCTCACAGTCCAAGGCAGAGTCCACGGTGTGCCAGTGCTGATTTTCCAGAAAGGCAATGTCAGCAAAATACAGGGGAAGGGGAATTGAATGATGCGGAGTAAGGCGCAGGTACGGGACAGATTAGGAGCCAGGAGCAGCTAGCAGGACAAGCAAAATCAGAATTGCCATGCTGCAGGGACAGTGCAGTTAGTCCATACCTGGTCCCATAGGCAGTCAACAAGGAGTGGGAGCAGAAAGAGGCACAAGGCAAGTAGGGTGGACACACCAGGTAGAGATTCCGCAGCATGAGATCAGCTCTGAGCAGAAAGCGGAGTGGCTATTAGAGTCTGGAGCTGGAAGCTGTGCATAGCAGGTGATGGCACACCCCGGAAGTGCCAGCAGAGAACAGAACTACAGCAGGTGAGGCAGAAATGCCCAAAAAGAAACAGGAGAAAAGGAGAGGAGACCAGGGAGGTAAGGAAACCAAGGAAGGAGGCACAGGTGAACACAAGGAGGAAGCTGGAAAGAGAAAAGACCCAGGAGGAAAAAATAATGGGTGGGGTTGGGTACGGAAAAGGCGAGGGAAGACAGCGATGGAAAGAGACAATGGTGGAGGGGGAAAGCACCAAAAGCAAGAGACAAAAATGAAAACATGAGCAGGAATGGAGGGGGAAACAACAGAAAAGACCCAAGCCACACCAGCCACGCAGCTGCAGGACTCTGTGTCCAGTTTCAAAACACTGGAAGCTGAGCAGCGGAAGTGCTGTGAGTTAAAGTGATTTATGGAAGGCTGCCTTAGCAAATGGGCATAGTAACCTATAGGAGTTGTGAATCAGTCTCCTACCATTTAAACTGCCAAAAAGTACTCTTTTCCATGAAATAATAAGGGGATACATGATGGGGAGGCATACCATAGTGGTTTTATCAGTATGAGTGGCAAGTGAGCTCGGGGTTATCATGAGTGGCTCTGCGAATCGGAGCCATGAGTGATTTAACCAAGCTCACTTGCCATGAGTGTTGATAATATCACTAGTGTGTCCCGCCCCATAACATATCTATTTTATGTAACTGGTTGACTTGTTAGTGAGCATTGTTTAGTAGTGTCATGTTATTTGGGTTACTTTTTTACTTGTCTGTTGGGGAGTTCCTTTTTTTCCTGTGTTTGTGCACTAGGCTCCGGTGACGTGTACACAGTGGTGATAACAGCTCCTACATAATGACAGTGTTGATAGCCTTTATTCTTTTCCCCTGCGTCCACGTCATGAGAAGTGGTTTGGCTGGGAGTGATGATAGCACTTTTTATCTAATGTGTTATAGGTCAATCCCTATTATATAAATGCTTTTATTTCTGTGCTCTGCTTCATTTGCATAACTCGCCCCCTTTTTTTCTCAGTGCTGCAACCCCAAGCATGACATCATGCAAGGGAAATAAAGTTAATCAGCACTGTTTTGAAACAGAGACCTCTGTTGATCAGTCTTGGTATTGTTGACATCTACACAACCAACATAGGAGACTACATCTCTCAGTACAGAACACTTGTCAGCTAGATATCTATTTTACACAATGCCTTGTTTGGAAAATAAACATATGAGAGCTTTTATTGTTGAAACCACTACAGAGAAATGAGACTGCACCTCACTGTAAGGGAATTGGAAAACAACTTTTTATTGTACCCACAATGCCTTGTTATGTACATCAACATATTAGGAGAAGTCACCACCACCAAATTAAGGCTCTGCATCTCTGAGTAACTAACATTTAAATCACCTTTATAATTTACCCAGAACACCTTGGCACATGTCTATAAAACATTGAGAGCTCTCTTGCATGACATTATTCTGAGGGGTGTGGCCACACAGAGAAAACTGGAGGGCAGGAAGGAATAAAGTGCTGATAAAACATCAACAAAACTGACTATGTCAGATTTTTTTTACAAAACAAATTGCAGCTTCAACATATGAAACATGGCTGGCAATGGCATACTGTGTGAAAAAGGCATATGGAAAGCTTCAGTAAATCACTTTAAGTAGGGGATGTGGGAGAAGCTACCCCCCCACCCCCATTGAACCTCAGGCTTTAGCCTTCCCAGTCAACACAGAAACTATTTTTGTTTCAAGCCTTTTCATCAGAAATTAGGGCTGTGTTTCAGAAACTGAATGTTCCCCATTTTATAAAACACCCAGCTGTGCTCATGGTGAACAAGGGAGAAATCTGTAGAGGAAGCTTGGGATTTTGTGAACAGATCCTGGCACAAGGTAAACAGTAATCAGTTCAAAAATGGCAACAGCCATTCCAAACAGTCTGTTCCACTATTTGACAGGAGTGTGAGGTCAGATCAGTCTCTTAGGAAAATCTCCAATCTGCATGACTGCTCACACACCACTCAGAATCAAGATTCTCGCAATGCAGCATGTGCAAGCCAAGACTTAGATGGCAGCATAAACTGACAGCCCCATGCCACCCAGCTAATAATTTGTTCATAGATCGATGATCACACATCTCTGAGACACCAATTTTGACTCATTCAATGCTAAAATATTGTGAGTTACGAATTCCAAAAGTGTAAAATGAAAACTTTTTTTTTTTCCTGAAATACACCTGTTTTTCAAGCGGTGACTCTACAACATGGCAGAAATGGTCAATGGTGCAGAGGGCAGATCGGCTAGCTCCTATACCCTGTAGATAAAGTTATGCTTCAGCAAGTCTTAAGGGAGGTCACATCCTTCATATCTTTCATTGAATTTGCCTCTTTGGAGAAAAAAGTGTACAAACTGCAACAGAAGTCAGGGATACGGACACTTTCCTGTTATATATCGATGATAAGGACATGCACCATGAGGTGTGAATACAAGAGCCAGTGACATTATTATGGGCAGGGTAGAGGACTCTGAGATTCAGAGCTGTTGCTACAACCTTCGTTTCTTTGTCTTCCCTGAAAGAGTTGAGCAAAGAGATGTGGTAGGTTTTCTACAGAGGCAGCTCCCTCAACTGCTCCATCACTCTTGGAAACCAAGCCTGGAGATCGAGATGGCCAGTCAAATACTTGGCACCCAGCCCAAACTGAAGGAGTGACTGTGACCCATTCTAGCTAAATTTCTGTGTTTCATGGATAAAGAGAAGATTCTACTGCTAGCCAGAGTCTGCAGGCCCCTCAACTGGCAGGTGCAAAGAATACTTATTTTTTCAGACTATACCACTGAACTGACTCAGTGTAAAGGCTTTATTGTGCCAAAAAAAATGTTCCAAGCCCCAAACATTCCAACAAACTTCAATTCCCAGCAAAGTTGTGTATTAACGGGAATGGGGTATCCCAAACTTTCTAATCACTGGAAGAGGCAACCACCTACATACAAATGAACTGGTTGGGCAAGGTATCTCTGCTGCAACAGCACACCCCAACCCCACAGCCTAGTCAAGGGAGTGCTTCTCATCAGAGATGGAAACTGCACCACTCCAAGTCACAGCACAGTCCCACAAAGGCAGATAGCATGGACTGGCAGACAACACTGGCCAAGCACTTAAACCACAGAGGCAGAGACTGGCACAGAACGAGGCACCTAACTGGCCAGTCAGGTAGCAGGGACCTGAGTAGAGACTCCCATCAGTCAGCAGCCAGCACAGATTCCACTGCAGAACCAGCACAAGAGAGGGGCAGGACTTACACAGGTACACTAGAGGAGTTGCCGCTACTAGCATCACCAGGGAAATTACTCCAATGTCTAAAACCCCAACAGCAAAGGTCACCTCTCACACCTGGGCTGAGAGGGTGGCTGATCCACTGCAGGTAGAGCTTTGCCAGGGAACTGATTGACAAGGACTGGGCTGATGAATTTGAGAAGCAGACCTATAAGATACATAGTTCTCTAATGATGGGCCCCTCCTATATAGACAGGTTTCAGGGACTCTATGTATTTAAAAGGATATAGCCTGGACAGTGGGGGTTTTCAGCTTTAATTGCTTGCTGGGCTAAGCAGGTAACCTTATGTTTAACTACCGGTTCCTTCCACTCTCCCCCCCCCGCAAGCTGTCATGCCAGCTGTCACTTAGCATCCGATTCATTCTCGGTACACTCCTAGTTAAGTTATGCTTCTAGCGGGTCCTGCGGGCTACGGATATACTGTGGGATTTCTGAGTGGGATTTAAAATCAGAATGACATGGCTCAGCTGTGGTTACACTATCCAGGAGCTACTCTGCTGAATCAGTCAGAATTCAGATACTGCATCTGTCCAAGGATCCCACCATCTCCAGTTGCACACCCACAGAACTATGATCCTTATTGTAAGGACAGCAAGGGAAGCAATGGCAGCAGCGGTGGAGGGAGGGCAGGAACTAGACTAATTCTTCCTGAAGGTATGGGCTAGTGGCAACATCCCCCCCCCCCTTTTTAGCCCAGGCACTATGCCTCATTTCTCGCTCTCAATTATAATTCACAAGCATGCTGCCACCCCTGTTAGTAGCTTTGCTATGAGTACAGTGTCAGTCTGGGTTGACTTTTCTGGGGGCTGCACACACCATGCTGCAGGGGTCTGAAGCTCTCTCACATCAGCCAAGCAATTATATGACCCTGTAGCTGTGCATGAGCCAACGGCATGCTCAAGCTAGGCTCCCACACACCACAGGATAGCATTGACAGCTTGCAGGTGATTAACAAGCAGCTGCAGCCCCTGGCTCACACAGCAGCTGGTTTGTTGAGCAGACAGCTCACAGCATGACCCCCCTGGTACATCCTATAGTGGCACTTGCTTCCCACATATTGGCGATGATGTTATGGGTCACCATAGCATACAGCATATTCCAGTACCACTGTTACAATACAATTCCACTTAATTCTGGTTGATGTTTAAGTGGTCTCTCAGACTGACCTCCTCCCATGCGCACCTCCTGGGTGGTATGGAGGAGGTATGTACTCATGAGACACACAACCTACTAGATAGGAGCAGATGAGCAATAGGAGATCTGACTAGTGGGTTTGAACCCCCAAGCAGACTAAACCCTATCTCCTGTAGAATAAGATTGAATATCCCTCCAAGGAGGACAGTTACTTTTCTTGCATGTATTTCTCTACTATTGTATGAACATCAGAATGTTGCTTAATGTTTGTATTGGTTGTATTGGTTCTCATAAGCATATAGGTCTATTCTTGATGGATGATCATTGATTGGAGACAGTGGAGGAGAGAGTCTGGTAGGTGCACACTCATGTAATGCCTGCACCCACTTTGGGAAGGATAGATCCTGAGGTTCAATTGAAGGAGTAGTTCCTCCCACATCCCCTATGTAAGTCACAGCACTTCCGCTGCTCAGTTTCAAGCATTTTTTTTTTAATCATAGAAGATTTTATTGAGGTTTTTCAGCATCGTCTTACACTTCCATGTTCATTCCTCTCTCATGCATGTTACAAGATCTTCAAGGTCCATATTCATACATTATACAATACATAACCACAGGCTAAGCACCTATATTCGCTTCACATGCATTCACATAGATATATCCTATCCTCCTTAAACTATATCTACTCATTCATGTTAGACATCTGGAACATCTAATACAGCACTTCTAATGACTAGTAGGAATAGAGTTCCTCAGCGGTGGTGGGGGGGAGTTCTGCATAGTGGCGAGTTAAGAGTCCCACTTCTTATGGAAGTGAACCAGTTAGCCTCGGTGAGAATAGGCCAACCTTTCCAACAGTGCCAATTTAGCTGTAGCTGCATGCCATTGTCTTATACATGGACTATTGACTTGTCTCCATTGCATTAGAAGAAGCCGCTTAGCCTCTAGTAGAGCTACCATGACCCACTCTCTTAAAACCTTTGGGAGTGTAAGGAGACTAGACATGTCCCCCAGCAGCAATTTGCGATCAAGCTGGAGGTCCCTTATGCCTAAAACTAAGCAGCAATCCCGCCTAACTGTCCTCCAAAAGTCAGAAAGTTGTGGGCATTCCCACATTATGTGAAAAAGGTGGGCTCCCGGTTGCTGGCATCTCCAACAATCCGAGTGTGGCAATAATCTTGCCGCATATAAAATGGCCGGGGTTCTATACCATCTCAACAAGATTTTTAACCGCATTAATTGACTCTTAGCATCCTTCAATAACCTATGTACGTTTTGAAGGCACCCAGCCCATGTGGAGCTCGGTATTGCTATCCCCATCTCTAGCTCCCATCGAGTTCTACAGTGTTCGGTAGCATCTGGTAAGGAGTCTCTGCCTATAGCATAGAATTTACCTTTGCGCCCCCGGGAGGACGTTTCCTTATGCAGGGTAGAAAGCCACTTCCATTTGTTATCTGTTCGTATCTGAGAGGAAAGGGCATATATAAGGCTGCATATTTGAAGATACCACCAAAAGTCAGTATTCGTAAGGCTAAATTTCTTTTTCAGCTGGTCAAAGAATAATAATGTATTCGAACCAGGCATCATGAGATCCCTCACATAACTTATTCCTTTTGTCTCCCAGGTAGACCAATTAAGGGGTTGTCCCTCTAATGTTATAAAGGTGTTACGCCACAACTCTGTGTAGTTCAGGGGTGGTGCCCAAGCATTCTTAGGGGTATTTGACAGAATCATAATGCAATGCCAGGCATGTCGGGAATGACATATGATCGGGGAAAGGCCCTTTCCTGCAGATCCACCAGAGCTCAACAGGGATCTGAGTGAAATGGGACCTGCCATGTCTCTTTCGAGGCCAACCCACACTGGCCAGGATGTGTTAGGTGGTACAAACCATTTTGTTATTTGTGCCGCAGTGCATGCCAGATGATAATTCAGAAACCAAGGGGCCCCAAGGCCTCCCCTAGTCCAGTGCACCCTAAGTTTGTTTTTCCCCCACCTATGTGCCTTTTTTTCCCACACTAGTGAGGAAACCATTCTTTCAAGGGTATCAAAAAGTTTGGGGAACAGCCGTATTGGGAGATTATTGAAGCCACTCTACCCATCAAAGACAAATGTAGCTTTTTCCATCTCTCCATTTCTACACTTAATTGTTTTAGCAAGAGGGAAAAATAAGCAGATTCAAAATTTGCCCAGTTAGAAGGTATGTAAATTCCCAGATATGAAAACCCTTGCGGGGCAAGTACAGTCTTCCGTTGATTCACCTGTTTTATTTTTTTTTTTTTATTTAGTTTTTGTTGACTGGGTAAGTGCACTAGACAAATCCTGCCTATTTTCAGGCACGACTCAGGGGAAGGGGTACAGATGAATATCAACTGACCTTGAACCAGATTAAGCTGTTGGTGGTATTGTTAGTGAATGAGGGAAATTTGGCCAGGACACCGGGGAAATTCCCCTACTCTTTTTTCGATAAGTGCCATGGGATCTTTAACATCCACCTGAACTACCACCAATCCAGGCAGATGGGACCTCGGTTTAACGTCTCATCTGAAAGACAGCACCTCAGAAGTGCAGCACCCCTCTCATGCTACACTACAGTGTCAGTACTGGGATATTAACCGAAGTGCCAGATGTGGGAACTGAACCCACAACCCTCTGATCTCCCAGCCTCAGAGGTGAGTGTGCTACCTACTGAACCACTGGCACTGCCTGTAGCCCTGATAGCTCTGCAAAATTTGTAAGAACTGAGTGGGCTAGTGGTAATGACTCTTGGGGACTAGACAGGGTAAGCAATAAGTCATCCACATAGGCAGCCATAGTATCCTCCCTACCCTGCACTGATATGCCTTATAACCCCTTTTTTATTGTCAATCCCATGGATTAGGGGATCCAAAGCAATTAGAAAAAGTAAGGGGGATGGTGACAGCCTTGGCATGTACCCCTATAAAGTGCAAAAGAGGGAGAGATAGTAGAATTAGTAAGGATCTTTGCTTTGGGGGAGTTATAGAGAGTCGAAACCCACGAGCAAAATTGGGGACCAAATCCATATGTACGAAGAACCTGATGGAAGTAATTCCATTCTACCGAATTGAAGGCCTTTGCAAAATCTACAGCTAAGGCAGCCATGGGAATTTTTTGCTCTGTTTGCCACCCACTTCAGGTTCAACAACAATCTGGTGTTGTCAGAGCCTACCTTTCCAGGCATGAAGCCAACCTGAGATGGGTGAATAATTGAGTTGAGAATATTTTACAATCTAGTAGCCAATATTTTAGCCAGAATCTTCGTATCCACTGGCAATAGTGATATGGGGCGGAAGTTAGTGCAGTTCAGGGGGTCATCAGATTTTTTAGGTAGGACCGTAATTAAAGCCCCATTCATTGTGGTGGGAAGAGAGCCTGTAGAGTGGGCACATTGCAGTGCAAGCAGCAAAGGGTTCATAATTTCTTGGTCTAGAGCTTGATATAATTTGACAGTCATTCCATCCAGTCCAGGGGCTTTCCCTTTGGCCATATGAAATAGAGCTTGCTGCACTTCTGTCTCTACTATAGGATGGTTCAGAAGATCAATTTGCTCTTGGGTTAGTGAGGGCAGTGCAAACCCCTGACAGAATTGATGCAGCTTATGTGCAAGCTGTTCCCTTGTGTATATATATATGGATTTGGATTGATATATTGTCTGATAGTAGTTTTTCATGGTCTCATTAATCCCCTTCGAGTCACAAACCACTGAACCTGTAGGAGTACATAGAGCATGGATCCTTGTGGATGCCTGCTGTTTTCTTAACTGGTAGGCAAGGAGCCTCCCCCCTTAGTCACCCCCCTTCCCAATACTGATGCTTCGCCCTAAGCCAGGTCCATTCAGCCTTATGCTGTAGTAGTGAGTTTATTCAATATTTGAGTCCCACTATATGTTTTATCAAAGAGGGGTCCCTACATGTCGCAGTAGTGGTCTGGGATGCCTTAAAGTGGCCCTCTAAGTCAGCAAGTTCTGCTTGTAGCATCTCTATCTCTTTTTTCCAGGTTTTGCTCTTCTTTGCAGCAAAGGCAATGATATGCCCTCTCAGAGTGGCTTTAAAAGCCTCCCAGATCATACTCGTCAAGACTTCCCCCACCTTGTCAAAAGTAAAATACTCCCGAGCTACTTCCCACATTCTTTTTTGGAATTCAGGGACACAGACTAACAAAGGGTTGCACCTCCATCTTGTATCCATATTACAGTACCCAGGGGCAGTGTAGGTGCATGACACTGGCACGTGGTCTGAAATAAGTATACTGCCTATGTCAGTATTTGTGATGGCACTCGAGGCTAGCTGGTTAGCTAACCAATAGTTTATCCGACTATGGGTGTCATGTGGGGAGGAGTAGTATGTGTAATCATGGCCAGAGGGGTAGTCACGCCTCCAAACGTCCACTAAGCCCCATTCTGCTATTATCTCTTGGAGTGTAGCATGTGCCTTCGTGTGTGTCTGAGGGATGGGCTGGGATTTATCCAAGAATATATCTGGAACTACGTTAAAATCCCCTCCTATTATCAAGGGAATAGTGGAGTCCGACTGTGTTAATCCAGCAATAGCCTGGCTTAAATTTGGAAAAAACTCTGCTTGGTCTATATTTGGAGCATACAAATTGCACACTATCAGACTATCTGAGCCAGATCTTAATTTTACTATTGCCCACCTCCCTTGTTTGTCCACTCGGGACTCTTCCATTACCCAATTTCTTGCCTTGCAAATTAAAATAGCTACCCCCCCTTGTTTTAGTAGATGCAGAGCTAGCAAACACAGTGCCGACCCATGATTTCTTGAGCCAAGGAGTGGATTTATCAAGGGGATGTGTCTCCTGCAAGAGATCTATGTCTGTGTGCATGGAACGCAGATATTGTAACACTTTGGTTCTTTTAATAGGGTGGTTTAAACCCTTTACGTTCCATGACATGAGACGCAGACCTCATATAATAGCTGGAGGCATCTCAGCCGTATATCAGAAACTGCAGGACTTGCTTCATGATATTCTACCGGAGTGGACCTTGGCGCCTTACTGAAAACTACTACTTGAGGAATCTACTGTACCTTATGCTCCAAGAGTTAACAGATGCTATGCCTCCACACACAAGAGAGTTTTGGGCTTAACAACAGTAGCCACAGGAAGTGTTTGTGTGAACAATAATAACTAATCTGCCTAACACTAAGTACGGCTCTAATAAGAGCGGAACACCTATATACGACTCACTTAACTACCCTATGCAATGATCAACCAGCAGTTCACTACTAACTGCTACAGATGTTCCCAGGAAGAGGATAGACAAAAGCCATTTCCTCAGCTCCACTTGTGTCTGTGCCTAGGGGTTATCAATGTGAGTCACAACTCCTCTGGGTTTTAGCCCTCCTCAACTGAGGAACATTCCTCGGAGAAAGTGTAATCCCGTGGAGGGGGTAGGAAAACCTAATGCAAGTATAAAGAGGGAAGGAGGAAGAGGGGAATTACCAACTCAGTGAAACGGGGGAGAAAGTGATAGGGAACTACCCTAATCGTAACACACTGGCCAGGCCCCCATAACTCTTGCCCATGCAGTGCTAAGGACTCTAAGGTGCCAAAAACATGGAACTTTCAGCCACTTCAACCTTGTTTGTACACCCCAGCTATCCAAATTAGAAGGTAGTGATGGGGAAGGTAGGGAAGGGAAGCAAGGGGGGGGGGGACCTGAGAGGGGAGTGGGGAAGTTTTCCCCACCTGGGTCCTATATTTCAAAGTGTTTCAACCATCACAAGCAGGGGAAAATGTATTAAATTCCTACATTGCTATTAAACCAACTGTTTGCTACAACATGCAGAAGGATATTAGAATTGTAGTCCATGCAGCCAAGATCAGTCCAAGAACCAAGCTTCTTCCCCAAGCAGTTAATCATCTGGGATCATTCTCCAGAAGCTGGGGCCTCTTCGGAAGCTACCACTTCCACATATGATTTTATCCCGGGTTTAAGCTGATTAGAGATGCCCACCACCTCCAGCAAGGAAGATTCCGGAATATCAGCCCAGTCCATACAGTTCCCTTGTTCAGAAATTGAAGATTCAGATTCATCCACAAGACGGTCAGAGCCAGGTACTAGAGGCTCATCTCTAGGCATTTTCGCTGGTGGGGCTGTTCTCTGCAGGTCCACGGAAAGCTGTTGCCCACTCCTGGAGCACTGTCACTGTCTTGGAACCAGGCTATTGTTTCTGGGAGGAAGAAACAGCAGATTTGAGTCAACAGCCAGTGTAGGTACAGGCCTATCATTCGTGTGGGCAGATCTCTCTCTGGGGGGGCTGATCAGTCCAAGGACTTGGTCCTTTCTCAGTTCTGTCCTCTGGGTTCCGTAGTTGATGATTTTGGTTCCTAGTTCTGGTATCCGAGGGTTCCCATAGCTTGCTGGGGGATATAGTTTGTAGGGGTGAGATTGGGCCAGTACTTAGAGGCCCATCTTTCAATCTCCTCAGGTGACTCTGCTAGCAGTTCCCTCCCTTCTTTGGACATCAGCAGTCTGGTAAGGCCTTTAAATCTGTACTGAAATTTGTGAGCTGGCAACACCTTCTTGATTGGGCCAAAAGCTCTGCACTTATTCGCAGTTTCTTGTGCAAAGTCTCTATATATCGAAATCACTGCCCCTTGCCATCTAATTTCACCCAGATCTTGAGCTGCACTTAAAATACGTTCTTTTGTAGAGTACCTCAGAAAGTAAGCCACGATTGGCCTTGGAGCTAGTTGCTGTTTCTCTTTCCTTCCCACAATCCGATGGGCCCTTTCAATTTCAACTGGGACTCTCCAGCGTTCCCCCAACATTTTAGGCAAAGACTCATTGAGAAACTTTTCCATGGAAGTTCCCTCAGCGCCCTCGGGGACTCCAATAATGAGGAGATTATTATGCCTCCCTCTGTTTTCCTGGTCTTCCACTCTGGCAAGTAGCATTTCCAGTTGTAGGCTTTGCATTTGTACTTTCTTTAGCTTATTGTTCTAGGAATTATTACCTTTGAGCCAATGGCTCTTTTACAAAGGTTCCATGTCATCAATGTACAAACAAACAAGACATGTTACATAGAATGGTCAGCAAATTATAAAGGTTTCAATAAGCCAGTGTAATACAGTACATCACAGGAAAAAAACAAAACATTGGAGGAATGGTCAAGGTGGGAAGGGTAGGAGGAGATATGGGGAGGGGAGCAGACTTAGAGTAGTTAGAGGTACTCAGATGCCTTTGTCAAGAAAGGAGCAGGAGGAGGAGGAGGAGGAGGAAGAAAAACAGTAAAAACAGCCATGAGGGAAGAATCATTAGTCAAGGCAGTCACAGGAGCTAGAGGCTGAGAGGTGAGAGTAAAGCATAGATTTGAAAGTTCCTAGTGATGTGGAGGATGTAATGAGCGAGCTCAGGGCATCGTACCAGCTGGGGGCATGAAAGGCAAAAGATCTTTGGCCCTGTGTGGTCTGGCATCTGGGGACCTGGAGAGGCTGGTGTTCCAGTCTTCTGGTGGGACTGATGCTGGTATTCTGGCAAAGCAGGTCTTGGATACATGGCTGAGTGTGGCCCAAGATGGATTTTTTTGCCATCAAGCATTCTGTGTTAATTTAGCCTGTTGTAGTTCCAGAGATTCCACTTTTTGCTCTGCAACATTTAGCCGATCCTGCATCACACGTACCTCTACCGTGGTGTTTGTAAGCGTGGTGTTGATGGTATCAACTCGCAGCAAAACTGCCTCCAACATTTGGGTGATATATGTTAGTGATTCAGTCACAGAAGGCATTTGCACAGTAGCAGCTGGAATCGGGGAGAGTGTGGGTGAAATAGTCTCAGTCGCCACCTTCTTTGGGGTTGATTGGGCTGGCATGGGTGCTGGTAAGGCCTCCATCTGCAGGTTACGTGGGGCAAATGCACCTTAAATCCAGAGGTTTGGGCCTACAAGTTCTCTGGCCTAGTTGAGCCACGTGTCTCTCTCTCGAGCCGCCGGTGATTAAAGCAGTTTAATGGTACAGCTCACTTTCAGAAAACACACCAACCGATTAAGGGCAGTTCCTCAAACACGTACTCTCAACAAAAAAACAATTACATCCTGGGATTAGACCAACTCGCCGCTCTTCTTTCTCTGCGAAGAGGAGCCCAAAAATTGTGCTGCCATTCCTATGGCGGTCAAGCCACGCCCCCCAGTTTCAAGCATTTTGAAACTCGGGAGTTCGCTGCTGCTCTGATCTCCTGTGTGGCTGCTAGCTGGGCCTCTTTTCTTCTTCCCTCCTTCTCTCTCTCCCTCTTCTATTCTGTGTTGTTGCTCTGCTCCTCCTCCACACTGCTTTGCAGCTTATCTGTGTTTGTTCCCCAATCCCTGCCTCTGTCTCTCCTCTCTGTATTTGTTTGCTTCGGTTCCTCTGTTTTTGTTGCCACACCCTGGTCTGCTTCTGCTTGTCTGCCCCCTCCTCTAGATTCTGTTGCTGCTTGCAACTTGTTTCTGTTCCTCCCCCTCTTGCTCCCTCCCATTGTCTTTACTTCTTTGGCTTTTGTGCTCACCCCCCCTCCCCAGCTCCCTCTGGTTTCTGTGCCACCTGGGCTCATCCGCCTGTGTCCACTTGTACCTCCCGCTTCTGCTTCATCTTCGTCCCTCATGTCGCTCCTGTGTGCTTCTTTCTATTGTCCCTCCTGTGTTCTGTCCTCTTTCTGGCCTCTGTTTCCATCCTGTTGTCCATGTTGTTTTCCTTCCGTGCATTTCATTCCTTTTTGACCTTTTCTCCCCTTTCAGTGCCCCCCTATATTGCTATGCCTCCTCTCTCCTTTCAGAGTCACCGCTCCATATCCTGTCCCATGGTGCCAAATAAGGAGGTGGGTCTATTAACTGTGTGGGGGCAGGGGCTAGTTTCTGGAGAAGGGAGGTGCTAGTGTTTGGGGCTTTGGAAGATGGGTCAGCTGGGGTTGGTGGCTGTGGAGCGAGGGAGGGGGCTAGTGACAGGGGCCCATGGAGGTAGAAAGTAGAGGAAAGAGTGTATATGTGCCTCAGGTGTCTGAGTAGGTGATGTCCAGGAGGGCTTTGCAGGGAAGGTGTGCAACAAGGGTGTGGGTGATTCTCAAAATGGTGGAAGAGGTGTGACTTCTGGGAGTCAGGGGCCCCTGGAGGGGAGTGATATCCATAGAGTTTAGCAACTGGGGTACTTAGAGAGTGAGAGGTGTTCAGAGGGACTGTGGTGAAGGGGGTTTGGTGTGGCTGGGTTTTGTCAGGAAGTGGTGGGAGGGGTTCATTGTCTGGAATGGGGGAAGCTGGAGAAGTTTTTGGGACTGTGGAGAGTGTAAATTCAAGAGGGCTACTGTTATAGTGGGCTGTAAGGGAAACATGCTAGTGTCAGGTGCTGTGGAGAGAAGAGACTACTGTCAGGAGAGCCTGTGGATGGAGGGGGTAGTGTATGAGTTAGAGGAAGGAGGTGTGGATAGTGCCTGAGCTGTAGGCTAGTTAGCTATACAGATTGGGGGAGCACAAAGTCCCATTTATTCTTAGAAAAAAAATGTTTTATTGATAAAGTACTGTACATGAAGTGTCTTCCCAGCTTTTATTGTTATTATTATTATTATTATTTATTTATTGAAATGTATCTGTTAAACAGGATTTGATACAGCAAGTGGTTCATTGACAAATACCTGGTTGGGGTTACATCAGCTGCTGGGGTTACATCAGCTGTATCATGGAAATGTGTCATTAAGGCCCTGTACACGTTAGAGTTGAAGATTTGCACCGGTTTAAAAAACATTTTAAAAATGTTTTTAAACTCACCACAGCAGCCTGTCCAGATCAGTCTTCAACCGAGTTTTGAGTCGGTTATACCACAACCAGCTCCCGTCTGCATCTGCCTCCAGTGACGTTTTTTAAAACGGGTTCTCCACGACCCTTAACACACTTTCTGGAGGAGCAATATGCAGATGCCCGTCCACACTACAGGGTTACATGCTTTCTCTCATAAAACCGTTTTTAAAAATGGACTTGAGACTAGCTTGCAGCAGGTTTAAGCACGGTTTCCTAACACTCTTTGAAACCGTGGTTAAATGTGGACGGGCGCCATGTTTGCGCTAGTTAAAACGTTTTAAGCACCTTAAAACATTTTAACTAACCTGATGTGTAGAGAGCCTTAATGCTCACTGAAGCTCGTCACTTTAGCTGGTTTGTCGCTTTGTGTACATATGTCAGTGGCCTGAGGGTCACCTTGATCCATTCAAGTCAGTTAAACAATTTATAAACTTGTTAGTGGGTTTAATACTGACTTATAGTGGGGTAGATGTCAGAGATACTCTGGCTGATGTGTACGTTGAGGTCTGACTAGACTACGCTCTGTGTTAGAAGAGGTAGGCAGACATGAAAATGGAAAAAATGGCAACTGATAGGCCAGAATGACGCTCCCAGTTTCTGCAGGCCCTGTATCACTGAGAAGTACAATACTGTTAGCAACATCACACACCATCCCAGTAACTAAGCGTGGACCTTCAGCATAACCACAGATTCCCTCCATTGGGGGGACAGAAGGGGAAGGGTAATCATCCCCATCCCCCCTTCCAGAAACTGTCATCTGCCATTGTAACCCCCCCAAGACTCTTTACACGTTTGGTGGTCTGGAGCCCTGCCAATGGTGAAGGAAGTGTAACAGCTGGGGCCTGATATTCAAATGTTTGATCAGGTGCAGATCCTAGTTTGCCCATGCATACTGGGTTTTGTACTGATGTCCTATATTTAAAAGACCAGTTAGCATGGCAAAATAGGGTTTGTGCCCAAGCAAACCGGGGAAGATGCACAAGGCAGAATTATGCAAACTGGGGGAAGGGACATAAATCTCGGTGCAGTATGATATTCACAGTATTTGCTCCATGCAAGGGCACTTTGCATGGTTCAATTGCACGGAGGAAATACTGCCGATCTAACCCTCTTCTAAATCTAGTACAGCCGAGCTGTTGCCAGAGATAGTGCAATGCTGCACCCCCGTCCTAAGATAGTACTCCCTAGTGGCAAGCGGTGCCCCCTTCCTCTGAACCCAGTCTTGTTAATGAAGGATATAACCCTGTCATCCAGTAGTGCCCCTCTCCCTTTGAATCCAGTCCCGGTAATGGAGGATATATCCCTGATATTCAGTGGAAACTCCCCCCACCTGATCTCCATTAGTGTAGGAACACAGTTACTGTGGTGTCCTGTGGTCCCTCCCCACACTTGATCCCCATCTCGGGAACAACCCTCAGTTTGCCAATGTCTCCCGCCCCTTGACAGCTGCACTGCCCTTGGAATGGCAGTAGAAAAGAAGTACTGCTCCCCCTAACAAAGCCCTGTTCTGAACTGTGAGCAGTGCCCCACCCAGCCCATACCCAGTTAGTTGATAGTGGCCCCCCCTCCCACCCACAGCACCTACACCCACCCTCTGGTCCCCTACCAGTCCATCGGTGCCATGGTCCAATGACGGTGAGTGGCACAGCCCACCTCACACAACCATGGTTACCAGCATCTATCTGTACCAGGGAGCGTGGCTTATTTATAAGGCATGGTGCTGTGCCTTGCCCTAGTCATAGGTCACGCTCCATGGTACAGATATGATGCCAGGTGGCCGTGGTCATGTGAGGTGG
The DNA here is from genome assembly GCA_016271365.2 of Neoceratodus forsteri. NCBI lineage: Eukaryota > Metazoa > Chordata > Ceratodontiformes > Ceratodontidae > Neoceratodus > Neoceratodus forsteri. Next base: position 874,291,999 of record CM057458.1, on the reverse strand, counting down.
GCTGCGTCACTCGCCATTGTTGAACCGTGGTACCAATGGAAAGGTAGGGAGACCAAGAGATGGTTGTTGGTGCCAAGGGTTGGAAGGGGACCACTAGCCACCAACTGGGTATAGGTTGGGGGGTGCTGCTTATGATTCAGGATAGGGCTTTGTTGGGGCAACAGGTCTTCTTTGCTCCTGCCATGCCAAGGTTAGTGTGACTGTCAGGAGAGAGCATTGGCAAACCAGAGGTTGGGGGTTCCCAGGACAGGGGTTGGGTATGGGGAGGCACCACTGGACACCAAGGAAATTGTTTTCCTACATGGACTAGTATTGGGAGGAGTTGGGAGGGACCACTGGATGCCAGGATATATCTTTCTTGAATATGACTGTGATTGGGTGGTGAGTGATCATTGGACACCAGGAATATATCCATCTGTAACATGGCTGGGTTTGGTGGGAGGGGGGATGTCATTAGGACCAGAGACAGCTCACTGGGTTGGGGAAGTTGGGGGGGGCTGTGCTGGGCAAAGCATTCTCACTCCCCATGCAAATGGGCCCATAATGGGCATGCAAATGACCCCTTAGCACCTTGCATGCCCAATGGGCTTATTTGCATGGGGACTTTTGAATACTGCAGATTTTTCCCGGGTGCAATCCATTGCAGGGCCCAATTTCAGGGGTGCTATCAGGCAGCACTCAGTGGCTTAGCACCTGGACACAATGTCCCTATATTCAAAGGTATAGTGTCATGCGTGATCCCTCTGAATATATCAGTTTTGCGCACCTGCAGTATCACAAAACATAGCGCAAGTGTTTGTGTTCCATTTTGAGCATTTTTGAATATTGGGCCTCTGGTGTCTTCATTCTGTCCAGTTTTGGGTCAAAGGGTGGAGCAACATGGCCACCACCCCCAACATAGATCAGCCCTAGGGACGCTGAATCTTCCCTACCATGATGGCCCCTAAGTGGCCCCAGCCGTGGCCAGAGGTCCTTCTGCTATAGAGCCCCAACCTGGTTTAACTCTCTCCCTGCCACCATCACCAATGCCATCACCATCTCCAAGTTCAAAACCACACTTCAGAACCACATCTTCAGCACTCGTAACTGTTCCTGTCTCTGAACATAGCCTCCACCTCTGCTTCTCTTGACAATGCCCCCCCCGGGCAGCTCTCCACCCAACCATCCCCTCCACCACTTCCCTGTACACCATGCCTATGTTTAACCTGGCCAGTGCCAGCTGTTTCAGTGTTTACCTACCAGATTGCTCACTTGATACCGACTTGTGTAACACCTGTTATCAATTACATGTACCCTGTACCCAGTTGTATTTGTCTGACCACAATGTGATGTGGCGCCTCTGTTGAACGACGATTGTTTTGCAAATCTTTGCTATGTAACCAAAAACACAATGTATGTCTTTATGTGACGAAGTACCTTTGGAAACGAGCCTCTGGCTCAAAGGTTGTAAACTGATTCTTAAAATAAAATAAAAAATAAAAATAAGTGAGCAGTCCATTCTAACACCAAAGTCGTTGGTGTGGTACCGCTGCAGTGTCCTGCCACCCACCCACACACAACCCACTTTTTTTTCAACCTCTGCAAGTACTTCCCAACTGACCTAGCTGATCAGTATTTTCATTCTTCATACTGACCCATTTTTCTTTTATATTTACAGTTCTGACAGGACATTGACCAGGTATAGGAGGACACTGACCATGCATATTAGATAAGTATTGTTTTCTGTTTACCCTACCTTGTTTGTAATAGTTTGTAAAGAGCTGTTGATCCTTTTGTGACCCCATTGCTGTTCTTGTTTTACAGGTATGACTGTCTGTTCTCTTGATATCCCTTTATCCCTGGCACCACAGGAACCAGGTAAGAGATATCTTACTGAATCTGTGCTAGGATTTTAACCTGTAAAAGTTCAACCCCAAGTATTATGATACTAGGCTTTCACTTGTTGAATGGTTGGTGATGTAGGGTTTGAAATATCTCCACGATGCTGTTACGATTCCACTGTTACAAAAGGAAGGAGTTTTACTGCAGAAAAATTATGTTACTTAAGACATTAGGATGCAAGAATGCAAAATGTGCAAAGCACACAAATAAAAACATTAGGGGTTTGAGTCCTAGGAGTAATCTTGTTGGATGTGCCTTAATTATTTTTTGGATCACTCTGCAGGCAGGTTTTATTCTACAATGTGATCAGTGTGCTACCAGTGACACATGCAGGCCATTGTGATACCATGCTGCTTGTCCATTGTGCTACCACCAGCAAAAGGCATGGAATGAGACCATTGTATTATAACTGCAGGTGCATCCATTGTGCTGCCACTGACACATGGTACCACAGTGGTCACAATCGTAGTGCAATGAAATTGAAACAAAACCATGGTGATACCAATTGCAGTGATATCACAGTGATATTTGTCATTGAGCTACCATTGTACAAGTGTTTGCCACTGTGCTACCACTGTGTGTCGATGGCATCACAGTGGATACAATGGTACTACACTGGAACTGGAACAAAAACACTGTGAGACCAACAAACAGTGGTATCAGAATGGTGCACATTGTTACCACTGTGGTACCAGCAGAGGTGGTGTTACCGGTAACTACCACTGTCTGCATGATATCGCAATGGTTACAATGGTATCAGAATGGAATTGAAACAAATCCACTGTGATACCATATAGGAAACCCACAATAGTAATACACTGGAAATCACAGTAGTAGTGCAATGGTAAAGAAAATGTATTACAATGGTATTCCTAAGAAATTTTTGTAAGGGCAGTGTTTGGCTTTTCCTGCAGCCAACATTGCTCTTTGCGGCTTCTGCTCTTAAGGTAATTCGGCTTCACCTGCAATCCCTGAGTGTTCTATAGTTCTACAAGGTACTGCCTGTATTTTAGATTGGACACTCTTCAGCTCCGGCAGTGCCTCTCACACTTATACAACTCCCAGACTGGAGAACCGCGTTTCCATTTTTCAACAGCTGGTGAACTTTGATCACAGCACCGCTGTTATCATGGGGCGTTTAATCCCCTAATGTTCCACTTGCTGCCATCATTTTCCATGTACATATGGAGTGCTTCTACATTGACTGTTACAGAATATGGACTGTCCTCAGGGCTCCCATATTTTCAGGGATTCCTGCATTTTACGGGGAACTGGAGCCATCTAGGAGGAAGTTGTTTACATAGACTTGCACTGGTTATACAGGAACACAGAGGCATCTGGCTCTCATAGGAAACATTGTACTATACAAGGAAGCAGGGCAACATTGCCATGGAGTTACAGGGACTATACCAATTTATTCAGAGAGCTCTGCAACCTGCCTTGGTGATTGTCAGTCCCACTCTTCTTCACTGGGCTACCTTTCTTGAACTTCGATACCTTGTGCTGCATGTTCTATTGCTACATTGAACTTCCATTTTGAGAACCTGCTCCTTCAGACTCCTTCCTATGATTGACCTCAGCGGGGCATTCCAGATGCTCTCTTCTGGTGAACTTACATGGGGGTCCTGCCAGTCCAGCTAGCCCATGTGGGGGCCTAGCTCGACTCAATAAATTCTACTCCTTCCTTGAGCAGACCTACATGGGGGTCCCACTGGTCCAGTTAGTCTTTCTGGGGGCCTAGCATGATTCATTGAATTAAACTCCTTCCTCGGGCAGACCTACATGGGAGTGTCACCATTCTAGTTAGCCCATGTGGGGGCCTAGCTCACTATGCGATCATTTTGTATGCTTTCCTGTAGTGGATCTCTGCGGGGGTCCCATTGGTCCAGCCTGGCCCACATGGGGGCCTTGTTCCATGGCAGGTACATTCTAGCTTCTTTCCTCTTCCAGTTCAAGATCATTACGCAGGACATCTTCACTGAGCACACTTCATTTCCATGCAGGTCCTAGGACATTTCCGGTACCTTCTTATTGAGGCAATCTATGGTAGCCCACTTTTACGGAAGACTCATTACAGTGTCAGGTAGGTATCTTAAGATGGTAGAACCATGAGCATTCATATATTGTATATCTTCTGCTATCTTTATGCCTTCCTGCCAAACGTCCCGTGTACAAGCAATGCTATCCAGCCATCTCAGTATGTATGTTATAAACATATCTTCAGTGTCTACAACCTTGGTAAATAATCCACTATCCGAGCAAAACACATATGTACATTATACATCTTCATCTCATAAACCCTTTGAGAGGGTCTCGCCATTTCCAGTCAGTCCACATGGGAGCCTACCTTGCAATTCAATCATTCAACTCCTTTCTCTAGTGACCCTGAATGGGGGTCCTACCTATTTAGCTCATCCTACATGGGGACATACAATAGCTTCCAGCTCAAACATTCCTATTTCATGCTATGGTGGACCTGCTGGGGGTATCCCACCATTTCTGGTCCAGCCTCAGGAGGCCTGGAATCCTAGCTCGTCCACTCTGGAGTCTTAGTCTTCCTTCACCTGCACTTATCTTTTTGAGTGATTGCCCAGTCCTGCCTCGTCATACTGCATCATACCTACCATTTCTGTTCCCAGGAACTCTAATGACTGGTCTCATTCCATTTCTTCTAGGACCTGCAATACTGGACATCAATGTTGACTCTCCTCACAATTTCTTCATCTTTCTCTGAAACCCGCTGTTTTCCCTATGCACGCATGGAGCCTAGTTTACCATCTGACTAGCTGAGGGGGGGTGGGTGTCCTTGCTGCTTCCTCCATGCTGCATCTGGATCTTCAGCTTCTGGACTTGCCCTTGACCTCCATTGACATCTTGTACCTTTTTCTCGGGTCCTCTAGGAAGGACCTTCGACAGTGACCTGCTCGGGGGTCTTCTCAATCAAGCTTCCTCAGTCTGCCTACATGGTGTTCCCATTTAGCTGCCTAGTGCCAACTAGTCACTGGATTTTTCAGCGCTGCTGCTTATCCCATTGGACTGCCTTCAGAGAGCTTCTGTTTAATCTCATTCCACCATATCATGGCACCTGCAACATCACATGTCTCTTCTCTGAATTTCAGCAGCTTCATCAGATGTTCCTGCTCCTCTATCTGCTGTTCCTGCCTTCTTTGATAATAGACCTGGCATCCTGGTATGCGTCCTTGCCTTGACCTATGTAGAGGTCTCAGTTGATGCCATCTCAAGGCCTCCATGAAGGACCCTCCTCACTGACCTACGTGGAGGTCTTTCACCTACTCGTACAGACCAGGCATTACCATCTAGCGTGTGACCATCCAACTTAGCTCCTTGGATTTATCCTTGTGTTCAGTTTTCAGTTCTCAATTACTATAGAGAAACCCCGGATATGGTTTAACCATCTTCCTTCATCCAGACATTAATCCAAATTGGATTCTCCTTCAGCTTCCAGAATCTTCATTCTTCAGTATTGACTTTCTGCTCACTGTCAAGATTCAGAGGGCACAATTCATCGACCAGCAAGACTAGGAATAATAATCTTGGACATAACCAGAACCAAAACCTGAGCCCACATTTAGGGTTATCTCTTCATTGTTTGCCCAGAGGATGGGCAGATCAGTAGCCAAGAGTCCTTACAGGTTTCTCCCACAGGGTTTTTTCCTATCCTGCATGCTACTGGTCACACTTTACAAAGTTGGAGGAGGTAATCGAACCATAAGTAATCTTTCGGGCCTTTCTTTCTACACCTACCAGCATTTCTACCAAGGGTGGGAAATAGAGAAAAGCCAAAGTCTAAGTTTATAAACCTCAAGCAAGTAATGTTCAGTCTCATAAGTATACACAAGCACTATGCTATGTACCACACATGGAATGGGAAGGCTAAAGCCTGAGGTTCAATGGGGGGATAGTTCTTCCCACATCTCCTACTTAAGTCACAGCACTTCTGCTGCTCAGTTTCAAGCAGTTCAAAAATACCCACTACCCTCCCTAGCCTCCTCCTCCTCCTCTGGCACTCTTATCTCACCCTTGATGCTGGGACTTTATCCCCATACCTACCCAGCATTCTACGGAGGTGGGGGGGGGCAGAGAAAAGACAAAGTCTAAATTCATAAACCTCAAGCACGTAATGTTCAAGCTCATAAGTATACCCAAGCACTATGCTATGTACTACACATTGAACCACTGCTCTACACATTCTACCCACACCACTGATGTCCTTCCTCTAAGTTCCCAGGTTCCAATGTTCCTTGATATTCGAATTAGCACTTACACTATGGAAAACCCTCAGCTTTGCTACTGAAAAGGCATCCAGACTGATTATATGGGTTACTTGTAATTTAGAAGGGATTCACTCCCCAGTAAAGCATAAGACGATTTTAGATAAGCTAAGAAGGACAGGGGCATGGATAGCTTTTCTCCAGGAAATCCACCTCACACAGCATGAGACAGACAAGTTGTGCATGAGCAGGGTCTCACAAATCTTTGGCATCTATTTGAATTCTAAAAGCAGAGAGCTTGCTATAATGATGAATAAAAATGTTCCATTTCAGGTGGAGCAAGTAATATGGAACCCCAATGTCAGATATGTCATTGTGCAGGGAGTTCTAGTGAGCACAAGGGTCACCCTGTTCAATATCTATGGCCCCAATAAAACGGATGCCACCTTCTATACATCCATGGCCGAAATGCTACAGGATAACCTTCAATGGCAATTGCTAGTAAGATGATACTTCAACACTACAGTAGATGATTTTTCTGGACAGAAGCACCACCCCAACAGGACCTCATACCCTGGCTGCACTGACATTAGTGAATTTTGCCAAGAAATTAGGCATAATCAACATATGGTGGCTGGTAGAACCCAAGGTAAGAGACTATACTTTTTATTCCCCACTGCACCACACATACTCTAGGAATGCTCGCTGGTTGATCCCCCACCAATGAGTTTCTGAAGTAACTGAGGCAAGCAATGGTCTGAGAATTATATCAGATCATGCCCCCACTGCTTTCAAATGACTACTGCCAGATGTAGATCCCCTCTTGCAGAAACCCTGGCAGCTTAAAACATCCCTTCTGCAGGATCCACTCTTCTGTGAAGTGCTGCAACAAGAGATATAAAACTTCCTGAATCTCAGCCCCCACAGTAGACGCTTCCTCAACTGTCCACTGGGATGCCCTGAAGGTGGTCATCAGAGCTAAATGCATCCATTACACCTCTTTTCTAAAAGATGGTGACTCCAAGATATGGATGACCAATTTGTCAATCTGAAAAAGCTGGAGGAGGCATACAGAGACAGTCAGAATCCACCTTCTGGACATCTAGCTGATATTGTAGGCATCTGATATAAGGTTACCATATATCTGTTCCAGCATGCTGAATTTGCCCTTTTCCAACTTCACCAAACTTTCTGAAAATTGAGTGAAAACCTGGGGAGAGTCTTAGCGTATCAGCTGAAGAAAAGGCAGGAGAAGACACAGATAGTGGCAATCAGGGACCCCATGGGCAACCTGCAAACAACAGTTGCAGACATCAACCTAGCATTTAGGGCTTTCTATGAATCCCTGCATTGACAGGAACAACCCCCTTCCAATGAACACCTTGTAGCCTTTACCAGCTCTCTGCAGTTTCCCTCTATTCCTGCTAAACTCGAGTTAGCCCTGGAAGCACCCTTCACATTATAGGAACTAGTTCTGCCCAAAAAAGTATGCCAGCCGGGAAGGCACAGGGGACAGGATGATATACATGCAGAGTTCCTCAGTCATTTCAAGACTCTGTTGCTTCAGCTGTTAGTGGACACCCTAGAAGATGCATGGCAGACTAGGATGCTTCCTGAATCCATGCATACAGCTATGATCTCTCTAACCCTCAAGGATGGTAAGGATCCAACCTTGTATGGGAGCTATTGGTCTATATCCCCGATTACAGCAGATTGTGAAGCTTACACTATACTGATGGCTGTAAGGTTACAGAAGGTCATTCCCACCCTCGTAAATGGGGACCAAGTAGTATTTGTTCCAGGCCTCAGGGGTACTGATAACCCAAGATGACTCCTCGATATCTTGTGGAAAGTCTCACAACTGAAACACCCTGCTGTGCTAATTTCCCTTGATGTTGAGAAGGTCTTCAACAGAATGGAATGGGACTATCTCTTCCATACCCTTAAGGTCTTTGGATTTGGAGATACCTTTATTGGACACATTTGAATGCTGTACAACAGAACAGCAGCAAGAGTAGTCACCAATGGAGTGTCTTCTCCACTATTCCTTCTAGGTAAAGGCACTAGACAGGGAAAAGTGACAGGAGAATGTACAGAGGGGTATTGCTAAGATCAAAGGAGATAAGGGGGCGTGTGAGGAGGAGGACCATGTAAAAGCATCTATGATAAATAGATACTTTGGCTCAGTATTTACTGAAGATAAGGTAGAGCAGGGCCCACATCTCAGCAACATGGACATGGGGGGAGGAAGGTGTGTACCAGTCCCTTCACAAAAGAAAGGGTCCTTCAAGAGCTCAATAAGCTCAGGGTGGACAATGCAATGGGACCTGATGGCATACATCACAGGGTACTAAAGAAGCTAAGGGTGGAACTAGCAGAGCCATTATCAGACATGTTTACTGAGTCTCTGAGCATAGAAGAGGTCCCAGAAGACTGGAGAAGGGCTCATGTGATCCTGCTCCACAAGAGTGGTAGCAGGAAGGAGGCAGAGAACTGCAGACCAGTCAGTCTTACCTCAGTAGTGGGCAAGATTATGGAAGCACTCCTTAAGGAAAGGATAGTGCAACACCTGTAATCCATAGGAGCACAGGATCCAAGACAGCATGGATTTACAACAGGAAGGTCCTGTCAAACTAATCTCATAAATTTCTTTGACTGGGTAACCAGAGTGGTGGACCAAGGGGGAGCAGTTGATGTCACCTACCTTGACTTCAGCTAAGCTTTCGATACTGTTGCACATAGAAGATTGATTAATAAGCTGGGTAGGCTCAGGGTGGGTCAGAACTTGGTCAACTGAGTGGCAAACTGGTTGGTGGGCAGAAAACATATAGTGGTGGTAAACGGTATACAGTCAGAAGAGATGCAAGTCACAAGTGGGTACCTCAAGGATCAGTCCTGGGACCAGTCTTCTTCAATATCTTTATCAGTGACATTGCAGATGGACTGGAGGGTAAGGTTTGTCTGTTTGCAGATGACACCAAGATCTGCAACAGAGTAGATGATCCAGATGGGGTGGGCAGAACAAGAAGAGATCTGGATAAACTAACAAAATGGTCGAAAGAGTGGCAACTGGGGTTTAATTCAAAGAAGTGCAAGGACATGTACATAGGGAAGAGGAAACCCTGAAGCCACCTATAGGCTGGGAGGGGAGTTGCTGGCAGTCACAAGGGAAGAAAGAGACTTGGGTATCATCATCACCAATGACCTGAAATCATCCAAGCAGACCACTAAAGCAGTAGGTAAGGCTAGGGGGATTTGGGGTGTATTAGTAGGGGTATCACAAGTCAGAACAGGGAGGTAATAATCCCTCTTTACAAGACACTGGTTAGGCCCCATCTGTAATACTGCGTGCAGTACTGGAGGCCACACCTTAACAAGGACATTAACCAAATTGAGGCAGTCCAGAGAAGGCCAACCAAAATGGTGCAGGTACTGCATCAGAAAACATATGAGGACAGATTAACGGAGCTCAATATGTATACCCTAGAGCAAAGGTGGGAGAGAGGTGATATGATCGAAACATTCAAACACCTTAAAGACATTAACAAGGTGAAATAGTCTAACATGTTTCAATATAAGAAAAATAGCAGGACAAGAGGACACAGCATGAGATTAGAGGGAAGCCGATTAAGAGGTAATGTGAGGAAGTCCTTTTTCACAGAAAGGGTGGTGTATGCATGGAACGTCCTACCTCAGGAAGTGGTGGATATGAATACAGTGCAGGGCTTCAAACAGGCATGGGATAGGCATAAGGGAGCAATAAAGATGAGTATGACTAGATAGGCCATTGACAGAGCAAAGGTTGATGGCACATTTATAAGGTAGAAAAAGAAATGGGCAGACTGGATGGGCCTTGCTGTCCTTTTCTGCTGTCAACTTCTATGTTTCTATGTTAGGGATGCCCTCTGTCCCCCTCTCCTATTTGAAGTTGCCCTTGAAATGCTGTTACAAGCTTTCAAGCAACACCACAAAATACATAGCATGTCCCTGCATGCCTGCACGAGGTGCATAAAGCCCTCACATATGCCGATGATATAATACTGACCTTAATTAGGCTGGAAGAGTTTGTCCTGGCCACCCTAGCCCTTCTAAACAGCTTTAGAGCTATTTCAAGTTACAGATTCAATGTGGCTAAGTCCATCAACTTACCCATAAGCAAGAAGGAGTCCCTTGGGGGGCTTCAGGAGGCAGGAGGATCTGTCAGGTACTTGGGCATTCACTTCTTATTGAATTGGACTGATCTGGGAATGCTTATCTTCCCCCATCTTACAGTGGAGCAAGAAAAGGCTCTCACCAGATGGAGTCACCTCTACCTGTCCGATTGGGGCAGGGCACATGTCTTCAAGATGATGGCAGCACAGAGCTCATGATTCATTATCTCTTAGACAACTTACCCCTCAAGCTCTTACCAACCCTGTTCAAACACCTACACAGATGCTTTGCTTTCTCTGAGTGAAATGTCCCAGATGAGTAAGCTTTATCAAGCTAGACAAATTGCTGGCTGACGGGTGTCTCAACCTTCCCAACTTTGAGTGGAAGCATGTCACCTACCTCCTACTTCAGCTCTCCCAAACTGGTACACATTTACCCACAGTAACCCAACAGAAGTGGGCCCAGTGTGAGACGGACCTCCTAGGCACACTCCCATTGCAGGGAGTGCAGTTTGGGACAATCTAGGTGCCACTGGCTATGCATCCAACCCTCCTGCACATGGCTAGGGTATGGCAGGCATACTCAAAGAAGAATTGCTGGAATCAAGGCACCTCTCTATCCTTTCCTATCTGAAATAACCTGGCACTAAAAATAGGGGGTTGACCAATACTTTAGCCACAATGGCTAAGCAGAAGCATATCTGCCTTATAACATCTACTGGAGCAGTTGGCAGGTCACCTTAAATGCTTCAAACAGCTCCAAAAGGAGTACCAGCTGGAGAAGCAACTTCACTGGCAATACCTTCAGCTGAGACATGCACTTGCACATGAGCTGGGGCACACTCTCAAGGCCCATACTCTGAATATTTTGGACACCATGCTGGAAACTGATTCATACCCCCTTCACCTAAGGGTCAGAAAAATATACAAGAAGTTCTCAGTCCTAAAGGCAATGACACAGGGGCTCTGAGACATGGGAAGCAGAGTTAAGTATAGAGATACAGTACTACCTCAGGAATGGTAGCTCTGCTGGAGAATCCTAAGAAGGGCTGTTAAAGACATCAATAATGCATTTGTACAATTTAAGATATTGCACTGATGGCTTAGACCCCCCCAAAAAAAAACTTCATAAAAGGGGACTAATTCCCAATGATATGTGTTGTAGATGCCAGGCAGAGACAGGGAGCATCACTCACCTGCTCTGGACCTGTAAAGTACTAAGCACCTGCTGGGCAGGAGTCAAAAAAATCTGCAGAGTGATTGTGGGTTTCAATTTCACATTCACAGCATTGTTAGTATTGCTTAGACTGATGGTACCTCCCCAACCCCCTCCCTGGGTCTAATCAGTGGTTACAAGGAGCTTTGGTTACAACTAAGAGGGTTATTCTTTACCACTGGAAAAGTGCCGACCTTCTGTCAACATCATTAATATGCTGCACACTCCCAGAATGAGTCGGACAGTGGGTGACCGAGGTGGAGGGTGGAGGATGTGCTGCTTGCCATCCATCAGCACTGACCTCAGGGTATGGGGGATAGGGGTTCTTGTCAGTGCCATGGGGGGCACTAACCACTGATGAACAGGGCTGGGGGGGCTGGAATTATGGGTGGAGGGGACATCTGTGACTTACTGGACAGGGGCCGCCAGGCCAAGGCTCTGGTTAGGGGGGCATCACTGGCTTAAAGGACTGAGGTCAGGGATCTGATGTGGGGGGAGGCATCACTGCATATGAGACCGGGTCAGAGATCCGACATAAGGGTGACATCACTGCATACAGTACCGGGGCCACTGATCTGATGTGAGAAGGACATCACTGCATATGCAGCCAGGGCCAGGGATCTAATGTGGAGGGGGGACATCACTGCCTATGGGACTAGCCTGGGGATCTGATGTGGGGGGAACATCACACACTTACAGGACAGAGGGCCTTGGCTCTGTTTTGGGGGGGAAATCTGTGCACCAGGCTTTGCTTGGTACTCTAGGGATGAGGATAAGACAGGGGAGGGACCAATACACACTGAGGCAAATAGTACACCTACCAAATGCCTGTGTGGCTTGTTCACTAACCTGGACCTGCACCTTCCCATACTTGAGAAAACAATAATAGACAGCGCAGCTTCTAAGAGCGGGTGCTCCAAATGAGAGGTGCTAACCTCAAATTGACAACATTCACTTGAGAACAGAGTACTCAGTAACGAGTTACGTTCAAAAGCAAGGTTTTAATATTATAAGGAAGATTACAAGACCCCTGTGCTTTGGCTTGTCACCTTCAAGGAGGGTATATACAATGACTCAAAAGCACAGCATTATATATGCTCACAATTATGACGTCATGTCTCATCAATCAATCAATCCATTGACAATAAACAGAAAAATTCAAAGAAATCGTCATATATAAAAAAATAAGTAAACTGTGTAAACAAAATATACATCCAAATGCCTGTATATCACAGATCAACACTTAGGATTTTTCTCCTAACATCCGATGCCATCGTTTTTATTTTTAAGGAAACACAAACATGTTTATATTTAAAAGTTAAACAAAATCCTATATCCAATCTAATGTTGATTTTGGGGCTGTCACATAATTAGACATTCCTATGTCCTTTAAACCATTTAGCTAGACCATTTTTTTTTTATTTTTAGTATTAGTAAACAGAGAAAGAGATCAAACATACAGGTGGAAATCAAATACTGAATGATATTCACAAAAAAATCCACTAGATGGCAGACAAATAGAGAGTTTCAATAGAACTGATGAACACGCAGAACAACATGATGACTGGATTAGAAACAAGAATAGTAATGAAATCGAAAAAAAATAGTAATGAAATGGAAGAAATGGAAAAAATGGAGATGGCGGTGAAATAATAATAGATGTCATAGGTGATCACCCTCTGTCCACCTCTATCCAAAATTGGAGAAGGGAAACCATTCAGGTGGGGATCAGCTTCAATAACATCAGGATGGTATCTGAAACAAAAGGACAGAGAATTACACAAATTAATACAGTATGGTAAAAGTACAGGCAAAAAATTATCTTGAATTGTTTCTTTCCATCTTTAAGAAATGGTTTCGAGTCTCAGCTACTGCTATGGCTAAACTCTCCACTGCCTGTAACAGCGCCTGCCTCTTTGCTTTATTGGCCCCGTTCTCCACCCACCACTGTACCCTCTATAATACCCTTGGATGGCTACTGCTGCAAGGTCGCTTTGACCTAGCCCTCTGCTGCATGGTGGACAATGTCATCCGCACGGCTCCAGAATCCCCCCTAACTGCCCTTCTGAAAACCCGAACACTCCTCCGCAACCTCCACTCAAATGGTACTCCCCTCTTCTAGCTGTTCCTAGGGTATCCACCAACATGTGTAGCAGAGCTTGGTCTGCAGCTGCACCCTTGCAGTGGAACAAACTACCGGCTGAACTCCGTTCCATTGACACACACTTCAGTTTCAAGTCCCACCTTAAAGTCTGGTTCCTGGAAAACTCATCCTGCCGATGCTCCCAGGGGTCTCACACCAACCTATACTAGTCAACTCCCCAGTCCAGGGGTTACCCACCTACCCACACTAGTCAACTCTCTTGCCTACAACTGTTATATTGCATTTTTCACAGTAATATTTGACTTCCTTGCTGTACGTAGTGTATATACATTTTTTTACTGAGTATTCTGTGTATTACTTGCTCACTGGACGATGCAGTCTCACATTGTACACTGTGCCTATGATTTGTTTGTTTGTACCAAGTCTTCTCATGTCTGATATTGAAACCTTGTATTCACTGTTCTCAAATGGACCTATGCATCAAACCTGTACAGTATATTGTGTCTACTATTGTTGCTTGTATCAAATCTGTTTCATGTGTATTACTGTTACCTTGTACTCCACTGTCACCCTGCACCATGTGTTATGGCCCGGGTCGTGCCTGAAAATGGTCCCTGGGATCAGTGCACTCACCCGGTTATCAAAGTCATAAATAAAATAAATAAATAAAAAAGTCCCACTGGTCATTTAATCCCTTTGGTTTGACTGTATTTAATTTATATATCCATCTGCTCTCTTTTTTTAACAATTCATTTGTTCTATCACCACCATACTTAAGTGGTGGCTGCCATTCCAACCCCATGAATTTTAATTTTCGTGGGTCTGAACCATGATTATTAAAATAAATGTTCCCCAACTGGAGTATCCTTTCTTCTATTAATTATGTTTCTAAAATGTTCTTGTATCCTAACCTTTAGTGTATGTGTAGCTCTTCCTGTGTACCGTAGATAACAATCACACCAAAGGGCATACATTACAAATGTGGTATCACAGTTGATTAACTCTATAATCTCATATACCCCACCATCATGTGGGTGTATGAATTTGGAACCCACACAATAGTAATTACAAATGTTACATCTCAAACATTTGTGATTGCCCTTAGGTTTTGTACCCAGCCATTCGTCTTTTACAGGTTCCACCAATCTACTCTGGACTAACTTATCTTTTAAGTTTTTCACTCTAGAAAAGGTAATTCTTGGTTTTTCACCTATCGCCTTACCCAGCTCTGGGTCTGTATGTAATAGGTGCCAATTCCTATATACAATATTCCCCAATTGACCTGCCCAGTTGTTACATTCAGTGACAAATGTCACCGGAAATTTATTTTGGGTATATGTCGTAGGGCTAGAGCAAGGTAAGTCTATGAAAGATTCAAGTAACTCCCCTCTGTCTTTTATTAGGGCTTTACCAATTGCTGTTATTCATAATTCTTCACTATAACCCCTACTCATGAAACGTGTTTTCAACTCATCTGCCTGTTTCAAAAAGTCCCTTTCCTCAGGGCAGTTTCTTCTGAGACATAGAAATTGGCCATATGGGATGGATTCAGTGATGAAAGTGAGTGGGAATGCACAGGAACTCAGTTCCTGTACCTTTTTTACAGCAGGAACGGAGTTCCTGTACTTCTTCCCACTGATACTGGAACTGAAATTCTTAAACTAGCAACATAATTACAATTTCTGGGCATTTGACCTGAAATTGGGGTTTCCATAACATCATTTGACTTGTACAACAATGCTTTTTTCCTAGAAATGCTTTAAAATGTCTGACTGAATCTACTAGTGTCAAAACAGATAGATGTATCTTGACTCGGTTATTCTTCATATTGAGGATCCTCATTCTGCATTTCATATTTGCCAATGCCTGAGTTCCTGTACTTCTTGTCTACCACTTGCACCACTGGATGGATTACTTCAGATTTTTTGGGTGTGCACTATCTGCTGTCAACAAACTATTGGTGGCAGTAGGTTTTCTATAACACTTGGTAATGATGTGTCCACCAGTTTCAGATGGTTTGAGAATCTCCAAATCCAAGAATTCTATTCTATTTTTATCTCACTTATGGACAACATGCATATTTATTGCATTGTCATTTAGCCAATCAATGAATTCTTGAATCTCATACTCATCACCATCCCAGACACACAAGATGTCATCAATAAAGAAAGTCCAGAAAGCAATTTTCTGCAAAAAAAGAGTTTGTGTTTTGAAATACTGTAAGCTGCTCCATTTTCCTAGAAATAGGTTAGCATATGAGAGTGACATTGACGCCCCATGGCAGTACCACATTTTTACAATTAATTTAGATCCAGGAATTCAAAGTGATTATGCATCAAAATAAAACTAGTGGCCCTCAAAATAAAATCCACTGGTATGTTTTCTAAATTTGTACCTCTTTCCAAATAATATTGACATGCACTTAATCCCTGAGTATGCTGAATTCGAGTGTAAAAGGGCTCTGCATCTATCGTGACCCATGTCATAGTATCCTTCCATTTAAGTTTTTCTAACTTAGAAATGACATTTGTTGTGTCTTTTACAAAGGCCTCTAATTTCTTTACCTCTCTTTGTAAAAAGAAATCTACAAATTGTCCTAGTTTTTCAGAAACTGACCCTATTGAGGAAATAATCAGTCTTCCCAGAGGATTTCTTATATTTTTATGTATTTTTGGCAAAATGTAATAATATGGAGTTGTAGGATTCTCAGACTACAAGAACTTAAGTTCTTTTTCACTAATCTCACCTTCAGATGCAACATCTTCCAAAAACTGATTTAGTTCCACTCTAAAATGGTGCAAAGGGTTATAACTAAGCTTCTCATAGCTATAGGTATCTGAAAGCATTTCTCCCTCATCCTCCTCTCCCATCCCCAACCCTCCCTGTGTGAACCCACCTCCCCGTGCTCTCCTCACCAATACATACCCACTTGAGGTTGGGAGCCGCAGCCTTCTCTGAACCGAGACATGTCTGCACTCTTCAAAGCTGAACTGCGAACTGAAGAAATGATGGTACGCTTTATCATGGGAGACAATTGGGGGTTTCATCTTAAGTTGATATTGCAGCCATTTTTTTGAATTTTGACCCCAAATTTTCAACATAGGGTTCTTGGGACCCTACCTCATGAACATGTCACTGTCGTTTAGTTTCTCAGTCCCAAAAGGTGATTTCATGGTTGCGACATGGAATCACCTTTCAGGACTGATTAATGAATGATAGTGCTACTGTTCATGAGGGTATGTCCCAAAAAGCCCATGTTGCAAATTTGGTGAACAAATTGCAAGAAATGAATGTGTTACAAGTGTGCACGCTCATAACTTTGTCAATTTTTTATATTTTCTCTCCAGATTTTCAACATTGCATTTTTTCACACCTCCTTATGAACAGTTTAGCTGTAATTTTTCACGTCCTTCCTGAAACATGTTTTCACACCTGTGGCACAGAATGGTGTGGTCACTGTGGAAAATCAACTTTTGGGACAAATTAACAAAATCACAGTGCTACTGTTCATGAATAGAGGTTCAAACATGCCCATGTTGAAAATTTGGTGAAAAAATTTCAAAAGAATGATTGCGTTACAGGCGTGCGTTGTGCAGTTTCTGCACATGTTCATAACGTCGCCAATTTTTCTATTTTCACTCCAGATTTTCAACATTGCCATTTTTTCCCACCACCTCATGAACAGTACAGCTGTCATTTTTCACATGCTGCCCCAGAAATGTGTTTTCATGCTTGTGGCACCAAATGGCGCAGTCACTGTGCAAAACCACCTTTCGGGATTGAGTAATGAAATGATAGTGCCACTGTTCATGAGGTGGGGTCACAAAAATCCCATTTTGAAAATTTTGAGAAAAAATATTAACAAACAGGCAGGGTGTTAGGGTTTCCAACCATAAAGCCCTATTTTGTAGAGACTGACAGGCATTAGGGTGTGACTTAGGATCGTCAGCTGTATGCTTGCACCATTCCACCCCCACTCTGCAGACAGTGACAGGCATTGAGGTTGCCTTGGGGTCTTCAGCCCCAGTGTTCACCTCATTCTCCTATGCTGCATCCATCTCAGTGTATTTTGTCATGGAATGGGGGGAGTATAAGACCCGAAGACCCCAAGGCACACCATAACATCTGACAGTGTCTGCAGGGAAGGGTGAGGTGAAATGGCATAAGCATTATGGCTGATGACCCAAAGGCACACCCTCAACACCTGTCAGTCTCTGCAGGGTGGGGGTGGGGTTGTGTCAATTCAGTACTTCACTGCCATTCCTATTATGCATCTCTCTAACTCCTGCACTACCAATGCCAATGCCAGCAAGCCAACATTTGGCATTGACAAATGCTTGTTTAAGGTGTGTCTGTCCCTTGCAGGTCAAAGAAAAAAAATCAGAGTACCCTGTTAACATGACAGAGCATAAAAAAGAAACATTTATTTATTTATTTATTTATTTGAAAGAGTTTCACCAGGAAGGACATACAGAGCTGCAATAGCTTGTTTCCAGATGCATCCTGGGGGAAGGGTGTTACATAGGAGATAAGAATGCAAGAAAAATAACATTATAGAGTGAAAACAAAATGTACAGTACACACCATCCAGTTGAGAAACAGGTAAGAGAATACAGTTAACATAATAAAACTTAGCTTAAAGCATATACAATTATTTTACAGAGAGCCAAGACACACATGCATGCACAGATCAAGCTATACATTTTCTGATATACAGTTACAAAACAAACATACTCTTAACATGTACAATTATTTTCATAGAAACTAAAATCACAATACATGCAAAGTGCTATGCTAAGCATTTCCAAAATGGAAACCTGACAGGGAAAGTGCTAGAGCAAACAAGTTATTATGTAGTCTGTGCAGTCACAAGGGTACAAGAGGAGTCAGTTAGTTGGCTCAAAGGGTGGGAGAGATATAGGTCAGCCAAAGGTCTTTATCCCTTCAAGGTGCAAAAAACCCTCAAGGGGTAGACAGAAAAATGACAAGAGGGATAGGATTAGCCAGATTGGCTGGACATTTTTGAAGGGTGGAGAATAGAACTAGAAGGGGAAATGGGGTTAGGTGCAGCTGTAAGAGACAGCTATGTGATGTCAGAGAAGGAGGGATAGGGAGTAAGGGAACTGAACAGAGCAGATATCTAATGGGAGGGAGTTCCAGATACTTGGGAAATAGTAAGAGAAGGCAGCTCGCCCTGAAGTGGTATACCGGGGGGGAAGGCGAGAGCCCTGTGACAGAGTTACTCAGGGATTAGAGGGAAGTGAGTGGGACAGAGATGAGTAAGTGAAGGTAGGGTGGCAGAGTGCCCATCCAGTACTTCCCAATTAAAGAGGCACTATGGGCAAGGTATCTGGCACTGAGGGATGGAAGGGAGAGTGAGGTGTAAAGGTCACAGTGGTGAGTACGAGGTGAACAGTCAAGAGCGATGCAGCGGAAGGAGTTAAAAAGAGTGTCCAGTCTGGATAGGGTGGATTTGGGGGCAGAGTTTTAGACTATGTCACCAAAGCCAAAGATGGGGAGAATCATCATTTGCATGATCTCTCTGGGCTTGCGGTGGAAGGCAGCTACAGAGTCTGTACAGGGCACTGAGTTTGGGGAATAGCATCTTATGGATGGCATCCACATGCACCGTAATGTCAAGGTTCTTGTTGAGCCATAATCCAAGGTATTTGAAAAAGTAGGCATCTTCCAATATGGAACTGTTGAAGATCTGGATTGAGGGAGTGGCATCAAGACTGGTGAGCTTTTGTCTGGTGCCAAAGGTCATAGAGACTGTTTTTTTTCACATTTAGGGAAAGCTGATTTGTGCAAAACCAGTGCTGGACATTGTTGAAGTTCAGCTGAAGGCTGGTCACCACTCCAATGGGGAAGCGTTAATCGGTGGGCACGACATCATCTGTGTACATGTGGTTACTAACAGATGATCAGGTGTCAGACAAGTCATTTAGTACTATGGAAAATAGTATTTGACCAAGTACCAAGCCTTTAGGGATGCCAGTGTTGATTGGAAGGGGGGAGAGGGAGTTGCCGAACCTGACAGACTGGGACCTGCCCGTGAGATAGGACCAGAACAAGATAGTGGCAGATTCAGAGAGCATAGCCACCATCAGCTTGCTGAGGAGGAGAGAGTGGGTAATGATATTAAAGGCTTTGGCCAGACTGAGAAAGATGGCAGAGGTGATGCATCCCTGATCCATGCCTGAGAGAATGGAGTCAGTGAACCTAAGAAGGGAGGTTGTGGTGGAGTAAGCCTTGTGAAAACCAGAATGGAAGGGGATAAAGAAGGAGGAACAGTCAAGGAAAGGGGAGAGCTGCACCAGAGCCAGGTGCTGTTGAAGTGTAGCCAGAACTGGGAGCACGGAAATAGGGCAAAAGTTACTGAGGTTGGAGGGGTCACCACCCTTTGGAAGGGGGGGGACAACAGTGGTGACCTTCCAGGCATTGGGGACAGTGGCAATGGGAAGGAAATGTTCTAGAGAGTTGTTAGAGAATGGGCTAAGTCATGAGCTGAGAGGTGAAGCAGCTTAGGGTCAAGGCCATCAGGGCTTTAGCCCTTGTGAGAATTTAGGTCTACTAATTCTTGCTGGGTGTCATTAGGGGAAACAGGTTGAAAGAAGGGATGTAAGCAGAGGGAGGTAGTGGGGAGCAGTAGGGGGTAGGGAGGCAAGAGAGAGGAGGCACAGGCGGTGAAGAATTTGCTGAATTCAGCTGCCACAGCTGGGGGAAGGTCAGAGAGAGTGAGGTTCCTTACATTTAGAGGGGGGGGTTGTGCAGGGGGAGAAAACAAAGCATGAACAACCTTCCAGAATTTGGAGGGATTGCTCGGGTTTTCCTGAAAGGAGGAGTTGAGATACTCCCCTTGGCAAGGCAGATAGCCCTTGTGCAAGCATTCTGGAGTGAGCAATACTTAAGCAAATCCTTAAGGGCTCCAGAAGCTTTATGCACCAACCATGCCTGGTCACGAGCACACTGAAAGGCTAGCAGCTCAGCAGACATCCAGGGGAGGTGATTGCCTTGGACCCTTGTCTTCCTAAGTGAGGCATGAAAGTTCCAAGCATTCAGAAATTGAGAGCTGAAGTTGCTCAGGGCTGAGTTGACAGAGGAGGCAGTAGCAACAGGTGACCAGTTGGTACTGGTAAGTTCATTGTGAAGGGAGGACAGGTTGACGGATTGGAAGGAGCGAACATTGATTATAATTGGTGGGGATTTTTCCTGGTAGATTTTTTGCACACAATAAATCATATGGTGATCTCTGAGCATATCCGGTAGTATACTTGAGGTGATGACTCAGCGTGGGTGACACATCAGTACTCATTCTAATAGAGTATGTTTGCCTGATTTGAGATTTAGGCACTTAGGATCATTAATGAGTTGCTTTAAATTTAAGGTGGAGATTTGATTGCAGATTTTGGACTGGGTGCTGGACAGCCAATTAATGCTGAAGTCCACTGGGATGTAAAGTTCACCAGCAGAGGTGATGGTGGTGAGAGAAGAGAGGAGGTCAGTAATAGAGGATGAGGAAGAGGAAGGAAGCCTGGTACAGCAGTACACTCTGCCAACAAAAATTGGAAGGGAGTAGGGAAGGGATCATTTTATTACCAAAAGTTAGTAGGCAGAGGGGGAGGCAGTGGAGAAATTAATTGAAAATTGGATGGAGGTGGAAACATTCATAGCCACTCCCCCACCCGAGTCGATCTGTTCTGCTGGACAATGGAGTAACCAGGGATGGAGATGGCAGTGTCAGGAATTTTAGAGCTGAGCCAAGAGTCGGTAATGATGAGAACCGGGGGTTTTAAGCTGGTCATAAGGGGTTGGAGAAGGTCAATCTTGAGGAGAAGACTTCTAATATTAAGATTAACTATATGTAGTCATTTAGGCAGATCAGAAAGGAGGAGTGGGGTAGGGTCTGGGGTTGGATTCAATATCCCCTGCTGTGCGAAGCAGTAATACTATAAGCAGTTTGGTGAGGATGGATAACCATCTCCTAGGTAGGGATGGCAGGCGAGTAGGAGTGGTGGTGGCCAGATTGGAGGTGCTACTGAAACATAGAATTTGATGGCAGATAAGGATCACTTGGCCCACCTAGTCTGCCCATTTCCCTACCTAATGTAGGGAGATTTAAATGGGCAGAGGGATGCTAAGTGAATACCTGGTGAGTGGAGGATGGATGTGCCTGGAAGCCAAGGGTTGTGCAAAAAAGCGGGGGAGGCAGGATGATGGGAGAGAGGGGGAGTGGGAGGATTGGGAAGGAGGGCAGACGATAGAAATTGGAAGGGCCAGAAGGGAGGATGGATGGAGGGACGGACATAGGGGTAAATAGGAGGAGGTGGTAATCATGGACAAGGAGGAGCACAATGTAAGTGAAATGGGGGGCATGAAGAGAGAGGTAAGGAGAATGAGCAGAGTAAGATGAAATCCGCACTTCAGTTAGGTGAGCAATTGTAGAATGAGGAATTTCTGACTGGCACTTTACTGACATAAGCGACAGCCTGAACCCTATTTTTCACACATTAGTATTATGGTATCTAGCTTAATTAACTTTGTGATAACAGTCACTGTACCTTAGGTTTACTATAACTCAAAACTTTAATAGTAGACACTCTCTCACTCTACTTCACAATAATGTAGAAAGGAAAAACAAAATGTCTTAACCAGCTATCAGAAACAAAATGTCTTAATCCAGCTGTCAGAGAAATGCTCCAAATATATAGGCAGCTAATAATGTTAGTGAGATGAGCCTTGTGAGGTGATTTGGACAGCATGCAGTGCACAGTAGCAAAAGGGTGCCAAGGGCTTCTGGTGGTGGTGGGGGTCTCAGTGAAGTTGATGGGTAATTAAAATTCTGGGCTAATTGTTACCGATGGGATGGCCTAGTGGTTAGGGTTACTGACTTTGGTGCAAAGGGTCAGAGGTTTGAATCTGAGTGCATCTGAGAGACGTGGGGGTAGAACATTTGTTAGATGAGGAACTGAATTAGGGAGGCTGTAGCAGGATTGGAGCATCTGCTAGAACTGTAGCGGTACTGTACTTTATATTAGGGTTGAGAGGTGGGAGTGAATGGGGAAACAGCGGCTCCTAGTGGCCACTGGCTATAACCTGTAACAGGGAAATTAGGGAGCTAGAACTAGGAAGTGAGGGACATGTGACTAGTCACATGACCTGCCTTACTAATAAAGATAAGCACCACTCGAGGTGGGGCTACCACAGTGCTGGAAGATCCACTGAGGAGAAAAGCCACTACCTGTCTTGCAACTACAGGGCCAGTTTAGCTGTGTTGCTCACCTGGTGG
Source organism: Neoceratodus forsteri (assembly GCA_016271365.2). Classification (NCBI taxonomy): domain Eukaryota; kingdom Metazoa; phylum Chordata; order Ceratodontiformes; family Ceratodontidae; genus Neoceratodus; species Neoceratodus forsteri. Next base: position 874,269,126 of record CM057458.1, on the reverse strand, counting down.
TATGGGGAGAGGAGAGGAGAGAGGCAAGGGCCTAGGGAGACAAAGTAAAAAGGCTCACTTAACTGGATTAAAAGGTCAGCATGTAAATCAAAGGGGAGTGAGACATAGGAAAATGGGGTTAAGGTAGGAGACTGAGACTGAGACTGAAGGGGGGGGTCCAAGCTTGTCCTGGGTCTGCTGCGCATGCGCAGTACAGTGGATCCGAGATGGTGGATTATTCTCTGTCCTTCTGCTGTGTGACACCTCTTGTAGGTGTGAAACAGACCTGGCAGAGTGCACCAACCATTTTCTGAGTTATTTAATTGTTTAGGCTGTTTCTGTCTAGGGGAATTCTGATAGTCCTAAAGCTCTGAAAAGGACTTGAGGGGCTGTAATATAAACATTTTTACTTTGAGCTTGATAGTGCTGCTAATTGCAGGGTTTGGCAGTGTGTTTTTAATTGTTGCCTTAAAACCCTTCAAAACAAGATCAGCTGATACCCTCAGGGCTTCTGGGAGCCTCACTGGTATAAAGAGCACTCCGTGCTTGCTCCGCTCGCACGCTGTGCATGGATGCCACACACGAAGATGCGCGCCAAGACACGTGCATCAAGACACGTGCGTCTAAGCTCATGTTTGGTGTGTTCGGTGTGTAAGGGGAGACCTGTTTTGCTCAAGGTAGTATTAGGTAGCTGTTTATAAGATATTGAATGTTTGCAAAAGCCCTCATACAGTACGATTATTAAATATGAAGGATACTATAATGACTTTGGAGGGGAACTTAGGCATGCAATGTGTATCATGTGAAATGTATGCCATGTTTGTTCCACCTTTACCCCCTCCACCATTCCAATGTAAGAAATGTGCCCTTAAAGATCATGTGCAACGGTTTTTACATATTTTTTATAAAAGATTTTAAAAGCTGACATTCAAGTCCCTGTGTCATGATTAATGCTTCCTGAAAATTTCATGGTGATTGATTTTGTGGTTTTCTTTAAATCAGCATTTGTTAACTTGCTCTACAGTGGCTAAAAACAGTGGAGTTATTTCTGTCCTCTCAGTCAAACTTAGAATGCGATGACATCATTTTGGAGTAGCTTACTGTTTCAGATTCCCAATCAGAGCAGTACTTTGTAGAGTTAATGGTTTGCTGAGCTCTCCAAGTTTCTTACAAACCCAGTCTCTGGTTTGTGTTTAGATAGGTCAACTTAAAACATATCATTATCTTCTGATAAAGAGCTGATCATTTCAGTTTCAATGCTGAATTGAAGTAGTGGAAATCTTTCTCTGTGAGAAATCAGCTTGTCTGTATCACAGCTTTCAGTTATTTCTAATCAAAAATGTTATTTTTTTTATAACTATATAGCACATGACAGTTTAATGATTATAAAACAAATCTAAATTTTGTTCATTCACAGAAACAGTTTGTCTTTGATGTAGCCTTCATAAATATGTTCATGTAAGAATTTTTTTTTTATGTCAGATTGACAAAGAGTACATGTGCTTGAAATACTGTAGCAGAGTGTGACAGGCACCTGTCTGAACTCAGAAATTTCAGTTCTTTGGTGGTTTCTGTGTGAAAATATATCATGTATGTGTACAACTAGAAACACTATGTGGCATCCTGATGCACCATGTATCTGCCCCACAGTTGAGGCAGCTGCAGTCTACTACCACCTGTCCCTGTCCCACAAGCCCCCTGCCTTCTGCTCCACATGCGAGACTGCTGCATCCTGCTTCCCACTGTCTCTCCCACACAGTCAGGGATTGTGCACCCTGCTGCTTCCATGCCCTGCCTAAAGAATCAGGGCTGCTCACCCTGCCACCCTCTGCTCAAACAATTGGGGATGACGCAGCCTGCTGCCCTTTCTCCCTCACCCTCACAGTTAGGGAAGCTGCACCTGTTGACCCCTGTTCCTGTCTCCACAGTCAGGACTGTTGTGCTGTGCTAAGCCCTAGTGTGCCAGGTCCCCTGTCTCCACAGCTGGGGCTGCTGTGCCATGCTACCCTAGCCACCAGTGGTGGGGCTTTTGCTACACCCTGCTATCCACTTCCATTGCCCCAAATGGGCAGGGCTGCTGCACCATCTGTTCTCCATTTCATAGTCAGGGCTGATGCCCTCTGTGTTCTGCACCACAGTTGAGACTTCTGCATCATGCTGTCCTCTATCCCTTGTCACAGAGACAGGGCTGCTGCACGCTGCTCCTTTCTATACATTTGGGGTTGCCATGGCCTGTTGTGCTCTAGTTCCCCATGCCGCTGCAGTTTGGGCTGCTGCACCATGCTGCCACTTGCCACAAGATGCAGAGCATTTGCTGTGCCCTGTTGCATGTCTCCACAGGTGAGGCAGTTGCACCCTGCTGTCTCCTGCCACCAGAGTCAGATCCTTTGCTATACCCTGCTGCCCACATCCCTTGTCCCAGACAGGCATGACTGCTGCACCCTGTCCCACAGTTTGGGATGCTGTATCTTGATGCCACCCCTATCTCCTGCCTGAATATTCAGGGCTGCTACACCCTGTTGCCCCCTGTACCTGTCTCCATAGTCAGGGCTGTTATGCTGTTCTACACCCTAGAGTCTCATGCTGCCTGCATCCACATTTGGGGCTGCTGAGCCCTGCTACACATTTCCATTATCCCAAATGGGCTGGGCTGCTGCACAATGTACTCCCTGTACCACTGTCAGGGCTGCTGTATCCTGATGCCCACCTGTGTCCTTTCCCACAGTCAAGGCTTCTGCACCATGCTGTCCTTTGTCCCCTGCCACCTGTTGTGTCCTGCTGCACCACACAGCCCCTTGCCTCCACAGGCAGGGGACAGGGTACAGCAAATGCCCTTACTCTTGTGCTGCACCCTTTCCAAACAGTTGGGCTTGCTGCACCCTGCTACCCTCTCTCTCTCAACCTCACAGTCAGGGACACTGCACGTGTTGCCCCCTGTTCCTGTCTCAGCAGAGTGTAGCAAAGGATCTGACTCTGGTGGCAGTGGGACAGCAGGGTGCAACTGCCTCAACTGTGGATGCATGCAACAGGGTGCAGCAAATGTCCTGAATCTTGTGGCAAGTGGCAGCATGGTGCAGCAGCCCAAACTGCAGAGGCATGGGGCTCTAGGGAACAGCAGGCCACAGCAACCACAACTGTGTAGAAAGGAGCAGAGTGCAGCAGCCCTGTCTGTGGTGATAGGTGATAGAAAACAGCATGGTGTAGAAGTCTCGACTGTGGGGCAGGACAGATGGGGCATCAGGGTACAGCAGCCCTGACTGTGAGATGGGGTACATGTGGTGCAGCAGCCCTGCCCATGGAGGCAGGGAACATGGTACTTTAGGGCCTAGTGCAGCACAGCGACCTTGACTGTGGAGACAGGAACAGGGGGTAACAGGTGCAGCTTCCCTAACTGTGAGGGTGGGGGAGATAGGGCAGCAGGGTGCAGCAACCCCAATTTTTTGGGCAGGAAGCAGCAGTGTGCAGTAGTCCTGATTCTTTAGGCAGGGGATGTAGGCAGCAGGGTGCACAATCCATGACTGTGTAGGAGAAGACAGTAGGCAGCAGGGTGCAACAGCCTCGAATGTGGTGCAGAAGGCAGGGGGCTTGTGGGGCAGGGGACTGGTGGCAGTAGACTGCAGCTGCCTCAACTGTGGGGCAGAGACACAGTGCATCAGGATGCCACATAGTCATCCTAGTTGTAAATGTACATGATGTATTTTCACACAGAAACCGCCAAAGTGCTTACATTTGTGAGTTCTGACAGTACATGTGCTTGAAATACTGTAGCAGAGAGTGACAAGCACCTGTTTGTCAATCTGACATGAAAAAATGTTCTTACATGATTGTATTTATGAAGGCAACATCAAAGACAAACTGTTTCTGTGAATGAACAACATTTAGATTTATTTTATATTGATTGAACAGCCCTGTGTTGTATAGTTAGAAAAAAATTGAGGTTTGATTAGAAAGAACAGAGCTGTGATACAGACAAGCTGATTTCTCACAGAAAAAGATTTCCACTCCTTCAATTCAGCATTGAAACTGAAATGATCAGCTTTTTAAAGGAAGAGAATGATATATTTTAAGCTGATCTTTCTAAACACAAACCAGAGACCTGGTTTGTAAGGAACCTGGAGAGCTCAGCAAACCATAAACTCTGCAGAGTGCTGCTCCGATCGGGAATCTGAAACAGTAAGCTACTCCAAAAGGATTTCATTGCACTCTAAGTTTGACTGAGAGGACAGAAATAACTCCACTGTTTTCAGCCACTGTAGAGCAAGTTAACAAATGCTGATTTAAAGAAAACCACAAAACCAAACAGCATGAAATTTTCAGGAAACACTAATCATGACACCAAGACTTGAATGTCAGCTTTTAAAGCGTTTATTAAAAATATGCAAAAACCGTTGAACATGATCTTTAATGACCAATTGCAGCATGAGATTTTAAAGTTTAATGAAAGATTAAATATGATTGAAGAAAGTCAGAAAAGTATGCAAAAACGATTATGTGAGGATTTCTTAAAAGACAACTCACCAGTTTTAGAAATGGGTTTTCCTTATGACCCAAATCAGAACCCAGTTAGTGTTATTTCTTTAATGAATTTGCCAATTGTACCTCCAGAAAATGTTTTATGTTGAAATTCTGTTGAGGTTACGTCTCTCTCAGAAACCAGAGCAGTAAAAAAAAGAAGAAGGGGTAACAAAGCTGTATGTTGTGAGGATGAGGAATGGTGTGTTGTTCATAGCAATAAAAAAATTTAAAGAGGACAGAAGATGGAAGTGTTTGAGCTTCCATTAGCAAACCAGTTCACACCGCTTAGTGATCAGATGGATAGTGAAACTGTGACTATTGCGAATGAACAATTGCTTTTGCCTTCAAGTCCTGCCCTATCCCTTGATTCCCATGTAGATAATGGATGTCTTCAAGTGGTTAACTGTAGGCAGATTATGGATCCTATAATAGATATTGTGCCCCCTGATATGAGTACAAATGAGGTTCAGCCAACTGAAATGTAAACAATGATTGCTAATTGTGCCCATTCACCTAAAAATGATGCTAGTTTGCCCCCTGTGGAACAGGATGTTTCCATAAATCTTGGATCTATTGACCCCTTGTTTACTCCAGATTTACAAGAAGAATTCTTCATTTTAGGCGATTCTATTAATATACCGATTGCTATTCTTCTAGTGGTAACAAGCAACATGTGACAAGTTGCAGTTATAGGGGTGTTACCTTAAAAGATATTGCAAAAATACTTCCAGCTATGATGCAAGCAAAGGAGACACCTAACACCATTTTGTTACATTTTGGAACTAATGATATTAATAAAGTGGAAATGGATGAAGTAATAAGTAAGTAAGTAAGTAAGTAAGACATGATAAGTGTTGTTGAACTACTAAAGAAATTTGGTGTAAAAACAATAATGTCTGAAATTCTACCTGTGCCACATGCTTCAAGGCAGAGAACAGCTAAAATGAGAACTTATAATAATTGGGATAGGAAATGGAGTTTAGAAAATAATATCGTATGTTTAAAGACTTGGGAACTTTTCATATACAGAAATGAGCTTTTCAGTGTTGATAGTCTTCATTTAACTATACAGAGAACAAGATCGTTAGGCAATATTTTCCACCATGCTATTTCAAATCATAGGGATCAACAAAAAAACTAGTAATCGAGGGCCATGAGGTATGAATAATGTAGTTAATGAAAATAAAAATAATAACAAAAAAAAAAGGAAACGTATTGATCCTGACACTGACTGTGTCCAGAATAAGTGTGAGCTAAATTTTTTATCTACAAATGCTAGGAGTTTACACTATATTAAGAAGAATGAACTGGAATTACTATTACTCTCCAAAAACATTGACCTTGCTGCTATAACTGAAATATGGTGGGGTGACAGTTCTGTTTGGAGTAAGTCTATCCCTGGATATAACTTGGTATCCAGGGATAGACCAAACAGAAGAGGGAGGGGGTATTGCTATTTATATAAAAAACAACTTAAAATATTGTGAGTTAGATAAATTACAGAATGAAGGTCCTGAAAGTCTCTGTTTGGAGATTAAAAGAAAGGAAACACACAAAAAAAATTGATTGTGGGCATATGATATCATCTGCCAGACATCAATTTAGGAGATCATAGCATCTTATTGCAGAATATGGAGGCTAATCTTAATACTAAGGATGTGATATTATTGGGGACTTTAATATGCCTGGCATTAACTTGTCCACTTTAACAGCAGAAACTACTAGTGAACAGTCCTTTTTAGATTTATGTATGTCAAATGGGCTCCAGCAATTGGTCACTACATCCACAAGAGGTAGTAATATACTTGATTTGGTGATTTTGGATATTTCTGAGAAAATATCCAAAATAAGGGTAAATGAACCCTTATTGAACAGTGATCATAATGTTATCACCTTTTCTCTAAATATTAATATAGATAGAGTAATTGGAATTACAAAGAACAAGGATTTCAGAAAAGCTGCTTTGTCTCATTTTTGACAGAACTATATGAAAGGGATTGGAGACAGAAAATTGAATCACCAAATAAATTTTGGTTGGTAATTAAAAATAAAATTAATGATCTTGGTGATAAACATATTCCATCTCGGAAAATATATAATAATACTGGGAAAACACCATTATGGTTCACTGAATCTATTAGGAATCTGATTAAAAAAAGAGATGCTGTTATAGAGCTCTGAAAAGAGACAATAGCTCTTACAATAAAGCCAAGTACAGAGAAGCTGTTAGAAAATGTAAAACACCTATTAGGAAAGAATGAAGTCAATTAGAGTTTAGACTTGCCCATATTAGGGATAGTGATAAAAGTTTTTATGCGTATATAAATATTAAATCCCATCAAACAGTGAAAATTGGTTCTTTTATGTGTAATTCTGAAATCATTACTGACCCTAAAGAAATTATAAACTCTTTCAACACATATTTTTGTTCTGTTTTTAATACAAATCAAGTTAAAGCAGCAGTGCAACAATCAGGTGGAAATTTTGACCTATACTTTTTTATGCTATTTTAGATTGTCACTTACCTCCTGACTTGTATGATACCCTTCTTTCCACAATTTGAGTTCACGTTAGAACTTTCCTTCATGTCTGAAATAATAAAAGGGGCGCTCCTTTTAATACAGTGTAGACCAGATCTTTATCAGTATTTTTAGCTGTTTTTGACCATCAGTTGTTTATATATCACTTATGTTGTGATTAGAATTCATTATTATGCAGCAGGCAGTGCTCTCTGATCTTACAGAACAATAGTTGTTCAAAAACAGCTGCAAATACTGATGAAAACCTGATCTGAGCCATATTAAAAGGAGTGCTCCTTTTATTATTTCAGACATGAAAAAAGTACTAAAGCAGACTCAAACTGTGGAAAGAAGGATATCATACAAGTCAGGAGGTATGTGGTAATCTAAAACAGCATAAGAAAGTATAGGTCAAAATTTTCACTAGATTGTTGCACTGCTGCTTTAATGCTACTTTTTTCCCCAATTGTTTAACCAGGTGAGACACACTAAGCTGAAAGCTTTTTTATAGGTGCAACCTGGGAGGACAGGGAAGATAAGTGACTTGCTCAGGGTCACACAGTATACAAGTGAGGCTGTGGGATTCAAACCCAGGTCTCCAGTTTTGCAGCTCAAAGCCTTAAACCACTGCACTATACTGCCTCAGTTACTACATCTATCCAAGATCAAGACAATTTTAATTCTAATTCAAGAGATGAGATAACAAGGGAGGAGATTTTAGTAAAATTAAAGAAAATAACGGTTAGTGCTTATGCTGGGCCATATGCTATGCATCCTAGAATTTTGAAAGAACTTGATCATTGGTTGATTGAACCTTTGTATGTCCTCTTTAATCTTTCATTGGATAAAGGGGAGGTGCCTATTGATTGGCTTCAAGCTATAGTGGTCTCAATCTATAAAAAGGGGGACACAAGTAAAGTTTCCAATTATCGACCAGTAAGTCTGGCTTGTATTTTGGGGAAGGTAATGGAAGGTATAATTAAGGATAGGTTTCAAGTTGAATTTGATGTGAAAAACCTGACAGATGTCACTCAGCATGGTTTTAAAGCTGGGAAGTCATGCCTTACTGCCAATTTAGTTTTTTATAAGAGGGTAAGTGCCATGATAGCAAATCATAAATCTGTTGATATTGGTTTTTTGGATCTATGTAAAGAATTTGATAAGGTGCCCCATGATGTTATGTTAGATACCTTGTATAGGCTGGTGTTAGACTCCAAGCTTATTAGATGGATTAATGCTTGACTGAGTGACAGAAATCAGGTAGTTTGAATCAGGGGATTTCACTCTGATATTGGGAGGGTGACTAGTGCAGTGCCTCAGGGCTCTGTCCTGGGGCCTATTTTATTTTCTGTTTTCATTTCTGATCTTAATGCAAACTTAAATAGTTTTACTATTAAATTTGCTGGCGATACCAAATTAGCAGCAGCTGTTAGTCATCAGATTGGTCAATTTAAACTGGAGGGTGATTTAATAAAATTGGAAAACTGGGTTAGAATGCATGAAATGTCATTCAATGTTGAAAAATTTGTTGTTATGCATTTGGGTAAAAGTAACCCCTGTACCCATTTTTCACTAAATGGACAATGTTTAAGATCTGTCACTAACGAGAGTGACTTGGGTGTGCTTATTAGCAATGACCTTAAGTTTAGTGACCATTGTACCAAAATAATTAGTAAATCCTCAAGGATTATTCATTGCTTAAAAAAATCTATTTTAACTAGAAATAGGGTCTGTACCCTCCTTATTTATCAAGCATATGTTTGTCCTGTATTGGATTATTGTTCTTCATTGTGGAGCCTCTATTTGTGGAGGGACATTGATCGAGTAGAGAGGGTACAGAGGAGATTTATTAAAATGGTTGATGGTATGCAGAGTTTGTGCTATGAGGATAGACTGAGAGCCTAGGATCTTTATCCCTTGGAACTTAGATGCCTTAGAGGTGCTCTTTTATTGATGTATAAGATCCTGGAGGATAAAGTCTTTACTCATGATTTGGGTTTGGTTATTAATCATAGAGAAACTAGCCTGAGACATCATCAACTTCAACTGATGCTCACTAATCCTGAGGATCTCCTTAGGCATAGCTATTTCACCTAGTGTAGTGTTTCTTATTGAAATGGTCTTCCTAGTTCAGTGGTACATGTAAGATCTTTTGATATATTTAGGAAGGGGTTGGATAATTATTTAATGAATCATTATATGAACTATGGGGATCATTAACCCATTTTTGGGAGGAGTGCACTATGGGCTTTCAGCCTTCTGTACCTCCTATGTTACTTCTAGTATGAACTTCTAATATGGATAAGAGCTGAAGCTGACCTCAAGAAGAGAAAAAGAAATGATAGGAAACAGTTCAACACAGTAGAATTTACAGTAATTAAAAAAATGGTTAAATACAATAGATGTGAGTGACAGCTAAACAAATCAGCATGCAAACAGTTTTATCCTGCTAACCATAGCAAAAATACCACTCAAGCCATAACCAGGGCTTGGAGGATTGTAACTAATACAGTTCATTTATTTTATTTATTTATTAAATTTTGGTGACTGGGTAGTCCCACTGAGCCCCAGAGGTCCCTTTTTCATGGGCCACCCGGGATTACATGGTATAATAGGATATACAGTGAGAGTACAATAAATAAGTCATAGCAGTAACATGCTATATAACAGATTTAAGATTTAAAAACATTTCTAAAAGTGAGAAACAAGACAGAAACATGAGCAACACTCAGATTTTGAGTGAGGTGAATGACATAGGCATTTGTCAAATAGATAGCCCAGGTGAGCATAAAAGGTGCATTAAATAGGTGAGACCAGCTTATTGTAGGTTGAGGCATGTGCATGGATGGGAGCTAATGGGGAGGTTTCATGTACCATGGCAGTGGCATGTGCTAGCAGTGAGCATGTGGGCCTTGAGCCTTGTGCAGAAAGTTTTGATTGAGGGGGCTTCCTGCACCTGAGGTGGAAGTTTGTTCCACATGGATGGGGCGGTGTAGGAAAACGACTTGCCCCCCACCTTGGTCATCACTTTAGGAACCTCTAGAAGACTTTGGCCTGAGGTCTGGAGGTTGCAGGGGTTTAGCTTGGTGGCGATGAGTCCAGAGAGACTAGCTGGAGGGGTTGAGTCAATTAGCTTGTATGCTAGGCAAAGTAGAGGGTACCGGAGGCCAGCTTCAAATAAAAGCCAGTTGATTAATGCTAGAGTGTCCCAGTGGTGACTCCTGGAATGGGTCTGTGTGGCAAAGTGAACCACCTTGTTGTATAAGACCTGTAGTCTATTGATCTCAAGCTTCGCCATGCCCTGAACGACAGGGGCTGCATAGATCAGTGTAGGGAGGAGGACGCTAGAGGCAATAGCAATCCTAGCTTTGGGAATCAACTGGTCCTTGAGGTGGTAGAGGGTTCCAAGTTTCCCATGTATGATTTTGGCAACTTGGTCAACATGGTTCTTTAGTGTGAACCCTTGGTCCAGGGTGAGGCCTAAGTATTTTAGGGAGGCCACCACCTCTATATGGTTCCCAGCCCTAGAGGTAAGTTGTAGGAGTTCTGTTCTGTCTTGGCCAAGGGATCTTGGTCTGAACAGCATGATCTTGGTTTTGGTGGTATTCAGAACCGTTCTGTTCTCTATTAACCAGTTATCCAGTGACAGCAAGTCTTCTTGGAGGAGGGGCCAAAGGGCCACCAGGTTGTCAGAGGATCGGTAGATGATGGCATCATCAGCTTACTGAACAACAGCACTGCCCCCACAGTGGCCATTCAAATCATTTGTAAACTAGGAGAAGAGGAGAAGACCAAGGCTGGACCCTTGCGGTACTCCCTAATGTAGAGGAAGTGGATCCGATATCTCATCCTTCCACTTAACCCTGTGAGTATGACAAGTTACATTGCTTTCAAACCACTTGAGAGCATGGGGGTCGAGGCCTATATTACACAGCTTGTGTAACAGTAGATTGTGGTTGACCAGGTCAAAAGCCTTTGGGAGATCGATGAAGACCGCTCCAGTATGGATCCCTTTGTCTGTATCTCTAAGCACATCCTCCGAGAACTTAGGGCAGTGTCAGTTCATTGTTTGGCTCTGCAGCCATGTTGGGATGGGGCAATAAGCCAGTGAGCCTCTAAATAGTCACGAAGTTGCCTGTAGGCCAATGTTTCCTGGATTTTTACCAGGATACAGAGCAGGGAAATTGGCCTGTAGTTGCCAATGGAATCCAGATGTCCACCCTTGTGAATATTTACCGCAAGGGCCTGTTTCCATTGATTTGGGATGGTTCCCACCTGTAAGGACCAGTTTATGAACCAGGTCAGAGGTCTTGAGAGGGCTAGTGCTCCATCCTTCAGGATCCTGGGAAGGATACCGTCAGGTCCTCCCTGAGTCCCTGGTTTGCTGGGACTTTAGGAGGGTGAGGACCTCTTTCACCCTGACCAGCCTCAGATGAAAATTTGGATGGTCAAGGCTGGGGGACATTTGTGTTCTGGACCCCATGTTTGGGGCAGGGAGTCCAGCCTTAAAGGAGTCTAGGTTTGTGAAGTAATGGTTGAGGGCCGAGGCGATAAGGGGCCCATCATTCTGTAACTGTCCTTTGACCTCTATAGGGCCAGGTACGGACTTACTTTTTCCCTTTAACAGCTCATTGATATGAGACCAGAATAGCTTAGGGTTACCTAGATTGGTTTTCTGGAGGCCAGTGACGTATGCCCCTTTTGAGAGTTTGATGGCACGCTTGCATTGGTTTCTAAGGGCTTTAAACGTTACTAGGTCAGCAGGGAGTGAGGACCACTTGAACTTTTTCCAAACTTTGTCTCAGCTGATCATCATGGCCTTTAGTGGAAGAGTGATCCACTTGTATCATCTGCCTTTAGCCCGAAAAGTCTTCATTGGAGCAAAAAGTTTAGCTGCCCTCATAAGAGATTTCTGGAAGAAGGCAACATCGTCATCCAGAGTTGGAAGATGCCTTAGCGGGCTCCAGTCAATGTTACTAAAGAAGGTATTGTATTGATTGGCTGAACATTTAGAGTAGTCACGTGTTGTGAGGATTCTGGGTGGGATACCAGGTGCCCTGTTCTTCCATACACACTTACTTAGTGTCAGTGTTATTGATTAAGGTCACTTCACAAAATCCCTTTCATTTTCACACATTTTATCATATAGATTGTGGCCCAAGAATGCACATATTGCTACTGTATCTGTCTCCCTCTATTCAGACTACATATTATCTAATGAGCCCCACTAAATTAAAAAGGTACCAGGTCAAACTGGTCAGTAAAAACTGATATCTCCAATGCCCCCAAAGTATATGTACAAACTAACTCTCTCTTAAGTAAGGCATTTGCTATTACAAATTATTAAGTATTTATTAAACACAAATTAATTTGCTTTCTCAGTGCAGTTAGCAACTGCAAGGCAAATCATGAAGGAAATGTAAAAGAAAAATGTGTGCCCTCTACTGGGATTTGAACCCAGGCCCCTGGCATTCCATGCTATGCTCTAGCCACCTGACCTGTAGAGGAACTCAGGAGATTGGCAGACTCATTCATCCCTTTCAGACACACACATTCCTTTCTAGTTATTGTGTAAGCCAGCAACTAGGCATATAAGAGACACAGATCAACTTTCTTTCTCAGTGTAGTTAGTCACTGCAAGGCAAATCATGAAGGAAATGTGAAAAAGATATGTGTGCCCTCTACAGGGATTTGTCTGCTTCCTTTCTAAGTAGAACTAAAATGCATGCAAATGGTGTAATTATTCCCAGTCTTATTTGTTTCAAATCCTTGGTCTACAATTCTCTTATTGCATACTTCATGAACTTCTGAACATTAAAGACAACTTATGGTACAACAGTTAACCTCTCCTCCCACTGCATCATGAGTGGCTAGACTCTGCTAGGCTGTTTCCAAGTCCAGGAAAGATGCAAGGTGAACTAATCATGGAATGTAAACAAACATGTTTTTGTGAGGTAAAACCAGAATGGATGGCTGTCTGTGTTTAATAAAAAAAAAAATAATAGGAGTCAGAATCAAACAACCACCTACATCAGCAATCTCTACAGAATTTAACCAGTCATTAAAAGTGTTTTTATGTTGGCACACTTGAGCAGCCAACATCTTTGTGGACAGTGCAGCTTTCGAGGCGCGGTCACTGTTGGGCCAATGCAGGGCATGCAGCAGTAGGTGCATCCTGCAATCCCCAATCAGCCTGCATGCCGGTGCCACACCATGCATCATAATGTGGTGAGCACATCTAAGAAAAGGTCCACTGCAATCTGAGCAAAGCTCGTCAGATGCAGCGGTCCTTTTCTTGATGTGCTTGCAACATTATGCACATGGCGGCACACTGGCCAATGAACTGCAGACTTCAGGGGTGCCCAATCTCCCTGTCGGCTGAGCCTGCCCCTTATGAATGTGCCGATGGGGGAGCCCACTCCCCGTCGGCATAAAGCATCCCCCTCAATTGTTTAATGCTGAAAGGGGTGCCCAAGCCCCTTGGCTCACTCCTCACCCTTCTTTAGGTGCCGATGGGGTGTCCAATCCCTGTCAGCATAAATTGTCCCCCTTGTGTTGTTTGCCAATGAGGGTACCCAATCCCCACTGGCTACAGACACCCCCAAACAGTTAGGTGGCATGCTGGGGCCCACCCCAGCATGCCAAATCTAAAAAAAAAAAAACTGTCCCACAATGTTTCTTTTTCTTTTGAACCTGTAAATGAAAACGTCCTTCGTAGTCTCCATGCCCACTCTCCCACCCGCACCCACCCACTGCACACCCTGCCTCCCACACCCTCTCACCCCATGCTTACCTTCAGATTCGGATCGATGATCTTGCGTGGACCAGGAACATGTCTGCACTCTTCAAAGCCGACTGCAAACTGAGGAAATGCTGGTAAGCTGTATAATGTAATAAATAGGAGGTTTTCAACTTTGCTGCATATCTCAGGCATTTTTGTGAATTTTGGCCCAAAATTTTCAGCATGGGGTTTTTTGAACCCCTTCTCATGAATTCTTGCACTGTCATGGTGTTATTTGGTCCTGAAAGGTGATTTCACAGTCACTGCACTGAATCACTTTTCGGGACCACGTAACGAAATGACAGAACCACTGTTCATGGGGGGCTCTCAAAAAGCTTATGTTGCACATTTGGTGGGAAAAATCCAAAACATGACTGTTTTATGAGCGTGCGTAGCAACTGTGCAAAGCACGCTCATAAGTTAGTGAATTCGCAATGTTTTCATGCCAGATTTTCAGCATTGGCATTTTACCACACCTTCTTGTGAATCGTACAGCTATCATTTTTCTCATCCTGGCCGAAATGTGTTTTCACATTTCCGGTACAGAATAGCATGGTTGCTGTGCAAAATCAGTGTTCGGGACACATTACAAAAATGACAGTGACACTGTTCATGAGCAGAGGTCCTAAAATGCCTGTGTTGAAAATTTGGTGACAATACTCCATAAAATGATGATTTTACAAGTGTGCGTAGCAACTGCGCTGTGCGCACCCATAAGTTAGCCCAGTCACCATATTTTCATGCCAGATTCTCAACATTGGCATTTCATTACACCTTCTTGTGAACCGTATAGCTGTCATTTTTCACATCCTTGCCGAAATGTGTTTTCACCTTCCAGCGCAGAATAGCACAGTCACTGTGCTAAATGAGTATTCAGGACACATTATGAAAATGACAGTGACACTGTTCATGAGCAGAGGTCCTAAAATGCCTGTGTTGAAAATTTGGTGACAATACTCCATAAAATGACTGTGTTACAAGCATGCATTGCACAGTTTGCACGCACGGTCGTACGTTCGCAGACTTCTAATAGTTTCACTCCAGATTTTCAACAGTGCTATTGTTCTGCACCTCCTAATGAACAATACAGCTGTCATTTTTCACATCCTGACCAAAATCTGTTTTCGCAGTTCCGACGCAGAATAGCGTGGTCACTGTGGAAAGTCCGTGTTCGAGGCACGTGATGAAAATGACAGTGACGCTTTTCATTTGCAGATGTCCTAAAATGCCTATGTTGGAAATTTGGGAATGAAAGTCAATCAAATGAGTGTTTTACGAGCGTGCGCTGCACAGTTTGCATGCACGCTCATGACTTTGTGAATTTGTAATAGTTTCACTCCAGCTGTTCATCATTGGCAGTTTTCCATACCTCCTTATGAACAGTACAAGTGCTTGAAATGTGTTTTCGCATGTCCGGCGCAGTATTGCACGGTCACTGTGCGAAATCAGTTTTCCGAACAGTTTGAGGAAATGACGGTGACACGATTCATGATCAGAGGTCCTAAAATGCCTATGTTGAAAATTTGGTGCCGAAAGTTCATACAATGACTGTGTTGCAAGCGTGCATTGTGCAGTTTCCACGCACCCTTGTAACTTTGTCAATCTGCAATATTTTCATGCCACATTTTCATCACTGGCATTTGTGCACATCTCCTTATCAACAGTCCAGCTGCCATTTTTCACAGCCTGCCCAAAACATGTTTCTACAGCTGTGGTGCACAGTGGTGTGCTCGCTGTGCAAAATCACCTTTTGAGACACATTCACAAAATCACAGCACTATGCGTCTCTAGCTCTGCCATTCCCACTGCCAATGCCAGTGTGACAACATTAAGCATTGACAAATGCTTGTTTTTAAACTAGAGACACTTTGAGGTGTAATGGGAGTTGACAAAGTCCCTTTAACATGTTGTACTAACTATTTGTTCAAATTACCATACCTGTTGCACGTACTAAAGGTGCTCACACACTCTGAATATTTGTAGTGGCTCGCCAATATAAAAGGTTTCACAGAGTGAATGGAAAGATAAACAATCTGTGGATTTTCAAAAGCCATTTAATGGGCAAAACTGCTAGCTATGTTTGGTGAAATTCAAAGATTTTAAAATGGATACAACTCCAAGTCATTGTATGACAATATCAGAAACTACCCATGGTATAGTTTGACTATGCTCTCTCTTGATCAAGCTATTTTCAAAAGTCAGAATACTCTTCAGAATTTCTAGCTGTTTATGGTACTTTATATCCTGTTTGGATAAAAAAATGCTAAACATAGACATAAATGTTAAACCAGGTTTCTAGCTAGCTCAGTTCTTTGCAGATAAGGTTGCCAGCTTCAGGTCCAGAATCGGCCCGGCTCTCTCTATGAGGGGTTGCGGCGGTCAATGGGAGGTAGTGAGCACCTGGTCTGTCTGGACAGACTTCAGCCGGCCAGAATTCATGGACATTGTAAAGATTGTCTAGATGTTGTGCCCAACCTGTTGAAGTTTGGATCTGGGCCCTTCCCCCCTTTTAGTGAGGTATGTAGATGTGATCTGTCCGATCCTAGCAGAAATTGTATTGAGATCCTTGAATAGGGGGGAACCCCTAAATGAGGCGGTCATTCAAACAGTCCTTAAAAAACCCTCCTTGGATCCCGACTGCCCAGCTAACTACTGACCTGTCTCTAACCTGCCCTTTGTGGGGAAGGTTATTGAGAAAGTGGTTGCACTGCAACTGGATGATCACCTTGTAACTCACAATGTCTATGAAGCTCTTCAGTCCGGTTTCAGGAAGAGGCATAGCACAGAGACCACCCTTGTTTGGGTATTAAATGATCTCCTAATGGTGAGAGATCAAAAGACTTGCACCATCTTTGTCCTTCTCAGTCTCTCAGCAGCCTTTGACGCTGTGGACCATGTGGTGCTTTTGGAGACCCTGTGGTTTCTCTGTGGACTGTTGGGTACAGTCCTCGAATGGTTTTGATCATTCCTCGTAGGTAGGTCTCAGAGGGTGATCACTGGAATTTATTCCTCTGACACCCTTCCCCTATCTTGCTGGGTGCCACAGGGCTCCATATTGGCACTCATGTTGTTTGCAGTGTATATGCTGCCATTGCAAGATATCATCAGGCAATACGACTTGAGTTTTCACTGCTATGCAGAGGATAGTCAGCTGTATATGTCCTTTATGCCTGGAGAGGTTGATGTGATCTCTAAATAATTGTCTCTCCGATATCAAAGACTGGATGAGCTCTAGTTGGCTGAGACTGAATCCGGATAAGACTGAGATGTTGATTGTGGACCCGGGTCACCTGGGGGCGGGTTTGGGGGCTGGGCACATGTCAGGCTTATGGCTTGATGGTGTTCAGCTCACTACCTCAGATCGTGTGCATAACCTGGGCATTATTTTGGATGATGGCTTGACCCTGAAATCCCAGGTGTCAGCTGTGGTTAAATCCTCATTTTACCATCTGAGAAATATCACCAGGGTGAAACACCTGGTTCCACCAGGTGACCTTACAAAACTGGTCCATGCCTTAATTACCACCTGTCTTGACTACTGCAGTGCTCTCTATTTAGGGCTGTCTGGGGTTGATATCCACTGCTTGCAGCTAGTGTAGAATGCTGCAGCCAGGCTGCTGACTGGTACTTCCAGGACCAGTCACATTATGCCTGTGCTGTGTGAACTGAACTGGCTGATGGTTCAGTAGTGGGTCACCATTAAGGTAGGCTTGCTTACCTTTAAAGCCCTACATGAACAGGGACCTGATTACCTGAAATATCTCCTGACTCCCTACTCCCTCAATCGTCCTCTCCGAACTACTGATGAGGGATTGCTAGAGATTCCCAGGGTTCATTTAAAAACTTCCAGAGCTCATGCTTTTTCATTTGCAGCACCAACCCTGTGGAATTTTCTACCTTGTTGGTTAAGAGAATGCCTGAACATTAGTAGTTTTAAATTTATGTTAAAAACTTATTTATTTTCGTTGGCTTTCCCAGACTGATTTTAAAAATTTATACTGCTGTTTGTTTTATGATACTTGCGGTTTATACTGTGTACAGTGCTTTGATTATGAAAGGCACTATATAAATAAAGTTTTGCTTACTTGCTTACTTTCTACACTTTCTTAATTGTGAGTCCCTTTCAGATTTTTAATGGGGAGCACAAATGTAAATCAGTTACATTTACCTTGTGTATATATCTCAATCAACTCCTCATTACCTAATTTCAATGTCATGGATGAAGTCATGAACATCTATAAGAGAAACAATGTGCACTGTATACTGGAACACTTTAATCTAAATTGGAAGGACCCCAACCCTAAGCTAATCATTCAAAATTTTCTCTCAAAATCTAACCTGTGCCAAATGAAAGAGTCTCCAACAAGGATTGTTCCTCAAATTAAGAAGAAATGTAACCTTTGGATTTTGACCACCACAGCGCAAGTCTTACTTGGCTTTCTTAATGATGATTAATTATTGTATTAGTTAACTTACTGGATATTGAAAATATGGACTGCCCCTTTAAAGTTGGGGTTTGTAAGCCATGCAACAAAACCACTTGACAAAGCTGGAGCACTGAAACTCACAACATGTTGAGGTGTCTTTTGCATGCTTGGCCACTGTATTTAAAAGTGTGCTCACTTTTTAATTAAATATATTTTTCACTTTTGCAATTGCTATGTGTGTATTTTTTATTTGTATGAGGCTGCATGTGCATTCCTTCTGTGTGCATTTTATTTTTACTTAATATTTAAAGTGAGGTCCTTACTAATTAAAATGTCTGATAACAGCTGAGTTTACTGTACTAGAAAACATTTTAATTTGGGAGTTCTCCCAGTCTTCAAATCAATAAGGAATTCTAGTGAGCTTAATAGAAATAATTTGCTTGAAGAATTAAAATCAATTGGCTAGGCATATACTGAATCATTAAATAACTAAGGCAAAGTAGTGAATTGTTTTAATCAATGCTCTGCTTCAGTCTGTGACAAGCATGCCTGAAACATCCAAAACAAAACTAGGGGTATATTAGCTCCCTGGTTTGCATATGAATTAAAATGTAAAGTAAATCAAAAAGTCAAAGTGTAGAAAATGTACCACCAAAGCAAATTGCTTCAGTATTAAAGTGCTTTTTGTTGAATTAGAAATAGAGATGCAACAAAATGTAATGTTGCTGGTAAAATTCTGGCGAAATCATGAATTTTGTTGAGCAAAACATTTCACAAATTCTGCACATTCTGCAAAATATTTCACAGGTGCAAAATGTAGAATTTCACTGGTGAAATGCAGAATTTCACCCACAAGATGTGGAATTTCACCCTTGAGTGGGTGAAATTCCACATTTTGAGGGTAAAATTCTGCATTTTGTCAATCAAATTTCACATTTCACACACGTGAAATATTAAACAAAATGCACATATTTTGCAAAATATTTCACAGAATAAAATTTGTAGATTTAGCCAATCTCTAGTTAGAAATAACCTAAAGGGGATTCAAGACCATCATTGTATAACTACTGCAATACAAAAATAGGTAATTGGCCAGCCTTAAAAGTTCTAGAGGTTTTTTTATCATCATTTAAGCAGTTTAGTATATTGATTCTTTTAGTCTGAATGGACTCATACTTGACAACAATCAAGATATTGCAGACTGCCATAACTCAGCTTTTACTAACATACTATATCTCCTTATGCAGTAATTTGTCATGTACATGGTCGCATACACCTCATAACCCTTTCAAGACCACTGAACATTTGAATTCCTGCTTAGTTCTTTTTAAACAGCTGCTGATGCCTGAAGGAAAATGCTGAAAATAATATGTATGTACAATTCATTATGTATTACATATATCTTCCATGGGTTTCTTCTTTCTTTTATTTATTACTGAGGAAATGTGCATGAAAACAAAATCCTTATCCCATGGTGCTCATCTGCCTCTATAACATACTCCCTACTTCAGTTTAAAATCCTCTGTTGTGACATCACAATCAATTGCCATGGAACAAACAGTGATGTCATAAGTTATGCGTTATGACCTCATGTAGGGAATAAGCAACAGGAATAGATGAACTCTACAGGATCAAGAATCCTCTGTGCATGCAGATGATGCCAGCAATAAATAATGGGTAAGAGAAACATAGCATTGATGTAAATTAAATCTTGAATTGTGTCTAAATAACATGTTTTGTTACTGTTTCCTGAAGGCATTGGCTGCTCTTTAGTTTGTGTAGGCACAAACTAGTGTTAGCTGTTTGCACCAGCTGCCATCATGCATGCTTTTGTCTGCATTCAGTCTAGTTTAGGGTTACATTTTGAGTGATTTGACAGCATGATGTCACTGATGATGCTAGTAATAGGGCTTTAAGGACTTGGCATAAGGTTTAGACCTATATAAACTTGTATTTGATTTCGAGTGTAGAATATTCTTTCTTTCTCACCTCAGCTTACATAGTATGAGAGAAATTCTTAGATGTCATTGCTGATGTCAGTGATAAGAATTTCAGTAAAGTTTGAAGCATATTTTCAGACTGCTAAACTCACTGTATTGCAGTCAACTTTATTAGTTCCATCTGATAATCTGAGGCTTGTCTATATCTGAATGCAACTTATTTGGAAGCATTACTTCAAGCTGGCAAAATGTTCATTACTAAACTCATTCATGAGTAAACTCCACTGCAGATGAGTATGGAGAGGGTTTGCACTCAATCCAGGATGTGCATTCTCATTGCATAAATCAATCTATCTATCTATCTATCTATCTATCTATCTATCTATCTATCTATCTATCTATCCATCTATCCATCTATCCATCTATCTATTTTTTCCAAAAAGATGTTTAGTTTTCACTATTGTGCAGGGTTCATACAGAGTTCAATTCAGCAATATAAGAAAATATAGCATACATATTACAGGCATGGTATGTACAACATAGTAAGGTATATACGTGAGCCATCTTGCATATGCCTAAAGGGAGGCAGTATAGCACAGTGGTTTAAGGATCTGAGCTGCAAATCTGGAGACCTGGGTTTGAATCCCATAGCCCCCATTTGCATACCGTGTGACCCTGAGCAAGTTAGTTAACTTCCCTGTGCTCCCAGGTTGCACCCGTAAACAAGCTTTCAGCTTAGTGTGTTTCACTTGGTTAAACAATTGGAAAAAAAAGCCACTTGTCACATACATACATACATATGATCCATTTGTTATCTCATAGCAAACATTTATGTATTTATGCATTTATTTATTGATTCATTCATTCACAATTTGGTAACAAGGAAAGGCACACTGAGCCCTGGCTCATTTCGAGGTGTGACCCATAGAAGGTGGAGATGGAGCAAAACAGCAGCAAACAATAGAAAAAAAACTGGACAGACAGACAAGCAAATTCATTAGAATAATAGAATAAATAAAGAGCAATTTGCATGTACCACAATTAAACAAAGTGCTGTGAACTTTAGCAGTGCATAGAATCATGAACAATGACTCATATGGATTAAAATAGACTTCAAGGGTAACCAGATGAAAGGTAGCAGGAGAAGGTGGGTGGGGTGAAGGTTTAGGTGGTGTTTGAAGGAATTAAAGGATGAGAAGAGACAGATGGAGGCAAGAAGTTTGTTCCAGAGTGATGGAAGAGTATAAGAGAATTCAGATTGTCCAGTAGGGGAGCATGGGTGAAGAATGGCAAAAGTGCAATGGTCCCTAGAGTGGAGGGAGCAGAATGCAGGGGGGATTTGGGACAGAAGTGAGGGGAGGTAGGAGGGAAGAAAGTTGCACCAATATTTGGAGATAAATGAAGCACAATGGGCCTGGCAGTGAGAGGGCAGAGGAAGGATGGATAAGGAGGAATATTGTGAGAAATGTCATGTGCATGTTAGAAAGTTAGACACACAATGGCAGAAGGAGTTGAGAAGGGTATCCAGTCTGGTGAGGGAAGTGGAGTGGGCAGAGTTATAGTCTATATCCACTTAGATGAAGACAGGGAGCATCATTTTGGTAATTAGCTCCTTGTGGATAGAGATGCAGAGAAATTAAATTCCGTCGGTGGAATGAAGGTGAAGTGGCCACTTCACGTCCCAGTGCTATACAGAGTGACCATTGTAAAGTGCTCACTTCACTTTGTTATTATGACTTTGCATTGTCATTCCACCTTAAACGTGAAGTAAGGTGGAATGACAACAATATAGGCAACCCCCACACACATCACATGGCTTACAATACTGTAAGTCACATGCTTTAGCCAGGCAGGAAGGAAGTGAGTGATAGAAGCAGATGCTTTCACTTTATCCTTTGCAGAGGTAGAAGGAGGAAGCATTTTGTGGAGAGGAGAGTTCTTGGCTGCTTATTCTGAAAGTTGATCAGATTCAAAACCCAAAAGCTTTTTTAAAAGCTAATTGTTCAGTTTTGTTTTTGTACTATTTTGCCAGTTCATTTTTTCTTTTTGGTGACTGGTTTCTTTGTTTTATAAGTTTTGGTGTGTGTGTGTGTGTGTGTGTGTGTGTGTATGTGTGTGTGTGACTGTGTGTGTGCCTGTGTTGTGTGAGTGTGTGTGTATTCAGAACTCCTCGGAGAGGGAAGGAGTGTATTTTTTTTAATGGAGGATCAGGGACAGTGTGTGACCCTTGTCAGGAGGGTGTACATGGGTTGGGGGGTGTAGCCTAGCTGAGTGGTGTTGGACCAGTCCAGAATGTTTGGTTGCCCCCCCGGAAGCAGCAGCTGCAGCACTACCAGTGCCACATCCTACAAGTCCGTCACCACCACCAGCACCAGTGGCAGCTGCAGGAGTTCCAGCAGCACTACCTCCATAGCAGCAGGTGAAGCCTCAGGTTCATGAACATGCTGTCAGCAGTGCATCTGCCCCTCCCATGCCTGGTCCTCCCCCCCCGCAGTTCCCCAGTTTGGCAGTTTCTTAACTGTGTTGGGGGAGACAGCAGCCTTGTAGTGTGTCTGCTCTGTGGGGTGCAGGTGCTCTCTGGCCCCCGGGGAACACATCTGGGGTCCGAGGGCCAGTTCACCCATATGTTGAACCACCACAAGGTGAAGTGGCAGGCTGCCACAGAATGGGCCAGGCCTCCACCTGCTGGACATGCTGTGACACTGGCAGAGGATGCTGCTGTTGTGCTTCATTGCAGCTGAAGGAGGGCCACAGCAACAGTTGCTCCAGTACCACCACCAGCACCATCCTCACCACTGCATCTACCTGGTGTTCCCCCACCAGTGGACCCCACAATGCCTACAACTCAGGCAGACATAGAACTTTGTGGGCCATGGTGAAAGAGAATAATGAAAGGGTGGATGCTGTCCAGCAGCAGTTGGAGCAGATAGAGCAACACCAGTTACAGATTGTGTCAATGATCCATCTGCTGCTGGACCATCAGGGGATCCCCCATTAGCTTTTTTTTTTTCAGCACACACACACCCACCACTGTAGAGTTTTGTTTTTTGTTTATGTTTAATAACAGACAGAGGGAAAGCCACAGTAGTAGTTTAAAGGAAAGCAGTCAGCAACAGCAGCTCCCACCTCCTGCAAGGCTTTCCCTCCAGCTAAACCTTTGAAATATGTTGCAGCATTTTTCTCACACTACAACATACGTTATTTTAACAGAGAAAAGTCTGTGACCTGGAAGTATGGCAAATGCTATGGGGGCTACATTATGTGTAAAGGTGTGACGCACCATGCCCTTCTGTACTTTTGTATTGAAGCACATGGTGTGTTGCCACACCTTTACACATAATGGAACCCCCATAACATCTGCCATACTTCTCAGTCACAGACGTTTCTCTATTAAAATAAAGTATGTTGCGGCTTGAGAAAAACACCGCAACATACTTAATAGGCTTAACCAGAGGGTAAGTCTTGCAGGGGGTGGGAGATCCTGTTACTGACTGCTTCCCTTTAAATAAGAAGATACACATATATACATGCTCCTTATTCAGGCTCACACCGCCTGAGTGGCACCCCTCAATCGGAGGTGGAGCAGGATGGCCATCTCACCTGCCGCTGCTCGGCCGGATTACAGCAATCTCGGACCACTCGCCAGGTCCCCAAACATGGATACGCTCATAGGTACTAGCCGTTACTGATTCCTTCGCTCGCTCTCCTGTGGGGCTCTTCTGACTGGTGCAGCTCCTTGACCCTAACCGCTGATTTGACCGCCGTCCGTGGGCTGCGTCCTCATTGGTGCGCCTTTCATTTCAGAGACTCCAGCGCTTTCAGCATCTTTTTTAATTATCTAACCTAGCCCAGTAGTTTGGTTTTTCAATGTTATTGCTTTAATGTTTTTATTTATGGTTAAAGTAGATCTATTTTGTTGAACTATTCAACCTACCAGCTCTAAACTGCCCTTTAAGACTGTAATTGCTTGAATTTGCTAGCAAACACTTTTTGGACTCTCTGACTTCTCTCTGCTAACACTATCAACTACATCTTTCCTGAATCTACCAGCCCCTGCATCTCTCTCTACCCATAAACTGCTTTTCTCAGTGAACTCCTATCTGTGAACCTGTACTGAATTTCCCTCCCCCCGCTACATTTCTCCTGTTATTTTTCTCTTGACTCTATAACCCCTCCCCGGCTATCCTTAACTCCTGCTCTATTGTTTAAACCTGATCTTCCTCCTTTGTCTAGCTCTGATCACCTACACCTCCACCCCCTGCTGACGACCTGCCACCAGCCCCCTCCCCGTAATCCCAGGTCTTTCTTGATTTCAGCTCCTAACTTGTGCATTATTCTGTCTCCTTTTATTCAGGCTCACACCGCCTGAGCAGCGCCCCTCAATCAGAGGTGGAGCAGGTTGGCTGTCTTGCCTGCTGCTGCCTTCCCGGACTACAGCAACCTCGGACCACTTGTCTGGTCCCCAAACACGGATACGCTCACAGGTACTAGCCTCTACTGATTCCTTCCCTCATTATCCTGTGGAGCTCTTCTGATTGGTGCGGCTCCTTGACCCTAACTGCTGACTGGACTGCCGTCTGTAGGCTGCCATCCTCATTGGTGCACCTTTCATTTCAGAGCCTCCAAAGCTTTCAGTGCCTTTTTAAATTATCTAACCTAGCCCAGTAGCTTGGTTTTTCTCCCACCCCCAACCCCTCCCAGGCCTCCATTAAATACTCAGTCACTCCTCCCTCAGATGGCCCCCTAGTATTTCATTGGCTTATCACCACCCCTGATCTGAGCTGTCAACTAAGCTGCTTAGTTTGCTTTCCCTTTTCCAACCTGTTTTTAATTACACAATACTTAAGCTCTCAGCTTCTAATCTCAGTTTAAGTGTCCTGCCAGTTTCTTAAAAGTATTTCTTGTCTAACATTACAATTCTACTTTCCTAATGAGACATCCATCACTCACAAAACTCCTAGGCTTGTATCCCCCCCACTTTAGTGGACTGTCTAATACTTTAGCTGACTTTGTCTGACCCCTCATGAAGTACCTTCTTGTGACTGTAAAGCCACCACAGGCAAGTGCACGTCTTTCCTCGGGACTATTGCTTGGGGCACCTGTCCGTGCCTGGCTGTAAGGATACTAAAAAATGTCCCTACAGATGATCCGGTTCTTTCTTGTGATAACACTACCCCTTCTCCACTTTTCCATGCCTATGACATCTCAAACTGAAAGCGACTCGCTCTGGCTTTTTGCCACAAGACTACTACTACTCTAATCTCCTGCTACTTCCTACCCCTTGCCACAACCCAACAGCAATGTTACTAAATCGGATATTGATACACATGGCTGCCCACGTCCAAAGGAAATACCACTGGCACCTACATGCCTGCATTTCCTTCCTGCGCTGCAAGCTACGGTATTTTCTCCTACTCGCTATCCTGCTCTCTGGTGATGTTCAACTAAACTCAGGACCACTGAATGTCCCTCCTGACACTATTAGTAATGCTAAAGGTCTTATCATAGCACACCACAATATCAGAGAAGCCTTGCACATAATCTAGCTGAGCTTGAATCCTGGACCACCCTATACAAGCCTGACAGTATGTGCATAACTGAAACTTGGCTAAAACCATCCATACCTGATTCTCTATGTCCTCTTCCTCAATATATTCTACTAAGACTTGACAGAGCTGCTCCCAAGAAAGGAGATGGGACAGCTGTCTACTTTAGAGATCATCTAGATGTCTCTGTCCTAAAAACAGCTACATTACACCACTGTGAGGCATTTCATGTCCTGCTCACTCTTGGGACCAAGAAATTACATATTGTATGTGCCTACAATTCCCCAACCAACAGACTAATAGGATTGGAAGAGCTAATAGACCAAATGTCATGCCTAGCTGGAAGAAATGAGGTCCTCATACTTGGGGACCTCAACATAAATTGGCTGGGAAGTAACCAATCCATTATAATGGCCAAATTGCAGAGTTATAACTTGAACCAAATGATAGGTGAACCTACCAGACATGCCCTTCACTCAAACACGAACACACTACTAGACTGGATCATGACCAGTCACCCCAAAAATGTAATTACCTCTGGAGTTCTACCAGATGCCATCACGGATCACTCCCCAACGTACTGTATTTGGGGCAAAAATAGGCCTACCCAGACGGGACCTTGCTTCATTACCTTCCGCAACTATGCGACCTTTAACCCTCAGTCTTTCCTGGATGACATTGCTAATACTGATTGGTCCCCCATTCTTATGTCTAATGATGTCCAGATTGCCCTTAATCTGTTCCTGAAGCACTTCCTAGTGCTCCAGGATAAGCACTGCAAACTTTTAACCCCATCGGGTGAGAAACAGGCAAACCCGCTGGCTGAAATCTGACATGCTAGCTAAACTCAAGCTAAGGGATAAAAGCTGGCTCCACTATAAGAACTCTGGGCTAACTGCTGATTTTATTACCTACAGGACCCTGCAAAATGCCTGCAAAAAGGACATCAAAAAAGCCAAGAGCTCCTACTGCAAGGACCTACTAACAAACTCCTATAGTGACCCTAAAAATTCTGGACCCATATTAAATCTTTCCTTGGTTCCAAGCTAGCATCCACCCCTAATGACATGTCACTTGATAGGGTACACTGTAACAATCCCAGAACCATTGCCAACTTCTTCAACAACAAATTCTCAGACTTAACTAATTACACCTCCTCTTTCCCTGCCCAACCTGTCGTATCCAACTGGCAAAATGCAAATGGTCCTCACTTCTTCAAATCAGTCAATAAATGTGAAGTGCTTGAACTACTAAACAATATCCAGGAATGCACGGCAGCTGGCTCTGACAATCTAGAACCAAAGCTCCTTAAGATCACAGCTCCTTTCATCACTGCTTCCCTAGCCAAGATTTTCACACTCTCCCTGTGTCAGAGCTACATCCCTGAGATATGGAAAACAGCTAGGATTACCCCTGTTTTCAAAAAAGGAGATTGTAAAGATCCCTCTAACTATCCCTCTAACTATATTGTCTGGGCAGCTACCAGCTTCTCAAGAATTTTATTTATGACAGACAGTATGGCATAAATAAAATTCTTGAGAAGCTGGTAGCTGCCCAGACAATTGATTTCCTTCAGAAACATAATCTACTTTCCTCTGCCCAGCATGGTTTTCACAAAGGCCATAGAACCACTACTGCCCTTCTCAAATTCACATCAGACACACTAGTGGCTATGGACTTCGGTCTACTCACTGGGGCAATTTTCACAGATATGACCAAGGCATTTGACCTTGTCGATCACGCCATCCCCCTTACCACCCTTGGATCACTAGGCTTCTCAAATAACTTTGTAAGGTGGTTTGGGAACTACCTATCTGACAGGACTCAAACAGGTGAAATACAATGCCACTCTCTCAGACAAGACCACTATAAACATTGGGGTTCCACAAGGCTCCATCCTTGGGCCCCTACTTTTCTCTCTTTTCATAAATAACATCTCCACCGACCTCTGCAGGACAACCTCCTTGCTATGTGCAGATGATATTGTTCTGTACGCTAGCGAAAAAAGCATAGAAGACATAAACAATCTTCTCTCTCTTGACTTTCATCTAATTCAGGGGTGGCTATCTACTCACAAACTTGTTTTAAATGAGTCCAAAACCCAAGCTATGCTCTTTGGATCAAGTGTTAAACTCAAACATGCACATTGTAACTTTAAAGTCACCTCATTAAATGGCTCACTAGTTGGGGTGGTAAATTCTTTCAAATATCTGGGCCTCACCCTTAATCTGTCACTAAACTTTGACTTACACATCAATCAGACCTGCAAACGGTCAACTCCAAACTTGGAATAGCCTACCAATCCAGCTATGTGCTCACTCCCTCAGCTAGGCTTGCCATAGCCCATGGCATACTCCTCCCATCCCTTACCTATGGTTCTGCAACTTATGCCTCTGCTTGCAAACTGATCCTTAGGAAATGGGATGTCACATATAATAATATATGTCGCTATGCGTCCTCCTCACACGATCTGAAACATCACTGTCTCCTCTATTCAGACCTAGGATGGCTTCCTCCTAATGAATTAAGGCTTCATGCATATGGATCTGTCATTGATAACATTGTTCACCTACAAATACCTGCATCCCTTGCAGAACTTTTCCAAAATCTAACTCCTTGCTATGGGCTGAAGTCTGCCAACCAGGCCCTTGTCTTCATCCCTCTACACAAAACCACTAAAGGTGCTAGTGCTTTCACCTGTCATTCCCCCAAATACTGGAAATCCCTTCCACTAGCTTTGCACATTTCACCATCTCATGTATCTTTTAAAAAAGGGCTGCAAAACTATCTTGACTCTGCCCACAAGTGCTCCTGCTTCAAACCTCCATAGCTCTTCTCATTTCCCAGCCTCCTCTTCCATGGGGTTATTGATTCTGATTGTTTGTACGCTAAGCACTTCTCCTTCCAATCTGTCCCACCTCCCACCTTACTCTCACTCCCAGTCCTCTCTTCTTGACTCTTACTTCTATCACATTCTAGTATCATTCCCCTTGTACTATATTCATTCCCTAATTAGCACTAATGTCAATCTGTTCATGTTCTTTTTTTCTTCCTTAAAGCATATTGTAGTATAGGTTTGTTTTATTCATATTTTCTCTACACTGATATTACATTTACTAATTGCTCTGTATTACTATTTGTAAATCATTTTCTGTACCTATATTGAAATGTTTACCCTGTATTGCTGTACTTTACCCTCCCAGGTCATGCCTGAAAATAGTCATTGCTATGGCTAGTGCACCTACCCGGTACACAAAAACTAAATAAAATAAATAAATAAATATTGCCCTGTTATTATAATCCGGTGCCTCAGTAATGTTTACTTTCTGTTGTGGAGTGGTTGTGGAAAAGCAGGATTAAACAGTGCAAGTATAATGTGCTATATTGCATGTGTGCAGTCAGTGTTGTTTCCTCTGTGTTTGTGTGTGGCATCAGACATTGTCCAGCTTCTTGCTGTGGTGCATCATGATAAGCATGTGTTTCATATTTTAGCAGTGTCAGTGGCTCAGCAGGTAGCACACTCATCTCTGAGGCCAGGAGAGAGAAGGTTGTGGGTTATATCCCCACATCAGGCACGTGGATTAAAAATCCCAATACTGACACTGTAGTGCAGCATGGGGGGGTGCTGCATTCCTGAGGTGCCGTCTTTTGGATGAGACATTAAATCAAGGTCCCATCTGCCTGTTCTGGTGGTAGTTCAGGTGGATGTTAAAGATCCCATGACACTTCTCGAAAAGAATAGTGGAAATTTTTATTAAAACATAACAAAAGACATTCAAACTGCAGGAAAGAAAAAAGAACTATACAAAAACATTCAAAGAACAAAACCGTCAAACAACAGAAAATAAAAATCCCAACCCTCCCAAATAAAATGCATGACACAGAGGTAATTTATACAAAAATTAGGAGACAGTGAATATAATACATCCAAACAGCAGTAACTAAATACTGTTAAAAAATAAAGCACTGACACCCCAATCACCAAAAGTTCCAATATTTCTCCCAGATTCCCTTCTTAATGATGCATCTTTCACCTTCCTTGATATGGTCAATACTGCTTATAACTTTCTCATATAATTCAATAGGAGACACATATTTTTGTTGAAACAAGAAACAACATCACACTTGCCATATCCAGTATAAGAGAAGTACTGCTATCAAATGTAAAGTACTAGCCTAAAAATAAAGATCTAGAATCCCACCATTTCCACAAATGATTCCAATGCTTTTGTTTCCAAATAAACCAAAATTGAACAATAAATGGACAATTAAAGTATAAATGTTCTAATAATTCAATCTCTGTGAGGCATGTTTCTCGAAAACAAAATCTATCCACCAGTTACTTATGTTTATGATTACCCCTTGTATTAATTTTCCCATGAACCCCAAGCCAATTAATATCCCACATAGAAATAGGTATCCTACCATCAGTTAAACACTCACCAATCTTTTTTTTTCTCTAAATCACTGAAATCTGGAAACACTGTTTCTGTAAAAAAGGAACCTATGATTACATGATAAAATTGTTTTCGAGAGAACTCATTAAGCATTCGACTTGTGACCTTCAAAGACTTTAATAGGTCAAAAACCAGGGACCAATCTGGGGTAACACATGCTTCCTACTGTTTTTCTGAAGAAAGCACTCACCATTCTTGTAGGATGCCCCCATTTGGTCAATCACCATCCCTACCCATACCATATCAACTGACTGACAAAGAGGCTTCAGGTTAGTGTAAACAAAAATAGAAAAAAGAAAACCACGGGTTGAATCATATGAACTCCTCCCTGTTTATAATCCAAATATAAAATATTCCTTTTAATCGGATTTAGTCTGCTCCCCCAGAAGCAGGAAAAAAAAGACTCAGTAGAGGTACAAAAAATCATCTTGGTAAAGGAAAAACATGGCTAATATATAAAAAGAGGGGCAAAAGAAAAGTCTTAATTAAATAGACCCTCTTTTTCCCATGGACCATTTATTCCATCTACTTACTTTTTCTCTCCCCACATTTATGAGGAGTTCCTATTTATAGTGTGCCATGTCCTGGCCTCCAAAAAACAGCCCCAACATTTTTTGTGGACAGTCTGTGACCTGGACACCCCCAAGCCAGGGATCTCCCATCTGAAATCCTAATAAATTCAAACAAACACTTTTACCAAAATGTAAACGAGAACCAATACAGCGGAGAAGGACAGGAAGAACTTGACATAATAATCGACCAGCCAGTTGGGAAGGAACTACAACACATAAATCGTCAGCATAACTAATGATCTTAATGATTTTCCAACCCCGCCCTCCTATACCTGGTAGTAATGGAGATCTCTGTAATATGCGAATAATGGGATCTAAACTCAATATAAATATAAAGGGCTTAGAGAGCAGCCCTGTCTAACCCCCTGTGAATGTAACCTAAATCCCCAAGCCACCCATTAACATATGGCCTTACATAAGCCAAAGAGTAACACATACATATCCAATTAATAAAAATGGGAAGGAAACCATATGACCTACGGGTTAACCAAAGTAATTCATGTGAAACATGATCAAAGGCTTTAGTCAGATCAAAACTGAACAGAAATCTCCCAGAATAACCACTGAGCCCCCTATTAAATAATTAATGCAACATAATCAAGACATCCTGAATACATCTGCCAGGGACCGAGCAATATTGTGATAGATGAACCAAAAATGGTAATAATTTTTGCATCCTGTTGCCCAACAATTTTGCAAAAATCTTTAAATCAGAATTTAACAAAGTAATAGGTCTCCATTTTTTTAAATCCTGTCTATCCCCTTTTTTATGCAAAAATATCATCAGCCCTTCATACATCTGAGCAGTTAAATGATCTTCAGTCAAAAAAGCATTAAACACAGATAACAAATAATCTGGTATCAAAACCCACATTTTTTTATAAATCCAGGAGGCAAACCATCCAAACCAGGTGCAGCCATGTCCTTCATAGCACTAATTACCTCACTCAATTCTTCTAACGAGAAGGGACTTATCAAATCCATTTGTTGAACATGCAATAAAACAGGTAAATCCGCTGCTTGTAATAATAAAGTCATGTCAGGCGTTTCTTCAAATGGGGATTCAAATGACTGTGTAATGTGGTCTGCAACACAGGACAAAATATCTGGGGACCCCTAAACACTGCAACCTTGCATATCAATAAGACTGTGTATTTGTTTATGCTGTACCCTAGACCTGCAAGATTCATAAGGATTAACTTTACTCTTATCCCCCCGTACTCCAAATTTCTGTTCGAAATCTAATGATTTTTGCCTGTCATATTGGACCTGTGCCAACTGTTGTTTAACCTTACTTATACGTTCAGCCTGTATACCCCTAGAATCCTGTTGTAATGAAAACAGGGAGTACAATTCAGTCCTCAATCTAGCAGCTTGAAGGTGACGGGCATCTGAAATTAATCTGGAATGAGTTTTAAAAAACAATCTGAGACATTCCTTAGTATCCGTCCACCAATCAACGACGGAGTCATAAAGAAAGCAAACAGTACATCTATCAACCAACATAGCCTCAAGACTGCTACTAAACCCCGTCTGAGACACCAAACGTACATTCACCATCCACACACCAGGGCCATTCAAACATACCAGACTCACATTTATGTGTAGTCCAAATAAGTTATGGTCAGAAGTTGCAACCGGTGATACCTTCCCCTTATAATCCTTAACAGTCGATGAACACAACCAATAATCAATACAAGAAGTCAATTTTCCCTTTGAAAAGATATATAGCAGATTCTGTGCAAAGACATCCTGAAGACCAGTCTCCCTAATAAGGTGCTGAAGCTCATGCACATCACAATATACCTTCCCTTTAGGTTTTAAATCCAAAATAGTATTAAAGTGCCCCCCCCCCAAAATAACTATCCTAGCAGTTAATAAATAAGGCTTAATTTTTTTCAACAAGTGAACCCTCGCTGCTTTCTGTTGTGGAGCATTTATATTAATCAATCTATAGTTCACCCCATGCCAAACCAAATCCAACAACATCACTGTGCCAGGCTGAAGATCAACTAGCTTTTGAATAACAAAACCTTGCGATGTAAAACAAAACCCTAAACCAGAACATAAATCTTGGCCTAAAGACCAATAGGAAGGACCCACAAACCATTCTTTTGTGGCTCATCCATATCATGCATAGAATACAAGCAAATATCCTGTAAAAAAACAAACATCATAAGTTAAAGCCTGTAAAGTAAAAAATGTTGCTTTTCTCTTAAAGTCAGATCTAATGCTATTCACATTAAAACTAGCTAGGGAAAATGAAACAGTATTCATTCAGAAAAGGAAGGAAGGGGGAAAAAAAACAGAAAAAAAACCAGAAATAATTTCTTCTTCCGAGATCTAGTGGCCCTTTTCTTTACTCTTCCCACCGAGGTCTCTGTCCCTACAGGGTGGACAGTTGATGAATCTGTCAATGAAGAGGATAAGGCCAGATCTTGATCGTCATCCTCCATAATGTCCTCCCTAGACTGCAAAGGTTCATATGGATTTTCCACAGGAATTGGGATAGGTTGTTTGTCCTCAATCCGCTTAGTAGATCTAGACCTTCTCTGAACAGGTGTAAAGTCTAAAGAAGACACAGTTAATGGCTCCTTGGGCACTTCATCCGTGGGGGATGAGGAAATCGGGATTGAAACTGAAGAAGAACTGAGCTGGGGAGGGGGATTAGGGGGAGGTGATGCAGAAGTATCTTGAAAACCAGGATCAGGGCAGGGTGGCACCTGCATTTCATGTGCTGCAGGTGGGAAACTTTGGAAACCTTTATCAGGGGCAAATGGGCAAGAGTAAGTAGATTTTTCTCTAGCAGATTTATTAATATAGAAATCATGTTCCATATAGTCCGCCGAATTGTGAGCCACCCAGGGACACATATTGAAAGCATGAGAGTCATCTCCACGTAAATTACAAGTGGGGCAACAGTACAAGTGGAGGCTGCATGCCCCAAGGAACCGCATGCCCCACATTTTAGCTGGTCACAGTCTGAATTCAGATGAAACAAGGAGCCACACCGATAACAAGAACAAGGCTGCCCAGGATAGAACAAAATTCCTCTATCCCTGCCAATATAAAAGCAATTGGGAAGATGTTGAATACCTTCCTCAGTCATCCGCAACTGCATGTTAAACTTCCAGCCCCCTGTCCAAAATCCATTTTCATCAATTAATGCATGGGGAATACCATTAACCTTACAGCGTTTTTCTAACCAATATGCAATGTCCAAGACATTCACCCCCTCATTCTGGAGTAGGATAGTAATTACCTTGGCAGTAGGTCTAGTGAGAGGTATAACAACAAAGGGCTTCCAAACAGGCTGTGAGTCAACCTCATAGTAAGCAGCCCAAAATTTATCTAAGAGCACAGCAGAACGAAAAGAGACATCAAAGTGATGGTCTCCAGAGGTATGGATAAAGGCATACACATCAGAGGGCTTAAATCCTAAAGAGTCAATAATGAGGCATTTGCCAACATAAATCCAGTCTGAGGGCAATTCCAAGCCTCCTCTATAATAAATCCGTGCAATGAAACATTTCCGTGCAGGTATCTCAGGGGTATTTTTTTTTTTAACAAAGAAGCATAAGTAGCATGTGCTATGGTAGCCCCTGTAGTAGAGTTACTCCACATGCTAACCCCTCAAGGCCCTTAGGAAGAGAAGTAACAGACATACCTGGAAGCTCCTATTGTTGTCTGATACTCTCCTTAGCAGGGGAGAGTGGTAGCAAGTCCTGTTCAGAGCTGTCGGTAGATGAACGCATTGGAGCATCCCCTACCACCGAAATAGTGGCTTCTGGCATAGTGTCTGAGGGATTAGGAGCTGCTCCCGAAATCCTCTCTGCAGCTACAGGTATGCTGGGTTCAGACCCAGCAGCTCATACTGCACGGCATTCCTCTAGAGCCCCAGATGCAATGTTTGTTTGGAGCATATCAACTACACTGGTAAGGGGAAATTTGGGGTCGGGAACCCACCAAGACTGAGTCTTCACCCACCCTGCACTAGCAAGCACCAACTCCAGAGACCAGGTGGAGTCATGCACAGTGAAGGGGAAGGGAAATGAATCAGATACAGAATCCACCATCACTGCCTGCTCAGGCAGTATATCCAAAGCGGCTGTCAGCAAACTTTTTTTCTTTAGCATACCCACTTGTAAGATAGGGCTGCAAGCAGCCAATTTCTGCTTGTTCTCCTCATCTAGTAACTCCTCATCAGAACCAATAACTCCAGCAGTTTCCAACACAAGTTGCTCCTCATTAGAAATCATGGTCGAAGTACCAACAGAACCCAGCATTTCCTTAGGGACATCATCACATTGCGCTCCAACACCTTGCTCCACAGAGCACTGCAGCTCCACGTCCTCACCCTCCAGTTCCAGGGACATACTGAGACTTCACAGACCATCTCAGGGCCCCCTACTTATGAGAGTAGGGGAACTGCCCCAGTGCCCTGGCCAAATTTCTCCCCATTCACTAAGAATACCACCAATAGCTTAATCTGGTTCAAGGTCAGTTGGCATTCATCTGTATCCTCCTCCAGTAGGTCATGCCTGAAAATAGGCAGAATTTGTCTAGTACACTTACCTGGTCAAGGAAAACTAAATAAAACATATATATGCCGATGTGTTGCAGTGTTTATGGTATAAAGAATAGAGAGAGATAAAAATATATAAGGTATATTTTATTGTCACCATCATCATCTGCGGATTAAGTGATATGATATTTTTTCAGTGGTGTCTGTCCAGAGTGCATCTTAGTCACATACTGCACACATGACTATTAGAAGAGTATGTGTTTTTTTGCTATTATCTCTGCAAAGTCATGTGTGCGTGTGAGTGACTGAGGTGCACAGTGACCCGAGACTTGTGAAAAAATATCATATCACTTACTGCACTGGTGCTGATGGTACAAATAAAATATATGTCATATATTCTTTCTTATCTTCATTCTGCTGGACAATGTTTCCACACACAGGAAAGAACACTGACTGCACACATGCAGTTTAGCACAGCATACTTGCACTGCTCAGTCCTGCTTTTAGACCAACACTTCACAAGTCACAACACAAAGTAAACATTACTGAGGCTCCAGAAATATTTATTTCTTGAAATAGACAATAATGCAGCAGTGCAACAATCTGGTGAAAATTTTGACCTATACTTTTTCATGTTATTTTACATTGCCACGTTACTTACCTGCTGACTTATATGATACAATTCTTTCCAGTATTTGAGTCTGCTTTAGTACTTTTTCATGTCTGAAATAATTTATTTATTTATTTAGTTTTTGTTCACTGGGTAAGAGCACTAGACAAATCCTGCCTATTTTCAGGCACAACCCGGGGGAGGGGGATACAAATGAATGCCAACTGATCTTGAACCAGATTAAGCTGTTGGTGGTATTTTTAGTGAATGAGAGAAATTTGGCCAGGACACCGGGGAAATTCCCCTACTCTTTTTGCTAAGTGCCATGGGATCTTCAACATCCACCTGAACTGCCACAAATCCAGGCATATGGGACCTCGGTTTAATGACTCATCTGAAAGACGGCACCTCAGAAGTGCAGCACCCTCTCATGCTGCACTACAGTGTCAGTACTGGGACATTAACCCAAGTGCCAGATGTGGGAACTGAAACCACAGCCCTCTGATCTCCTGGCCTCAGAGAATAATAAAAGGAGCGTTCCTTTTAATATGATGCAGATCAGGTCCTCATCAATATTTTCTGCTGTTTTTATTTATCAGTTGTTTATATATCACTTCTGTTGTGAGCAAAATTAACAATTATGTAGCAGGCAGTATTTCCTGACCTCACAGAACAATATTTGTTCAAAAACAGCTGGAAATAGTGATGAAAACCTGGTCCAAGCCATGCTGAAAGGAGTGCTCCTTTAATTTTTTCAGACATGAGAAAAAATACTAAAGCAGACACAAATTGTGAAAAGAAGGGTATCATACAGGTCAGGAGGTAACTAGTTGCTGGCAATATAAAATAGCATAAAAAAGTATAGGTCAAAATTTTCACCACACTTTTGCACTGCTGCTTTAATTTATAACATACGAAATGCAACTGTCTTGTGTTCAGAAAATTCCCAAGTGCTGACACAGTGAAATGGGAGAATTACACCACATGCAAAGACCTCCAGAATGTTTTACGCAGTCACTCATGCATGTAGTGGGCACACAGAGTCCCCAGAATGTTTCTGCATCCCCAAAATGCAACTGTCTTGTGTCCAGAAAATTCCCAAGTGCTAACGAAGTGAACTGGGAGCGTTACACCACATGCAAAGTCCCCCAGAATTTTTAGCACAGTCACTCATGAGTGCAGTGGTCACAAAGAGTCCCCATAAATTTTCTGTATCCCCAAAATGCAACTCTCTTGTGCCCAGAAAATTAACATACTGTGATGATGATGTCATGAT
The DNA here is from genome assembly GCA_016271365.2 of Neoceratodus forsteri. Classification (NCBI taxonomy): domain Eukaryota; kingdom Metazoa; phylum Chordata; order Ceratodontiformes; family Ceratodontidae; genus Neoceratodus; species Neoceratodus forsteri. The sequence continues at coordinate 874,231,979 of CM057458.1, read as the reverse complement.
GCACAGTGTCTTGCCAAACCATGTGAAGGAAAGATAACATGACATAAATCCATTCAGTGTTCCGTCAGAAATGATGACTGTGAGAGAACGGTTGCGGGTCCAAAGTGTGCTGCGATTCATGCGAAAGTGATGCCATTACCTCAACTGGACGGAAGGGTGCCCTTTGTGTGTACACTAATAGTAGCCTTGGTGAGTTGAGATATACACACATATATATATATATATAATGGTAGCACGGTAGTGCTACCATAGTTAGAGTTGAGGAGCCATTTACATGTTAAACCTAAAATTTTGCACCCTAATAACTTTGCAACCATTGAGTGGATTTGCCTGAAATTTGGAATACACGATCAAGAACCATACATCCTGGGAACTGCCAACTTTTGTACTGTTCGGATATACGGCCGCTGAGTTATTAAGTGTGATCTGCACACATGTTTACGCTTTTTTTGAATTCTTTGCTCCTCACTACAGGTCGAACGGTTTGCGTGACCGATCCAAAATCTTCAAGGAATGTGCGGCCAGGGTCCCTGAAGTACCTTTTGAAGATTTCATGAAAAAATATTAAATGGTTCAAATGTTATTCAAAAAACAATTTCCCATTATAAGTCAATGGAAAAAGTTAACAAAAAGTTCGACAGTGTCGCAAATGCGGTTTTTACTTTCTCAAATGGCCCTTTTACTGTCGCAAATCCGCCATTTTGTTTTCAGTTGGTCATCAGAAAAATGCTTGGCATTTAAATTTGGGACCCTCTAGCAACTTAATTCTTTTTATATTCACCTAGTCAGACCCTGAGGATGCTAGGCATGTCTTTATTTTGGGGTAAAACACCCCAGAAATATGATTTTCAGATTTCTGGAAAAAATACTTTCACAAAGTACTTTTGCATTTGCGACACTGTCGCATGAATTTGCGACAGCTTTCGCAAAGTTCGACAGTACTTTTCCAGGCTGTGGGAAAATTACAGCAATTTTTTGCCACCCTGCTGCAAAAGAACGGTTTGGTCTTTTGGGCTGAAATTTGGAGAGAATGCAGCTAGCATCTCACAGATGTGCCTTTCAGTATTTCAGTGAAAAAATATTACAGGGCGGCAACGTTACAGCACTCCAAAATTAACGCTTTTTCCCATAGGATAACATAACGGTGTCCGTCACATTACGGGAATCCTTTGCCACCCTGCTGCAAAATAATGGTTTGGTCTTTTGGGCTGAAATTTGGAGGGATGAAAGCCAACATCCCACAGATGTGCCTTTTAGTGGTTTGGTGAAAACATATTACAAGGAGCCAACGTTATGGCACTCCGAACTTCTCTTTTTTTCCCATAGGATAACATTACGGCATTTGCCGCTGCTGGGGCCATATCTAGGCGGTCTGAGGATACAAACTTTTAGTCAAAATACTTAGCCCCAATGGGGCCTAAGCAAAAAAACTAGCCAGGAAAGTCATATATCATATGACTTAAAAAATGTTTTTCTACATCGTACGGTTCCTGAGATATAAGCAATAAAGTATTCCAACTCCTCATTTTCTGCTCCGAGACCCATTATTATGCATACATTCTTTGTACTCACTGTCTTTCTCTATGCAGTGTTTGGGGAAAACCAGCCTGTGCACTTACATTACTGTTACCCTTACTGCATCTGCTTGCAGTTCCGTACCCGTTTCACTTGCTGTTCCCGTCTACAGCACCATGTGAGTTACCCTTTGCATTTCATTTCCGCTTGTGTTTGCATTATTTTAACCATTTGTGTCTACAGTACTGTTTATCTTTGTGTTTTGCTTTGTGTCATCATGAGCATTACCATTTGCATTTTCGGGCACCATGTTACTATGTGACAAGACATCACATGGCGGGAGTGCAGGGCCCCCACCACCACATTACATTCACTATTTCTTGTTATCATTCTCAAAAAGAAGGGAAATTAGAGGCAAAAAAATCCCTTCAATGCATTAGTTAGGGTTGTTCCACAGTGAAAAAGTGAGAAATTGATTGTTTAGGGTTGAAAAGCCCCGTTGGACCCGCACCCACACCCCAACCGGCATTGGGGTGCGCATTGGGTTGTCGGTCCTAACTCTCCTCCATTCTCCTGTAGCTCTGGTTCTTCACACATCTGATGGGGTGAGAGTTAGGGCCAGCAACCCCAATGCGCACTTGATGCCAGCTAGTGTGGGTGGGGTTCCAAGGGGGCTTTCAACCCTACACTAAATTTCCTCGCTTTTGTTGCTGTGGAACAACCCAACTAATGCATTAAATAGAAACATAGAATTTGACGGCAGATAAGGACCACTTGGCCCACCCAGTCTGCCCATTTCCCTACCTAATGGATAAGCTGCAGATCCTAGTTAACCAGCAGCATACTTCTTTCTACCTCCACCCACTAGAATTGCCTTATGGCTGTCCCATGCATGCTTGACTTCAATCATTGTTTTTGACTCTATAACCTCCTCTGGAAGGCCATTCCATGCATCCACAACCCTCTCTGTGAAAAAATACTTCCTTAAATTACCTCTGAGCTGCCCCTCCTCTATCTTCAAATAGTGCCCCTTTGTTCTTGCACATCTCTTTTTTCGAAAGATGCTACCTTCTTGGACTTTATTGATTCCCGTGAAGTACTTGAACATTTCTATCATGTCCCCCCTCTCCCTTCTTTCCTCGAGGCTATACATATTAAGCTCCTTTAGTCTCTTTTCATATGCCTTCCAGTGGAGACCCTGCACCATTTTAGTTGCCCTCCTTTGGATAGCTTCCATCTTGTCTATGCCCTTGCAGAGATTGGGTCTCCAGAACTGCAAACAGTACTCCAGATGGGGTCTCACTAGCTGTCTGTACAGAGGGATAACAACTTACTGTTTTCTACTGGTGATGCCTCTCCCTATGCATCCCAGTTTCCCCCCAGCCCTCCTTACTGCCCTCTCACATTGCTTGCCCACCTTTAAGTCATCTGATATGACTACCCGAGGTCCCTTCCATTTTTGTTGTTGTTAGTATCTCACCCCCATTGTGTACTCTTCCCGGGTTTTTGTTTCCCAGGTGCATTACCTTGCACTTCTTAGCACTAAATCTAAGCTGCCATACATTTGACCATTCCTCTAACCTTTCCAAGTCCCTTCTCATCCTTTCCACCCCACCTTGTGCATCAACTCTGTTGCAGATCTTTGTGTCATCTGCAAAGAGACATACTTTTCCTTCCAGTCCCTCTGCAATGTCGCTTACAAAGACATTGAAGAGGACCAGTCCTAATACTGAACCCTGCGGCACCCCACTAGTAGACATCCCACTTCAGAGTGGACTCCATTTACTATTAACCTCTGTGTCCTATTCTCCAGCCAATTCTTTACCCAGGCTATTATCTTGGGACCCACTCCCAGGCTGGCTAACTTGTATATTAATCTTTTGTGTGGGACTGAGTCACATGCCTTGCTAAAGTCTTGGTAGGCCATGTCCACAGCCCCTCCCTGATCTACTACTTTGGTCACCCAGTCAAAGAACTCTATTAGATTCATCTGGCATGACCTTCCTGCTGTGAATCCACACTGCCTTGGGTCCTGTGCCCCTCTGGCCTCTAGGTACTCAACAATTCTTTCCTTCAGAAGTGATTCCATCATTTTCCCTATCACTGAGGTTAAACTAACTGGTCCATAGTTTCCCGCTTCTGCCCTGCTCCCACTTTTGTGAAGGGGAATCACATCAGCCCTCCTCCAGTCCTCAGGTACCACCCCATCCTCCCATGATTTGTTAAAGAGGGTAGTCAGTGGTGTCACTAGTTCTACCCTTAGTTCTTTTAGAATTCTGGGATGAATCCCATAAGGCCCCATTGCTTTGTCCACCTTCAGTTTTAAGAGTTCTTTCAGAACCATTTCTTCTGTAAATGGGCTGGTATCAACTTCTGCATCCAGAGTGTTTCTATTGTTTGTTTTAGGTACCCCCTTCATTTGTAAATACTGAGCAAAAATATTTGTTTAGTACCTCTGCCTTTTCACAGTCACCTCTGCCCCCCTTTATTAAGCCTCACTATCCTCCCTTAGTCTTCCTTCACTCCCTGATGTACCTAAAAAAGGTTTTATCCCCCCTTCTTAACTGAGTTGGCTATCTTTTCCTCAGTTCAGGCCTTTGCTGTTCTGACTGCCTTCCCAGCTTCCTTTTGCTCTAACTGATACAATTCTCTGTCCTGCTCCTTCTGTGATTCCTTGTACTTTCTGAATGCTTTCTTTTTCTCTTGAACCTTCACTGCCACCTCCTTTGAGAACCATAGTGGTTTCTTACATCGTTTTGTTTTGTTTATTTGCTTCTCACAAAGGCTTGTTACCGCTGTGATGGCAGTTTTTATTATTCCCCATTGTTCTTCCACCCCTCCTTCCTGCCCATTTGCTAGTGCATTCCTTAGGCACTCACCCATTTTGGCAAAGTCAGCCCTCCTGAAGTCCAGTACTTTTACCTTTGTATGGCTTGACTCTATTGCTGTGTTTATTGTGAACCATACTGTTCGACGGTCGCTAGTTCCCAGATGGCTACCCACTTCTACATCTGTGATCCTTTCTACATCTCCATTGTAGAGAAAATCACAGATGTAGAAATGGAGTTTTTTGCCTCATATATATTCTAGTTTGGGGTTAACATATATATATATATATATATATATATATATATATATATATATTACACATGTGTACTCATTGTATTGTTTTGTATCACAGGTCACATACTGTTGGTATGCACATTGCAGTGCTTGATGAGAAATGTTGGTGTTGAAATTAGAAATGGAATGCTCTCAAGCCAATGAAGGTAAGTATTTTTTTGGGGGGAGCATATTTGCAAGTAGGTCTCATTAATAGTTTATTATTTGGTTACTTCTTCACAGATTATATTTGTATCCTTCCCCAGTCCAGTAGTAATGGTCATGGGTCATCGACTGAAATTACTTCTGCTTGTTGCATGTCTACCCCAGCTGGGGGCATGATGTTGGAGAAGTTCTTTGGATAAGGCAACTATGACACAACAAAGCATCTGGAAGTTTCCTAAAAAAAGAAATGAATGACTTATTACAACTCGATTGCAGCAGTAAGACATTATGTTTAAGCCGTAGCTGTTCCACCACATGTATCTAGATTAACATAGATAGCAAGCTGTCCCACTGCAATCATCAGATCACAAATAAATTTAGTACCAGGCTATGTAACAAATACACTTTCATTTCATTTTTCTTTTATTCTCTGGCAACCGGTTAAAGGCACTGGACCAAACGTCCTTTTTCAGGTCCGACCCGGAAAAAAAAACATACAAAAATACATAAATACAATCAACAGCAATACAAACACTGTGTCAGTGTCCCTGCATCTCACCTCAAGTTACATTTTAAAATCACATCTTGTCAAGTAACATGACCTAGGTCCAGCTTTTTCAACACTGTCATGGCTGCACAACTGCAAATTTGGAATACGGTGCATGATATGTTGCAGAAATATTTTTTGTGATGTACATGTCACCTAGTTTATGAATCATCAGTCAGATTTGTTGCACTGTCATGAAAAAAGGAACAGATGAAACAAAATTGATATACTTACCAATACAGATTGGAAATGGATATCCCTTAGGTTCCAGTAGACAGTACTGCTGCTGTACCATTGATATAGACCCTCAGCGAAGGAGAGTCATTTGTTGCTAACCTGTAGAAAAACAAAATAAGTTGACCATATGTGTCTGACCATTGCAGCTCAGAAAAGTAACGGAAAACATAACTCACAGCTAAAGGAAGTTGAACAGCACTAAAAACATTAGTACACATACTCACTTTATAGTTTTAATAATAAGAAGCCTTGTGCCTGTGGCTGATTGATGTGGTCTCCAGTTTGACTCCCTCTGCCTTGGTATGGTCAAGACATGTAATGGAAAACATTTTCACAATGGTGGTGGTGGGTGGTGGTGGACTGGTTGTCATAGCTGAGGCACACAATGACATTCCCTCTCACGTCTTCCTGCATCTGGTGGTGGCGGTGGCACTTGAAAACAGTGGTCTTATCTCTTATGGTTTTGGATGGGTGGTAGTCCAAGGGGACATATGGTGACATTTCCTATGCTGGCAGTTGTGAACAGGTAACAGTGGTGTTATGGCAGTGGTAGTCCAGGGGCCAGGACATACTGTGCTCTGTGTTGTAAATGTGACGTGACATATGGAACTTGAGTCACTATGATTTAACTTTATGAAAAAGAAAACATGTATCATTCACGAAATGTGACAGCCTTTTAACCACTTAAGTTAAAACCTGCCAACATTAACCTCATCATCATTCATCATCATCCTCATAAAGAAAGTTGCCCTCACAGTCTTCTATGTCTGAATTCTGACCACTGGGATATTCTTTCTTCATTGTGTTATCATCTGCATCAGTGGTAGGCTAGTTCATGCTGTCACTGCCACCTGGATGGTCCTTTTCTATAGCATCAGCTAAACCATGACTATACCAGGGTATGAATACTGAGGTTGTAGTCTGAGCTGGTATGTGCCTCTCATTCATTTTTATGAAAGTCAGCAAACTGAAATTTGCAGGAGAGAGGTTTGTATGACAATCCTGTGCTATAGCATCTGCTGAGCTGAATACCCTCTTGACACTCAAACTGGAGGGTGGGCATGCCAGGTACTTCAGTGCCACAGCAGTCAGCTCTGGCCATTCACTGACCTTTCCACTACAGTATAAAAGAGGATCATCAGTGATTGACAGATGTCTGTTTTCAGACACATATGACTCAATCATTCACTATGCTGCTCTAAGTCTAGTGTTTGATGCATCATCCGCTTCTCCAGAATCATTTATGTATCAAATCCCAACTTGGGACAAAGCCTCCCAAAGAGGGTTAACGCCAACTGCTGTTGATGACGGACCACCTGGAACTGCAGTCCCCTTCCCCTTACAGGATATGCTTGATACTACTCCTCCAGGTTCGCCTTCAGCCTAATTATGCTGCTGAGGTTTGCTGACCTTGGCAAGTGACTTCTGTGCTCCGTGAACCAAGCACACCGGTTGGCCACTGACAGTTTTTACCTGTTCAGGCCTGCCCTCCAGTACTGAGGCAATTCCATGTTTGTATCATGGGTCCAGCATTGTTACTATTGCAAAGTTGTCTCTACACTGAATGCTCAAGATGTGACAATTCTGGTCAAATACTGTCAACATGTGTTTCAGCAACACACTGCTAGCACCATCTCCAGCAACATCAAAGCTATGCTGTACATTCACCAATGTATGCCTCAGTACCCATAGCAATGGAATTGATTTGATAATGGAGGCAGACTTACCACTCACTGCCTGTGTGGCATGTTCAAAAGGCATCAAGATTGTTATTACAGAGTCCATGAGGTGCCACTGTTGAGTCATCATAGATATGGAGGCCCCGGAACTGTCATGGCTAGTGTGCATGATAAGATATTCTGAGATGGCTTAGTACTGTTCATACAATCTCTCTGCCATGTATAAAGTGGAGTTCCACTGGGTGACAACTTCCAGCTTCAAGTGGTACTGCGGGAGGCTGTTTCAGATCTGCAACTGATGAAGCTGGTCACTGGCCTATGCAGAGCATGAAAAGTGAGAACAGACATGGCGTGCAAATGTCAGCATTTCCTTTATATCAGGGTGCTGAAGAAACTTATGCACCACAAGATTTAAACAGTGGGCCATGCATGGAACCCAAAAAAAACCCACCATTCGTGATGCATTTCACCATATTTGACCCATTGTCACTTGCTATGAACCCAGCTCTCAGGGACAGGGGGTTGAGAAACTTGTCAGTTTCAGTCAGTACCACATCCAACATGTTTCACCAGTGTGTGAACAGGTCACATTGTGCACAGCAATCACTGCATGCTGTCAAATTCCTGGAAGATTGCTGCCATGACACTCCACCTTACTACACTGATTATTCACACTACCAACAGCACAAACAACCCCTGGAACCTGTGCCCAGTGTGCAGATATATACAAATATGAACTCCCCACTGTTCTGCCACTTGTCCACATATCCATACTTAAATGGATGAATGGAGAGGAGGAATGTTGAAGGGCATGTCTTACTGAGTCGGACACAGTACTGTACAACTTGGGAACAGCATGGGTCAAAAAGTATGTCCTGGATGGGACTTTCCATTTTGGACAGACACATGCAGAAAACTACCGGAGCCCAGAATTCTCCACAAAGGAGAAGGGCAAAAGATCAATTGCCAGCATTTCAGCTACAGCAGCATTAAGTTCATGTGACACTGTATGATTGGGTGGGTACTTCCGGTTATGTGCAAAAACACTCTGTAATGTGTGCTGACTTAAACATTTTCCACAGGGTTTGATGACAAATTGTTCTGCTCTGCGAATCACAGGGGATGGAGTGTGAATGTGTGATGAAGATGGTTGCACAAGTGATGACAAACCCAGATACAGTTATTTGCCCATATTTACCAACAGAGGTTGATGTACCACTTGCACTAGACATACTGCATTGACAACCACCACCACCAAAATTGCTACTCTCACCACCACTGGACAAGATTTCAAAATCATTCTGGTCCTCCACCTCATCATGTCTGTAGTAATCCTCTGCTGTTATTTCATCACTACTGCACACATTTAATTTTCTACTTGATGTTACAGTCATGGAAGGGGATAACATGCTTGTTATGGTTGATGATAAGGGTGACTGCCCACTGTGGTACAGGTATTAGCTGCCATCTTGTGCTGGGTCCACAGTGCCATGGGCATGTTTTTAAGATGTGTATGCTGTCCCCCTGTGCCCAGATGGCTCCCCTTTTTACCCTAACACACACCTGGCAAAGCTGGAAAATTGCAACAGACTCATAATTTGCATTTTGCACAAAAAAATCCCAAACAAGGGATTGTGATGCTTTAGTTTTAACATGTCCCCCCTGATGCTGCTTATTGGACTCTGTTTTTTTAAGCCATGAAGCAGGGGTGTGCTACATGATTTTTCAGGCAGGACACACTTGGACTGCAAATGACCACCACAACTACCTATCATTATTACTGGGTCATCATCATCAACTGAAACTGTTAAATCACAACTTTTTACAGGGGGGAAATGCAAACAGACCCAGACACAGCCACCTTGAATTTCTTTTTCTCCAGTTCCCAACAGGCGTCACTGACATCATCATCATATTCATCAATATCATCCACATCTTCTGCTTGGATGTTGGCATGTGAGACTACATGTTGCAACCACAGCAACATCATCATCATCAGCACCATCATCACCCACATTTTTTCACCACACCATAAATTACTGCTTGGCAAATGCATGACCTGGACTGCGGTGGAAGAAATGTGACATTGTGTGCTATCATTGACATGATGATCAGAATCCTCATGTTCAGTTACTGGGATGTTACTGGGGAGTATGACATTGTCTACACTGTCACTCACTGGCACTGCTTCACACTCCACTATATATTTGGACATGGTAAACTGGTCCGAAGTGGAACTTGAGGCAGCAATATTCATACCACCACCATCAACTGCACTAACACCATCAGCTGGGACAACATCATCTCTTTCTGCTATGAGTGAAGCTACTGATTGTGCTGTAAAAAACATTGAAGGAGAAATACCTTTCCTCACATTGGCAATGCACTTCTGTGACTGCGTACTACCACACTCACAGACAATCTTACCACTGCCAGCAGTGCCATGGTGAGAAACAGCTTTGCTTGCATGTCTCTTTGTGGGCATTTTTGGGGCTCAACAACAATATTCTAATTAAATTTAACTTTCGGAATGTTCACGCTGATTGGGGGCTGGGGGGGAATGCTGAATGTGAAGCAAAAAAAAGAAGTCTGGCTTCAACAAGAGATACAGACGCAAAGTCACAATGTGTTCAAGAACACCTTAACTAACCTGTGGTGCTCTCAAGTCACAAACAATCCATTCTGGAAAATAATATCTTTTGTGGGGGGGCGGGGGCACTGACTGCAGATTACAGCAGTACAAAACTAAGAAAAGATACCACAATGACAGTACAAAATCACGCAGGTGCAGTGGATAGCAGGTTCACACTGCTGTACCTGCAATCACACTGTGGCACAATACAAGGTGTATTATTTGATGTCACGCACCACACTCACACTCACACAATTTGTCTACAAGTAATGTGTAGAAAATTGAAAACTTCAGTAATATACAATGTATTTTAAGCAACCTGAAATTATGCACTGCTGCACCAGGTACTCCTGATCACAACACACACAATCAGCAAAAAAATGTCAACAATTACTGAAAATATTACTGTGTGTACATTAGCACAGTTATACAAGAAAAATATAACCAAAAAACAAAGAACTCACTAGTTATTCCACTTAAGTCTACATGCACCACAGATACGCCCATCCCGCAAAGCACACTTCCACTGTCTTTCAGTACACAGACTGAATGTTGTACATTAACATTCAAAATAAGTGTCATTAGTGGGGTCCCTCAGGGATCCATCCTTGGGCCCCTCCTGTTCAACACCTATGTCTCTTGACATAAGGAAGGGTATCAGGAGTGAGATGAGTCTCTTTGTGGATGACTCAAAATGGAGGGCGGTGGTGGATAGGGGGGAGGAGGAGAGGGTGGCCCTACAGGGGGTCCCGGAGGCTTTGGAAAGGTGGTCTAGAAAGTGGAAGCTGAGGTTCAATGCAGGGAAATGCAAGGTACTACACCTGAGAGCCAGAAACCCAGGCCAAGTGTGCACCCTAGGGGTGGGGGGATGCTACAAGTCTCAATGGCTGAAAGGGACCTGTGGGTGGTGGTGGAAGTCAAGATGAATAACTCTTAGACTTGTAGAAGAGCAGTGGCCAAGGCCAACAGGATGCTGGGATGCATCGCTAGGGGAATCACCTGCAGAAGGAGGGAAGTGATACTTCCTCTGTATAACTGCTTAGTGAGGCTACACCTTGAGTACTGCGTGCAGTTTTGGAAGCCACACTTAAAGAGGGACATCAAACTCCTGGAGAGGGTCCAGAGGAGGGCAACCAAAATGATCTGGGGCTTGGGGGACAGGACCTATGTGCAGAGGCTCGAAGAACTAAATATGTACACATTGGAAGAGAGAAGGGACTGGGGGAGGCATAATAGAGGTCTTCAGGTACATGAAGGGGGTAAATAGGGGAGGATCAGTCAGGGTGCTCCGAAGGAAGGAGGGGGGCAACTAGACGGCATGGGTGGAAGTTGGAAGGTGGGAGATTCAGGGGAGAAAGGAGAAGGTGCTACTTCACTGAGAGGGTGGTGGAGCCATGAAATGCGCTGCCCAGGAGGCAGATGGATGCAGAGATGGTGGAGGGGTTCAAGAGGGGGTGAGACAGGTAGAGGGGAAGGATTCTGGAAGCAAAGTCCTGCGCAGCAAGAATCTCTGGGACTGGGAAGGGAGAAACCAGACAGGGTGAAGGGGGCAGCAAGGTAAGCTCCCAGGGTGGGGGCTGACCAAACCAGCAGACATGAAAGACCATTAGGCCTATTCTGCTGGCATTCTAGTATGTCAGTATGTTAGTTAAATCCACACACAATCAATATACGCTCAATGGTATGAGCACAGGAGGGTTTCTTACAATTGATGAACTAAAGTTTCACAACAATAATGACTCAAAAATACTTTTTTAACAGCTTTTAGAAGGTTTGAATCACAGAGAGCTCTCAGATCAGACTGTCTCCAACAGTTTCCTACACATACTGCCCTGAAATAAGGCTGTGAAGAACAATCTAGAGCCCATATGACCTGAAATTCCATGAATCACTGCAAAATCCATCTTTGGAGCTTAAAACAAGGTGAAGTACATTGTTTTCAATGTACTTTGCCTTAATTTTTGTGGAGTAGTGGTTTTGGGAAGGTGGAATAATGCGAAGTCTTTATTTTCAATGGACTTTGCGTTACCCATTTTGACATGAAGTACTCCGCTTTGCACTGCAGAGCACTCCGCGAATCCACCTTCACTCTGCAAATCACTCCACGGAACAAATTGAGGCCACTTCGACCATCTCTACTTGTGGACATGTGGAGATAGGCAGTCTTTTTAATGATAGAGAGCACCAAGCTTGAGACAGAGCTTGGTATGGATTTCATCAATGTGGGCTGAAAGTCAAGTTTACTATCAAGCCATACCTCCAGGTACTGTACTTAAAGGACTACACCATTTCAAGTCGGGTGGCATCCAGAGTGGAGATGATGGGGGGGCAGTGAGTCTGGTTTGTTTCTGACTGGTAACAACAGTCATGGAGACTGTCTGTTTAGTGTTAACTCTAATTTGGCTAGAATGGGACCAGTGGAGGACATTGTTGATGTCCCATTGGTGCAGGTCTTCCACAGCTGCAGAGGATGGACCAGAGATGAAGTTAGCTGTGTCATCTGCATACATGTGTATATGTGAGTTGACACAGGTGAAGGGGAAATCACTAAGGAAGAATAGAAAGGGCAAGAGAGCAAAGTATAGATACTGAGGGGGAAAAAGAGAGAGAGAGAGAGCTCAGTGGAAGGAGTAAAGGGAGGGAAAGGGACAAGGTTGGGGCAAGGAGGGAACTGAACAAGAGGGTATGCATGGGAAAGCACAAGCAATGGGGGGGTATGGTTAACTGTCCCACCTTCAACAGTAGGTTGGTTGGGGAGGGAGATAGACCAGTGCCACATTCTGTATTAAGGAATTATAGTCATAGATTTACTACCTTGCAGCTACAAACTAAGTATAGTAACATGACATGGACAATAACACAGCACCGGTATACTGCATATTTTCACTTTGTAAAAGAAGTAATATATCTAGTGGTTATGTATGAATATATATTTATTTATTTGTATTTATTTATTTAAAAGTTTCACCAGGAAAAGCACACTGAGCAATATTGCTCATTTCCAGTTGTGTCCTGGGGGAGAGTGAATGAAATGACATCAATTACAGCATTAATACAACACACAAATCAAATGGAATTAGGGAATAACACAGAGAATTAAAAGTATAGGAAAGCATAGAACACCATAGAGGAATCAGTTTAGCTTAAAGTAGAATGAGGTAGTAAGCAACTAAAACAGAGCAACCACCGATTGAAACAAGCATTTGTCCATGCCGAATGTTTGCTTGCTGGTATTAGCACTGAAATGCAGGAGTTAGGCAGATGCAGAATAAGAATGGCAGTGAAGTATTGAACTTCACGCCAACCCTACCTCCATCCTGTACAGATGGACAGGCATTGTGATAAGTGTTTGGGTATTCACCCATGATGTTCATGCTATGTCACCTCACCCTATTCTGCAGACACTGACACATGTGAGGTGTGCCTTGGGGTGTTTGGCTTTACAGTCACCACATTCCATAAGGACATACACTAAAATGGGTGCAGCGTAGGAGAATGGGGTGAACTCTGGGGCTGAAGAGTCCAAGGTACACCTCAATGCCTGTCACTGGATAGGGGGTGGGTGTGGGATGGCATAAGCAGTACAGTCAGCAATCCAAAGGCACACCCTGATGCCTGTCAGTCTGTGCAGGGTGGGACATCATGATTAGAAACCCTAATGCCCCAGGCGTTTGTTGGTATTTGCACTGCAGATTTTCAAAATGGCTTTTTGTGACCCCACCTCATGACAGCATTTGGGACCTCTTCTCATGAAGAGTGGAAGTGTGATTTTGTCAATGTGTCCCAAACTTTGAGTTGCAACAGTGACCGTGCCATTCTGCGCCACATGTACAAAAACACAGATCGGTCAGGATGTGAAGAATGACAGCTGTACCATCCATAGGGAGGTGTGAAGAGATGGCAATGTTGAAAATCTGTAGTGGGAATATTAAAACTGCTCGCACTTCTGAGCATATGTGGAAGCTGCACAACGCATGCACATAACACAGTCATTTTATGGAATTTTGTCATGATATTTTCAACATAGGCATTTTAGGACCTCTGCTCATGAACAGTGTCACTGTGATTTCCTTAATGGGTCCTGAACACTGATTTCCCACAGTGACCACGCTATTCAGTGCCGGAAGAACAAAAACACATTTCAGACAGGATAGAAATATGACAGCTGTACTGTTCATAAGGAGGTGTGGAAAAAAGCCAATGCTGAAAATCTGGAGTGAAAATATTACAAATTTGCAAAGTTACGAGCATTCGTAGAAATGGCACAATGCACACTCGTAACACACTCATTTTATGGACTTTCATCACAAAATTTTCAACATATACATTTTAGGACCTCTGCTCATGAACAGTGTCACTGTGATTTTCTTCATGTGTCCTCAGCATTGATTTCCCACAGCGATTGAGCTATTCTGAGCCAGAAGTGCGAAAATATATTTTGGCCAGGATGTGAAAAATGATAGCTACACTGTTCATAAGGAGGTGTGGAAAAATGACAATGTTGAAAATCTAGAGTGAAAATACTGGAAATTCACAAAGTTATGAGCGTGCATAGCAACTGCGCAACGCATGCCCATAAAACAGTCATTTTGGGGATTTTTTCCACCAAATTTACAACATAAACTTTTTGAGAGCCCACCTCATGAACACTGGTACTGTCATTTCATTAATCCGTTCCAAAAGGTGATTCCACACAGTGACCGCAAAATCACATTTCAGGACTGAATAACACCATGACAGTGGCTGAATTCATGAGGAGGGGTCCCTATAACCCCATGTTGAAAATTTGGTGCCAAAATTACCCAAAAGACCTGAGATATGCACCAACGTTGAAAAACCTTATTTATGCCATTATACAGCTTACCGGCATTTCTTCACTTCACGGTCGGCTTTGAAGAGTGTAGACATGTTCCCAGTCCACCGAAGATTGTTGTGCTTGGCTCCGGAGGTAAGTGTGGGGTGAGGATGGTGTGGGGAGGCAGGGTGCACAGAGAGTGAGTGTGGGTTGGGAGCGGGGCCACCGGACTCAATGGGGGACCATTTTCTGTTTTACAGGTTAAATAAAAACAAACATTGCATGACATTTTATTCTTTTAACAGGGACATTTGGCACGCTGGGGTGGGCTCCCAGCATGCCACCCTTGTGTGTTTTTTGTGGGGGCTGAAGCTGACAGGAAATTGGGCACCCCTGTTGGCACATACCGGGGGGGCAAGAGCCGAGAGGGATTGGGCACCACCCTAGGCAGAAAACAAATTTTTTCAAGGGGGGACATTATGACAATGGGGAGTGGGCTCCCCGTCAGCAAATTAAACTGGGAAGGGGGGACTGAAGCTGATGGGGATTAGGACCCTCGCTGGCAAACAAAGACTGTTTTTGGGGAGGCACATAATGCCAAAGGGGATTGGGCACCCCCTCGGCACTGGGGGATGTGTAATATTGTTTGTAAACATGGCGGTGGCTTGCTGATGCAGTCACAAACAATATTACACTTGGCAAGGTACCACCCTGCAATGATGGGTTGCTCTCTCATTTCAGCGGAATGCCTGACACTGCATTGACTAGGTGGCCCCTGATTGCTGCGGTGAAAATGTTACAACTTGGTGGCACTTTTGGAAGCCAATGTCATCAGCACACTGTGCCTCCATTGGTCCACCATTGCCAAGCCCCCAAATGCAATGCCTCCGTTAGCTGCCTCAGTGCTGTGCCTCCACAACCCACTTCTCTCCTAACCTGCCACATAATGTTTCTTGTGCATGCAAGCAAGCAAACATGAAGAAGGGGAAAAAAAGAAAAGGAAAAAGAAAAATAATATCAATGGTTATAATAGTAATTGTGATAAGTATTCATCTAGACAGAGTGGGGGTTACAGTGTCACAGTAGCAGGCATCCATACAGATTCCAGTGTCATGCTAACAGGTGTTCACACAGTACTCAGTTCACTTGTACAGATATTGTGATCAGTAGCATAAGAAGAGAAGGCTATCTTGCTCAAGTGACACTTTTTTTTGGAGTTAGTGCTGTTTCTCTACTGGCTTCATGCAGCCCTCCAGACACTAGACACCCCAGCCCAGTCTCCCTGATTTTCTGCCAATACTTACCATCAAGCAAAGGTTGAATGGACTGGGTATTCATCAGGTTCAAGGCTTGTAGGTGGTTGGAAGTCGCTGGCTGCCCAGATATCCTTTTTTCCCCAATTGTCTCCCTTGTTCCAAGGAGGAGTGGGCATGCAATGCCACCAAGACATCTCCACACATGCTACCATATGTAGGACATCAGCAAACATCACCCCACCCTCTTCCCTATCCTTCTAAACCTTGTTAGTAGATGCTAGGGGCCAGCCTAATGCTCAATGCTATAACCCCCCCTCTCTAGAAGAGGAGAGCAGTCCTCCAGATGGCCTATTTTCCCCCAACCCATCTGACCCCCAGTGTCCCAGGTCCATTCTCAGACCTAGGTCACTGGTGTGCTGGCAGGTGAGGCACTAGGACCTCAACTCTCCATGACAATGGGCTGGCTACAGTCAAGTGCCATGTGAAGGGGCAATATAGCAACTGTTACCCATTGGGTATAAAACTTCTGTGTGAAGCCTTTAGCAGGTTATAACACATTGGGGACCTTGTGTCTTCTGGCTGGTTTCGCTTTATAATCTCTCAATGTATGGCAGCCATCTAAAGTTGTAGAGGTGGATGTAGTTCACTGCAACCTGGGCCAGCTTTTCATATCTGCTATAGCTGTACACTCCAACAGTGCCCACCATGCCTGAGGGTTTGGGCATTGGCACTCTCTCCAATGTTGTAACATGACACATTTCTCAGCAAGAAAATCTCCCACTAGCAAATGTTTCACAGCTGTTTTCCAAAGGACCATGGCTTGGTACATCCCAAGATAAAACTAGGTATGGGTTGCAGGGAACAGCATGGTTCATAGCCAGTTCACATTCTCAGATAGCTGATACCAGTGCAGCCATAGGAAAGAGCATTGCCAGAGGATGCAGTATGCATAAGGTGTGCCCCCTCTGTCTGGCACCACCACCTGCAGCAGCTATGGGGAGGATATCCCAGTCATGTAGGACAGCAGATGTGTGATAAATGAAGTAGAGGGTTTTAAATTGAGTCAGTTTACCTTGGATTTGCCAAGATGACCAATAGGCCATATGCCATACCCCCTCCCAGTCGGCTTCCAGAATGAGGGCTCCTAGTTCAATTTCCTAAGCCAGATGAAGATGACCACGAGATGCTGGAGAGTCAATGTACAGCCAGTGGTACAAGTGACAATCAAGTCCATTCTGTGAGATGAGGGCACAGAGTAGATATTATAGGGTGTCAGCATGACATGTTCTAGCCCATCCCATATTCCAATGTCAGAGTGCACTGCAATGTTGCATGTAATGCCACCTCATGATTTTGGGTAGGTCATATTGGTGATAGAGCTCATCAAAGGTGAGCATGATGGCATGGTGAGGTCAGTGAGATCCCTCAGAGCAGTATGTTGGCATCTCACCAGGCATGGAATGCAACTGGCATTCCACCAATTTTAAGTCTAGATTTGATCCACATTGATCTAGACAGGAACAGAGTTACACTCCATTCCAGCTTAGTGGTTGTGTGTATCCATGTACTACATGTCACACATACCATGAGATGGCTTTCAGCTGGTAGTGGAATGTCTAGGAAAGGGGTCCCTCAGATTGCAATATTCCCATACAGGAGATTTCCAAGGTAACCCCAGGGCTCTGGGGGAGCGTGCAGAGGCTGTTGCAATCATTAGTAGGAGGAATGGTGAATGGAGTAGGAAAGCAATGTTATACTTTTTCAAGACTTGGAGCCCCAGGAATCCCTCTTGCCAAGAGTTTGATAATGTGGGAATGTTTAAGCAGGCCTTCTTACCCTCCCACAGGAAAAGACAAAACATCTGGTTAAGGGTTTTAAAGTAGTATTGGGGAATGGGGAGGGCGAGGTTACACAGGACACACAAAATTTTAGCAACAGTAATCATTTTTAGGGAGCTTGCTTTCCACCAAAGGGAACTGTGAAGTTCTTCCCAATGTTGTATGTCCCTTTTAACAATATCTAAGAGTAAGTCAAGTTTGGCATTGACTGTATTTACTAAGGTTGACTTTAGCTGGACCTTATGGCAGCAAACGTCTTCAGGCTACCTTTGAAGGAGTACGGGATAAGGAGATGCATTTGGCACACCCTTGATACAAGGTGTACCTGATATTTTCTGCATTTAGTTTGTATCCCAGTATTTTGGAATACTGCTGTAGGGTATCCATAAAAAGCTGCATGGATACTGCTGTATTTAGAAACATAGAAATATAGAAGTTGACAGCAGATAAGGACCATCCAGTCTGATCATTTTTTCTACCTTACGAATGTGCCATAGGCCTTTAATCTGTCAATGGCCTATCTATTCATACTCATCTGTATTGCTCTCTTATGCCTATCCCATGCCTGTCTGAAGCCCTGCACTGTATTCATATCCACTACTTCCTGAGATAGGCCATTCCATGCATCCACCACCCTTTCCGTGAAAAAGAATTTCCTCACATTACCCCTTAATTGGCCTTCCTCTATTCTCATGCTGTGTCCTCTTGTCCTGCTATTTTTCTTATATTGAAACATGTTAGACTCTTTCACCTTGTTAATGCCATTAAGGTGTTTGAATGTTTTGATCACATCATCTCTCTCCCTCCTTTGCTCTAGGGTATATATATTGAGCTCTGTTAATCTGTCCTCTTATGTTTCCAGATGCAGTCCCTGCACCATCTTGGTTGCCTTCTCTGGACTACCTCCATTTTGTTAATGTCCTTGTGCAGATATGGCCTCCAGTACTGCATGCAGTACTCAAGATAGGGCCTAACCAGTGTCTTGTAAAAAGGGATTATTACAACCCTCTTATGACTTGTGATACCCCTACTAATACACCCTAACATCCCTCTAGCCTTACCTACTGTTTAGTGGTCTGCTTGGATGATTTCAGGTAATCTGTGATGATGATGCCAAAGTCTCTTTCTTCCCTTGTGATTGCCAGCAACTCCGATTCCAACCTATAGGTAGCTTCAGGGTTTCTCTTCCCTATGTGTATGATCTTGTACTTCTTTGCATTAAACCCCAGTTGACCCTCTTCCCACCATTTTGCCAGTTTATCCAGATCTCTTCTCATTCTGCCCACCTATCTGTATCAACTACTCTGTTTCAGAGCATGGTGTCATCTGCAAACAGATAAACCTTACCCTACAGTCCATCTGCAATGTCACTGATGAAGATATTGAAGAGGACTGGCCCCAGAACTGGTCCCTGAGGTACCCCACTTGTGTCTTGCATCTCTTCTGACTGTATACCATTTACCACCACTCTCTGTTTTCTGCCCACCAACCAGTTTGCCACCCAGTTGATCAACCTCTGACCCACCCGAGCCTGCACAGCTTATTAATCAATCTTCTATGTGGAACAGTATCGAAAGCTTTGCTGAAGTCAAGGTAGGCGACATCATCTGCACCCCCTTAGTCCACCTCTCAGGTTAGCTAGTCAAAGAAATCTATGAGATTAGTTTGACAGGACATTCCTGTTGGAAATCCATGTTGTCTTGGATCCTGTGCTCCTGTGGATTCCAGATGTTGCACTATCCTTTCTTTAAGGAGTGCCTCCATAATCTTGCCCATAACTGAGGTAAGACTGACTGGTCTGTAATTCCTTGCCTCCTCCCTGCTGCCACTATTGTGGAGCAGGATCACATGAGCCCTTCTCCAGTCTTCTGAGACCTCTCCTGTGCTCACAGACTCACTAGACAGTTCTGCCAGTGGCTCTGCTAGTTCCACTCTTAGCTTCTTTAGTACTCTGGAATGTATGTTATCAGGTCCAATTGCCTTGTCCACCCTGAGCTTAGAAAGCTCTTGTAGGACCCTTTTTAATTTGTGAAGAGACTTGTGCACACTTCCTTCCCTCCCCCCCCTGTATCCAGGGTGCTGAGCTGCTGGCCCTGTCCTACCTTCTTCTCAGTAAATACAAATCAGAAATATCTATTTAGTATAGATGTTTTTCCTTGGTCCTCCTCCACACACTCCTCCTTATCCCCTTTGACCTTAACAATACCTCCTCTGGACTTTCTTCTTTCATTAATGTATCTATGGAAAGTCTTGTCCCCTTCTTTTACTGTTCATGCTAGTGTTTCCTCAATTTGGGTCTACCTTACTGCCTTCCCTGCTTCCCTTAGGGATGTTTGGTATGCGTCCTTATCTTCGTCCCATTACTTTCCCTTATATTTCTATATGTATTTTTAATTTTGAGAACCAAAGTGGTTTCCTCCTTCTTTTGCTCTTGCTTTTCTCCCTAACACAATGAGTAGTTGCTTCAAGTATTGCATCCTTAATGCTTGCCCACTTTATCTGTACCCCCTAACCTGTATTTCTTCTTGCCAGGGCTAGCTTAACTCTGTTGGCCATCTTATCAAAGTCAGCTCCTTTGAAGTCCCATATTTTCCCTTGGAAAGGGATGATTTAATTCTAGTGACCAAATTGTCATACTATGTGATGGTCACTGGCCCCCAGGTGACCTTCTACCTGGAGATCTGTGATCCTTTCCCTGTTAGTCAGTACTAGATCCTGGATAGCCCTGTCTCTTGTGGGTTGTTGTACCAGTTGTTTGATCCCCTGCCCTGCAGGAAATCCTCTATGTGTCAATTCTGGTGGATATTCCTGCTGGTATTAACCAATTTGTACCTAGCATGTTGAAGTCTCCCATTATCAGAACCTCCCCTTTAGCTATCATGTTTTGTATATCTTCTAACAGTAATGTGTCTATCTCCTCCCCCTGATCTAGAGGCCTGTAGACCACCCTAGTTTATATGTCTGGCCCATTTCCTGTTGCCAGGGTGACCCACAGTTCTTCTGGCTCCTTATGTGTATTCTGAATTTCTGTAGCTTTGATATATTCATTGACATAAAGGGCCACTCCCCCTCCCCCCACCTTTTTGCACCTCAATCTCTTCTGAACAGTACATGGCCAGGTACTGAAGTCTTCCAAGTGTGGTTACTGGTGAACCATGTCTCGCTAATGGCTACTATGTCCAGTTTAGCCTCTGTCATTGTTGCCTAAAGGTCTGGAATCTTGTTTCCCAGACTGAGGGCATTTGTGTACATGATTTTCCATTGGCCAGACTTTGGTGCATTAGTTGTTGGGTGAGGTCCAGCGTTTCCCCTGTGCATCGTATGGGGAGCTGGACCTTTTTCCTTTCCAGGTGATGCAAATGAACTACAAACATGCTAAACTCCTGTTTGATCACTAGCTGAGGGGGGAAGGGTGTTCTTCCTGTTTGATGTATCGGGTGCTGCAACCCTCTCCCCATTTGCTAGTTTAAATATTCTGCAATGACATCAAACTTCTGCCCCAATGTACTGACTCCCTCCTTAGACAGATGCAGTCAATCAAATTTAAAGAGCTTTCGCTCCCAAAACTGTTGCCAGTTACCTACAAATTTGTGTCCTATTTCCTGGCACCAGCCCCAGAGCCACATGTTTAGCTCCCCTATCTCCCCTTCTCTGACCTTACATCCATCTTCTCCCTTCTCCCAGACCAACAGGATCTCAGAGAAGGAGATGCTGTTCGAAATGGATGACAGTTAATTTCCTAGCCTGGTCAGGTGTTCCTTGGTCTCCACAACCGACTGACTGGCGAGATCATTAGTCCCTATGTGTACCAGGATGTCAATGTTTTCTCCTGCTTCCTGCACAATTTTAGCAATGTGGTCAGTGTCTCTCCACACTGATGTGCCTGGGAAACATCTGACCATTACCCCCAGCCAGAGGTAGGTATCAAGTCCCTGAATCCTGGAGTCTCCTATGATCAGAAGTGTTTTCGATTTCCTTTTTACTTTTTCATTTTGGTCCCTGTTTTGGGTGAGTTTTGTAGTGCTAGCTCCTGTGCTGCAGTGTCCTGCTCTGCAGTGTCTTCTGCCCCTTTGTTTGATTTCAGATATAGAGGCAGAAACCTGTTTGTAGTTTTTATTAAAAGGGTTTGTCATTTTTATTAAAAGGGTAACTATAACTATAATGCCATCCACATAGAGAAGGAGTTTGTGAATCCTGTTCCCTTCTACTAAAGCAATATATTTTGGATGCTTGAGGTTCAATAGCCAGCAAAAACAGAAAAGGGGAAGGGGACTGTCCTGCCTAATCCCTCTTGAGATGGGAAAGGGGGGACACATAGCCACTGGTAAGGACTTCTGTTTAGGGAAAGTGGTATACTGTAGAAGGTATATCCAGTCCAGGAATTCTTCAGATAACCTGAATTGTCTCATTCCTTTTCAGAGGAATTCTCACTGCACCCTTTTGAAGACCTTCCCTGAGGCAAGTGGCAGGGCAGCAGCTGGGGTTCTAGATTCTCTGTGGCACCACAAAAGGTCAAATAGACATCTGACAATTTCTGCTCCTAACCAGTTCAAGACAAAGACCACCTGATCAGAGTCCACCAGGGTGGCGATCACATGGGGCAAGCTGGTTAGATAGTATTTTAGCCAACATTTTGGTGTCCTCATTTATTATGGAAATCTGGTAAAACTGTGAATATCTGATATTGTCTCAGCCCTTTTTGGGAATGAGAGAGATAAGCCCTATTGCAAAGGAGTCAAGTGGTGCCCCAGACTGCTGGGTCTCATTGAAGACCACTGTCAGTAGAAGGGCCATGTCATCTAGTAAGGCTAAATAAAAGTCAGCAGGGAATCCATCCAGTCAGGGGGCTTTCCCCAGTGAAAAATCCACAAAGGAGAAATGCACAACAATGCCTCACCCACAGGTGTAATAAAGACCTTTTTAGTGGAGGCAGAACACAGTCCACAGGAAATCTTTCCTGGCATACTTGCAGAGGACTGCAATTTTATTCCAAATAAAGTCTTCCACAGTAAAAATAAGAACTGACAAACAGTGAGTAGGAACTCTGCAAGAAAAACAAATACACCTAGCGCCTCGACTCTCGCGAGTCTTCAAAAGGGATTTTCCCTAGTGAGAGGGACCAGATGGCAATGGTCACCTCTACTGCAAGTATCTGGTATGCCATGGTCAGGTTTGCTTCTGTGGTAACTTGGGGTAAGGGAAGGTTTTCAAAGAAGGAGTCCATTAGCTGTTGTGGTGCTACAGGATTAAATATATATAGGGTCATATAGAAGGTCATAGATTCTGTGTTTATCTCTCATGGAGAGGTAGCTACTGTGCTGTTTGCTCCATGAATATTGGCAATATATTGTTCTGTCTCCTGAGTCCTAGGTCAGTGGACCAAAAGCTTCCCAGACTTTACTCTGCCCTGCCAATGTCTTTGATTGAATTCATAAAGGGTGTATACTGTTCATTCTTGAAGAATTCCCTCACTGTCTGCTTTAAGGAGGAGCTTTTCTCTCAGACTATAATCCCCATCCTACAGGAGTCCTGTGTCAGGAGGAGCTCAGTCCAGTGTGAGTTAGCCTCCACTTGAGCTAAGGACCTCTGCTTTTCCTGCATGATTTAAGAGTAATGGGCAATGATGCAACCTCTCAGGACTTCTCTCACTGTGTCCCATAGGAGCATCCATGCAATGCTAGGCTGTTCATTCTCAGCTAGGAACTGCACAGTTCTGATCATAGCCATGCATCAATGGATCGGTCTCAGAGGAGGGAAACTTTGAACTTCCAATTGTTCCTTGGAAGATGTTTGTGGCCTCATGCGAGAACACAGGATACAGGGGCATGGTCAGAAATAGGTATTTTACCAGTTTCAGCAGCCCAGACAGATGGCAGGGGAGTTGGTACAGTACCACCCATATCATGTCAGTGTGACTATACAAGTGGTTGGTCACTAAGTACGATGATAAACCACGAGCCGGGGGATATACTATCCTCCAAAGGTCAACCAGCCCCACAGCTTGGAATTTAATGATGAAAGTGGCAGCTGCTCGAGTGGGAGGCTCTGGCTGTCCTGCATTATGATCTACAGTACAGTTCATGTTAAACCGTTTCTCCAATGAGTTGCTTAAGCATTACTGATTGAGTTGCATAAGTGTTGCTGGATCCAGAACAAAGCCCTGCGCAAACTGTTTCTTAAGAGTTGCAGTACCACGCAGTTTTAAATAGTATTGTTACTGGACTTCAGATGCATTCCAACTGAGTTGCAAAAACATTTTACAAATACTGCTGTTGAGCTGACTGAGCACTGAAAAACAATGCAATATGAGTTGCCTGTGCATTGCCAACTATGAAAAAACAGTGCTAAACCAACTAACTGATGGGACAGTTTAATGTGACATGTACTGTAGGCTGTGGTTGGGCACCACATTGAAATCTCTCCTAATAATCAGGGTACCAACAAGAGTCATACTTGAGTTCCAGGATCAGTAAAGAAGTAGGAATCTGGGGCAGTCAGGGTATAAATACCTTCTAATAGTATTGGGATACCTTGCAATGGTGCCCTCTGGAAAGACAGATCTTCTGTCTTTGCCTGACAGGGATCTAGTGACTGATACAGTGAAGTGCTCTGCACACAGAATAGCTGCACCCTGTCTATTTGTACTGTACCCACTATGAAATGCTTTTCCCACCCACTGACCCTGAAGCTTAATGAGGTCACACACTGACTTAGGATGGTTTTCTGGAGTAGTGTGATGTCACAACCCAGTATCTTCAGTTGAACAATCCCTTTCCTTCATTTAATAGGATGTTGGAGGCCACTCATGTTCCATGTGACAATCTTAAGATTAAACGTTGCAGCAATAGTATTAAACGGAGGGGGCCTAGTGTTACCCACTATACCCTCCTTCACTCTCCAGGGAGCTCCAAGGAAGGAGTGGTAGAAAAGCAGCATGGAAAGTAGCACAAGAAAAATAAACAACCAATAGCGGTTGTATAGTAGGATGGACAATAGTATAATTCCATTAGCAAAAACTAAGTGCAGTACAGCAGCAAACCAAAATTTCAAACAGCATGAGAACTGAAAGGTAAGGAAGTATCTTAGGGCTCACAGTCATGTGGGGGAAAAAGGATGTAGCCTGGAAACTGAGTTCTAAACCATGCACTGGCCTTGGGGCCAGTATTACACCTGACATGAGACAGTATTACAGACAACTAGCCAATACAGTACAACCAACAACAATAGCAACTGCTAGCCAGAAAATATTGTCTAAACCATTTATTTCATTAAAAGCATTGGAAGACTACTTGTATTCTAAAGTGCCAAGTGTAGTCACTGGGTGCTCATGATGTGCCCTGACCGGTTTTGCGCATGCTTGCTCCTTCGAGGGGGCCATTCTATATGTAAAGCATTGCTTTTATAGTGGAACAAAGTGCCAGTGCTTAAAGTGGTAGACAGACGGATAAAAGTGCAAGTGGAATTGCAAACATACAATGGATAAACATAGCAATATTTTCTTACATACAGCTGTAGTAATTAGCATAAAATGGAGCTGGAAGAGATGGTGTTGCTCTAAACAGCATTAGACAGCTCTGAATAGCATTTAAATTATATTATATATAAGTTAGGAGACCATCACATTTATTTCATTATTTCAATGTGGTAGGCTCTTGTTCTGAAATAAATTATGAGAATACAGGCCATGAATAGAGAAGAAATATTATGGGATAACTCACTATACCAATAAGGGCATAACATCAAATTGTTCATTCAGCCCAGGAGTAGTCAATGCCCCTAGCAGGAATATCCAAAAAGCCTCTTTTTGCAGGAGGTGGTTATTACTATTGCCTCCCATCTTGCCCATACTGACTTTCTCAATTCCACAGAACTGAAAAGTATGTCTCTGTGGATCTCAGGATTTCAGCACATGTTTGGACAGGGAATTGTCAGTGTCCCCATTCCTGTTACAGATTAGTTGTTTGCCTATACAGTATGTACTTTGAGTGACCTGGAGGTCTTGCTCAAATAAAAAAAGAGTTGCAAACACATGTGGCTAATACAACACATTCACAGATGAACAGTTTATGAACTGCTGTATATCATAATTCTGATTACAATTAAATGTGGTGATTTACTTTGTTTTTAAAATGACCGGACAGAACCTACTGTGTCCACATTGATAAGCCCCTAGTTGGGCATCTGGTAGCCATGTAGATTGCCTTGACATTGGCTGCAGATTGTGGACTAATTTGTTTTAATGTTTTGGCATTTTGCGCTTGACCGCCTGACTCCAGACATTGAATGGTGTGGAGTGGTATGGATTGTTTTTGCTCCACGACTGAAACACTGTAGGGTGCCACTGATTGGGGATTTATCGATATTGGAGTGTTTCTGTGTGATTGCCCCACCTCAGCATTTTGACTGGGGCTGTGTTTGGGATTTGTGCTTTGGACATTCGGGACTTACTTTCTGCTCTGTCGCTTGACTGTGATTCGGATCAGGCGTGGAGTGAATTGAAGTGGATTTGCCCTGTGATTGAGATGCTGAAGGGCATCATTATACTATCACTCTTTTCAGCTTGCCTGTACTTTCATTTACATTGTTGAAGACTGGACCTGGGACTTGCTGCAGTGCGGGAGAGGATTTGTGCAATATCGTTCTGAACTGAGCCCTGACTGGACAGTCCTGTGGCGGCATCCTTGGGTGCAGGAATTGGATCATTGGCAGTGGTTGGCCCGTCCCTGTGGGGTAACTGGTGGCTGGAATTTGGGGCTGCTTGGGGAGCTGAGCTATGGTTTTGTCGGGTCATCGACGGAAGGGGCTGTCGGCTAGCTCAGGTTCTCTGGGAGGCCAACTGGTGGGCTGGCATTGGTAGAGAACTGAGGAAGTGGCTGCAGATACTTTCTGGCTGCGGTGCCTTCTGTGGGATCATTGGGGTCTCCTCTTCTCTGGCATATGGATCGTGAGTGAGGATCTTTGTTTGAAGACCTTCTGCCTGCACCTGGTCAGATTTTTTATTCTTTCATTATTTACTTTAACTTTCAGGCAGTGAGAGTGCCTGTGCTTCATCGTCAGTCCCCCAGGTAGTGAGAGGCCTGGAGGCTGAAATTACTCATAACTTTTTACTATCTTCTAGCTTGGTCAGACAGTGGGAGTGTCTGTGCCTTGTTAAGTCTCCCGAGCCTATGAGAGGGCCTTGGGGAGCTGAAGATACTCGCCATGCATGTTGATTTAATTCTTTTTTTGAAAGTGAATTGCATAAAGTGTGGTATGTTATAACTGAACTGCCTAACTGTGGGGCACCCTGTAGTGTTCAGGCATGAGCTTCTGAGCATAATCATCTACTTTAAATGACAACAGGAGCTTCAAGTGGTCTATAATTGGGAAGTGCTGGACTAATTGGGATTTATAAATGAACTGAGAAATTAAATGATGTTTTGTTCTAGTATTTAACTTTATTTTATTTTATTTTCAAATAAGTGTTAATTTTAAGTGTTTGGTGTTGTTTTACTTGGTTATATATTTCGTTTTCTCCACTATGTGACAGTGTGTGGTTTTTTTTGACCCCCCCTTCACTCTGAGAGACAGAGTGGAGTGAATTATCTGGTTAGTTGAGAGTGGGTAGGTTTTTGTTTTGATTATTATTTTTTCTGTTATTGTTTTATTTTTATTACCCCTCGCCAGTTTATTTGGTTTAATTTATAATGTGTTGGGGAGGTTTAGTGATGGTTGGGCATTATTCCCCCCACCAGGCTCAGGGAATTATGCCCCTTTGAATGTCCACCATTGTCATCCGACACCTATTTTAGGTGTCGTGCTTTGGGCATACTTAGGAAGCATAAAATAAGGTGAAGAGCTGGTCCTTGTGGGGGATAGGAAAGAGGAGGGTGGATTGGGGTTGTGGGGTCCAGGAGATGCCCTGGGATGAAAAGGAGTCAGGACAGATTTTATTCTTGTCTTGTCTCCATACCCAAGGGCTCCGACCTTAGTGGGCAGGTGCCGAGGTCTTGCCCGACAGCTCATCCCACCTTGACGATGTTATGCAATGCCAGATCCATTAAAAAACAAGACAGCTATTACTTGCTGTCTCACTTGCTGCAGGTACTGCACTCTAAGGAGCCAGTGGCAGCTCCTAACATATATTTATAGGGTACAGGTGTGGCAAGTCAGCACCAGAAGGGAGGGGTTAAACCCTTGAGTTTTAATTATGCTTTGTTTCTGTCTTGTGAAACTAACTAAGAGGTGGTTCATTCTGGGTTCATTCTGGGTATAATCAAGCCCAATCAATGTATTTTTTTTTATGGTCAGGCTGATCCCCCTACTTAATGTATTAGGGTAGAGATTAAATGTATTAGAATAGGGGGTGGATCAGCTGATCAATGATGTCAGAGTGTTCACCTATATAAGGTGGAGATTTGTGCAAGAGAGCAGATAGTATAGGAGCACAGAGAGGATAGTAGATGTGCTGGGGCTAAGCTCATCTACTCTGTGGCAGTACTCAAGCTGTTAAAGTACTGATAGTCTCAAGTTGAGAGAAAGCCATTTTTTTCATGTTGTTGGCTTTATTTTCTTTACAGTTAATTTCTGAAAAGTTTATTTTGAGTTTTTTTTAATAAATTTCACACAAAGTCTTGTGTGTTATAAAAACGTCTATGTCTGGCTTATCACTTCCCACCCGTTCACAAAGTGGTGTCAGAAGTAGGATATACTGGTTGTCAATCTATATTGGGAAACCAACTTAGTACCAGACCTGGTACTGTGATAAGAAAGGACAATGGCAACTGGGCACAGATGATACCAAAATGATGGGAGCTGTGACTCAGTCACAGAGAGAGAACCGTACCCTCACATCCTGGTTTGGAGACTTCAGTAAGGCACAAAGTTACCAAAGGAGCAGTCCACTAGTGATGGTGAAGAAGAAGAGCGACAGCAGAGACAACCAGAGGTAGATGACAGACCTCCTGAGGGCCTTTCGATCTGCTACACTGGTTGGCAGTTCGCCAGTTGGAAATTGAATGCCAGAGGGATATTGATGCACAGGAAAGAGAGAGAGACCGCACGCCAAGATATGAGGTGGGCAGAAACTTTACAACTAATTCAGACCATGGGGGCTGGACAGGGGAATGGGGGAAATAATAACACTAACCCAACAATCCCGAGACATTAAACTAACTAGGATGACTGTCAATGAAGATATTGAGTCATACCTTACCACGTTTGAGAGAGTTGCTAAAGCATGTGACTGGCCTAAATCCCAATGGGTAGTGCGATTAGCCCCCAACCTCTCCGGGAAGGCCCAGTTAGCATACCGGAATATGGATCCCCGTCTTGCAGAGGACTATGACATGGTGAAACAGGAAATTCTTAAAAGATATGACATTAATGCTGAGACATATCGGCAGCGTTTTCGTGCCTTGAAACATTCCCCCCATGATCCTCCTCGGGAAACATATATAAGACTCAGAGAACTATGTAATAAATGGATTCAGCCAGAAGGAAAGTCTCGAACTGACATTATAGAACTTTTTGTACTGGAACAATTTTTACAAATCTTGCCAAATGAGGTCCAGATCTGGATCAAAGAACATAATCCTGAGTCCGCTGAAATAGCTGTGACACTGGCTGAGGACTTTCTGACAGCCCATCAACCTTTCAGAAAAGGAGGACAGAGACAATCTGAATCCCCAACGAAACCACAGACTGGTCTGGTAAGAAATGTTCAGAATGCCAATCCTAAAAAGGAAGAGTGGGAGAGAAGAGGGAGGAGTGGACAAAGAATGAGAACTGTTACATCTAACATTGTATGTCACAATTGTAAAGGACTAGGACATATTGCCCGTTTTTGTCCATCAAAGAAAACAGATATGGCACACTTAGCTTTACTAAATTCTGGGTATATGTTTTCTGATATTATTATAAAAAGGAAAAATGTCATGGGACTCTTGGATTCTGGCAGTAAGAATACTCTGATTAGGGAAGATTTAGTATCTACAATGCAAAGAGGGGCTCCTATGCATGTCATTTGTGTGCACTGTGATTCACACCAATACCCTACTGTACGACTGTCTATGGGAATATGGGGGGTAACATATGACATTTCTGCTGGTGTAGTCCCACATCTCCCTGTCCCCGCAGTGATTGGGCATGACTATCCTGGGTTTGCCTCACTACTACTGGAACAAGAAGCTGTCTCAGCTGTAACTACAAGGGCCCAGAGTAAAGAAGAGATTGTGCTAGGAAAAGTGTTTCCCTTTGAAGGAGAAGTAGTCAACCCCGGAAGGATAGGAAAACCCGTAAAGCAAAGAAATTATTAAAACATAAGTGGCAACAGGAACAACAGGAAGTGAAGGTAGAAAATAATCCTTGTTTGTTAGGTAGAAATGAAGAGCAACAGAAAAGGATGTCTCTCTGCAACCATTTTTTTACAGGTGGGGAAAAAGAGAAAGCAGGTACCCCTGAAATACAGGAGAAAAATGGGTTATTATATAGAGTTTGTACCAACCCAACTACCCAAGAAACAGTGGACCAATTATTAGTACCCCAATGTTACAGACAGGATATTTTAGCACTGGGGCATGATGTTCCTTGGGTTGAGCATACAGGGAGAGACAAAACCTCCAGTAGAATACTGCAAAGATTCTTTTGGCCTGGGATACATGGGACATAGCTCGTGCTGTCAGGAATGCTCCAAATGTCAAATCACCACCAAGCCACTAGAAAGGAAGTAATGCCACTTAATTCCTTGCCACTAGTGACTACACCTTTTGAGAGAACTGGAATGGACATTGTAGGCCCTGTTGATAAAAGTAAAAAGGAAACAAATTCATCTTGGTGGTGTGTGATTATCCACCAAGTATCCCGAAGCTTATACCCATGAGAACGTCACGACCAAAAGAATCGCAGGAGGAACTGGTAAAACTCTTTAGCAGAGTTGAATACCTAAAGAGATTCTCACCGATAGAGGGCTAACTTTAACACTGAACTACTAAGGGAACATCATCACTTTCTGGGATAGTAGCTATAAGAACTCTCTCCTATCATCCCCAGGCGGATGGTTTAGTTGAAAGTTTAATCAAACCCTTAGGCGTATGATAAAGAAATTCATACATGAAGAGGCATGATTGGGATTTATATCTTCCTTCCTTCTCTTTGCCTACCGGGAGGTTCCCAAGCATCCACAGGGTTCTCACCTTTTGAACTTTTATTTGGAAGAAACCCTTGGGGACCCCTGGATGTAGTTAAAGAGTGCTGGGAGGACAACACAGAACTAAAATCTCTAGGAATAGCAAAGTATGTAGACAATTAAGACAAAGATTGGTGCTATATACTGAAAAGGCTCATGAAATGGGAGTTAAGGCACAAATCCAGAAAAACAGTACTATGATCAAGGTACAGCCAAAAATAAATCCTTCTCTCCTGGGGAACAAGGTATTGTTACTTTGCCCACTTCTACAAAGCTTTTTAATGAAATGGCAAGGACCCTACAAAATAATTAGACAAACAGGGCCTGTTACTTATGAAATTGAAACCCGGACAAAAAGACAAAAAGAAAATTTACTATGCCAATCTATTGAAACGTTGGCATGAAAAAGGAACTAGAGGGTGAGTCTCTCATAATTCCAGAACCCAGAGAACTGAAATAGAGTTGGCATATGGCAGACTGGAAAAGAAAACAGAGTAGATGATGTTATTATAGACCCAGAACTTAATGTACAACAAACACAGGCAGTAAGGTCCTTGTTGAATGAGTTTATGCAAAACATTCACTAATACCGGGCATGGCTAAAGGTGTAGAACACCACATATGTACTGATGCTAAACCCATAAGGAAAAAGGCATACAGACTCCCAGAAGCATATAGAGAGGAGGGTAAAAAGGAGATACAGAAACTAAGATCATTACAGATTATAGAACCTTCTAAGAGTCCATGGGTTCCCCTATGGTAATTGTCCCAAAAAGGAAGGAGGAATTAGACTGTGCTTGGACTTCAGGGCTTAAATCAAGGTGGCACAGTTTGATGCTTATCCTATGCCTCGTGTAGATGATATAGTGGATAGAATTGGCAAAAGCCATTTTATATCTCTACATGAACCTCATAAAGGCTATTGGCAGATCATTGAAGAATCCATGGGAAAAACTGCTTTTAGTACTCTCATGGGTCTTTTCAGTTTTGAACCATGCCGTTTGGGCTACATGGGGCCCTGGCTACCTTCCAGAGGTTTATGGACCAGGTACTGGCACCTCATAACACCTTTTGTGCAGCATACCTGGATGACGTGGTTGTCTTTAGTTCATCCTGGGAAACTCATTTACAAAATCTTCAAGCAGTTTTCTCTTCTATCTAACAGGCAGGACTAACTATCAACCCCACAAAATGTACTATTGCCATGAAAGAGACAAGATATCTTGGTTTCATACTGGGAAATGGTCTTATTAAGCCAGAGATATCGAAGGTGGAAGCAGTAACCAGTGTCCCATACTCCAGCACCAAGAAACACGTACGGTCTTTCTTGGGTCTTGCCGGTATAATACAGAAGATTCATTCTCCATTTGCTTCTGTTGCTTCTCCATTGACAGATTTAACTAAAAAGAAGTTTGGGAATCAGATAAAATGGACTCCTGAATGTGAGGAAGCATTTAATAAAATTAAGGCAGCCCTACTCCTCCCAGTCCTGCGTGGTCCTGACTTAGCATGCCATTCGAGTACACAAGATGCCTCAGGATCAGGTATAGGGCAGTGTTGAGCCAAACGATAGATGGAGAGGAACATCCTGTAATATATATTTCAAGGAAACTCCACGATAGGGAACAAACACGATGCTACCATCGAGCAAGAATGTCTGGCAGCCAAGTGGGCCATTGAGTCCTTGAAATTTTGTTGTATGTGGGTGCCCCATTTACTTTAATAACCAAATCACAAATCCTCTCTGCTTCCTATCACAAATGAAGAACAAAAATACTAGAATCATGAGATGGTACCTGGCCCTGCAGCCTTATAGTTTTACAGTACAAATGACAGAACAGGCTCTCAGCTTCATATGAATGCAGATTTTTTGTCCAGACATAAGGAAGTAGGTACCACCAGCCCTAAAATAGATAATTGAAAATCTGTATCAATGTTTAACACATAGGAAAGAAGGTTAAGAGATACAGTCCATGACACTCCAGAGGCATTTAGTAAATGTGGACGTTTATGCTTTTGGCCGATCCATCTATCTGTAAAGATAATTCTAATGTTTGAAATGGGTGCCCTGGGGTGGAGCTTTCAAAGAGAGGGTGGTGAGAGCTCCACTACCCTCAGGGATTGGGTAGGTTGTCTTGAAAACTCCGGGATTTATTGAAATGTATGGTGGTTTTTGCTTGATATTGGGGGTGTGTGATAGTTGTAACCCCCCCCCCCCAGCACCAGGGGACATTCCTCTCTTCTTTACCCTTATATTCTCTCAAATCTACTGCAGTAGTAATTTCTCCACTGTCCTTTGTCTTATTTCACATTTCTACCATGAAGGGGTGGCCTCCCATCATGGTATCTTTCTATTCTACCCACCTAATGTTCTCTGTTGTCCCTGTGGTGCCTGTGTTTTGAAATGTAAGAGTTACCATTGTAAACAGGAATGGTAATAAAACAAGCAGCCCCAATTAGGGTTCAAAACAAGCAACATCTCAGCATATAGTCTGCCGTGTAGTTAAATAATAAAATGGGGTACCTTACAAAATATAAGGTTAAATAGTTATTTTCCTTGTGTGTTTATGTAAGAAAATGAAGCCCTTACCTGGTCCACTTGCTGTCTCACTTGCTGCAGGTACTGCACTCAAGGAGCCAGTGGCAGTTCTAACATATATTTATAGAGTACAGGTGTGGCAAGTCAGCACCAGAAGGGAGGTTAAACCTCGAAGTTTTAATTACGCTTTGTTTCTGTGTTGTGAAACTAATTAAGAGGTGGTTCATTCTGGGTATAAATCAAGCCCAATCAATGTATTTTTTTATGGTCAGGCTGATCCCCCTAGCAATGTATTGGGTAGAGATTAAATGTATTAGAATAGAGGTGGATCAGCTGATGTATGATGTCAGAGTGTTCACCTATATAAGGTGGAGATTTGTGCAAGAGAGCAGATAGTATAGGAGCACAGAGGATAGAAGATGTGCTGGGGCTAAGCTCATCTACTCTGTGGCAGTACTCAAGCTAGTTAAAAGTACTGATAGTCTCAATTTGAGAGAAAGCCATTTTTTCTTGTTGTTGGCTTTATTTTCTTTACAGTTAATTTCTCAGAAAAGTTTATTTTGAGTTTTTTTTGTAAATAAATTTCACACAAAGTCTTGTGTGTTATAAAGAACGTCTGTGTCTGGCTTATCACTTCCCACGCCCATTCACATACCGTCCACCAGGAGACGGTAGAGAATTCCTGCAGGAGATAGCAGACTTCATCGTCGACATTGTGTTGAGGTCCCCCAGACTGATAGTTCTGGGGGACTTCAATGCCTGGGTTGATGATGAACTCTTGCACTTTGGTCAAAATCTCCTCCAACTGATGACGACGCTTGGCCTAACACAGGTGGTTTACTTCCTCTCAACCCATGTAGGGGGTCGTTCTATTGGATCTGATCTTCATTTGGGTATGGAGATTGATGATCTGGGGTGAAACCGTTGTGCTGGTCTGACCTTATCACACCATAAGGATCAGCTTCGGGTTTATTAATAGGTCTGCCCCTACGGAGATGGTTCAGTATCGCGCTGTGTGGGGCATTAACCCTAGTGACCTACTGGCAGTACTGGACCTCCGGGCTTGTCTGGTGAATGTATGAGTTCAGATGATCTCGTGCTTAGCTTCCTAATAAAGGCTGGGGAGATGATGTGACAA
The DNA here is from genome assembly GCA_016271365.2 of Neoceratodus forsteri. Lineage (NCBI taxonomy): Eukaryota > Metazoa > Chordata > Ceratodontiformes > Ceratodontidae > Neoceratodus > Neoceratodus forsteri. The sequence goes on along the minus strand of CM057458.1, from coordinate 874,197,371 downwards.
GATTGTTCTTGTCTGTGTTCAGCCTTCGCCTTCATCCAAGAAGCCCTTGTTTGATGGCTCCTTGAAGGAGTTAAGGTGAGTTAGGCTGAGGATTAGAGCCTGGCGAAGTCTGGCCATGATGCTGACAGGCTTAAGTTGTTGGTATTATGATGGTTATCAATCAGAAATCACCAGTAAGAAGGCAGCCGGTTCCTGTCCAGGTAGATTTTCACACAGAATCAACTCTACTAGCTCTTTCTGACTGTTGACAGATTGTGTAATCCAATCTGTTTTCAGTCCAGAGAAGCTTTTTCTGCGCTGAGATGAGAGGTTCTTTCGATTTTTGGTGATTAGGTTGCCAGCATCAGGTCTGGCATCGGTCCAACCCTCCTATGAGGGATTGTGTGGTCGACAGGAAGTGGCATGCACTCAGTCTGTCTGGTCAGATTTTGCCGCTGGAGTTCACTGACATTGTGAAGATCATTCAAACACTGTGCTCAACCAGTTGTGAGTTTTGATCAGGCCCACACCCCTTTTATTGGGATGTGTATATGTTCTCTCCGATCCTTGCTGACATTGTCTGGAAGTCTTTGGAGGGGGTCTTTTCTACCCTCAAGGAGGCTTGATCATTCAACCACTCTTAAAAACCCTTGGATCCAGATTGTCTAGCCAACCTGCTTATCTCTAACGACATTTGTTGGTAAGGTTATTGAAAAGGTGGTTGCATTACTGGATGATCATCTACAACTCACAATGTCTATGATACTCCAGTCTGGTTTTCGGAAGAAGCATACAGAGATGCTTTCCTTTGTTGGTGTTGAATGACCTCCTAATGGCTAGAGATCGAAAGGCATGTACCATTCTGGTCTTCTTGACCTCTCTGCTGCATTTGTTACTGTAGATCATGGTGTGCTGTTGGGCGCCTGTGGTTTTTTGTGGGTTGTCTGGTTACAGTCGTAATGGTTCATTCTACCTCACAGGCTGGTCTCGAGAGTTGCCACTGGAATTTATTCCTCTGGTGCCTCCTGCCTTGTGGGGTGCCGCAGGTTCATTCTAGTCCCATGTTGTTTGCAGTGTGCTGCCATTGGGAGATGTCATCAGGTGATACAGTCTGGTTTTCACTGTTATGCAGATGATACTCAGCTGTATATGTTCTTCGCCAGACGGATGATGCACTCCCGTGCAAATAATTGCTGAGATCAGATTTTGATGAGTTCCAGCTGGCTGAGGCTGAACGGATAAGACTGAAGTGCTGGTGGACCCTGGGTCATCTGGGGGCGGTTTGGGGGCTGGCCAACCATCAGGCTTATTACTTGTGGTATGTCACTCACTACCTCGGATCATGTACAACCTGGTGTTGTTTTGATGATGGTTCTTCCCTGGAATATCAGGTGTCAGCTGTGGTCAAATCCTCTTTTACCATCTGAATATCACCGGTTGAAACCTGCTCCTCGGGTGATCTTCAACACTGGTCCATGCCTTTGTTACTACCCCTTACTGCACCTCTACCTAGGGCTACCGGGGGTTGATATCCGCTGCCTGCAGCTGGTAGAATGCAGCCAGGCTTTTGACTGACTTCTAGAACCAGTCATATTGTGCTGTGCACCTTAAATGTGGTGATTTACTTTGTTTTTAAAATGACCGGACAGAACCTACTGTGTCCACATTGATAAGCCCCTAGTTGGGCATCTGGTAGCCAATGTAGATTGCCTTGACATTGGCTGCAGATTGTGGACTAATTTGTTTTAATGTTTGGCATTTTGCGCTTGACCGCCCTGACTCCAGACATTTGAATGGTGTGGAGTGGTATGGATTGTTTTGCTCACGACTGAAACACTGTAGGGTGCCACTGATTGGGGATTTATCGATATTGAGTGTTTCTGTGTGATTGCCCCACCTCAGCATTTTGACTGGGGCTGTGTTTGGGATTTGTGCTTTGGACATTCGGGACTTACTTCTGCTCTGTCGCTTGACTGTGATTCGGATCAGGCGTGAGTGAATTGAAGTGGATTTGCCCTGTGATTGAGATGCTGAAGGGCATCATTATACTATCACTCTTTTCAGCTTGCCTGTACTTTCATTTACATTGTTGAAGACTGGACCTGGGACTTGCTGCAGTGCGGGAGAGGTTTGTGCAATATCGTTCTGAACTGAGCCCTGACTGGACAGTCCTGTGGCGGCATCCTTGGGTGCAGGAATTGGATCATTGGCAGTGGTTGGCCCGTCCCTGTGGGGTAACTGGTGGCTGGAATTTGGGGCTGCTTGGGGAGCTGAGCTATGGTTTTGTCGGGTCATCGACGGAAGGGGCTGTCGGCTAGCTCAGGTTCTCTGGGAGGCCAACTGGTGGGCTGGCATTGGTAGAGAACTGAGGAAGTGGCTGCAGATACTTTCTGGCTGCGGTGCCTTCTGTGGGATCATTGGGGTCTCCTCTTCTCTGGCATATGGATCGTGAGTGAGGATCTTTGTTTGAAGACCTTCTGCCTGCACCTGGTCAGATTTTTATTCTTTCATTATTTACTTTAACTTTCAGGCAGTGAGAGTGCCTGTGCTTCATCGTCAGTCCCCAGGTAGTGAGAGGCCTGGAGGCTGAAATTACTCTAATTTTTACTATCTTCTAGCTTGGTCAGACAGTGGGAGTGTCTGTGCCTTGTTAAGTCTCCGAGCCTAAGGGAGGGCCTTGGGAAGCTGAAGATACTGCCATGCATGTTGATTTAATTTTTTTGAAAGTGAATTGCATAAAGTGGTGGTATGTTATAACTGAACTGCCTAACTGTGGGCACCCTAGTGTTCAGGCATGAGCTTCTGAGCATAATCATCTACTTTAAATGACAACAGGAGCTTCAAGTGGTCTATAATTGGGAAGTGCTGGACTAATTGGGATTTATAAATGAACTGAGAAATTAAATGATGTTTTGTTCTAGTATTTAACTTTATTTTATTTTATTTTCAAATAAGTGTTAATTTTAAGTGTTTGGTGTTGTTTTACTTGGTTATATATTTCGTTTTCTCCCACTATGTGACAGTGTGTGGTTTTTTTTGACCCCCCCTTCACTCTGAGAGACAGAGTGGAGTGAATTATCTGGTTAGTTGAGAGTGGGTAGGTTTTTGTTTTGATTATTATTTTTTCTGTTATTGTTTTATTTTTATTACCTCGCCAGTTTATTTGGTTTAATTTATAATGTGTTGGGAGGTTTAGTGATGGTTAGGCATTATTCCCCCACCAGGCTCAGGAATTATGTCCCTTTGAATGTCCACTATTGTCATCCGACACCTATTTTAGGTGTCGTGCTTTGAGCATACTTAGGAAGCATAAAATAAGGTGAAGAGCTGGTCACTTGTGGGGATAGGAAAGAGGAGGGTGGATTGGGGTTGTGGGGTCCAGGAGATGCCCTGGGATGAAAAGGAGTCAGGACAGATTTTATTCTTGTCTTGTCTCCATACCCAAGGGCTCCGACCTTAGTGGGCAGGTGCCGAGGTCTTGCCCGACAGCTCATCCCACCTTGACGATGTTATGCAATGCCAGATCCATTAAAAACAAGACAGCTATTACTTGCTGTCTCACTTGCTGCAGGTACTGCACTCTAAGGAGCCAGTGGCAGCTCCTAACATATATTTATAGGGTACAGGTGTGGCAAGTCAGCACCAGAAGGGAGGGGTTAAACCCTTGAGTTTTAATTATGCTTTGTTTCTGTCTTGTGAAACTAACTAAGAGGTGGTTCATTCTGGGTTCATTCTGGGTATAATCAAGCCCAATCAATGTATTTTTTTTTTATGGTCAGGCTGATCCCCTACTTAATGTATTAGGTAGAGATTAAATGTATTAGAATAGGGGTGGATCAGCTGGATCAATGATGTCAGAGTGTTCACCTATATAAGGTGGAGATTTGTGCAAGAGAGCAGATAGTATAGGAGCACAGAGGATAGTAGATGTGCTGGGGCTAAGCTCATCTACTCTGTGGCAGTACTCAAGCTGTTAAAAGTACTGATAGTCTCAAGTTGAGAGAAAGCCATTTTTTTCATGTTGTTGGCTTTATTTTCTTTACAGTTAATTTCTGAAAAGTTTATTTTGAGTTTTTTTTGTAAATAAATTTCACACAAAGTCTTGTGTGTTATAAAGAACGTCTATGTCTGGCTTATCACTTCCCACACCCGTTCACAAAGTGGTGTCAGAAGTGGGATATACTGGTTGTCCAATCTATATTGGGGGAAACCAACTTAGTACCAGACCTGGTACTGTGATAAGAAAGGACAATGGCAACTGGCACAGATGATACCAAAATGATGGGAGCTGTGACTCAGTCACAGAGAGAGAACCGGTGTACCCCTACATCCTGGTTTGGAGACTTCAGTAAGGCAAAAGTTACCAAAGGAGCAGTCCACTAGTGATGGTGAAGAAGAAGAGCGACAGCAGAGACAACCAGAGGTAGATGACAGACCTCCTGAGGGCCTTTCGGATCTGCTACACTGGTTGGCAGTTCGCCAGTTGGAAATTGAATGCCAGAGGGATATTGATGCACAGGAAAGAGAGAGAGAGAGCACCGGCACCAAGATATGAGGTGGGCAGAAACTTTACAACTAATTCAGACCATGGGGGCTGGACAGGGGAATGGGGGAAATAATAACACTAACCCCAACAATCCCCGAGACATTAAACTAACTAGGATGACTGTCAATGAAGATATTGAGTCATACCTTACCACGTTTGAGAGAGTTGCTAAAGCATGTGACTGGCCTAAATCCCAATGGATAGTGCGATTAGCCCCCAACCTCTCGGAAGGCCAGTTAGCATATGGAATATGGATCCCCGTCTTGCAGAGGACTATGACATGGTGAAACAGGAAATTCTTAAAAGATATGACATTAATGTTGAGACATATCGGCAGCGCTGTCCTTGAAACATTCTCCCCATGATCCTCCTCGGGAAACATATATAAGACTCAGAGAACTATGTAATAAATGGATTCAGCCAGAAGGAAAGTCTCAAACTGACATTATAAACTTTTGTACTGGAACAATTTTACAAATCTTGCCAAATGAGGTCCAGATCTGGATCAAAGAACATAATCCTGAGTCCGCTGAAATAGCTGTGACACTGGCTGGGGACTTTCTGACAGCCCATCAACCTTTCAGAAAAGGAGGACAGAGACAATCTGAATCCCCAACGAAACCACAGACTGGTCTGGTAAGAAATGTTCAGAATGCCAATCCTAAAAAGGAAGAGTGGGAGAGAAGAGGGAGGAGTGGACAAAGAATGAGAACTGTTACATCTAACATTGTATGTCACAATTGTAAAGGACTAGGACATATTGCCTGTTTTGTCCATCAAAGAAAACAGATATGGCACACTTAGCTTTACTAAATTCTGGGTATATGTTTTCTGATATTATTATAAAAGGAAAATGTCATGGGACTCTGGATTCTGGCAGTAAGAATACTCTGATTAGGGAAGATTTAGTATCTACAATGCAAAGAGGGGTCCTATGCATGTCATTTGTGTGCACTGTGATTCACACCAATACCCTACTGAAATGACTGTCTATGGGAATATGGGGTAACATATGACATTTCTGCTGGTGTAGTCCCACATCTCCCTGTCCCCCAGTGATTGGGCATGACTCATCCTGGGTTTGCCTCACTACTACTGGAACAAGAAGCTGTCTCAGCTGTAACTACAAGGGCCCAGAGTAAAGAAGAGATTGTGCTAGGAAAAGTGTTTCCCTTTGAAGGAGAAGTAGTCAACCCCCCGGGAAGGATAGGAAAACCCGTAAAGCAAAGAAATTATTAAAACATAAGTGGCAACAGGAACAACAGGAAGTGAAGGTAGAAAATAATCCTGTATTTGTTAAGGTAGAAATGAAAGAGCAACAGAAAAAGGATGTCTCTCTGCAACCATTTTTTTTTACAGGTGGGGAAAAGAGAGAAAGCAGGTACCCCTGAAATACAGGAGAAAAATGGGTTATTATATAGAGTTTGTACCAACCCAACTACCCAAGAAACAGTGGACCAATTATTAGTACCCCAATGTTACAGACAGGATATTTTAGCACTGGGGCATGATGTTCCTTGGGTTGGGCATACAGGGAGAGACAAAACCTCCAGTAGAATACTGCAAAGATTCTTTTGGCCTGGGATACATGGGGACATAGCTCGATACTGTCAGGAATGCTCCAAATGTCAAATCACCACCCAAGCCACTAGAAAGGAAGTAATGCCACTTAATTCCTTGCCACTAGTGACTACACCTTTTGAGAGAACTGGAATGGACATTGTGGGCCCTGTTGATAAAAGTAAAAAGGGAAACAAATTCATCTTGGTGGTGTGATTATGCCACCAAGTATCCCCAGTTATACCTATGAGAACGGTCACCACCAAAAGAATCGAGAGGAACTGTAAAACTCTTTAGCAGAGTTGGAATACCTAAAGAGATTCTCACTGATAGAGGGTCTAACTTAACACTGAACTACTAAGGGAACTATACCGCCTTCTGGGGATAGTAGCTATAAGAACCTCTCCTATCATCCCAGACGGATGGTTTAGTTGAAAGGTTTAATCAAACCCTTGCTGATGATAAAGAAATTCATACATGAAGAGGGCATGATTGGGATTTATATCTTCCTTCCTCTCTTTGCCTACATGAGGTTCCCCAAGCATCCACAGGGTTCTCACCTTTGAACTTTTATTTGAAGAAACCTTGGGGACCCCTGGATGTAGTTAAAGAGTGCTGGAGGACAACACAGAACTAAAATCTCTAGGAATAGCAAAGCATATGAAGCAATTAAGACAAAGATTGGTGCTATATATTGAAAAGGCTCATGAAATGGGAGTTAAGGCACAAATCCAGCAAAAACAGTACTATGATCAAGGCACAGCCAAAAATAAATCCTCTCTCCTGGGAACAGGTATTGTTACTTTTGCCCACTTCTACATAAGCTTTTAATGAAATGGCAAGGACCCTACAAAATAATTAGACAAGCAGGGCCTGTTACTTATGAAATTGAAACCCCGACAAAAAGACAAAAGAAAATTTACCATGCCAATCTATTGAAACGCTGGCATGAAAAAGGAACTACAGGGGTGAGTCTCCATATTCCAGAACCCAGAGAAACTGAAATAGAGTTGGCATATGGCAGACTGGAAAAGAAAACAGGAGTAGATGATGTTATTATAAACCCAGAACTTAATGTACAACAAACACAGGCAGTAAGGTCCTTGTTGAATGAGTTTAGCAAAACATTCACTAATACCCCGGGCATGGCTAAAGGTGTAGAACACCACATATGTACTGATGCTAAACCCATAAGGAAAAAGGCATACAGACTCCCAGAACGCCTTAGAGAGGAGGTAAAAAAGGAGATACAGAAACTAAGATCATTACAGATTATAGAACCTTCTAAGAGTCCATGGGGTTCCCCTATGGTAATTGTCCCAAAAAAGGAAGGAGGAATTAGACTGTGCTTGGACTTCAGGGGCTTAAATCAGGTGGCACAGTTTGATGCTTATCCTATGCCTCGTGTAGATGATATAGTGGATAGAATTGGCAAAGCCATTTATATCTCTACACTAGACCTCATAAAAGGCTATTGGCAGATCCCCTTAGAAGAATCCGCCAAGGAGAAAAACTGCTTTTAGTACTCTCATGGGTCTTTTCCAGTTTTGAACCATGCCGTTTGGGCTACATGGGGCCCTGGCTACCTTCCAGAGGTTTATGGACCAGGTACTGGCACCTCATAACACCTTTTGTGCAGCATACCTGGATGACGTGGTTGTCTTTAGTTCATCCTGGGAAACTCATTTACAAAATCTTCAAGCAGTTTTCTCTTCTATCCAACAGGCAGGACTAACTATCAACCCCACAAAATGTACTATTGCCATGAAAGAGACAAGATATCTTGGTTTCATACTGGGAAATGGTCTTATTAAGCCAGAGATATCGAAGGTGGAAGCAGTAGCCCAGTGTCCCATACCCAGCACCAAGAAACACGTACGGTCTTTCTTGGGTCTTGCCGGGTATTACAGAAGATTCATTCCCAACTTTGCTTCTGTTGCTTCTCCATTGACAGATTTAACTAAAAAGAAGTTTGGGAATCAGATAAAATGGACTCCTGAATGTGAGGAAGCATTTAATAAAATTAAGGCAGCCCTATGCTCCTCCCCAGTCCTGCGTAGTCCTGACTTCGCATACCCATTCGAGGTACATACAGATGCCTCAGGATCAGGTATAGGGGCAGTGTTGAGCCAAACGATAGATGGAGAGGAACATCCTGTAATATATATTTCAAGGAAACTCCACGATAGGGAACAAACGTATGCTACCATCGAGCAAGAATGTCTGGCAGCCAAGTGGGCCATTGAGTCCTTGAAATTTTATTTATGGGGTGCCCCATTTACTTTAATAACCAATCACAATCCTCTCTGCTTCCTATCACAAATGAAGAACAAAAATAATAGAATCATGAGATGGTACCTGGCCCTGCAGCCTTATAGTTTTACAGTACAACACAGAACAGGCTCAGCTCATATGAATGCAGATTTTTGTCCAGACATAGGGGAAGAGTAGGTACCACCAGCCCTAAAATAGATAATTGAAAATCTGTATCAATGTTTAACACATAGGAAAGAAGGTTAAGAGATACAGTCATGACACTCCAGGGCATTTAATAAATGTGGACGTTTATGCTTTGACGATTCACATCTATCTGTAAAGATAATTCTAATGTTTGAAATTGGTGCCCTGGGTTGGAGCTTTCAGAGAGAGGTGGTGAAAGCTCCATCCTACCCTCAGGGATTGGGTAGGTTGTCTTGAAAACCTGGGATTTATTGAAATGTATGGTGGTTTTGCTTGATATTGTGGGTGTGTGATAGTTGTAACCCACTCTCAGCACCAGGGACATTCCTCTCTTCTTTACCCTTATATTCTCTCAAATCTACTGCAGTAGTAATTTCTCCACTGTCCTTTGTCTTATTTCACATTTCTACCATGAAGGGGTGGCCTCCCATCATGGTATCTTTTCTATTCTACCCACCTAATGTTCTCTGTTGTCCCTGTGGTGCCTGTGTTTTGAAATGTAAGGTTACCATTGTAAACAGGAATGGTAATAAAATAAGCAGCCCCAATTAGGTTCAAAAACAAGCAAGCATCTCAGCATATAGTCATGTAGAGTTAAATAATAAAATGAGGTACCTTACAAGAAATATAAGGTTAAATAGTTATTTTCCTTGTGTGTTTATGTAAGAAATGGCCCTTACCTGGTCCACTTGTTGTCTCACTTGCTGCAGGTACTGCACTCTAAGGAGCCAGTGGCAGCTCCTAACATATATTTATAGAGTACAGGTGTGGCAAGTCAGCACCAGAAGGGAGGGGTTAAACCCTCGAGTTTTAATTACGCTTTGTTTCTGTATTGTGAAACTAATTAAGAGGTGGTTCATTCTGGTATAATCAAGCCCAATCAATGTATTTTTTTATGGTCAGGCTGATCCCCTACTTAATGTATTAGGTAGAGATTAAATGTATTAGAATAGGGGTGGATCAGCTGATCAATGATGTCAGAGTGTTCACCTATATAAGGTGGAGATTTTGCAAGAGAGCAGATAGTATAGGAGCACAGAGGATAGAAGATGTGCTGGGGCTAAGCTCATCTACTCTGTGGCAGTACTCAAGCTGTTAAAAGTACTGATAGTCTCAATTTGAGAGAAAGCCATTTTTTTCATGTTGTTGGCTTTATTTTCTTTACAGTTAATTTCTGAAAAGTTTATTTTGAGTTTTTTTTGTAAATAAATTTCACACAAAGTCTTGTGTGTTATAAAGAACGTCTGTGTCTGGCTTATCACTTCCCACGTCCATTCACATACCGTCCACCAGGAGACGGTAGAGAATTCCTGCAGGAGATAGCAGACTTCATCGTCGACATTGTGTTGAGGTCCCCCAGACTGATAGTTCTGGGGGACTTCAATGCCTGGGTTGATGATGAACTCTTGCACTTTGGTCAAAATCTCCTCCAACTGATGACGACGCTGGGCCTAACACAGGTGGTTACCTCCTCAACCCATGTAGGGGGTCATTCATTGGATCTGATCTTTCATTTGGGTATGGAGATTGATGATCTGGGGGTGAAACCTGCCAGCTGGTCTGACCATCACACCATAAGGATCAGCTTCAGGGTTCCCATTAATAGGTCTGCCCCTACGGAGATGGTTCAGTATCGCTCTGTAAGGGGCATTAACCCTAGTGACCTACTGGCAGTACTGGACCTATCGGGCTTGTCTGGTGAATGTATGAGTTCAGATGATCTCGTACTAGCCTATAATAAGGCTGGGGGAGATGATGTGGACAAGATTGCTCCTGTTCGTGTTCAGCCTCTCGCCCTTCATCCAAGAAGCCCTTGGTTTGATGGCTCCTTGAAGGAGTTAAGGTGAGTTGGCTGAAGGATGGAGAGAGCCTGGCGGAAGTCTGGCCATGATGCTGACAGGCTTAAGTTGTTGGTACATTATGATGGTTATCAATCAGAAATCACCAGTAAGAAGGCAGAATTCCTGTCCAGGTAGATTTCTGCCACACAGAATCAACCTGCTCAGCTCTTCTGGACTGTTGACAGATTGTGTAATCCAATCTGTTTTCAGTCCAGAGAAGCTTTTTCTCAGCTGAGATGAGAGGAGTTCACTCGATTTTTTTCGGATTAGGTTGCCAGCATCAGGTCTGGCATCGGTCCAACCTCTCCTATGAGGGATTGCAGTGGTCGACAGGAAGTGGCATGCACTCAGTCTGTCTGGTCAGATTTCTGCCGGCTGGAGTTCACTGACATTGTGAAGATCATTCAAACACTGTGCCCAACCAGTTGTAGTTTTGATCAGGGCCCACACCCCTTTTATTGGGATGTGTATATGTTATCTGCCCGATCCTTGCTGACATTGTCTGGAAGTCTTTGGAGAGGGGGGTCTTTTCTGACCCCCTCAAGGAGGCGATCATTCAACCACTCCTTAAAAAACCCTCTTTGGATCCAGATTGTCTAGCCAACTACCAGCCTATCTCTAACCTGACATTTGTTGGTAAGGTTATTGAAAAGGTGGTTGCATTGCAATTGGATGATCATCTTACAACTCACAATGTCTATGATACTCTCCAGTCTGGTTTTAGGAAGAAGCATAGCACAGAGACTGCCCTTGTCTGGGTATTGAATGACCTCCTAATGGCTAGAGATCGAAAGGCATGTACCATTCTGGTCCTTCTTGACCTCTCTGCTGCATTTGACACTGTAGATCATGGTGTGCTGTTGGAGCGCCTGTGGCTCTTTTGTGGGCTGTCTGGTACAGTCCTTAAATGGTTCCATTCTTACCTCACAGGCAGGTCTCAGAGAGTTGCCACTGGAATTTATTCCTCTGGTGCTCACTCCCTGCCTTGTGGGGTACCGCAGGGTTCCATTCTAGTCCCATGTTGTTTGCAGTGTATGCTGCCATTGGGAGATATCATCAGGTGATACAGTCTGGGTTTTCACTGTTATGCAGATGATACTCAGCTGTATATGTTCTTTCTGCCCAGACAGGATGATGCACTCCCCGTGCTAAATAATTGCCTTGCTGAGATCAGATTTTGGATGAGTTCCAGCTGGCTGAGGCTGAATCCGGATAAGACTGAAGTGCTGGTAGTGGACCTAGGTCATCTGGGGGCGGGTTTGGGGGCTGGCCAACCATCAGGCTTATTACTTGGTGGTATGTCACTCACTACCTCGGATCAGGTACACAACCTGGGTGTTATTTTTGATGATGGTCTAACCCTAAAATATCAGGTGTCAGCTGTCGTCAAATCCTCTTTTTACCATCTGAAGAATATCACCCGGTTGAAACCCCTGGCTCCTCCGGGTGATCTTCTAACACTGGTCCATGCCTTTGTCACTACCCCTCTTGATTACTGCAATTCCCTCTACCTAGGGCTACCAGGGGTTGATATCCGCTGCCTGCAGCTGGTGCAGAATGCAGCAGCCAGGCTTTTGACTGGGACTTCTAGAACCAGTCATATTATGCCTGTGCACCGCGAGCTGCACTGGCTGCCTGTTTGGTGGAGGATCACCTTTAAGGTTGGCTTGCTAACCTTTGAAGCCCTACATGATCAGGGATCCGGTTACCTGCAAGATCTCATGGTACCCTACTGCCCCCTCCGTCCTCTCCGTTCCACCAATGAGGGATTGCTGGAGTTTCCCAGGGTACGATTGAAAACATCTGGATCTCTTGCCTTTGCTTTTTCAGCGCCAACCCTATGGAATTCTCTACCTTGTTGGTTGAGAGAATGCCCAACTGTCGACAGATTTAAAATTGAGTTAAAAACTTATTTATTTAGTTTAGCTTTCCCTAGTTACGGATGATCTGTTTTAATGTTTTTGCTTTAAATTTTTATCTTTATGTATTTGGTTTTTATGTACAGCGCCTTGGTTTTGAAAGGCACTATATAAAAGAAAGTTGATTTGATTTGATTTGCCAAATTAGGGACATGTTTATACACTATTCTTGAGAGGTTATCCACCTCACCCTCCAAACATGACTGTCCTCAAAGAATATTCCAATTCTGGGCAACTATTTCTTGAACAGCCCCTGGCTGAACACAGCACATAGTGATGAAACTTAGAGGACACTCATTACCAGGGGTTCGGATCTGGTATTGCAACAAACTTTCTCTAGAATTTCAGTTGCACTGGCTCTAGCCTGACTTATAACAGCCTCACTAGATCCACATGAGTGAAATCTCTGCTGCATCTCATCTGCTCTTATTTGGAAGTCAGAGAAATGGCTACAAATACATCTCAACCTATAGAACTGTGACTTGGTGATGTTGCTGATGGTGTGATGTGGATGAATACTGGCAGAAGGTAACAAGATGTTGTGGTTGATCGGTTTACTGAACAAGACAATACTGGCATTAATATCCTCATTTTTGGTAATTTGTAAATCCAGAAAATTGATACTAGTTTTGTGGACATTTAAAATGAATTGTCAATTCCTATAGGTAGAATTGAAAAAACCCATAGATTTGGTCAATTCTGTCTTGTTCCTGTGCCACATCATCAGCAAATCATCAATGTATTGCCTCCAAAGGTCCATTTGATAAACACATCTCGGTTATTCTTGCGTACATATGTGTACCCCTTGTAGCATAGGTGGCACCATTATCATTCCCTTAATCAGGTGGTAATGTTGCCCCAGAAGATGAATGAATTACATTTTAAAATAAATTCTAATTGGCAAGCAAGAAATTATTTTTTTGTCAGTGTCAATGTCAGTTTCAAGGTCCATCCATGTCCATAGTGCCAAAAACAAACAAGAACACCAATGCCATTCATGGTCTAAATTTGTGTAAAAGGAATCAATATACATTGACACAAGCAGCCAGTCTGGTTGTAATTCCAAATCCCCCAGGACCCCCAATATATCAGTAGTATCATATTTGTATGACAGTATGGTCACCACAATATCTCAGGTATGAGGATTGACGTTGGAGAAGCAGTTCTGTTGAAAACCTTAACCCTGCCACAGTTAGGCATCCTTGTGGATTGATCAGCTGCTTCTGTACTTTTGGCAGTATGTACTGCACATGCTGGAATTTAGGGGGCATTATATTCTTAAAAAAATCAAACATACTCTGGGAAATAATCCCAATTGCCAGGGATTTTTCCAAAAACTGTTCAACTGATTTTTTTTGAACAAAGGAACAGGATAATTTCTGTGCATTTTGGTAGAACTCTTCATTTGACGGCTACCTTAACACTTCTGCAATGTAGTATTAGGGCTCCATTTTCAAAAGAATACCATAGCACAAACCGGGTTTGCGCAGCGTGAACCATGAACAGTGCCAGCTGTTGAGGTGTTGTCCATATTCAAAGGGCATTTTTGCACAGCAAAACCCACACTGCACCAATGCAAAGGAGGGCTCACTCAAGCATATGTGGCACAGTGCAAAATTCAGAGGTTTCAGAAGTGCTAAATGTCAACTTGTGTGTCACAGTTTAACATTTCTGAAACCCAGCCCTTAACAGTGTGCAGATGGGGTGGGTGCCTCACACCCTGTCCATGCACCATAGGGCAAATCCCTTCAGTGGTGTCCAGTGTCCCCCATCCCTGATCCTCATAAAAAAGTAACATATACATCTTCTCCCTGGTGGCTAATGGCCACCCTCCCTATCCCTGATCCCTTGTATAGTGAATGGTACAATGTCCCATGTGGCTGTGGTTTCCTTCCCTAACCCCTATCCTTTGTTGCATGACATAAAACAGTTCCTTGGTGGCTAGCAGTCTCCTTCCTATCCCTATCCTTTGTCGAATAAAATAAAACAGTTCGCTAGCAGCTAGCGGTATCCATCCCCCATCCCTGATATCCCCTGTATGCTTAAATAACAGAACTTTCTGGTGTCAAGTAGTCCCCCCCGATGATCCCCATAAAACATAAGATGTGTATTCCCTCCCTTGTGTCTAGTGATCCCCCTCCCCATTCCCGATCCCATGTATATGAAAGTTTCCACACTGCCCTGGTATTCAGTGTCCCCCCATCCCTGAGCACCCTGTCCAGCAATACCCAATAGTCCCTGGTGTTTAGGAGACCACTTGCCCCACCACCTTAGCAGGTAGTGCCCCACTACTTCACACCCACCTTCCCATTCTAGAGCTGGCAACTGGCATAGCCCTTTGCTCTCCATTACAGCCGTCTGCTGACTGAGCTATCATGGACTGTGTACTGTAACAGCTGATTGTATAGTACGTACTCCTTGACAGCTCAATCAGTGGCCTGCCATGGTGGAGTGTGGAGGGCTGTGCTGGTCCCCAGCTCCAGGATGGGACAGGGTGTGCGGGGAGTTGGGGTACTACCCTGGCATGGTGGGGGTGCCGCAAGACACCAGGGACTATATGGTAATACATAACAGTGTAATATGTTCTACTCATCTATTTGAATCGCCTTTTGTGCGCCTTTCATTCGGCAAACTCATCAATGATCTGCTGTAGGTTAATTTTTCTTGCTCGTTCATTTTCAATAGATAAGAGTCCCAACCCACAAAGTCTCTCTTGTCCCATACTACTCCTTAAGTAGTTCTTTATAAGTTTAAGTTTTGAAAATGAGCATTCAGCACTGGCTACTGTTACTGGGATGGTGAGAAACAGCAGAAGCACAGCACAGACTTCTGGAAAACTGGATGCTAATACACTATTGTCAACAATGAACAGTTTTGCCAAATTTTTCACTGATTGTTTGGAGATTTCAGATTTCAAACAAGATCTGAATGCAAGCAACTGTCCAGGAAAAGCAAGTGAAATGTCTTTGTTGAAATGATGGGCCAGTTTTTCAGCTCCTTTATGCAGATCATCATCACTTGCAGAAATTAGGGTGCTTGGCTAGATTATGCTGAATCTATCAGCGATTGCCTGCAAGCTTCGAAATCGATTTGAAAGCTGTGCAGTTATTATATCAAGGCACCTGTAAAATACATTCACTTTGAAAAATTGTTCTGAGTCAGCAAGTCTTTCATCTTCACATAGCTCATCAAAATGGCGTTTGACCTTTCTCATGCGCTTTTCTTCAAACTTTGCTTGTACACCCCATTTTTCTGATAATGCAGTTGCTGAATTTTTGGCTTCATCAAACTCATTTCGAAATGTGAGTAGGTCTTCATTGGCTTTGTGAAGTAAGTTTGCTGCTTTGCAAAGATCTGTGTCTTTAGACTGTAGCAGTTTTGACACAGCATTAACTGTTTCCAGAGTCTTTGATTGGAGCACAACAAGAAAAATGAAACTAAAATTTTCCAATAATTTCTTTAATGCCAAAGCCTCATTGCACTCATCTCCATTTTTGCTCTGAAGAACTATTTTTGTGAGTGCCTTCATAATATCTAAATACTGAAACCTCAGAGCAAGGAGTGATTCATAGCAGGATGACCATCGGGTAGGGCAAAGCCTTTTCAAAGTAATGTTGCTGGAAAGCTCTGATGTGGAAGCAAATGAAGATAACATGGCCCAGCGTTTTATACTGTGGCCAAAAAAAGTGTATAGTCTTTCAATCACATCATAAAATTTTTTTAGTTCTGATATTCCTCTAACGGAATCATTCAGTGTGAGGTTTAAGTTGTGAGCAGCACAGTGAACGTATGCAGCATTCAGTTCCTTCTGGGATATTCTTGCTTGTACACCAGAGTACACACCACTCATATTAGAGGCCCCATCATACCCATGACCGCGACATTTAGATAACTCTAAACCTTTCTGTTCGATGCAACCGATTATTATGTTCTCAAGTCCACTAGCAGACTGATCACTAATTTCCTGAAAGCCAAGGAAAGATTCATTGATTTTCACCTCTGTTGCCATGTCCCTTTCATCCCTTTCTATTGTGACATACCAAAAAATTTGACTCAGTTGGTCAGTCTTCGCAATGTCTTCGGTGGTATCCATTATTACAGAGAAAAAAGGTGCAGCTTTTATTTCATCAATAATATCTTGCTCAATACGCTTTGACAAAACTTCAATGAGTTCATCCTGTATAGTATGACTAAGATAGCGAATTGATCCACTGGGCATGGAAATGAGTTGCTTTAACACGGGATTATACTTGGCCAACAGTTCCATGACTGAAAGAAAATTCCCACTATTTGCTTGCCCTAAAACCTCTCTGTGTCCCCTGAAAGGTAAATTGCACATAGCTAATGTAAGAGTCACATTGATCAGACACTCCAAAACTTGTCTCCAGAAGTTTTTCTCCTTTAGTATTTGAGTTTCAAAAACAAAGCAAGATATAGGCTGGCCACTCGCCACTGCCTGGCAGGCTGGAGACGCACAGGAAAAAAAGTCACAGGCAACATGCGTCCTTCTCTCAGTCGTCTCACACACTGCTGCTGCTGCTGCAAGGCAAACACAGTGAAACTACTACAGACTCACTTTCACTGTGAGTACATAACAGTACTACTCACTACTGTAACAACTGTTGTAGACTAAAAAAAGACAATTGATAGTCACCGAGAGAGAGAGAGAGACTTTACTGGGTTTAGGCCAGCCAGCAGACTGGCAAGCAACAACAAGTACTAGTAGTACAATATTATTTGTATTGCAGTATTATTATTTGTTTGCTGGGGGCTAAAGTGGCTGCTGCTATGCTAAATGCTGCTATATGTAGCAGAGTCCAGTCCCTACGCATGCCCAACTAGCTGCTCAGATAAGCAGGAACACAGCTAGCCTTCAGCAGTGCTGTGCTGCCCAATAACTTTTATTTTTTATAATGATAATGTCCTTGTTGTTCGCAAAACACAAAAACCCAACTCAGGCAGCTGGGGGCTAACGTGACTGCTACCTATACCCTACCCTTGCACTCCCGACAACACTCGGCTATCTTACTGCCCAGTTAGATTTCCTTTTTTTAATTTCCTTATTTGCAGCAAAAACCCTCCCTACAGCTAGGGACTAAGGTGTATTATCCTGCTAGGCTGCTACTGCTATGCTAAAAATGCATTCCCCAGCTAAAACAGGATTGGAATGACAAGGATTGAACAACAGCACTCTGCTTGCCCAGTAAGTTTTTTTTTCCTTGTTTTTAGTAAAGAATACTAGTAACTGGCTGTTCAGCTGTGTTCTCTGCAGTCAGCCAGTGCTGCTAGCTACTAGTAGCCTACTGTTATCAGGCCCAGCCAACACCCCCAGGCAGCAGGCAGCACTGTGCCCACTGCCAGCCGCCCAGCCCAGGCAGCAGCAAGCAAGCTAGGTCCAAGGCCCAAGCCTTCTTTCTAATTCTTTCAGTTAGAAAATCCTCAGTAGAAAGTCATCCAGTAAAATAATCAGTCAGTGGTAGTCCTTCCTAAACACAGTCAGTCACATCACATTCAAGATTTAGAAATACTAGTCTTGATCACACAGTCTCACACTGAGACTTCAGTGATCCCCCCAGGGATAACGGACTTAGGGAATTCTGACCTCCATGGCTCCCTGGCTCACACCCACAGGCACACAGTCACAAAAAAAAAAAAAAAGAAAACCTTAACTTCCAGCTAAGGTGGCTATACATTGCTGGCTTGGCTCCTATGCTGCAGTGCCTTTTATAAGTTGTGGAACTTATGTGAGCAGCAGGTTAAGCACCTGCCACCTCCCTGGCCTACAGCCCCCTGGCCACCAACAGCCTGCCTGCTGCTATGCTAGACTGTAGACATCCTCCTCCTCGTCCTCCTCCGACCAGTACTACAACACTACTAATAAGTCCGTCTCATCAGTCAGTGATCACAAAAAAAAAAAACAGTCAAGTAGTCAGTCACAATTGGGAGGGAAGGAACTTGGAAGAATAACAATTAAATCAACGACGATTCAAAAGAGATGTGTCTGTCCACACAGACAGAGAGAGCACAGAGCAGTCTCTGAGTCACTCAAGCCACTACCAATAACCACACATTACAACTGTCTATTGCTGCACTGCACGCGATCTAACAAAGTTCATGTGACCAGCTCCAATGGTTCATTTAGCCCGCTCAGCCAACACAGCCCTGCCTACCACAGAATGACTGACAGTGTCCATATCCAATCAGCAGAGGACATGTCAATCAGTCATGTGGTGCAGGCATATAGAGGAGCTTTGTATTGGTTAGGAGTAGGACCCCTCCATCTCATCCTGATCACCCACCCGCAGCCCGCCCACGCTGCCCATGAATCATGCTCGTCATCATGCCGTGCATGCGTGCCTCGACCCCCTGCCTGCCAGCCCCCCCAGGGGAGCAGTGCAGCACAGTCAGCACAGCAGTAGCATCCGATTCCAGGCTGTGGTCAGCCTGAGCCCGCCTCCCCCCGTAGACCATAGTACACTGCACTATACCCAACCCAACCCAACCCGTTACCCATAACCCGACCAAAACAGACTACTACTGACTCTGACTCTCATGATGACTCAGTGAGTCTATACACACACACACAGAGAGTCAGAGACAACATTCTGACAAGTTAAGTACAAGTAACCTACTGTTGTTTGTGATGCAAGCAGCTGCAGCAGCAAAAGAAAAAGTTTGAACGGACCGAGTCCACCGACGGTACCCAACCGACCATGGTGGCAGCAGTGAGCGATGCGGAGTCGGAGGACTGGAGTCAGGATGGACGTATACTTAGACTGTTGTTTAACTTGTCTGAGCTGCTGCGCTGCCTGCTTCGTGCTTCACCAGCCTTGAGGCTATGCCACACTCAGACACCTCACACAAAGGGTGTAGTACAGATTACTTACTCACAGCCACAACACGGGGAAGGCTTCTCACGAGCATCAGTAGAGAATCCCATTAGCCATGCGGCTGCCTAGTGCCTACAAATGCAGTTCTCCTGCGAAGTGTGAAGATGACATATGGATAAGCTCACTACTTAACTGTTCACCCTAATTAACTTAAGTGAGCAGAGGCAGAGCAGACTCAGTCACTACAAATAACACTGTGCTTCGCCTTTCTTCTCAAAACAAACAAATATTTTGACAGCGAATTAGGGCAGTATCCATATATTTTAACAGTGTACACTCTGTCCACTATTTACCCCTTCACATGGTGTGCAGCTGCTTGGGGCGGGGGGTGTTAGATTCTGGACTGTTTTGATATTAGGGCCTTTTTTTTATTGTACATTTTATGCACATGGTCACTGGTCAGGGATTAAGGTTTTCTAATTCTAATTTGGCTGAGCTGAGTGAGTTTCTGAAGCCGCAGGGTGGGCAGGGGAAGCCTTCAGTGCATCATGATGTGATGTTGCGATCGCGATCGAAATCCGACTGAAATCAATTGGGCCCCTACATGTGTCGGGCCCCTGTGCCACTGCAACGGCTGCACTGGCTATTCCTCTGCCCTTGGGAAGGAGGGGACAGGAACCCAATACAACTGGGCCATTGTGCAGCTTGCAGATGAGCCCATAATGAGCATGCAATAGGCCTGTTAGTGCCATGCATGCCCAATGGGCTCATTTGCATGCTTGTACTGAATATTGCCCATGGGGCAGCAGCATTAACCAGTGTGCTGTGCTTTACTCCTATGGACAGTCTTCAGTCCAGTGCTCTGTTAGCGTGGTGCACAGCATGGTGACTGATTGCTTTGTGCTGCACTACCATGGCCCAATATTCAAACACTCAGCTCAGTCTGTTCGGATTACACTGTTTGAATATTGCACTGGAGTTGGGCTGCCCTATTTTTTGCATGGTACACCTGTTTGTGACTCAGAGCCAGGCAGCTCTGAAAATGTAGCCCTTACTGTTAAAAATAATCATGTCTGAGCCCACTTTGTCACCTGGCTTGATTGTTGACTCCCCTGTTCTTTTCAAGGTCTTTAAGGGCTGCACACTCTTCAGTTGTGGTATTGACATATGACAGTTTACGCCATTATTTCAGTGGCAGTCAGAAGTTTCTCATGGCTATTCTTTCAAAAACATAACACCGGCATTCTGGGGGTTTTACATGTGGGCTTTGGTTTATCCTGAGCATCAAGGTTAATTGAATTTTGTGACTGCTGGGAAGTTTCTACAGGGGATGGCTCTGCGGAAATAATACTGTTTAAATTTGCTCGACAGATTTCTTGTTGATTGAAGAACATTTTTGTATTCAGCTTAAGAGATAATTATTTTAAGGTCCAAGTGTAAATCACAGTGTGGAATCACAAGTTGGAACAAGGCTCAAGTCTTTAGACAAGATGGAGATATGTGCTTCTGTTACTTCAAAGGACGATGAATACAGAACATTTAATGTTTTTACCTTGATCTTCTTGTAGCTCTTGCTGGTTCATGGCATTACTGGTGCAGTTCCTCTTGCACCCTCCTAATCTAATGCCATTGGGGTACTGAACTGCACTAACCAAGTGCTCCTGTAGGGTCCTTTTGTTTGGCTCCCCTGACTGTCTTTTAAAATTCCTTCCCAGATTCAGAACCAGATTTGATTGAAATAAAGTAGCTTGTGTTCTTCAAAATTGATTTTGACTTTACTCATTTAGATCCTCTGTTATGGTTGTTAGCCCTTTTGCAAGTAAAAACCTTTCAGGTAATCCTGCTTGTCTCATTCAATTTTTTTCATCTTCTGTTATTTGATTTATTTTATCCTGCTTTATGATGTTGCTTTTAAGTGCAGACTCAAATGCATAGAAATCAGTGAGATCTTGTATGTTAATAGAGCTGCTTCTTTTTCTTTTAGCTCATTCTTCAGAACTGTTTGCTCTGTGTGTGTGTGTGTGTGTGTGTGTGTGTGTGCGTGTCTATGTCTGTGTGTGTGTGTGTCTGTGTGTCTGTGTGTGTCTTTGTGTGCATGTGTGTGTGTTTGTGCCTATTGCTGGCAGCTTGGTGGCAGATTTACCAGCTCGATCCAGTCACTTGTGCTCTGGGGATCTTCATGGGGCTTGGCAATGGGGATGGTTTCAACA
The DNA here is from genome assembly GCA_016271365.2 of Neoceratodus forsteri. Taxonomy (NCBI): domain Eukaryota; kingdom Metazoa; phylum Chordata; order Ceratodontiformes; family Ceratodontidae; genus Neoceratodus; species Neoceratodus forsteri. The sequence goes on along the minus strand of CM057458.1, from coordinate 874,176,026 downwards.
TTGCCCTGTTTGCTCTTTCTGATAATCTTGCATAATGAACTGATGAAGAGCATAGAGATTTGTTGTATACAATCCCTCCACTCATGTATAGAACTCTTCCTATCCATGCCATATCCAGGCTATTTTAGTACTCACCGGTCACATGAAATAGAGTTACAGTAACTTTTACATAGACCTCTAAAGAAGCCCTTTTCCAATAGTTTCTTCCAGCTTTAAGAGTTACTTTCTTTAAAGCAATGAGGTCTGATTTTACATTAGTAATCTGTTTAATAACCCCGCTCTTGTTTCTAGGTACCTGTATGATGTTCCCCAAATTTCCATTCAGAAACAGATTAACCTCACCGAGACTGCTAAAAACAGGAGCTGTAAGTGAGCCCCCAGTATCATCAAACTTAATAACATCTAGCCTAAAATACATCATTGCCAAACAGTGATATTTACTGAGTAAACTGATTATTAAATCAGAGAAAATTGGCTGGCAAAATGAATGCTGACTTTCAGAGCCTGGCTTACCCAGAAGTAAAGCTGTGACAGTAACAAAAACTGCTTGGCTGATTTTGTGCATAATTTGTCAAAACAACAGTACAACTAACAAAACAGCATCTGACAGGCAGAAAAATGTTGGCTAAATCATTTATTGCATTAAAAGCTCCCTCCATGTTATACTAATTTGTGCAGCTGTATGTAATAAAATATTGGTATGTTACATAGAAACATAGACATTGTTGGCAGAAAAGAGCCCCTTGGCCCATCCAGTCCACCCTACGCATTTTCTGCTTACTGTGTTATTACAGATCCTACTAGATCTGCTGCCTTACCCCCAAGGCCTTTCACTCAGATCCCTCCTGGGTCTATTCCATGCATGCTTGAATCCTGCTACCATTTCTGCACCCAGCACCTCTGCTGGTAGTCTGTTCCAGGCATTCACTACCCTTTCAGTGAAGAAGTACTTCCTCATATTCCCTCTGACCTCCCCCTTCCAGTTCCTATCATGCCCCCTTGTTCTTGAGCATCTCTTCCTCTGTAAAATGCCACACTCCTGTGCCTTATTGATACCCTTGAGGTATTTGACTGTTTCTATCATGTCTCCACTTTTCCTTCTACCATCTAGGGAGTACATATTCAATTCCTTGAGTTTTCCCTCGTAGGGCTTATGATGCAGGCCATGCAACATTTTGGTTGTCCTCCTCTGTACCACCTCCACCTGATCTGTGTCTGTCCTGAAATTGCATCTTCAGAATTGGACACAGTACTCCAAGTGGGGCCTCACCTTCGATCTATACAGGGGCCACACCACCTCTCTCTACTTGTGATACCCCTCCCTATAACCCTAATTAATACATTGTCTTGCCACCCTCAGGTCATCAGATATGATGACCCGTCAGGTCCCTTTTTTGTTTTGTTGTTTTTACCTCCTCCTCCTCAATTGGTATTTTGCCCATGGGTTCCTGTGCCCTATGTGCATAATTTTGCACTTTTTGGCATTGAGGCCTAGTTGTAACACCCTTGACCATTTTTTTAGTTTTTTCAGGTCATTCCTCATTCTATCTATCCCCCCACATGTGTACACATTGTTACGGATTTTTGTGTCATCTGCGAACAGGCATACATTCCTTTCCAGCTCTTCTATGATGTCACTAATGAAGACATTGAAGAGGACTGGTCCCAGAACTGACTCCTGTGGTACCCTGCTGGTAACCTTACCTTCCACCGAGTGTACCTCATTTACCACCACCCTCTGGCTTCTATTACTTAGCAGGTTTTGCACCCATTTTACTACTTTTGAACTCACTCCCAGGCTTCACAGCTTGCTTATCAGTCTTCTGCATGGAACGGTTTTGAAGGTCTTGCTGAAATCCAGGTAGGCCATATCCACTGCCCCTCCCTGATCCACTTCCTATTGTTTAGCCATTGCATGTTTACACTAGTACTTGCACTTGCACATTTATTGGCTTATATTAACAGGTCAACGCTGATTATAGTTTGCTGGCAGAACCTCACAAACTCTGTCATACACATATGTGAATAACAGCCCATGTATAACGGAGTTTGGTTAACCATCCTCTAAAAATATCTTCTACGGCACCTGCACTCATGTTCCCTCTTGTGCTGCCATGCCATCCACCTGTACTGATGTGCCATACTTTACCCTCATGCTGCTGTGCTAAAGCTGCCTTAGAAACAACAACCACCGTGAAGCACAGAAATCCCCTCACAACAAACTCGGCACAAAATGAGCAGTACTCCCACAAAATATCAATTAAATTAAAAATTCCATTTAAAAAAATGTCTCTGTCATCGCGATTCAAGCTAGCAACTGACTGGAAGACTCTCTAACTTTCTTCCTCTCTCCCTTATGCTGCACATATCTACTTCAATCCTGATTGACTAACAACATAAGTAAATAAGCAAAACTCAGTTAAAAAAGAGACTTATGCATTTACAAAAAAGCTAATTTTTGTTTAAAAATTTATATTGCAACTTATGAAATGCAGTTGGTTACTGTTAACTAAAAATCATCTTGCTTTGTGTGTGTTTACTGTTAAGCCAGCAACTGTCATTGCCTGAAAACAGTCTTCTTTTTCTTTTTTTTTGGTGATATTGGGAGGGGGGCATAGTTTAAAATGTTCACTATATTAAAGCAAATGAAATTAGCATATTTCAAATAGTTAAACAGTTCACCTTTCATGTTTTCACAATAAATTCTATGCACTGTTGTATTTTAAATTCTATGGTTGTTACTTTTTATTATGCCACACACCAGAAACCAGTTAATATAAAAAAATAAAACATGGGGAAGTGTATGAAACTCAGATTTTTATGCACACTCTCAGTGTGCAATGTCCTAATAAACCCCTCAGGCTTTGTCTCTGGGGTTTATGTGGCATTGCACACCTCGGGTGTGCATAAAATTCTTGTTATGCACACTTCCCCATGCATTATACTATGGGTGGGATATTCAAACTGCACCCAAAAAGTGCGCAACAGCAGGAGCAAGTGCAAGTCACTTGCGCACATGCGCAATTGTTGCAATATTCAAACATGGAGCAAGGCCAATTGCGCAAGCAGCCAATGTCTGAATATCGCACAAACTGCACCATAGCGCAACCAGGAAGGGGAAGCTGAGCAGAAATGATACGCCATAGTGCAACAAGGCTAGCCCAGCTGAGCAGTCCAGAGGCATCATAGCACAAGCAAAGAAACCCCCGCAGCATAGCAATGGAAGTGCATAACCAGGGAGGTAGGCAGGGGCACACCACCCATGCCACAGATGGGCACAGGGACACACTGCCGAACCAACAATGTACCCCCACACCCCAAGCACAGCATAACTGGGGGAGGGATGGAGCAGCCACTGGGCCATGGGGACAAGCAAACAAAGCACATCCCAGCCGTGTTATTGCAGCACACCTACTGTCAACCTGAGACTGGCACACAAAGGGGGCGGAGCACCCCAGTGTCCAGCGGCCCCCCTGTGCACAGCACACCCAGCACTGTGACCCCAAGACACCACCCATGCGCAGTGACCAGCACTGCAGGAATCCCTAGGCCCCCCCGGGACACTGCAACCTCGTGAACCACAGAACCACACAAGCCAAACCCACCATGACCACCCAGCAGTGGGTGGCAGCACACAGCAATACTGACTGGAAGCCTCACCCACACCAGAGACACCACCCCACACACACGCACACACATACCCATGACCATACCACACCTGATGCCATGCACACCACTTCAACTGAGCACCCATAGCCAGCTGCAAATCAGAGACCACCACAGTATTCATATCAAAATATATATGTAATAAAGATGCATAACAAGAACAACAAACAGTAACATATGTACAAAGCAGGGGTGGGGGTATGGGTATGAGGTAGGGGTGGGTAAGTGGCAGGGGTGAACAACTAGGAGAGGGAAGGTGGGGATTGCCGACATCTGGCTACCACCTGGCAGCTCGCCTTCCTCCTTCTGCCTGGCGCTGTGCCCGTGACCTCTTCCAGCGCCGCATGCCATGCTACTGTAGGTTGAGGAGGATGGTATGCGAGTCCATGGCCACTTGAGTCAGCTTCCGCACGCCCTGCTCCAACATGCGCAGGATCTGGATACCTAGGACAAGGGATCAGAGTCAATGGCTGTGACTGTCCACATCCCTGAACGCCACCCATCATGCATGGCATACAGCCAAGTGCCCCGCTCCTGTGATGGACTGCACCCACCCACAGTGACCGTGCACAAGACAGGCCCAACCAGCCAGCAACGGCCATGTGTACCACTGCACACACAAACCGCCCATGTCCAGCACAGCACAATCAAGGCTGTCCAGTGACGTGGCTACGTGGTGGGATGCTAGTGCCACAGCCATGTGCCCAGTGCATGCATGGACCACCAGTGACACACACACACACATGCAGTGCCACTGGACAGTGATGACTGTCACATGTTGCGTGCATGGTAGTGTTGTCCATGGAAGGTGTCCGTATTCCCCCCAGCATGCAATAGCATCCATGATGTAATGACACTCACCCTCATCAAGCCGCTGCAGCAGGTGCTGCTGCCGCGGTGGCTGCTGCTGTGGCTGTGGCTGTGGCTGTGGCACACCTCCTCCGCCAGCCACCCTGGCACCGCCATCCCAGGCCTCAGCCCGTGCCCACCTCTGCTCCTCCATGCCTGTGGGAGACAAATGAAGAGAAACACATCAGTGAGATCCCAAAGCAGACAGCCCCTTGCCCCATTGAGTGTGCCTGCCCACACAACCAGACCCAATCAGCACACACCTGCAAACACCCTCACAGCAAACCATAGCCCAACCCACCCCCATGCACAGATCACATTACACAGTCACCCATGCGGACAATAGCAGTGCATACACAGCACACCCACTTGGCCTGGGCACAATGCCCCTCCTGGCATGCGACCTGAGGTGCTCAAGCAGAGCACGGTCCCTCCTCCGCAGGTCACTGTAGCGGTGCCTGCATGCTCAGGGGTCCTCCTCCACCCAGTGGCCTGCTCCAGGGCAGTGGCGACCTGCTGCCACACATGGGTGCGTGGCACCTCCAGGGGCACTCCCTCAAACAGTGAGCCATGGTGAGGCTCCACCACAGCCACCAGGTTTGCCAATTCCAAGGCCCCCCATTGTGGTGCTCTCCTGCGTGCCATTTTCAAAATGTACAGTGGCAATATGGCGCTCCACAGCGTGGCAACCCCATATGGAAATGTTGCGCAATACAACTCCATCACTGCCTATCGTGCTGTTCGGACAGCGCCGTCAGTCCACATTGCACTGTCACCGAACAGCGCGATAGAGCCTTACACATGCCAGATGTACAGTGCCAGGGGGCAAAGGTCGGCCACAATGTCATGGGTCAGTGGCACAAGGCCACGCACAGTGCCATCGGACGTCCACACATCCTGCGTAATCGGTCACCTGCATGCCAGTGCCACAGTGGACTATTGCGCAGTACTGCCACAGCACCATATGGTGACCAGCGCTGTAGCGCCAGTGGCACAATGGTGGCCATGTCCTGAATTGCTGATCGTGCACAGCACATCATCAGCATGGCAGATGCCTGCGTAAGCTACCTGGGCATGCGCAATGCAGTGTACCCCACAGTCACAGAAATTTGCCATTGGCTTAGCTGGCTCAACTGTATTGCGCAAAGCGCAATGGCGCGATATTCAGCTGACACATGCAAATCATCTGATCAGCCATTCAAAGGCACAGTGGCACGATTAGCATGTCATTAAAGTTCTGCCACTCCTAATTTGCATGCATTGCGCTATAAATACGCGACATTGGGCTGCGCTGGCCAGATTCGGTTACTGCAGGTGAGAGGTGAGTTGCATGCTGTGTGATGTTCTGACCAATGGTCATGGGATAACGCTGTAGACTGCACAGTGACAGGTGTCCACTTCCACCCATAGAGACCGACATGACTGAGCAGAGCCAAGGTGAGGATGAGGATGGTGGGCGCAGAAGAAGGCCCAACTTCACCACGGCGGAGACAGAGGCCCTCTTCCAGGCCTACCTGGAAGAGGAGCCACTACTGAGTGGACTGCAGGGCACTCCTCAGGCCCATGCGGCTACATGGGAGGGGGTAGCTCGGGCAGTGAACCTGCATGGAAGCCACCAGCGCTTTGTGCAGGAATGCAAAAAGAAGATGGGGACAGACCACAGAAGGGTGAAGGAGAAGGTGGCAGCCCTCAGGGCGGCACGTGCTGGCACAGGCGGGGGCCAGCCAGTGGTGGCGAAGCTGACCCCGGCTGAGGACCGACTGGCTGCATCACTGCAGTGGAGTGCTGTAGAAGGCGTACCAGGAGATGGATTCCAGACAGGTGGAAGCCCATCACTGCACGGTATGACATGGTGGTGGTGTTGGCGGGGGAAGGTTGATCACATGCACTAACATGTCCTCACTTTCTGTTACAGATCCCGTTCATCTGCAGGGGACGGTGGTGGTGGGACCATGGAGTGAGGAAGACCTGCCAGAGGTGGAGGAGGGTCCATCCACCTCTGTCACCAGCCGGCATGCACTGCACCAGCATGCAGGCCTGGCTGCCACCTCTGTTGTCGGTGAGTCAGGTGTGGGGGGTGCACAGCCTGTGTCTCAGCAGTCTGGCATGCAAGCATGCCAGCATGCTGTGACTGTGGCTGTAGCACGTACCCGCACCATTGATGATGCAAGGACTGCAATGGGCAGTGACACGTGTGTGTCCTATGACGGACACACAGCAGGCCAGCACGTGCCCCTGGACCTAGCTGGTTCCAACGTGTGTGCAAGCATGTCAGCACAGTCCCAGGCTGTGCCTGTCAGCACCGGTGGAGCAGCACCAGTGGCTGTGCAGGTCTCTGGCACTGTTACGGCCACAGCAGTAGAACAAGTGGTCCCTGGGGCACAGCAGTTGAAGGGGCAGCAGCAGCAGTCACCCACCAGATCTGGGGGTACAGGGTCCAGCGGTGGCACATGCACACTGCCTGATGACTTACCCACACCTGGTCCTGGTGAACAGCGCCCACCCTCAAGGGGTGTTGAGCATCAGGCCCTTGCATACCCTGGGGGACAGAATGCCGATGTGGCACAGGACCCATTGGACGAGCACACCCGCCTGCTGCGGGCATCAGTAGAGCAGCAGATGCGCATTGCAACGTACGTGGAGGCACTGTGCGTGGCTGTGGAGTGGAACAGCAGGGACAATGCATTGATCCTTGCAGAGATGGTCAGACTGCGTACGGATGTGACCGCCGCCATTGACAAGCTGGCCCAGGCAGTGGTCTCTGTCGTGGCCGCATTGGACACACAGTCAGGTGCCCCTGTACTGCACACCCCACACAGTATGCTCTCCACTCCCCATTCCCGGCATCATGCAACACCCAGACTGTCGATGCCGGGTTCTGCTGTGGGCATCCCGAGCACACCTGGTGCAGGTATGTTTGGCATGCTGCATGCCCCTGTGCGGACAAGGTCGCGATCATGCAGTGGGACCCCTGGTGGTCCATCGGTGCCACCCCTTGTGGCCCATGATCAGCCTGCCAGTGCTGCTGGGACATGGCGGGACCACTCACGCATCCGCGGTGGCCATGGAACAGTGCAACATGACTGATCTGTCTCCCAGTGCGGGCCCTGACTGGTGCTGCCCTGTGTGCAATGTATGTCATGGTGGGCAGTGCACTGGTGGGTGCCCCTGCCCAACACGCCGGATACGGACCACCTGCACACCCACCCGACTGCTGTCCACAGGTGCGTGTGCATGATGATGTCTGCATTGTACTGTACACCAAGGTGCAAGTGTGCCCAGCATCTGACACACGTATTTGGACAGTACAGGTGGTGGGGTTGGTCTGTGGATCTGGGTGTTTGCCATGTCTGTTCCTGCTCTGCTGCACCTGCCCATGTACGCTGTGTGCCTGGTGTGTGTGTGTGTGTGTGTGTGTGTGTGTCCATATGACTGTTCACCCTTCCCTGATAGTGTGTTCATGTGCCTGGACCCTTCCACTCCCCTTGCCGTCATGCACCCCGGTGTGTTACCCTATGTGCCTGTGGGTTGCGCCTGGACAGTGTTGGTTGCACATGGCCCCTTGACTTACCTGTGTCGTGCATAATGCTCCTCCGTGATGGTGTCCCGGTGCAGCTGGGCCTGCCAGATCAGTCGAGGGTCCCGCCGTCCAAGAGGGGGCTGTTCATCACCATCATCACCGGTGCCACTGGCGTCCCCATCGCTGTCCCCCTCCTCGACCTGTATGGCTATCCCACAGTCTTTGGCCATGTTGTGCAGGATACAACAGGCCAGGAATATCCCACAGGCCTTTGAGGGGCTGTACTGTAGGGCACCGCCGGAGGTGTGTAGGCATCGGAAGCGTGCCTTAAGCATCCCAAACACCCACTTAATGATGTTGCGTGTGGCGGCATGTGCCTCATTATAGCATTGCTGCAATGGGGTCATGGGGTGCCGGTACAGTGTGAGCAGCCAGGGATGGAGTGGGTATCCACTGTCACCTGTGTGGAGATAGTGGAGATCAGTTTCATGTTCAGGTCCATATTGCCCATATCCCTGTGTGCCACTACCATGGCACCTGTGGCATTCCCACCCTTGCCCCAATTTTGCAATTCCTACATGCGTACTCACCCACTAGATGGCCTGTGGGGATGTCCCCACTCTTGAATCGATGGCACAATGTGGACTGATATCATATGAAGGCATCATGTGCTCCACCAGGTTGTGTGACACAGACATTGATTATGCGCCCAGTGGCATCACACACCACCTGGCAGTTGACACTGGAAAAGCCCTTCCTGTTCCTGTATGTGGCCCCATCGGGGCCAGGTGGCATGCGAATAGCCACATGGGTGCAGTCTATGGCTCCTAGCATGCCAGGCATACGTGCTACCTGTGGAACTCCTGCATGTTTGCTGTACGCTCTGTTGCGGTGCTGGAGAAATGGATGTACTCCACAGCATGTGGCAGCAGTGCGCTGAGGAATTGGGTGAGGATGCGTGATGTGGCCGACTGTGTTATGCCTGTGGTGTCCACTGTCAGCCTCTGGAAGGTACCCGTGGCGAGCAGGCACATGCAGGCTGTTACCTTTGTCTCCACCGACAGAGGGTGACTCCGTCGCGAGGGTGCCTGCATCACATCACTGCACAGCTCACAGAGCCGCCTCAGTATTGCCCTGTTCAGGCAGTACTGGCCCACAATCTCTACGTCTGAGTACAGCTCAAAGCTGATGCGGCACGGTACTGCCTGTTGGGGAATACCCGACGGGCCCTTCCATGGCCACATCCCCTGCAGCATGCCTTCTCACCTCATTACAGCTTCCATGTGGAAGCTGGCACTGTCCATCTCCCTGGCTTGTGTCCCCCCCAGCTGTTGTTGTTCTGTTACCCCCGCTGTCCTGACTGCTACCTCCACTGCACCGGGTACACCTACTGGTCTCTGCAGTCTGTGGCCCTGTACACCCTCCCTTGTCCCTTTCCTCTCCTGTGCACTCCAAGGCCTGCACTGTTTTCCACTGTCTCCCTGTTTCTCACTGCCTCATGTGGCTTTCCTGTAGCCTTCTTGCGCCTCTTCCTTGAGCCTTTTTATTTTGGCTCATTTCCGCCGTGGCGCAACTTCCGGCTCATCTGCCGTTGCGCATTGCGCAAGTCTTTGAATATCGCATTGCGCTCTTTATGCATGGGTCCACCCCCTTCGGTTGTGCATGCCTTCATTTGCATTGTGCTGTTGCTCAGCCTGTTTTCAGTGGGGCAACTGCCTCCTGTTGAATATCGCAGAATGGCGCAATTTCGGACTTGCGCATGCTCAACCCTTTTGAATATCCCACCCAATATGTCTATCACTTAAGAAACTGGCACTTTGCTCCAGTAGAAAAGCAATGTTTTGCCTACAGGTCATCTCCCTGAAAAAGTGCAAAGTGAGAAACCAGTCGGGGTACAAAATGAGCACCCAGAATTTGTACCTACCTTGCACTTTAAAATGCAAGTTGCCTTCTAATGCTTTAAATGAAATAAATGGTTAAGCCATTTTTTTTCTGTCTGGCAGTTGTTTTTTTTGGTTGTACTGCTGTTTTGTTAAATTGCACAAACTGTTCAGAGTGGCTTTCATTACTGTCTGACGACTCAAAACAACCAGAAAGTTCCATTGCTACCACATACTGCAGATGCTGAATGGTAGCATTAGACAACTAGGTCAGAGGGATAAAGGGTTAGTAATAAAGGGTAAGACATGTAGACCCTGTGGTAAATGTACAGGATCTGTATGCCAGTCATGGCATAGGAGCAGAGGGTAAATGAGAGTGTTTAAGTGTTCCACCCCCTTTTCATGGGTTGTGGCACATAGGCATATGTAGGGAGTAACCCTGAAGGACAAAGGCAAGGAAAGCAAGGAGGGAGAGACTAACAGGAAGCTATATAAGGAATAGAAAGTGAGAACACAGGAATATGATCAACAAGAGCTGCCTATTGGAAGCAACACTCTAAACATCTGAACAGCTTTAACAAAGCAAAATCTCCAGAACACATAGTTGGGGATGGGTCTGCATATAGGGGGAGCTGTGGAAAGGAGGTGGCCCATATGTGCACTTACCCCTATGAATTTGTTCTGGGGCATGGAAACCAGGAAAGGTACGCTAAACTGGGACAGCCTGTTTCCAGGTACATCCTGGGGGTAGGTTACATGGAATTGTTTTACTGATGGGGGAATGTTGGCCATGACACCGGGGAAATTCCCCTACTCCCCTGTAGGGGAAAATGCTGTACTGCGAGGCATCTCACTTCACTGCTGGGTTTGGTAGTGAACAGATGGCTGGGGCCAGTGAAGCCCAAGGTTTTACTCAAGGAATTACAATGTCAAGAGTCGAGGGATCCGCTGTAGAGGAGGCTGGAATGCACCCTTCGGGTGGCAAGCAGATCCCTTTAGAAAGCAGTCTCTCATTGGAAAGGAATGGCGATCCCAGCGAGCAGCTCAGTCTTGAGCAGAAACAGAAATGTCTTGAAGCAGAATTGCTTCACGTTAGTGAGCTACTAAATTCAGAAAAGAAACAGCAGGCTGAGGATAGAAAAAAGAAAGCGAACAGAAACCTCACCAGGCATGGCCATTTTGGAAGGTCACACAAAAATTCTCTCAGCTGACAAAAGGATAGCAGCGCCCCTTCCAGCAGTTGATTCACCTCCTTGGTGTGACTGGAGTACCAAAGCAGTGGAGCCTTGGTCACCTGACAAGGCCCTTTTAGCCACAGGATGGATCCCAATTTCAGAGGGCCAGTGGAGGCCCGACTTGGAGCAGCCTACGCCAGGAGACAAGTCAGTGGCTCAGATAAGTAATCCTCCTGTTTTTGATACTGAAGGTAGGAGGGATGCAGACTCTGCTTCTTCAGGAGCTAGGCCTACACCAGGGGAAAGCCAGGGGGATCATGTAACCGAGGAAACTTCAGTTAACCCGGATATACCCCTTATTTCAAACCCTACATCAGTTTTGCACCCGGGAAACCTGTTAAGCCCTCCTGTGCTAGCCATTTTCAACACCCGGTAGAATTAGCTAAATGGAGGAATGCAATCTGCCTTCGTTATGTGGGCCTTGGCGAAAATCCCCTGGATAGATTCTACATGGGGAAAATTTTACTAAAAAAAAGTATGGGTTTCTCACCCTCAGAGGTGTATGCATTAATCCATGTTCAGGGAGAATTTACTTTTGATGTAAGTTTTCATACTCCAGCATTACTGGAAACTTTCTGGTGTCACTATATTAATTAAAAAAAAATCCTTCCTGTTCTGAATTTATTGTCCTGCCTCTTACCAATCAACCCTTTAGGGTCATTATGATCCTTTTTCAAAATGAGGGGATTAATATTGTGGACATTGTACATTGGCTTGAGAAATGGTGTGATATTCAGAGGAACCCTATGCCCATTATGGATGCAGAAGGATTTTGGAATGGGGGATGGAAATTCCGTATTAAGTTACACCATGGTGACCATGACTTACTGCACCTTCCAAACTGTTTCTTTATTGGAAGAGATAAAGGGTTTCTCTTCTACCCTGGACAGCCTAGGGTTTGTTTCAAATGTGGGTCTTCAAAACATATTAGCACTTCCTGTGATGTCTTAAAATGCACGTATTGTGGAGAGTTGGGTCACCTCAGTGCTCATTGTTTCCAACAGCCCAAATGTAACCTCTGCGAGGCACAGGGCCACACTTTTGAAGATTGTCCCTCAGTGGCCAAAAATACAGAGGATGCTTATTTTGGAGTTCAAGATCACTAAATCCACATGGCTGTATGACAAGGCCAGGTTCCCATTGGAGATCAGTTTCCCTCGGCTCTAGGGTCCAATACCCAAGCCACTAAAAAAAGGGTGTCAGTAAATCCTCCGGGTACAGACCCTGACACTCCGGTACCAGTACAAGAACTCCCTCTGCAGATACCTGTTCCAGCGGAGGTATCCATTGTTAGTGACACCCCCATGAACCACTCTTAGTACTTCCTTCCAGAAGGGATGATTTTACCCTGGTTGTGGGGAAAAAAAGGGAAATCCATCAAATCAAGGTCCAAACTGAAGAAAACTGACTTAGAAATCCCTGGAAACCCAGAATGAATTTACTGCATTACTGGATAATCCTATGGACCAGGATGCCAGGACGATGCCAGATGAAGGGTTACCCCAGGTTACTACCAGGGGATATGACTCCTGAACATTCTGATCATGGGACTCATAGTAATAAAAGCAGACGAGTAACTAGAGCCTCTAGCAAAGTGCCATGAGAAATCTAGTGTTTTTTTCCTCTGGTTAACTTCTCATGGATCCCTTTCAGTTTCAAGCAGCTTCATTGAATGTAAATAGCATTCAATCCCTCATGAAACACCGCAATACTTATGCTTCCTTTTTACGATGCAATCTTGATTGTGTTTTTTTTCAAGATGTACATTTGCATTCTTTAGAGGAAAGGGTTGCAGCCACAAAAGAGTGGATCTGGGGGGAAAGCTTTTAGTAACAGGGAGATTCCTTGTGTTCTGGGGTGGGAATTAGTTTTTTTCTCTTCGAATATTAAAGCTATACATCACCTAGAGTTACAGAAAGGCAGAGCTGTATTATTTCATATAAAATGGGAACGTCATTTTATTCGCCTCCTTAATATCTATGCCCCTCAGCTTTAGCATGATCGGGTGAATCGTTTTCGATCTCTTTCTCCCTTATTGATAACTACTCATTTAGTGATATTGGGGGGTGATTTTAATGTTACTTTGCCCTCCCAAATCTTGGACCCAAAGGGAAGAAAACTTATTGTGATGCTCAATGCCTAGCTCAACTTCTAAGAGATGTGGGGTTTGTGGATGTTCTGGGTTCTCTCCCTTGTGCTAGTCATTATACATATTTTTGTGGGCCTCGGGCCTCAATAATTGATTATATTTTTGTTCTTTCCTCGGCTAAAATCGAAACAGTAGCCTTACAGACCGTAGCTGCATCTGATCATAGACTTCTATCTCTCGAGTTAGGTGATCTTCCGGAGGAGCGGCGGGGGCCAGGGAAATGGAAATTGAATATTATGCTTTTAAATATCCCCCGGTTAAAGAAGGCTTTTTTGCCTTATTGCAGGCATGAAAATCAGTCTTCTTTTTATATTCTGATAGTAATGTTTCTTGGGAAGACACAAAAAAACAAATCAAATCATTTTTTTGCACTACGGGGCGCATTAATGGGAAATTTTGGAAGGATGAGATTTGTTATTTACGAGATAATGTTTCCTTCTGGACATCTTTGCGACCTAATTTGGGAAGGGAGGCCCTTCAGAGAATTATAGCCTTAAAAGCCAAATTGGCTCAGAAGCAACTAGAGGCCATCAAGCTTCTGGAACATAAACAAAAAAATAACACTAGTGGGAAGTCAAAAGACACATTGCCCTTTGATTCTATACAGCTCCTTCAGGATCACCGTGATATGGAGTACCTCCTAACTTCAGAGGGAGGTCAGGTTGTGGATAATATGGGTATTCTAGAGGAAATATCGTAGCATTTTACAAGTGTATTTACTTGCCAAGCTTTACCAGTTAGTGAAATGAAGAATTGGTTGTCCAAAGGGGTCTTTCTCAACTTCCATCAGAAATGGGGCTCTTTTAATTTCATCTGTTAAACAAGGGGAACTAAAAGATGTCATATGGTCGTTAAAATCTGGAATTACACCATGGTCAGATGGGCTGCTGCATGAATTATATGAAGATATTTGGGAAGTTTTGGGTCCACAATTAGAAATAGTCTTTAATAATTGCCTATTACAGCAGTAACTCCCTGAGAGTATGCTAGAGGGTCTCTTAATTTTAATTTTCAAAGAAGGATATTGAGGAGATTTAAAAAATTGGAGACCTATAACAAATCTTCACACTGATTACAAAATATTAATGAAGATTTTGTGTAATAGAGTTGCAAGTTTTATAGATACTGTTATATATCCATCTCAATTTAGTGGCATTCTAGCAAAACGGATCCAGGATGCGCTTATTCTGATATGAGAAATTTTACATAAAGGTACTACACAGGAATTATTTTGTCATTTGGTTTGCTTAGGTCAATCACAGGCATTTGACCGTGTTGAATATGTACATCTGTGGGAGACTTTACAAACTTATGGTTTTCCACCTACCTTTATAGCCTGGCTTCAGACTTGCTATAAAGGGATTAATCTCATACCAAATATAAATGATTGGGTGGGTAGGACAGTTCTGATATATAGAGGGGGTAAGGCAATGGTGCCCTTTCAGTTCTCTGTTGTACATCTTATCCCTGGATCCATTGTTGCATGCCCTATATGGGACAGAAGCAATAACTGGGGTTTCAGTAGGGTCAGAGGATAGTCAGTTTGTTGCTTTAGCTTTTGCCAATGATTTGGGGCTTTTTTTAGCCAATAGGTCCTCTGCGGTGGCAGCCAAATTGATACTACATAATTTTTCAGTTCTCACTGGATCTAAAACAAATTCATTGAAAAGTGGCATTTTACCCTTAGGGTATGATGCTGGGGATGTAACATCAATTTGGGGAATACCTGTCAATAGGACCTATAGGAAAATCCTAGGTTCATATTTTAGTGGTGAAGATCCACAGCATTATAGTTGGGAATTACTTCTGACTATAGCCAGGGAGTAAGTAGCTAGGTGGAATAAATGGCAGATGTCCAAAGCCAAGTGAACATATTTAATAAAAACATATTTGTTGTCACATTTTCTGTTTCTGACAGCTGTCCCCCCCCCAAAGTCCCTGGAGACTCCTGTATATAGTGTTTTCTTTCAATGTCTGTGGGGTAGTAGACTGAATCCAATTAAAAGAGCTACTACCTATCTACCCATAAATGAGGGAGGCCTGGTTATGGTAAACCCATTTTTTTATGTTCCCTTTATGTACTATAATTTGTTGCCCCTATTGAAAAATGATATTAAAATCTGGACTCCTTGGATTATAGATGAACTTGGACCCTTATTAACAAATTGGGATCTTTCAACTCCCCTCCCTCGTCAAACCCGGGTAACACACTTAGCAAAACATTTTATTGGGGTTATTGGCATATTAAAGGTATGGAAAATTGTGAAGAGTTTTCTTAGTGCATCTCCCCGAAAAGCCCTTTATAGTTGGATAATGAGTCCTCGTGTTATGTTTTCCCCTGGTATTCAGTGTTACCGGCTGTACACCAATCAGCAATTCATTCCTTTATATCTAGTAAATGACTTCCACAGTATATGAGAGATTTTGTGTGGCTTTGTGCACATAAAAAATTGGGTGTCTGAGGTAATTTTAAACATAAAGACCTTACGGAACTAACTTGTCCCTGAGGGAATGAATGCACAGGGCTGGTTGAATCTTTCTTGCATTTTTGCTGGAATGCCCCTTTGCTTTGTCCTTTTGGGAGGTTTATCATGGAAGATGGCCATTAAACCCCTTTTGGCAACAGTCCCCCCAAATCTGGATGGAAGGAGTGTTCTCAGGATCATGGGTTAAGTATGACACAGTAACTATTCGGATTTTGATGAGCTTTATTGAATATCAATTGTGGCTGGCTAGGTGTGGCTGGTCCCTTCGAAAACAACTGTTATCTGGTGAACAGGTTTTTCTTTTAATACAGAAAGCTGTGGTGCACTGGCAGTCTGTGGAACAAAGGAAAGTCCTTCCTGAACTTTTTAAATTATGGTGCAGAAATATGTCCTGGTTGGATATGGATTGATGTTTGAATTATTTTTGTACAATTCTTGGGTTGGAGAGAACCATAAGCACTCCTGTTTTTCCTTGTTTCAAATATTTTCTACACATATGTGGGGAGGGATGGGTTGGTTTTTTAGCTTGGTTTCTGATGATATCCTGCGATAGTTTACTAAATTTTTTGTTTTTTTCTTTTCCTTAGTATAATTAGTTAATGTGCAGTAACACTTTTATGTATAGGGCTTCTTTTATGTTTTTTTTAATGATTGTAAGTGAGAGATATATCACCTTTGTCTAATGGTTTTTTAGGGCTTTATTAATGGGTTGTATACTGAAAGTATGATGTAATACTTATTTCTGTTTTTTTTTTGGTTTCACATTATGATTTATGTGCTGTGATATTTACTGTATGGTTTACTTTTAAGTTACAATAAAATATTCCCCTTCTCTTTCCAGTAGGGGGACAGGCCATCTATGTGATGGCCACTTGGAGCAAGACATTGGAAGTAAAGGATGTCTGCACAGTGGGAGTGCTTGCCTCATCTTCCACTGTTGTTGTGCTAGAGGCTAATCTATTGTGTAGCACTGAAGCTGACTCAGATGAAGAGTTGCATGAAGCTCTTATTTCTACTGAGGAAATGGAGAAAGTTATCGAGAAAACCCCTAAGGAGCCTACCTTGGGGAAAGTTGCAGTGTGTGCAGAACTTGAAGTGTCTACAGAGCAGCAGGAGATTTGTCAATTACAAGCCGCTGTACTAGCGAAGAATTTGCAGAATGAGGAAGTGCTCCCTGTCATCAACAGCACTAATCCTGTCAGCTTGCCAGCTGAGGAGAAGACTACAGCAGGCCCTGCAGGACGCAATGAATCAGCATACTCCTCTGTCAAACTTTTCCCACTGAAACTGACTTTGTTGAAAACCAGGATGGCAGTAGTTTCGTTAGAGCTAACGAGTGCCAAAAGCCTGAGTCCTTGCAAAGAAATGCTAGTGCTTGTCCTGAGATTGTTGATATATTTGCACAGCAAGGGGCTCTTTCAACTTCTAATTCTACTGACTTTATGCCAAAATCAGATATTCCGCTTAGCAAATTGGTGGGATTTGTATTTAAATCACCAGTAAGTGAAAGGACTGTTTGCTCTCCAGCAATTGTATATCAAACACAGGCAGAATCTTAAAAGGGCGTTACAGAGTTTGTTTTTTCTAAAGCTCAAACTAAACAGCATCAAACTAAGGGTACATTTTCTGCAAATAAAACCACGCCTTTGCATCGAGGGGGTTAGAAAATATTGCTCCTAATCAGATGGAAGGGCCCTGGTCTCTGGGGAAAGCCCTAGTAGGGGCTGGATGGAAACAGGCACCCTCAGGCATTTGGTTGCCTGACCCTGTGTGGGATGTTGACCTGAGCCTTATGTAAAATTCCCCATTTGGAAACTGGGTTTAAATGTCATGCTAGGAGCAGAAGTTTCATTAAAAGGGAAGTAGATTAATACTGCTAAGCCTAGCTCTTCTATTTTGCCTTTAGAAGTACAAAATGTGCAAGGTGTTGCTCCTACAGGAGTTTCTGACCCCCACCCTCAGGCTGCTTTACCACAGTTAAATGACACTACACCACCTAACAAAAGCCCTTGATGTCTGAACTATTTTCTAACGCAAAGCATGAAACTGCTCCACGAAGAAACGCAGTACGCATACGTTATTAAGGGGGTTTGGAAGATAAGCCTGACAGACACTACGTTGGCAAAACTCTATTAAAAGACACTCTACATTTTTCACCAAAAGACATATTTGCTTTCATAAATATATCTGGTGAAGACAATTTTGATGTCAGTTTTAGAACATCACATGCATTGGACATTTTTTGGGAAAGGTATGGGCAGGTAAAGTGCTCTCCCACATGAACCCCCTTTCTGGTCATTCCGCTTACTAAACCTTTAATAAAGTTTGTAACTGTAATGTTTTGGAATAAGGGGGTCCAAGTGGAAGACATAACTTTTTGTTTATCAAAAAAATTTGAAATGTTGAGCTCTCCAGAACCTATCCTGGATTCTGAACAATTTTGGACAGGAGGTTGGAAATACAAAATTAAGCTGCAGCAATCAGATGCAGGAATTAAACACATACCTATTTCTTTCTTGTTAGGCAGGGATAGAGGGGTCTGCTTTTATGGGGGTCAACCTAGGGCTTGCTATAAGTGTGGCTCTAGGACTCACCTGTCGAGTGTTTGTGATCAACCTCAGTGTGACAACTGTGGGGAAATTGGCCATTTTACTGTGCAATGTGAAAATCACACCAAATGTGACCTATGCGAGGAATATGGTCATGTCTTTAGGGAATGTCCTTGGGCTGCAAAGAATAAGGCTACCTGCATCAGCCCTGACCTTCTGATACAGCAAGCTCAAGATGCCGTGGGCTTTCCACCTCCTCCCCCCATTGAAGTGGGAAAACTTATTTCTCAGGGAGCTTCCCCTTCTAGGCCTCCTTCCCCAGGTTCTCTGGTAGAGGCTCCAGTTTCAGTATCTAATCCTCATGAGGAAGTTAAACCGATTAAAGCTCCTACTGATGGTCTAGATTTTGTCCAAGTTTGTTATACTGATCCAGAGGTCCTTGGGAGTGATTTAAAGGCTACTACCCCTGTATCTCCATTACCTCGGCAGAGATCTTCTAGAAACATGCAGCCAAAATACCCCCCCTCCTATTCCTGTAGAATCAAGCAACTCCTATGCAGCCTTGTTTACCCCATGGGGAGAGACTGAAATGGATCTTGGGGATTCAGATTCTCAAAAATCTTCATTATCTACTGTCTCACAGTCTGTGGATAATTATAAAGAGAGAGAAAAAAAGAAAAAAACAGAAAAAATAGGGGATAATAGCACCTAAAGGACCTCTAAATGCTAACTTCTTGGGGTTTATTAAATACACATAGTTTATTGAACACTAGTAAAAGGAGGAACAAAGGGATCATCTCTGATTGATTATATATGGGCTAACTTTAATTTGTTCACTAGGAGCATGCATTTAAAATTAATCTCCAGAGCAGAATGTGAACATAGAGCTTTAGAATTAGAAATTGGGCAAGGGGGCTTCTCTACTGACAAAGGAACCAATGCCCCTGGTGTGATGTTTAAAAGAAGGGGTATTGAATGGAATCTAATAATGAGTGAAAATGTTATGGATCTCTTAGAAAGCAGAGGGATTCTATCAAGATTAGTATCATTGGCCGACCAACCTACGGAACCTTTACTGATCCATGAATTTAATTCCATTATAAATATGACAGCCAACATAATATCAAAAGAGGCAACTATAAAAGAACCAAAGGGTGAAAAATTGTACAACAAAGACTGTCAGGCTGCAAGGAAACTATTGAACAAAAAGTTTAGAGCCATAAAACAGTCCCCAAGTAAGAATAATAATAAATTAATGAACAAAGCCAGGAAAGAATATAGGGAGATTCTTAACAGAAAGAAGAAGGAATACACTAAACAGCTATGGAAGGAACTCCACATTGCTGTTCTCAACAGGGACAATAAAACATTCTGGGACATAGTATGCTCCAGAATGGGTAATCACTCTTGTATTAATACACATATTGCACCAGACACATGGGTAAAGCATTATAAACTTCTGTTCTGCAGGGAAGACCCAGGCTATTTAGCTGGTTTAACAGAATCCAAATATGAAGGTAGGAAACAAAGCACAGATGCTGAAATCACACTATCAGAGCTAGAGGGTGCATTAAATTCATTCAACAAAAGAAAAGCACCTGGGCCAGATGGGGTACCACTAGATGCAATAAGTAGAACCAAACTATACTGGATCCCTTTTCTACTCAAACTCTTTCACTACATTTGGAGATCAGTGGATATCCCCAAAAGCTGGAAACTAAATATTGTTATCCCAGTCTTCAAGAAAGGTGACAAAAAGGATCCGAGCTGCTATAGACCCATTAGCCTATTAGACTCCCTAGAAAAGGTCTTCACTAAAATTTTAAACAACAGACTGATGATATGGGCAGTATCAAAATAACATTATAGATGAAGCCCAGGCAGGATTTCACAGAAACTATTCCACAACAGATCAAGTTTATGTTTTAACTCACCTGATACATAAATGCAGGATTATTAAAAAACAAAAAATATGTTGTACCTTAATACAGCTCAAATCTGCTTTTGATAGGGTTAACAGACCCTTACTCTGGGTCAGACTTGGTGAATTGGGACTTGACCCATCCCTATTGGAAATGATCAGATTCATCCACCAAGACAACTACACAAGTATCAGGTTGGGTAACTCAGGGGAATTAAGCACATGGTTCACAAGCAATATAGGGGTCAAACAAGGCTGCACACTGGCCCCATTACTATTTAATCTTTATTTCAGCACTGTTTTAAAAGATCTGCACAATCTGGACTTCCATCTACCAAAAATAGGGACAAGAATGGTACCTTATCTGGCTTATGCAGACGATGCTGTACTTCTATCTCTTAGTCATCTGGGCATGTGCAGAAGCATAGGAAAATTCCAACTCAAATGTAAATATGCTGATCTGTCAGTTAACCACGACAAAACTAAGATTCTAGTGTTTGGGGGTAACACGAAAGGTTACAACTATTACATCAATTCCTCCATGATTCAGGTGGTAAGAAACTTCTGCTACCTTGGGCTTATGGTGAACCAAACTGATTCCTGGAACCTCCACCTAAAAAGTATTAAAAGTAAGTTGGAAGGATTTTTCCAATCGTATCAGCATTCTCATACAAATATGTGGGGGAGAGTGATCGGTAGATGGAATATTAAGAGTGGCAAGAGCCAAAATTAAAAGCCAAATATTACATGGGGCTGAATTATGAGCACATGAACTAAAACGGCCCAAGGATTTCAGATTAAAACAAATTTATTAAAGACACTGGGCCTTACCAAACAGTGCCTCTTCTGCCTTTGGTTAGGCCTGAGATTGAGAGTTTCCTTAGAGTGCTTGTGTGCAGAGACAAATAAATTACTGGATTAAGATATTCAGAATGCCTCCCAACAGATTCCCATGAATGTGTTTGAAGAAGCCATTCTTTACTCTCATTTTAACAATACTTTCCTGAGTATGGCGGTTTTGGAAGAACTCATTAAACCATATGGGCTTTTACATATAGTCACCGATTGTGTAAGGCTTCCCATTGAGTACATCAAAACAATAATAAACAATAAAATTAATTACAATTTTGTCCAAAAAGACTCAGAGTCATGCCAACTATATAAAGCATGTCCATGGTTATCAACTAACAAAAGAGAACACAAGTTTGGAAGCTACCTCCATATCCTACACTCCCCCTGGTGGAGGACCCTTTTTACTAGGTTGCACTATGAGGTATTTGAGAGTAACAAAAAAACTGGTTTATATCTAGGGGAAAAGAATAAGGAATATAAGTGTAAGTGTGGCTTGGGAGAAGATAACCTAATGCACTTAATGATTTTATGCCCCCTCTATGAGAAACACAAGGCCATTTAGCTGGGCAGTATACTCAAATCACAATCCTACCA
This sequence comes from Neoceratodus forsteri, assembly GCA_016271365.2. Taxonomy (NCBI): domain Eukaryota; kingdom Metazoa; phylum Chordata; order Ceratodontiformes; family Ceratodontidae; genus Neoceratodus; species Neoceratodus forsteri. The sequence continues at coordinate 874,154,325 of CM057458.1, read as the reverse complement.
GCCAATGCAATTACTGACATATCTATTTACAAACACAGACCCCATAATTCTGAGCTCCATGGTCTCTTTCCTTAAAGTAATTGATCAGAGAAGACTTCATTTGACTGGATAAATCTGAACTGATTATTAAAAGGGCAGAGGATAAAGAATAATCATAGATATAATCCCAACAAGCCCTAACCAAAACTGCATGATGATCACTCATGATTAATCAAAGGATGCCAGTAAATGTACAATCTGGTGTAATTTAATGAACATTACCTGTCTGTACAAACTATCTGCTCTGAATAACCAGACATCTATCAACTTTGGGGCCACTACTGTAAAGGTTAAACTTTTTGCTGTGGATTCTATAAGTTTTAAATGATTTTAATACTCAGATTACTTTAAGAACATAATCGCTTTTATGAAATAAGTTGACAGCATTTTATTGTGTAATAAGTTTTTGTGTCATCCTGTAAGCAGAATACTTTCACTATTTAACTGTTTTTCTTTTATTTACTTACTTATTTATTTGTAATGGCAATGTTGCCGGCCAATAAACTTAAGCTGAACACTAGTAAAAGGCAAGTGCTTTTTCAATATATTCATGATACTAAAATTTCAGTAAGTTTTTTACAGGAAACTTGGATGTAGTCTATAGAGCAACTATCTATTTGTAAGAAGAAATGGACCTGGGGGCCTTCCTATTGGTGTCTTGGAACAATCAGTCAATCAATCAAGTCTTTATTTAACCAGGTGTTCATCGTTGAGCAGAAGCTCATTTGCAAGAAGGACCTGGGTGGAGCATGAATAGTTGTATATACAGGTCAACACAGGTCTTTTCAATGCAATACAGATAATACTGTTTACAGAGAAGAAGAAAAAAAAAGTTCATATGTACATAGAATTATACAGATATTGTACAGATTACAGGGTATTTACATACACTGAAGTGTCTATAGGAAGATAAAGCAGGTTATCTAAGGTTGCAGGAGGAAGTAATGGAAGAAAAAAAAATAAAATAAAAATATACACCAGGTAGAGGTGAATGTTGGTGGGGAAGGGAGGGATGTAGGGGGAGAAAGGCTAGAAGGGCATGTTGCACAGAGAGGAGTTGGTAAAATGGGATGTAGAGTAGGTGGATGGAGAAAAGGAGTATGTGTAAGCCCCGGGATTGAATGCTATAAAGTATGGGGCATGGTAGGATGTCACAACCCAGGGGTAGTGAACTCCTACTCGAGGTTGGGAAAGGAAGGATAAGGGGGTGGATGGGCCTAGTGTTGATAAGACAGGGGCTAAGAGAGAGAGAACTATTAGGCTTGTGAGGAGCAAGCTGGGGGGGTCAGTACTTAAAATTGGGTCTAGGAGTGGCTATATACCAGTGCAGACACCGGTACTGGGTCTGAGTGGGTGAAGCAGCTACATACTTCTCTGATTGTATGGAAATAAAGTGCCTTGAAGGCATTTATACCGATTAGAGTGCTTAATTTGAGGGGTTTGTTGTAGATTGTTCCATAAGGTAGGTAGCACGAAGCGTATGGCTGCCCTGCCAAAGTGGGATTTTGCTTTGGGTACTTTAAGTGTAATAGCTCAGTAACTTCTTAATGTGTATTTCCCAATTATACTCAAGGGAAGACAGTAGGAGATATAGTAAGGCAGCTTATTAGTGATGGCTCTATAGGTCCAGAGAGTGGAGTTTCTGTGGCACCTAAACTTTAGTGGTGTCTGCCCCATTGCCGCATATAGGGTGCAGTGATGTGTGTCGAAGGGAAGTCCCATTACAAACCTCAGTGCTCGATGGTAGAGTGTGACCAGTTTAGCCATGTAAGAGTTGGGGCATTGGCTGTAGAGGAAATCAACATAATCAACCAATGATAGGAAAATGGATTGGACCAGTTGTTTCTTGGCATCTCTGGTGAGAAATCGGTTGATTCTAAAAAACAGGGCAAGCCTTTGCCAAAGTTGTTTTAGCAAGTCCTTGATATGTTCAATGAAGGAGACTCTTTGGTCTATCCAAACTCCCAGATACTTGAATTTTGTAACAAATTCTAGTTTTGCACCTAGAACTGTGGTAATTTGGGGAACTGTCCCACTGGACACAGGGTTAGCTGTACGGATGAAAGGAGAGAGGACCATCACTTTAGTTTTTTTTGGCATTAAGGAGTAGCTTTTTTTAGAGGAGTTGGTTTTGCAAAAGGTTGAATTCTGACTATAGGTCATTGCAGGCAGCTTCAGGTGTTGGGCAACTCACATAGAGAACTGTATCATCTGCAAACAGATGGTTGTTGGCTTCTTTTATACAGTAGTCAGAGTTATTAATGTAGATTGCAAAAAGTAAGGGCCCTAATACAGAACCTTGAGGTACCCCTCTTTGCAGAGTTTTTAAGGGGGACAGGCCTCCTTCGGCTTTAACTTGTTGAAGGCGTCCTGTAAGATAGTAAACCAGCGCAGAGAGGAGAGGTCCAGACCTATGGTTTGAAGGGAGGAGAGGAGCAGACTATGGTCGATGGTGTTGAAAGCCTTGCTTAGATCAAGGAAAACAGCACAAATAAAGTTTTTGCTTTCGAGATTACGCTGCCAGTCATTAGTAACTTTGGCAAGGGCTGAGATAGTGCTATTTTTAACTCTGAATCCAGACTGCATAGGGTTTAGCAGTTCCCTAGACTCAAGGTGAGTCCTCAGCTGTGCATTTACAATTTTCTCTATGAGCTTGGACAGGACTGGAAGGAGAGAACTTGACCTGTAGTTATTGAGATCACCAGGGTCACCTGATTTGAACAGTGGTATGACATGTGCTGTCTTCCATATAGGTGGTAAGGTGCCCTGAGACAGGGATAAGTTAAAAAGGTGGGTGATGGGCATTGCTAGTACGTGTTAGGCAATTTTTAGGAAGTAAGGGTCAAGGGTGTCGGCCCCAGCACTTTTTCTAGTATCCAACTGAAGCAACAGATCCTCTACCTCTTTCAGTGAGGCAGGTTGAAGTGAGAAAGGCAGCAAAGCTATCGGAGTTTCAGGCAGTTGGCTGGTAGTGTGGGAGCGAAGTATGTTTGCAGGGGAGTTATCAAATGCCATGCCTGCAGTAGCAAAGTGGTTATTGAATGCATCAAGTATATCCATCTTTTCAGTTATAGTCAAGTTGCCAGAGGTAATCTTGGTCGGGAGTGAATTTCCTGGGGGAGTGGCATAGCAGATCATTGATTGTGTTCCAGAGCTTAATTGGGCTCTTTGTGGCAGAGTCGAGTTTGGATTTGAAGAAGGTGGCCTTCGATTCTCTGATTGTTTTGGTAAATAAATTTCATAGTCTCCTGAACTGGTTCCAGTCCTCTGCAGTGTTCAGCCTGTGCACTTTTTTCCTGAGCTTATCTCTTTCTAGAAGCAATGACTTGATCTAAGGGGTGAACCATTTACAGGTTTTGGTCCTAGTTTGAACTTTAATCAGGGGAGCATACTTATTAAGGGCCCTTGATAGAATGTCGTGGAAGATATTGTAAGCTGACGTAATCATTTTGGCCAGGTAGAAATCTTGCCACTGAGGGGAGTACTTAAGCTCCTTTAGGTAGGCATTTTCATTGAAGTTGCACCTGGATCTCTTCATAGAGAACTTGCTGATGGGTGCTGGGTAGTTGGTGGATCTTACTCCTACAATAAAACGATGGTCACTGGCGTCTGAGAAGAAGACATCAGTGTGGGAGAAGAGATGAGGTTTGCTCACCATTAGCACATCCAAAAGTGTACTTTTACTGGTGTTCTTCATGTTTGGTTGTGTTGGCTCAGTAATAAGTTGCATCAGCCCATGTTCATCACAGAAGGATGCAAGGGGGGCAGCTGTGTTAGAAAGCCAGTCAAAGTTGAGTTCTCCTAAAATAATAGTTTCTGGCAGCCCCTGTCGCAACTTGTCTCTTAGATATGACACAAGCTGTAGACCAGCAGATGGTGGTCTGTAGCATCCTACTATGCAGAGTGCAGTAGTCTGGGTAATTTCCACTTTGAGAATTAGGCATTTGAATTTGTTGGCAACAGATGCTGAGGATAAGAAGAAGGCAGAAAGTTTGTCTTTAACATAGATAGCTACCCCTCCTCCTCCTCCTCTGGCATGCCTATCAGCTCTGAACAAGGCATAGTTGGGGATATTTACTTCTCTATCAGTGGGGCTGGGTCTAAGCCAAGTTTTGGAAATCACAAGTATGTCAGGAGAGGTAGGATTTACCCAGGTTTGTATTAAGGTTATCTTTTTAAGGAGGCTACATACGTTAATATGCAAGAAGCTTATTCCTTTTAAATTTGCTAGTTCTGCTGATGAAGCAATAGCTTCTGGGGGGCCAGGGTTGAGTTCTACATTGCCTGAACATAGCAGGAGGATAAGTAGGATTTTTCTAAGAACTCTAATTATAAGCTTGTAATTCCTGCCTTTCTCCCTTCTAGTAGATCTGATGTTTTTAGGGACTGGAAAGTAGCCACCATAGAAGAGCTGATCTGTTGTAGCAAGAGCTAGTACCCCTACCACAATAGGCGGAAGAGGATAGAAGTCTGCATGGTGGGAGGTGGGCCTTGTGGTGGGGAGTGTTATAGTACTACTGGTATGTGTGGTCCAAGAGCAGGTTCGAGGTATTGGTACTTGGAATCACGGAGGCAATTAAAGGATAAGTTGCCATGTGGTATACAGCACAAGGTGCCGTTGTAGACCAAACATGATGGTAGTTCAGGTGTCTAGTGCTGGGAAGCTGGTATCAGCAGAAGAAGGGAAGTATAAGGAGCCATATTGGGCCCGACATGATGGTACCTCAAAAAAGGAGCCACTCAATTAGCCCAGGGGCCAGTGGGGTTGCTGGATTAATGCAGCTTATCGGTAGCTTTCTGATCCAGGTCAACCCAAATTTGATAGCATTAAAAATATTTAGTGGCGAAGGCACAGCCAAGGAGAGCCTATGCATTTTAGTAAGGCGAGGCCCTGAGAATTGGATCCCATAGGCTGGACAGAGAAGAGGGGGATCTCGAGCTAAGTCTCTATTGGTGGGGCACTGCGCCAGGGACGGACTAATATTTTGGGGAGCCTTGTATTTAATAATCAGCGGAGGTGGGGGAGGGGTGGTCAAAAATTACGGCAGTTGCCGTACCTTGTAGTGCCTTGGGTCCGTGTCTGCAGTCTTGAGTGTCGGCTAGAGGGGCGTGACCACCCGGTAGCCAGGAATCCCACGGCTTAGGAGCTGGGAGCCTGGGTGGCAGTTCCTCAGCTGAGGGAGAGCAGGAGAGTGAGGATTAATAAAGGGGATTCACATAAAGAGTTAGACAGAACAGCGAGGGAGTCCGAAATTTGCAGAACAAAAGGATGTGTATTACTTTGGTGCCCAAAAGTGTCTAGGGCCATTGCATGTATGCAGAGAAAGGGCTGTAAACACTAGATTTCTTTCCCAAACCACAATTCAAGTCCTTTCAATTACAGACTGGGTTACCACTTCAGCTTTTTAACATTTGTCCCAACATAAACATTTTTAGGGTTTAAAATCAAAGTGCAGAAGCCAGCTTTGCCAGGGACCAATCAGAGCGTGGTCTGAGAGGGCGCTCACAATCTGATTGGTTGCGGCAGTTGCCGAACCATGTAGGGCCTTGGGTCTGTGTCTGCAGTCTCGAGTGTTGGCTAGAGGGGTGCCGACCGCCCGGTAGCCAGGAATCCCACAGCTTAGGAGCTGGGAGCCTGGGTGGCAGTTCCTCGGCTGAGGGAGAGAAGGAGAGTGAGGATTAATAAAGGTGATTCACACATAGGGTCAGACAGGACAGCGGGGAGTCCAAAATTTGCAGAACAAAAGGATGTGTATGGTACCAGCAATGCCAAAAGAGGTAGTGAGGAGTAGTAGTAGGTGGTTGCACCCAATGGTAGTTTATTTGGTATTGCTGGCCTGCTTAACAGCTAGCTGGTTTATAGTTGAAAGAGTATATAGTCGAATTAGGGTGAGGTCCCTAACATTAGGGCAGGTAGAGCAGTAATTGAGAGGAGTTAGATGGAGTGGCTGGAGAAAAGATTGAGAGCAAATGTGTGATCCTGTGAGTGGGACTGCTTTAAAAAGGGGTGGTGAGAAAGTGGGTCAAGTCAGGTATTGAAGACAGGAGGCCAATAGCATGAAAATGTGCAGCAGTGGAGTGACCAATCAGCGGCTAGGCTGAGGAAGGGGCGGAGTAAGGGTCTATTTAATACTGTGAGGTGGAGGGGAGGGGGCTGGGTGAAAAATTCAGTCCAGAACACAGCACAGAAAGAGATTTCCCCTGGGATCAGGAAGTGCCAGGCATTAGAAAATCAGCCAAGGAGTAAAGCTGCCAATCAGTGCCTGGTTCCTCCACTGGGCATCCAGTCAAAACAGTGGCATTCAAAACCACGAGTTTTGGAGGTCCGGTGTGTACCTGAATCTGTCTGGGGGTCATTCGGGTGGTCTGTTAACTGTGACCTGCTCAGAGAGAGCCAGGGCCACAGGAGCAGCTTGGGAAGCCTGCAGATGGGCTGTCTGAATCTGTCTGGGGGTCAGTCAGGTGGTCTGTTAACTGTGGCCTGCTCGGAGAGAGCCAGGGCCACAGGAGCAGAATGGGAAGCCCGCAGATGGGCTGTCTGAATCTGTCCGGGGGTCAGTCGGGTTGTCTACTAGCTGTGGCCTGCTCAGTGAGAGCCAGGGCCACAGTAGCAGCTTGGGAAGCCTGCAGATGGGCTGTCTGAATCTGTCTAGGGGTTAGTTGGGTGGTCTGTTAGCTGTGGCCTGCTCAGAGAGAGCAAGGGCCACAGGAGCAGCTTGGGAAGCCCGCAGATGGGCTGTCTGAATCTGTCCGGGGGTCAGTCACGTGGTCTGTTAGCTGTGGCCTACTTGGAGAGAGCCAGGGCCACAAGAGCAGCTTGGGAAGCCCGCAGATTGTGCAGATGGTATAGGAATCTTATGTAACTCATTTGATTTCTTGCTTCACAACTTTATTGATCTTATTCCGGGCAGGGTTTTGATCTTGGAAGGAAAATGGCAAGATATTTGTTATAGGTTTATTAATATCTGTAATCCACAGACTAAAGCTGACAGGGTAACTTTTATGAAGGCAATACAACCTTACTTGGTTACTTCAGCTAAGGTATTATGTGGAGAGGATTTTTATTGTAGTCTTACTAAAATACCTCAACAGAGTAAAAAAGTTTTATTGTGATTCTCACGTCTTTGAATCTATAATTAAGATGGCTGGTTTGATTAATTGTATTTCCTATCTTTCTCATGGACCCATGTTTTCATTTAGGAAAGGTAAAATACATTGTTTAATAGACCACATCTTTGTTTCACAATCAGTACAGGTTTCTTCCTTTCAAATGAGGCCTATAGAATTCTCTGATCATTTACTATTATTACAGTATGTTCTTTTCAACCGGTAAGCCCGGCCTGCAGCAGGCAAGTGCGGTGGAAATTGAACACCTCTATTTTAAATTCCCCCCATGTTATAACCAGTATAAAGTTCATATTACATGCTCGTTTGTCAGTGTTTTTTTTATACACAGATATAGGAGCATGGTGGGAGGAGACTAAAGTAGATCTTCGTAAATGGTTTAAAAAGCAAGGAGTTGTAACAAAAGATCATAATTTTTTAAAATACTTATCTTTAAGACAGCAGCTGCAGAGGCTTATTACGATCTCATATACTTCTAGACATGATTATTCTGAACAAATCAGTGTACTTAAAGCTAACATGAAATCATATCAATATGATAGGGCAAAAATGTTACAGGCCATTCTTACTACTGGTATAAAAGCATCCCCCATAGAAGATCCATTTGAGGCTTGTAAAACCTTAAAGGAATCCTCAAATATAGATTTTTTGCTAAGATCAAATGGTTTCAGAGCAGAGACATCAGATCAAATAAGGGACATAATTAGACAACATTATCAGTCCCTAGAACCTAGCTCACCCATTTTAGAAGAACCAATACATACTTATTTAAACTCTATAGGTTTACCCTCAGCATCTAAGGAGGCCTTGGAAATGTTAGGGCCCATTAACAGTGAAGAGATAGATGACGCTATTCAAAAGCTAAAGCCTAATATTTCGCCAGGGATAGATGGACTTCCTAATCAATTATATAAAAATGTTCAGAAAGAATTAGTGAGTGTCTAAAACTCTTATTTCAATACTTTAAGGCTACTAATTTAATGTTTCCTGCTTTTACGGAAGGATTATTGATACACTTGTTTAAATTGGGTGACAGGAGTAACATTAAGAATTGGTGACCTATAACTCTTTTTAAACACTGGTTACAAATTTGTTTCTAATATTTTAAATAATAGATTAAAACAGTATGCCAAGTTGGTTATTTCTCCATATCAATTTTTTGGTATACCTGATAGAAGAATACAATCAGCTCTAATGATCACAAAGGATGTCATTGAATATTTATCACTGGTTGGTAAATCTGGATGCATTATTATGGCAGATTTCGAGAAAGCCTTTGACAGAGTTCACTTGCCTTATCTCTTTTTAGTTTTAGAAAGTTATGGAATTTCTATGTGGTTGATTAATCTTATCATGCTACTTTATAAATCTAACGCAGCCTTTCCTTTTTTGAAAGGACACACTGCTAGGAGTTTTCAGCTAAAAACTGGGGTTCGACAAGGCTGTCCCGAGTCCCCTCATATATTTTCCCACTAGATCCCCTTTTGCAGTGTTTAGTACATTAGCCACGGTGGACGGGTATTATGGGGGAGGGGCCTCATTGTCAGATACATTTACTTTCCAATGCTGATGATCTGAATTAATTTTTTTCAGATCAAGTACAAATTCACAAGTTTTTAGAGGCTTTTAAACTATTCTCTGAAGTTTCCAATGCCAAATTGAATTTACAGAAAACTAGAGGACTATTTATTGGGGCTGCTGGTCCAGCAGAGGTTGTACAGGATGATATTTGTATATCACGGTACCTTTTGAAAATACTAGGAATTATTTTTGGACTTCAAAATCTACCAGTAGAGAATTGGGATCTAGTACTAGAGAAAGTGGAAAAGAAAGTGAATAGATGGTGACACTGGAAATTCTCTAAACTAAAACGCATACATATAAAACAATTCATCATACCCTGTTTTCAGTACATTGCTATGATTTTCCCTTTACCACCTCAGTGAGAAACTAAATGTATAGCATCTTCTTTCAGATGTTATAGGGGAACTGGCTGAACCCAGGTAAAAGGTACTACACATATTTGGATCCAAAATCTGGGGGACTTGGGATGATAGACCCAATAGTATTTCTGTATACCCTTTTTTTCATGAACACTATCAAATGTGTTTCAGGTCAAGCAGAGAGCTTTGAAAAGAGGTGGGTTAAAGGGGCCTTAAGTAGATATCTTGCAGTTTAGCACAATATAGCTCCCAAAATGAATCCCCATCTACACATTCCCTTATATTTTAAATATGCAGTGCAGAAATTATACAGATGGCAAGTTAGTAAAGTGATGATTTTGAATAATACTACTCAGACCATGTATAAGTTGCTTATGGGGAATATACACCCACAAGTTCCTTGTTTTAAGAATTGCCCATCAGCTCTAAACCCCTTGGTGTTAGCACAACTTAATAATAAAAGGTTGCCTCCCTGCCAGTGGGAAACTCAATGGCTTATTTTGCATGGATGCCTTAATGTTCGGGGAAATGCAAAATGCAAAGCTAAGGAAGAAAGGAATTGTCCTTACTTAGATTGTATGAATTCTGAAGAAACTATGGAGCACTTTTTTCTACACTGCTCCTATGCAAAAGGCTTGTGGGCATATTTGGCAAAACTATGGAATTTTAAATGGTTTTCTACTGTTTCATATGAAATACTTGTGTTAGGGGTTTACCCTTCTAATTTTTCCCAATGTCATACCAGTACTTTATATTTATTGTTTAGTTGTTGAGATATTATTTATGGCAGGCAAGATGGCAATGGGTACTTTATCAATGGAAAATGTCTTATGAATGTTATAGCAGTTTAGTAGCTAATGAACTCTCAAATATCTATTCACGGGAATTACAAATGTTTAAATCAAATAAAATTAAGAAATGGGGAAGGGGTTTCACACATTTTATAAAATTTAAGCGAATTCTTGTATGTGGAGAAAAGGAGAGAAAACGTGTTTACTTCTTTGTTACAGTGATACAAATCTTCTTGTATATTCTGTACTAATGTGTTGTAGTCTGTGTTTATTATTTCAATAAAACTTCCCCTATTCTCCTGTGGATGGGATGGAGGGACCCAGTTCACAGCCAGACACAGGAGGAGGAGGAAGTGATGATATGGTAGGGGAGCAGGTTGTGCTGCAAGGAGGAGGCCCAATTTCTCTTGAAATAGAAACAAATACAACAGAAGATATGGATATTTCACAGGAAGAGAATGTTGGTAAAACTCAGCAGATCTCTAATTTTCCTAAGATAAGAAAATTTCAGACACAAACAGCTACAGCTCTAAATCCTGAAAAAGTTCCACAAATTGATGTCCTGTGGGCTGCTAGCAGAATGCAGGAACCCAACTCAAAGGAGAAAATTACAGAGATTAAACTTTGCCGGAACAAGCTGTTAAAAATACTAGAAGCAGAAGAAGCAGCTTTGCAAGACCTGGAAAACACACAGGGCAATATTCTGAATGAAGCCCCACATACCTCAACATTGTGTTCATCTCCAGGACTTGCGACTGAAGTAAAACCACAGACCTGGTCTCCAGAACATGCCCTGCAAGCCGCTGGATGGGAAAAGCTGAAATACGGAACAACCTGGATCTCAACCACGGTTTCTACTGCAAAATAAATTCAAAATCTTGTGAAAATACACCAATCAGACCCTGCTAATCCTCTGTTACTCTCCACATCAATTACACAGATGTTGCACCTCAGAAATCTGATGGCCTTGTTGCCCCAGTTACCTTGCAAGACAGCTGTCCTGAGACCACACTCAATGTCAAATCTTTATGAACGTCAAAATTACCCACAGCACAGCAACTAGCAGGAAATCCAACTGAAACACCCATAGACTCACGGAATGAATCTCCTATGATACCTGTAAGTACTCCTGAAAAAATTTCTAAAGATTCTCGGGAAATTACGGGGGATGTTGAAAAAATGGCTGGGGATGATTAAACAAATACCTCTAAGGGTATACAGAATTCACAACACTCCGTTTCATTGGGTGATATTATGGATGCACAGGCAGCATCCTCAGATGCTTCATCTAAGCTTGATTGTGGGGACACTAAAAACAGTTAAATGCTATAAAACCACTAACATGAGTCTTTAAACTGCCCAATTTGTTTTATAACCTTGGGGAACCTGCAGAAAGAAAGAACACAGTGTGCTTAAAGTACAGGGGTGGCCTAGAGGAGTTATCCTACAGGGCTTATGTGGGCAGATGATTATTAAAAGAAACTATGCAGTTCACTGCTACTGAAGTGTTTGCTCTCATCCACACTTTGGGGGATACTCAGTTTGACACTAGTGTTTGCTCATCCTTTTTACTGGACAAATTTTGACTCAAATACTAATCTTTGAAGAATTCCCCAATTTGGACTCCTTTTATTGTGATTCCACTTACCAAACCCACTTGGAAAACTGACAATCTACTTTTTAAAAATGAAGGTGTCAACATTTCAGACATTTTACATTGGGTAAAACAACAGGTTGAGGCTATTGAAAGACCCAAACCAGTTTGGCTCGGTGGCACTGAGGGTTGAGGCACTAGACACCACACCTCACACCACACCGGCGACCCGGGTTTGGGAGTGAACCCAGGTTTCTGGGGGTTGGGGAAGGGAGAGGATTGAGCATCTGGAGTACAGCACTCCTATCCCAGGAGGGACAGGGATCCCTGTTTGGTGCTCAGCTGGCTTCTGGTGGAAGCCAGAGAGATAGCAAGCACTGAAGTGTGAGAAGGAGTAGGAGGTGTAGACATCGGTACCAATGCCTTGACATCAGTGTGCTAGCAACTCCCTAGAAACAGGGGAAAATACCCTTTGGCTCCGGTGGAGATGGAGCACCAAAGTTTGCCCGTGATTTATGGCCACCCTCCTGGCACCCTCCCAACCGATGCTGCTGAAGATATCGGGGTGTTGAAGCCAACCTCGTCACTGCCCGGGGGGTAAACTGAGACTACATGGGTGATGAAGGACTGTCCAGGTAGGAGCAGACTGTAGGGGGATGACTCCTTGGTACTCCTGAGAAGACCAGAGCTGAGGGAAGGAAAGGAGGAATAAATAAGAAAGTAATAAAAAAAAGAAAGACCCCAACCAATTATGGACTCAGAAAATGTTTGGACTTAATGGTTAAACTAAAAATACTGATGCAGGTCTGCAGCACTTACCCAACAGTTTTATATTGGCAAAGACTGTGGATTCTGCTTCTATCCAAGCCAACCAAAAATGTGTCACAAGTGTGGATCACTCTCCCACTTAAGTAATGCCTGTGATGCACAAGTGTGTGATTTTTGTCTAAATATTGGTCATTCCCATTACCTCTGCCCAAACCCTCCCACTGCACCTATGTGATGAGACAGGCCACTGTTATAAAAACTGCCCCTGGGTCATACACAAAAAGGCTTATTCTATGACCAAGAAGATATGATTCTTAAAGCCCAAAAACAGAGGGGAAAAAAAACAAACCCTTATCCCTCCCCCACACCAGCCAGGAGTCCCCACGGATCACAGCAAAGATCTCCTGGACCCCCGAAGAGCGGAGGTCATGAGGGCTTCCCACTGCCCTCCCACACACCAGCCAGAAGTCCCCGTGGATCGCAGCAAAGATCTCCTGGACCCCCAAGGAGCGGAGGTCGTGAGAGCTTCCCACTGCCCTCCCCCACACCAGCCAGGAGTCCTCACAGATTGCAGCAAAGGTAAAAGCCCACGTTTGGCGCCATTTTGAAATGAAAATGAACCACCTTTCCAGTACCAGCCAGGCCTCCTTTCTGCAGTCTAAACAGTTGTATGAGACTTTTAAAATGGCAGTTGTATGAGACTTTTAAAATGGACCTTTAATTAATTAATCATAAGGACTTTAAAAAGACGGTCCTTTAAGCAGCTTAAGCCCAGTCCTCCTCTCTGCATTTACTCAAAAGCCTCCTACCTGTCCTACGGAGTGGCTGCTGCTGTTTCTCTTTGGCGTAGGTGGTCTAGCCCTGCCGAACGCTACGTGTTCGGCTCCCCACCACCCCCACCCCCACCCTTGGTCTGTTCTCCTTTTATAGGCAGATGGTGACCATGTGGGACTGGAAATAGCCTATCAGCCCACTTCTCCATTAGCAGGCTATACCATTCTGCCACTAGGGGGTTTTCACTACTATGTGCAGTAGTCTTTCCACACCAGTTGATCTCACAGCTGCACACTCCTGCTGTTCCTGTAGGAGATTCCTCCACCTTCCTGCTGTTCCTGTAGGGGATTCCTCCACCCTCCAGACTTTTACTCCTGGTGCTCTTAACCCACGGTCTCTAGCTACCCAGCCCTAGACTCCCTACCTGTCTCGCTCCTGCTCACCTCCACCCTAATCCCTCCTTCTACACCCAACCTGACACTCTATACTGGGTCCGCTGTCCCTGTGAAGTGCGCTGCGTTAGGGCTGCATATCCTCTGAGGCATGGCCCCCCACTCAGGCTGGCCCATCAGCCCACAGCCAGGGTTCCCCGGTGCACCTAGTCCCCTACTGCCCCACCTCCTGGGGGGTGGCTAAGGGGTTAAAAGTAGCCCACTTGAACATCCGCAGCCTCCTCCAGAATCTTGTGGAGCTAACTGCTTGGGCAGCCCACTACAAACCTGACGTCCCATGCATTACTGAAACGTGACTTAAACCCCGCACCCCTGACTCGACTTGCTCCCTCCCAGGCTACAGCATGGCTAGACTCGACAGGGCTGGCAACAAAAGAGGTGGGGGTGTACTTATATACCATAAGGTACACCTAAACATTTCTGTAGTGTCGCACCTAACCCAGGGACCCTTACCCTCTGAGTTTCTCCACTCACTCCTCCACCTTGGTAACACCAAGAAGGTGCACATAGTGTGTGCATATAACCCTCCCAATGGGGGGTTTGCAGGGACTCTCGTCACTCCTAGAGCTACTCCGGGAGAAGGTGGGCTCCAGCGAGCTCCTCTTACTTGGTGACCTTAACCTTAACTGGCTGGGACCTAACGCCAAGTTGTGTGAACCAATGCTCTCTGGCATCTCCCTCAGTCAGGTCATCGCAGAACCCACCAGGCTCTCCTATCGTGGGGACAAGAGGACACTCATTGACTGGATCCTGTGCAACCGGCTTGACAAAATTGTTAAGTCGGGACTCCTTCATGACTGCATCTCGGACCACTCACCAGTTTACTGCATATGGGGCTCAAACCCGCCCAAGGTCCCCAGCAGAGTGGTAATTATGAGGGACTACTCAAAACTCATGATCCCGAATTACCTCAAGGACCTGCAGGGAGTGTCTTGGAACCCCGTCATGGCTACACATGACCCCGTTGCAACCCATGGGCTCTTCCTCGTGGCATTTGCCCCGCTTCAGAACAGGCACGCTCCCTTATCCAAAAGGCAAGTCAGAGGCTCTGTCATGAAATGGCTTCACAGCGAGCTCCTATCTCTTATGAAGTGGCGGGACAAGGCCTGGACAAAATATAGGGCATCACACAACCAAACAGACCTCCAGGAGTACCTTCAGCTTAGAAACTCCTGCAAGAGGGCTATATGTACTGCAAAAAGCCAATATTGCAGTTCAGCATTGATTGCCACTGTACGTGACCCAAGACGTTTCTGGGTAAACATAAAAAATCTAGTCGGTGGCCTAACCAAAACTCAAGTTACTGACATGACAATTGGTGAGGCCAACTGCAATAACTCCCTAACCATTGCCTCCTCTTTTAGCCGCCTCTTCACAGACCTTCCGGCCCCCCCTCCACAGCCAGCTGCCCCAGCCCACGCTTGTGACTCCCAGCCCCCTGCCCACCCTTCTACCTCAAGAAGATCACTGTGAGGGAGACCCAGGCTCTCCTTGTTGGTCTTTCTCACCATGCGGGGGCAGGTCAGGATGGCCTCGAACCCAGGCTGCTCAGTCTGGGGGCTCCTTACATTGCCAGACCACTTGACCAAATATTCAATGCCTCGCTCATTACAGGGGTCATCCCGACATATGGAAAATTGCCAGGGTTGTCCCTGTCCTGAAAAATGGTGACCCTAAGGACATCAACAATTATCGTCCTATCGCCATACTATCAGCTGCCTGCAAACTGCTGGAAAAAGCAGTAGTGTCGCAACTTGTCCACTACCTCCAGGAATGTAATGTCCTTTCCCCATGTCAGCATGGCTTTCATAAAAGCCACAGCACCTTGACGGTGCTTGCTGAAGTCACAACCAGAATCAGGACCGCAACCGACCAGGTAAAGTTGACAGGGTCTATATCTGTGGACCTGTCCAAAGCCTTCAACCGTGTAGATCATCTCCTCCTCCTCCTCTCCACAATCCAGACCCTTGGCTTCTCATGCCGTTCCCTTGACTGGTTCACCAGCTACCTTGGGGACAGGAAGCAACTCACCTGCTTCAACTGTACCCTCTCACCCCTCCTACCCATCTACAGTGGGGTAACGCAAAGATCTGTCCTTGGACTGATCCTGTTCTCCCTGTTTATCAATGGTTTACCCTCTGTTGCTACAGAAGGGCACCTTAACATGTATGCGGGTGACCTTGTCTTATTAGCCAGCACCTACGATGTTACCAACATCAATGCTCAACTCAACTCAGACTTCTCTCATATCAGAGCATGGCTGGATGGGCACAAACTCATAGTCAACCTTAAGAAAACACAGGCTATGCTGTTTGGTACCGAGGTAAAAATCTCCTCCTGCACAGCGCCCCTCAAAATTCATGGTACCTGCAACTCTGTCCTGCCGACAATTGACTCTGAAAAGTACCTTGGAATCACCCTCGACCCTCAACTGGACCTCTCTGGGCACATCAGGAGCATATGCAATGCTACCAATGGCAAACTTGGCCTAGCATATAGGGCTAAGGACTGCCTCACCCCCGCCGCTCAGCTGGCCTTAGCTAGGGGGATACTACTGCCAACCCTCTCCTATGGTCTCGTCGCCTTTGACTCAGTCCCCTCCTCATGCCTAGACAAGTGGGATACCAAATACAACAACATATGCCACTCTACACTCGAGGCCCCCCATCTCACTCACCGATGTGAGCTCTACTCTCGACTGGAATGGCTCCCCCCAGAAAAACACCGGATCTACACCATGGGTAATTTCATTGACAACATAATTCGATTGGCCGTCCCCACCTCGCTCGCTCTCCCCCTTAAACATGCCTCCCCCATCTACCACCTTAGGTCCTGTGTGTCCCAGACCAGTCTGGTCCCCAAGACCCGCACCCTCACTGGTGATAGGGCATTCACCTCCCACGCACCCAAGCTGTGGAACTCCCTTCCCCAACAAGTTCGTGCCTCCCCCTTCCACTCCACCTTTAAAACCCCCCTTTGGAGCTTCCTGAAATCTTCTGCAACCTGCCTGTGTGCCGCCTAACGCCCAGCCCCACCACCTATCTGCTTTGGTACCCCAACCAGGCTCAGTTCCCCCTCGCCACCTTGGTGCTGCACTCTACTAGTAAGTAGATGATTTATTGTGTCTTTCAAACTGGGGGAGGTCTCATACCACCCTGTAGCCCCAGGGTCTGTATGTTTGGTAATCTGTGATTGTTGATATGCAATTCTGTTGCTTGTTCTCCCGCCTTAATAATCCCTGATGTTTTATCCCACTATTGGAGTACATCTGCTCCTGACTGTAATATTGACTATGTAACTGATACTCTGTCTCACTATTGGAGTATGTCTGCTCCTGACTGTAATGTTGTCAATGTATTTCTCCTATGTAATTACCTTGTAATTCTCCTGGGTCGCACCTGAAAATAGGCACTTGCTGTCTAGTGTGCTTACCCGGTTACCAAAAGCAAATAAATAAATAAATAAAGTCCTGAGAAAAAATGAACTGAACAGACCACTGCAGAATCTGTACAAGAACCAGCCATGGAAATGATTCCCTCTGCTAATCAAACTAAAGACATTCCCTTGATGACAGATTCACAGAACATGCTTCCCCCTGTAGCAGCTCAAGAAGATTTCTTAGTGGTTGGTGGCAAACAGAAACAAGATAAACAACAATCTAAATTCAAAATGTCTTGGAGAAGTCCTATCAAAACCAGAAATAGCTACTCAGTACTCCAGCATAACATAGAAGAGGATGATAAGGACTCAGATTTATCTTCCATTACCTCCTCCATGAGGGAGGTGTCAGACAATGAAGAAACTTCAGAAAAATCTGAGAAATGGGAAAAATCCTACAAAAGAACTCAGAAGAAAAAACATTTGGTTTAATTGTCTGCTCAACTATCTGATCTGGCTGTACCTACACTAAACTTAATCACATTGAATGCTAACAGTATTAGAAATATTAAAAGGAGACACATGCTATTCTCATCTTTACAACAAACTAATGCACAGATCATTTCTTTACAGGATACTGGACTTAAGACACAAAATGAGGTTGTGAATACTTTTAAATCTTGGCCATGGGGAGGATCTTTAAGGTCTCTGGGGGAAGAAACGTGCTCTGGGGTGGGCATTCTCTTTAAATCCCTAAAGGTAGACATTATCAAAGTTCTAGATATTATACCCAGTAGACTCTTATGATTAGATATAATTTATAATAGTATACCTATGAGAATTAGTACTGTATAAGCATCACAAACCAAAACAGAACGTATTAATTTTTTCAAGATTTTACAACCTTACCTACATACTGCAAAATTTATTATACTTGGTTGGGACTTTAATTGCCCTTTAGACCTACAAGACAAAACTGGTTGTACTAGTAAACTTTACTGTGACACAAACACATGTAATAGTATTTTGCAAACTGCCAATCTAACTGATTCTTTCAGACAAATTCACACTACAGGCAGACACACCTATTTTAGAAACACCATTTCTTCCAGGCTAGATTTTTTTTATTTCCAGACATAGCAAAATACAATACACTAAGACCCAAGTTAATGCAATTTAAGATCACCTGGAATTACATGTTTCTTTAAATATAGCACATACCCAAAAAATAGGAAAAAACTATTGGAAGTTAAACTCATCTCTATTAACTATTAACTCGATTAATCATGAGTGTACATAATTACCGTTAGCCAGACTCTCCACATCAGTATATTTTGATACAATATTAGAATGGTGGTGTGAAACAAAAAAAAAAAAGAAGTGAGAACCTTGTTTTCAAATAAAGGGAAATTAAGGAATAGAACTACTTATTTCCAATATTCACAGCTAAGGAATCATTTAATGAAGTGCATTTCCTTACAATCCACCCTAAAAACCTCCTATAAAGACCAAATAGACCATATAAAAAATGACATGAAACATTATCTATATGATAGGGCAACAACCATCGCTACAGAACAAAAATGTGGCACTAGGTTAAAGAAAGGGTCCACTGATATTTTTAAATATAACCAAGAATTCAACAAAACTAAAGTTATAGATACTATAAAATCTGAACAAAATACATCATAGTAATCAAATATTACAATATGTTAAAGAATATTATGAATTCCTTTTTTTCCCCTAAATTTAACAGTACTTCTTTGGGAGATTTTTTTAATGATGTGGCACATTTTTCCTTGCCAGATTCTGAAATTTCTTCACTTACAAGCCCTATAACTTTAGTTGATGTGGAGTAAGTCATTACTGCCCTCTATTTACATAAGGTACCAGGACCTGATGGCGTTAGTTTAGAATTTTATAAAGTACATAAAAAGATAATTGGAACCATACACACTGAACTCTATAATGAAATATTAAAAACTAATTGTGTCTCTCAGGACTGGTTCTAGGCAATTATGATTCTTTTATACAAAAAAGGAGATGCTTCAGATTTACGAAATTGGAGACCAATTTTCCTACTTAATTTGGATCAGAAAATCTTAACCAAAATCCTTACTAAAAGACTCAGTATTATTACACCTAAAATTATCTAAAATTTCCAAGTTTGTTCTGTTCCAGGTATATATATGCATCACTGATAATCTTATTCAAATAAGAGAGATTATTAATAAATACAATAATGGTACACATTCAGGTTTTTTGCTCTCTAAAGACCAAGAGAAGATATTTGACCACCTATCACATGAATACCTTCACCGTGCATTACATTATCATGGTACACCAGAAAAATGTATCCTTTGGGTTAAACTTCTATATGACAATGCTACCTTCCATTTAATGTTTAATGGTTACCAGGGTAAAATAATTAAACAAAATCAAGGGGTCAGACAGGGCTGTCCTTCGAGCCCTATCCTGTATAGCTTTGGTTAGGATACTCTTTAAAAGAAATGTGTGTTTCTCCACATATTACAGACCTTACTCTTCAAGAAAATTGCCCTCCTGTTCAGGTTCTCACCTATACAGATGACATCTGCCTCTTCCTGGCAAATTTACAGTCTGGACAAAATATTCAGAATCTTCTGCAAGTATATTATTGAGTTTCTAATGCAATAATTAACTTACCAAAAAGTAGATATTTGTAGCTAGGGACGATAACATCACTATCAGATTCAATAGCCGGTATCCCAATAAATACAGGACTGATTACACTATTAGGAATTGTTTTTGGAACAACCAAAAAAGGGAATATACAATGGGAAAATAAACTTCAAGTAGGAAAAGCATTAATAGCCAAATAGAAAAATATGCAAATTTCCAAACAAAAAAGGGTTTTATTAATTAAATCCCTGTTACTGCCTATTTTCTTGTATATTAGTACAATCTTCCCTTTACCTAGAAATATAGAAACCCAGCTTTATAGCCTTTTTTCCAGGCCCTATGGGGCAATTGGCTTAACACCATAAAACGAAACATCACATATTTAACCCAGAAAAATGAGGGTTTGGATATGATCAACCCCGTAGCCATTTTTAAAACCCACTTCTTTTTTTATAACATAACGCCTCTTTTAATGACCCACACAATAGATTGGAATACTTCACTCCATAGAGAACCCAAAATTTACTTGAAAATATGGGAAATGGGGAAAAAACATTTTCACACTATCTGGAAAAAAGAAACCATTTCCAGAATGTGCTTGTTATTTTTAAAAGAATCAAACAATGGGACATTACCAGAGAAGAAGTTCTTCTTTTCAGTGAAACAGAATTTTATCAACACCTATTATTGCATAATTTTTGGGAACCTTTGGTTTTCCCCTTAGGCACATCTGACACTACAGAACACACTCTTAAAATATTAACTGAATCTAGACTGCCAGCTTACATATGGGACACAATTTGGCTGTCTTGTCATGGTAGATTAGGAGTCCAAAAAAACCATAAACATAAGCAGGTAAGTGTAGAGTTTTGCCCCAGAGACACATGCACTGGATTATTAGAAACACAAGAACAACTTTTTTTGTTATGTTCCTACATTATTTCTTTCCGGGAAATGCTTGCCTCCTATTATAATACACCTGTTTTTT
The DNA here is from genome assembly GCA_016271365.2 of Neoceratodus forsteri. NCBI lineage: Eukaryota > Metazoa > Chordata > Ceratodontiformes > Ceratodontidae > Neoceratodus > Neoceratodus forsteri. The sequence goes on along the minus strand of CM057458.1, from coordinate 874,133,812 downwards.
TCTAAAATTGACTATACTACCATGGTTTTAGGTGTTTTTTCTGGTTAATGGACAACATTCCATCCTAGTACTGTGAGAGTTGTTACAACACTTTTGAGAGATTACATATGGATAGCCAGATGTAAATTGGTCTTTCAGTAAACCTTCTGGATTCAAAAAGAACATTTACACTGTGTAACAAAGCAAATGGAAAATTTACATACTAGAGAAATAACTTGTTTTACCCAAAAAGAAGTTTTTTTTTGGGAAAAAATGTGAAAACTGGTGGTATCACCCACCTTGATGATTTTTTCTTTTTATTTTCAGATGTTATGTTTTGAATATTTTTCCTTAGAATGTGCTTATAAGTTTTATGTCTTCATGAATTTCTAGATGTTATGATTTCGATGTTTTTGATTGTTTTCTGAATGATATGTACAAGCTTCCTTATGTCCTCAATAAACTCCCCTATTCTTTCTGTAGGGGAACCTCTGATTGTCTCGTCAACAGGCAAGATAGCAGTTCCAGGTGGTGGTGCTGCAAGAGCGGAAGCTAGCGATCACATTACATCTTGGAATATAGACAAACCTGTTCTTGTTGAAACACATAGTGATGGTTTCATGGAGGAAGCATCTGGTGAAAGTAATGCAGTAGCTCCTTTACTTCCTGCTTCTGCTTCTGGTGAAGAGACAGTGGTGGCAGTGAATGTTACAGACACAGTACTTCCCCAAGCCTTGGATACTGCCATGCTATTGAAAAAAGGTATGACAGCTCATAAAGCACACATAAGGGAGCATCTGGCAGAAGAAGAAAAGACAATTGCAAGTATGAACTCATGTTTGTCTATTCCCTCCTTTATTCCTGGTAATACAACCACAATGTTTTTTACAGAAGAGAACATTACTGGAGTGAACGTTTTTGCTGCTGAACAGCTGGGTCTGAGCAAGTGACTGTTAGCTTCAACTCAGCAGTTACAGACAAAAAAAGATGAAGGATGGATGACTGAGAAAGCATTAAAAGCAGCTGGGTGAGTCCCTAAAGAAGACAATAGATGGCTGCCAGGATGAACTCCCTACTGCAAGAGAAATTATGTAGTTGCCAAATGTTATGAGTCATGTATTAAAAGAACAACAAGAACTGCCTGCTGCAGCATTTCCTTGTCCAAAGGTCTGGACTGCCGTGCTCTCAGAAGTAAATGAGCTGTTCTCAGGTTTTATTTTTCTTACCTGTCTGCACAGCAGCCTAGCTCAGTCATGAAAGACAGTACTACAGAAGTGAGTATTACATCACTTACAGAGAAGGTAAGTCAAGTTGGTACTGTGGCAGTAAAAACAGCACTTGTAGGAAAACAAACTTTGCTTGCATCTGTGTTAGTTCCCACAGTTACCAAGGCAAGAGGAAACATAAAGACAACCACAGCTGAGTGTTGCAGATGCACTATGTTCAGTTTTTCAGCAGTGGTTTCTACAATCAGACCATCTATTTCTTCCATTTCTAATTGCAATAAGCCAAACCATGATATAGTATTTGTAGGATGTAAAGATACTGAGAACACTAAACATTTGCAAGAAAAAGGAAAGTTCCTTTCCAGTTCTAGTACTTAGCATTGTGCACATCAGGAGATAGTCATGTATCAGTGGGTGATTTAGCCATTCTCTGTCATGAACTGGAAGGAGAGACACACTCTGAGGCCACTAGCTCTGGTTTTCAGAATAATGGGGAGAGGGATACAAGTAATGAGAATCACAATGACACAGACACAGACCCGGAAGATGCTCATGAGCAGAATGATTCACCACAGACTATGACTGATTCAGATCCCTGGTAACTGATGGCAAACATGTTCTCGGCTCAAGGAAAGTCAACTCAATGCTGTAACACAGTCCATCTGAAATAAAGGGGGGAGGGATAAAATTCTGCCCTTAACAGGGTGTATGTTATAAGGACATTACTAAAAACTAGTAAGGGGTTTGCACCTGGGTATTTTTATTCCTTCATTCATGTTGCGGGAGAGACTGCCTTTGATGTTAGCTTCAAAACTGTCATGGCACTAGAAAGATTCTGGGTAACATATGAATCTCTATAAAATTGCCCCTTTGTAGCCTGCCTTTATGCATTTCACTAAGCTCACTATTACAGTTATTACAGTTCTTTTCTGAAATGATGGTGTAAATATTTCTGACATTTTCTATTGGTTAAAACAGAGGTATACTGTGTTAGATTATCCTACGTCTATTATTGATTTTGAATTAATCTGGACTGGGGGTTGGACTATTCAGGTTAAGCTACATCCAACCAATACAGGCATTTGTCACATCCCTGGTAGTGTTTAATTGGCAGGGGAAGGGGCTTATGCTTTTACCATGGGCAACCACAAACATGTTATTTGAGTTTCTTTTGTGACAGGCCTCACTCTAATTTATGTTTGGAGTATGGACACATAAGTGCATAGTGTCTAAATCCATATAAATGTAACCTATGTGATGAAGGGGGGAACTCCTGTTGTCAGTGTTCTTGGGCAGCTCAAAAACAAAATGATGGTTTGGATCAGGAAAGAATAATTACATGAACTCAAGCTAAAGAGGCAGGTATATTGGATGAACCTGACTCTGCACTGCTGCGGAGCATCAAAATCTTCAACAGAATCCTCAGCTGGCCTCTTAACAAATGTCCCAGCCCTTTCTTTCTGAGGAGCATTCTAATATGGCTGATCCATCACAGAACATACCTATACTTGGGCCTGCACCTAGAGTGTTTAGTCAGCTTAACAATACTACTACTGCTACTGCTCAGATAGTCCAAGCTATTACATGTGTAGTTTCCGAGCCACTAAATGTAGTTCCAGAACCTACCTGTTCTCAAAATCCCCCTCCTATAAATTAGGAAGCCATGCCTCATCGGCAACCTTTGGAGGACTTGCAGTCTGAAGTACAAAAAGAGATGGGGAATAACACAAACCCAGTCATGGTACTAAGCAGCCTGTGAAACCAGTGCAAAAATCTTCCATGTGGACTAGAAATCATGTTGCTGCTCTTTCCAACAACTGGGGGGGATACAGATGAGGAAGAAGGGATGTCTGAATACTCTTCTGTTAGATTTATCTCCTCAGATCAGGATGGTTATCTTCCTGAGGTAACAATGGTTAAAAAAAGTAAAAGTAAAAGAACAGGTACTGCAGTGGATGCTTGAGGAATAATGGGTAGATGACCATTACTACTCTCCCATGTGTGTAGGTACTATTCTTCATCTGGTGATCATTAATGTGGATAGTATCAAGAGTTCTAAAAAGAGATTGACTGTATTCTCTATTTTAAACTCTCTTGCAGATATTATTTTTTTCATACAAGACATCTGCTTAAAAATTAATTATAAGGTATCTCATGCAAAATCATTATGGGCCTATGTTAGTTCTTACTGGCCACAATGGGAGGAATTATGTGATGGGGTTAGAACCTTATTAAATTTAGCTGAATTTTAAGTACTGTATCCAAGGTATTAGACATTTTGCCAGGGACAGCATTATTATTAGATATTTCTTTTGCAGGCTATGCTATGCAAGTAATAAATGTCCACAGTCATAAGCTAGCAGAGTTTCCCTATTTAACCTTACACAACCATATCTGCATACAAGTAAATTAGTCATAATGGGAGGAGACTTTAATTGCATTCTAACTAAACTGGATAAGGGTGGTTCTACAGAAAAATTATTTTGTGATACTAATTTTTTGAATACAATGATCTGAACTGCAGGATTGATAAATGTTTATCACATGAATACCTTTATTGTGCATTATGTTATCATAGTATTCCAGAAAAATTCATCCTTTGGGTTAAACTTCTATATGATAATGCTAAATTCCATGTAATGCTTAATGGTTACCTAGCTAAAATAATTAAACAAACTGAAGGGGTCAGACAGGGCTGTTCTTTGAGCCCTATCCTGTATAGACTTGGTTTGGATATTCTTTTAAAAAAATGTCTGTTTCTCCACATATTACAGACCTTACTCTTCAAGAAAATTGCCCTCCTGTTAAGGTTCTCACCTATGCAGATGACATCTGCCTCTTCCTGGCAAATTTGCCGTTTGGACAAAATATTCAGAATCTTCTGCAAGAATATTCTTTAGTTTCTAATGCAATAATTAACTTACAAAAAGTAAAGATTTATAGCTATGGACAATAACATCACTATCAGATTCTATAGCCGGTATCGTAATAAATACAGGACTGATTATACTATTAGGAATTGTTTTTGGAACACCCAACGAAGGGAATATAAAATAGGAAAATAAACTTCAAGTAGGAAAAACTTTAATAGCCAAATGGAAAAAGATGCAAATTTTCAAACAAAAAGGGTTTTTTTTTTATTAAAATCCTGTTACTGCCTATTTTCTTGTATATTAGTGCAATCTTCCCTTCACCTTGAAATATAGAAACCCAGCTTTTTAGCCTTTTTTCCAGGCCCTATGGGGTAATAGGCTTAACACTATAAAAAGAAACATCACATATTTAACCCAGAAAAATGGGGACTTGGATATGATCAACCCCGTAGCCTTTTTAACAACCTACTTCCTTTTTTATAACATAACGCCTCTTTTAATGACCCATGTAATAGATTGGCATACTTGGCTCCATACAGAACCCAAAAATTACTTGAAAATATGGGAAATGGGGAAAAGATCATTTTCATACTATCTGGAAAAAAGAAACCATTTCCCCACATATTCTTGTTATTTTTAAAAGAATCAAGCAATGGAACATTACCAGAGAAGAAGTTCTTCTTTTCAGTGAAACAGAATATTATCAACACCTATTATTGCATAATTTTTGGGAACCTTTGGTTTTCCTCTTAGGCACATCTGACACTACAGAACACATACTTAAAATATTAACAGAACCTAGGCTACCAACTTACATATGGAACACTATTTGGCTGTCTTGTCATTGTAGATTAGGAGTCCAAAACAACCATAAACATAAGCAGGTTAGTGAACAGTTTTGCCCCAGAGACACATGCACTGGATTATTAGAAACGCAAGAGCACCTTTTTTTGTTTTGTTCTTACATTATTTCTTTCTGGGAAATGCTTGCCTCCTATTATAATACACATGTTTTTTCTAAAATCGACTATAATACCTTGGTGTTGTGTGTTTTTTCTGGTTAATTGACAAAATTCCATCCTAGTACTTTCAGAGTTGTTACTGGACTTTGAAATATTACATATGGATAGCCAGATGTAAACTGGTCTTTCAGCAAACCTTCTGGACTCAAAAAGAGCATTTACACTGTGTAACAAAGCAAATTGAAAATTTACATATTCGAGAAATAACTTGTTTTACTCAAAAAGAAGATTCTCTTTTTGGAAAAAAAGTGAAAACTGGTGGTATCACCCACCTTGATAACTTTTTCTTTTTATTTCCAGATATTATGTTTCTGAATATTTTTCCTTAGACTGTGATTATAAGTTTTATTTCTTCATGAATTTCTAGATGTAATAATTTCAATGTTTTTGATTGTTTTCTGTTAATGATATGTACAAGCTTCCTTATGAACTCAATGAACTCCCCTATTCTTCCTATAGAAAACTCTGGTTGTCTTGTCAGCAGGCAAGATGGCAGATCCAGGTGGTGGTGGTGCTTCAGGTGGGGAAGCTAGCGATCACCTTACATCTTGGAATATAGACAAACCTGTTCTTGTTGAAACACAGAGTGATGTTTTCATGGAGGAAGTATGTGGTGAAAGTAATGCGGTAGCTCCCTCACTTCCTGTTTCTGCTTCTGGTGAAGAGACAGTGGTGACAGTGGATGTTACAGACATAGTACTTCCCCAAGCCTTGGATACTGCCATGCTTTTGAAAGAAGGTATGACAACTCGTAAAGCACACATATGGTAACTTCTTGCAGAAGAAGAAAAGAAAAATGCAAGTATGACCTTATGTTTGTCTATTCCCTTCTTTATTCCTACTAATACAACCACAATGGTTTCTACAGAAGAGAACATTGCTGGAGAGAACATTTTTGCTGCTGAACAGCTGGGTCTGAGCAAGTGACTGCTAGCTTCAACTCAGCAGTTACAGACAAAAAAAATAAAGGATGGATGGCTGAGAAAGCATTAAAAGCAGCTTGGTGAGTCCCTAAAGGAAAGAATGGGTGGCTACCTGGATGAACTCCCAACTGCAAAAGAAATTATGCAGTTACCAAATGTTATGGATTATGAATTATAAGAACTACAAGAACTGCCTGCTGCAGCATTTACTTGTCCAAAGGTCCAGATTGCCGTGCTTTCAGAAGTAAATGAGCTGTTCTCAGTTTTTGGTTTTTTCTTACCTGTCCGCACTGCAGCCTAATTCAGTCATGAAAGACAGTACTACAGAAGTGAATATTAAATCACTTACAGAGAAGATAAGTCAAGTTAGTACTGTGGCAGTAAAAACAGCACTTGTAGGAAAACAAACTTTGCTTGCATCTGTGTCAGTTCCCACAGTTACCAAGGCAAGAGGAAACGTAATGACAGAACCACAGCTGAGTGTTGCTGATCCACTATGCTCAGTTTTTCAGCAGTGGTTCCTACAATCAGACCATCTATTTCTTCCACTGTTAATTGCAATAAGCCACACCATGATATAGTATTCGCAGGATGTAATGATACTGAGAAAACTAAACATTTGCAAGAAAAAAGAACATTCCTTTCCAGTTCTACTATTTAGCATAGAAACATAGACTTTGATGGCAGATAAGGACCACTTGGCCCACCCAGTCTGCCCATTTCCCTACCTATTGGATAAGCTGCAGATTCTAGTTAACCAACAGCCTACTTCCTGCAACCCCCCCACAATAATTGCCTTATGTCTGTCCCATGCAGGTTTGAATTCCCCCACTCTTTTAGACCCGACAACCTCTCCAGGAAGGCAGTTCCATGCGTCCAAAAAAAAATGTCCTCACATTACCCCAGAGCTGTCCCTCTCTTTCTTTAAATTGTGCCCCCTTGTTCTTACACATCTCTTTTTCTGAAAGATGCTACCCTCCTGGACTTTGTTGATTCCCTTGAGGTACTTAAAAGTTTCTATTATGTCCCCCCATCCCTCCTTTCATCAAGGGTATACATATTAAGCTCTCTCAGTCTCTCTTCATATGGTTTCTGATGTAGACCCTGCACCATTTTAGTTACCCTCCTATGGACTGCTTCCATCCTGTCTATGTCCTTGCATAGATGAGCTCTCCAAAACTGTAAGCAGTACTCCAGATGGGGTCTCACCAAGTGTCTGTATAGAAGGATAACCATTTCCCTTTTTCTACTTGTCATGCCCTTCCCTAAGCATCCCAGTATGCCCCTGGCTCTCCTTACTGACTTCTCACACAGTTTACCCACCTTTAGGTCATCTGATATGACTACCCCCCGGTCCCTTTCCATTAATGTTGTTGTTAGTACCTCCTTTGCTACTGTGTACTCTTCTCCTGGATTTTTATTTCCCAGGTGCATTACTTTGCACTTCTTTGTATTGAATCTAAGTTGCCATATGTCTGACCATTCCTCCAACCTTGCCAAGTCATTTCTCATCCTTTCTACCCCCTCTTGTGTATCAACTCTGTTACAGATCTTTGTGTGATCTGCAAAGAGGCATACCTTTCCTTCCAGACCCTCTGCAATGTCACCTATAAAGACGATAAAGAGGACTGGACCCAGTACTGAACCCTGAGGTACTGCACTAGTAACTCCCCTTTCTTCGGAATGTATTCAATTCACTATTACCTTCTGTGTCCTGTTGTGCAGCCAGTTTGCTACCCAGGCTACCACCCTGGGAACCACTCCCAGGCTGGCTAACTTGATTATTAATCTTTGTGCGGGGCTGTGTCAAATGCCTTGCTAAAGTCTAGGTAGGCCATATCCACAGCCCCTCCCTGGTCTATTACTTTGGTGACCCAGTCAAAGAAATCTATTAGATTTGTCGCACATGACCTTCCTGCTGTGAATCCATGCTGCTTTGGGTTCTGTGCCCAGCTGGCCTCTAGGTACTCAACAATTCTTTCTTTCAGAAGTGATTCCATCATTTTCCCCACCACTGAGGTCAAACTAACAGGTCTGTAGTTTCCTGCTTCTACCTTGCTCCCACTTTTGTGAAGGGGAATCACATCTGCCCTTCCCCAGTCCTCAGGTACCACCCCATCCTCCCATGATTTATTGAAAAGTGTGGTCAGTGGTGTCACTGAGTCCTCCCTTAGTTCTTTTAGGATTCTAAGGTGAATCCCGTCAGGCCCCATTGCATTGTCCACCTTGAGTTTTAGGAGTTCTTTCAGGACTCTTTCTTCTGCAAATGGACTGGTATCAACCCCACTACCCAGAGTGCTTCTATTGTTTGGTTTAGGTAACTCCTCCTCTTCTTCTTTTGTGAATACTGAGCAAAAGTATTCATTCAGTATCTCTGCCTTTTCACTGTCTCCCTCTGCCCATCTCCCCTCTCCTTTATTAATCTTTACTATCCCTCCCTTAACCTTTCTATGCTCCCTAAAGTACCTATAAAAGGTTTTATCCCACTTCTTAACTGAGTTGGCTATCTTTTCCTTGGTTTGGGCCTTTGCTTTTCTGACTGACTTCCCCACTTCTTTCTGCTTTAATTGATACAGTTCCCTGTAGTGCTCCTTCTGTGATTCCTTATACTTTTTGAGTGCAGCCTTTTTTCTCCTTAACCTTCCCTGACACCTCTATTGAGAACCATAGTGTTTTTTATTCCACTTGTTTTCTTTATTTGTTTCACACAAAGGCTTATTGCCTCCATGATGGCAGTTTTGATTTTTCTCCATTGTTCATCCACCCCTCCTTTCTGGCCATTTGCTAATGCATTCCTCAGGTATTCACCCATTTTGCCAAAGTCAGCCCTTCTAAAGTACAGTATCCTTGTCTTTGTGCACATCAGGAGATAGTCATGTATCAGTGGGTCATATAGGCATTCTCCATCATGAATTGGAAGGGGAGACACACTCTGAGGCCACTAGCACTGGTTTTCAGAATAACGGGGGGAGAGATACAAGTAATGAGAATCAAAATGACACAGACACAGACCCAGAAGATGCTCATGAGCAGAACAATGCACCACAGGCTATGACTGATTCAGATCCCTGATAACAGATGGCAAACTTGTTTTCTGCTCAAGGAAAATCAGCTCAATGCCATAACACAGTCCATCTGAAATAAGCGGGGGGGGGGTAAAATCCTGTCCTTAACATGGTGTTTGTTATAAAGACATTATAAAAAACCAGTAAGGGCTTTGTACCTGGGTATTTTTATTCCTTCATTCATGTTGTGGGAGAGACTGTCTTTGATGTTAGCTTCAAAACTGTCATGGCACTAGAAAGATTCTGGGTAACATATGAATCTCTATAAAAATGCCCCCTTTATGGCGTTCCTTTATGCATCTCACTAAGTCCACTATTACAGTTATTACAGTTCTTTTCTGAAATGAGGGTGTAAATATTTCTGACATTTTCTAATGGTTAAGACAGAAGTGTACTGTGTTAGATTATCTTACATCTATTATTGATTTTGAATTCATCTGGACTGGGGGTTGGACTATTCAGGTTAAGCTACATCCAACCAATACAGGCATTTGTCACATCCCTGGTAGTGTTTAATTGGCAGAGGAAGGGGCTTATGCTTTTACCATGGGCAACCACAAACATGTTACAAATGTGAAATTTGAACCCATTTGATTTTCGTTCGTGACAGGCCTCACTGTAATTTATGTTTGGAGTATGGACACATAAGTGCATAGTGTCCAAATCCATATAAACGTAACCTATGTGATGAAGAGGGGAACTCCTGTTGTCAGTGTTCTTGGGCAGCTCACAAACAAAATGATGGTTTGGATCAGGAAAGAATAATTACATGAACTCAAGTTAAAGAGGCAGGTATATTGGATGAACCTGACCCTGCACTGCCGCGGATCCTCAAAATCTTCAACAGAATCCTCAGCTGGCCTCTTAATAAATGTCCCAGCCCTTTCTTTCTGAGGAGCATTCTAATATGGCTGATCCATCACAGAACATACCTATACTTGGGCCTGCACCTTGAGTGTTTAGTCAGCTTAACAATACTACTAATACAACTGCTCAGATAGTCCAAGCTATTACAGATGTAGTTTCTGAGCCACTAAATGTAGTTCCAGAACCTACCTGTTCTCAAAATCCCCCTCCTATAAATTAGGAAGCCATGCCTCATCGGCAACCTTTGGAGGACTTGCAGTTTGAAGTACAAAAAGAGAGGGGAATAACACAAACCCAGTCATGGTACCAAGCAGCCTGTGAAACCAGTGCAAAAATCTTCCATGTGGACTAGAAATCATGTTGCTGCTTTTTCCAAAAATTGGGGCGATACAGATGAGGAAGAATGGATATCAGAATACTCTTCTGTTAGATGTATCTCCTCAGATCAAGATGGTTATCTTCCTGAGGGAACAATGGTTAAAAAAAGGTAAAAGTAAAAGAACAGGTATTGCAGTGGATGCTTGAGGAATAATGGGTAGATGACCATTACTACTCTGCCATGTGTGTAGGTACTATTCTTCATCTGGTGACCATTAATGTGAATAGTATCAAGAGTTCTAAAAAGAGATTGACTGTATTCTCTATGTTAAACTATCTTTCAGATATTATTTTTTTCATACAAGACAACTGCTTAAAAATTAATTATACGGTATCTCATGCAAAATCATTATGGGCCTATGGTAGTTCTTACTGGCCACAATGGGAGGAATTATGTGATGGGGTTAGAATCTTATTAAAATTAGCTGCATTTTAAGTACTGTATCTAAGGTATTAGACATTTTGCCAGGGACAGCATTATTGTTAGATATATGTTTTGCAGGTTATGCTATGCAGGTAATAAATGTCCACATTCTTAAGCTAGCAAAGTTTCCCTGTTTAAGCTTATACAACCATATCTGCATACAAGTAGACTAGTCATAATGGGAAGAGACTTTAATTGCATTCTAAATTGAATAAGGGTGGTTCTACAGAAAAAATATTTTGTGATACTAGTTTTCTGAATACAATGATCTCAACTGTAGGATTGATAAATAGTTATAGAACTTTGCATCCAGACAGATGGAGAACCTATCACAGAGGTGCCTTGGCAACCCAAATTGACAGTATATGTCTTTCCCCTCAATTTTCTATTTAGAAAGCTGTTATTGTAGCCTTTGAAACTTCTGATGACATGGCTGTCTTGTGTGTGTGTACAATGGAGAATGTAACATCAGGTAAATCTGTAATATGGAGGTTAAATTCTAACCCTGTTATTAGACAAAAAAAAAAGTCAGAAATGGTTGGTATTGTATAATGCTAGACAAACAATGTATTGTGTGTATGAAAACTGAATGGCGTGTTGGAATGATTCAAAAGTTGATTTTAAATTCTTCTTCCAAAAAGTATGTAAAATCAGAGCAAAGATTAATATTTTAAGTTGTTATAGTGATGGACACAGTTACATACATTTATTTTCCTTTCCTCAGAATTGAAAACTTATAGTGTTTCTCAGATAAGAGAAATTAAAAATAAAATTAGTAAGTTTCAGTATTACAGAGCACAGTCTTTAAAAAGAGAAATGCAGTTTGGCACTCAATCTAAAAAGCAATATTTGGATAAGAATTTGTATAGAATTATCTGTGCTTTAAGGCTAGTGCCTGATTGGCCTGCTTACGTAGACATGAATTTTATACGTTGTGCAACAGACTGCTCAGAAAATGTTTTGCGCTCTCCCTAAAATTGATTCAGCTTCTGATTTTTAAGCTATAAACTCCTCCTGTTCTACTTGTCTTAAACCAAGCATTGTTAGTACCAGTTACATTAGCAGAAGTGCAGAAGGCCATTAAGTCTTTTAGTTCTAACACAGCCCTTATACAGCCAGGCTTATCCCAGAATTTTATAAAGTGTTTTCAGATGAAATGGCCCTGGATTTAGTTTCAGTATATAATCATATGCTCCTCTCAGACTCTGTCCTAGAACAATGAATGAAGCCATATTAATATACAGTATCTATCAAAAAAGGTGATAAAACAGATCTGTAGAACTGGAGGCCTTTGCACCTGTTAAATAATGTCTTAAAAATCTTGAGTTGACTATTAATGAAAAGACTTTCTAAAGTAGCAGAAATTGGTATTTGTTCCACTCATACTTGTGCCATTCCTAATAGTAAGGTTTTGATAATCTTTTACCATTAGGGAAATAGTGGAAAAAGGTTATCAGGGGAAACAAAAGGGTTTTCTCCTGGCATTAGATCAGGAGAATGCCTTTGATGAGGTCGTGTATGAGTATCTTTTTTATACATTGTAGCAATATGGGATCCCAGATGTTTTTGTAAACTGGATTAAAAGAAATTCATGCAGGTGCACTTGCTATACAGTATCTTTCATCAATAGTACCTTGGGCAATGCCATTGCAGTAATTAGAGGGATCAGACAAGGCTGCCCATTGAGTCTGTTACTTTATATATTTGCAAGAGATCCATTATTGCAGATGCTACTAAATTGAATTGACATAGCAGGTATATCTCTTGGAAAGGAGAATAGGTCAATAAAAGCTCTCACATATGCAAAATATTTAGTGGTAATAACAGAAAATAAGCTGATGGTATCGCTATAAAAGATACCTTGCAAAAATATTCAGATATGGCTGGAGCAAAAATTAATTTTCACAAAAGTAAAGCATTATATATTGTTACAGTGAATGATAATCTTCATATTTCTGCTATTGCAGATATTTCTCTATCTTCCACAGTGACAATATTAGGAGTGCAATCTGGTGCTTCAAATCTTACAAAAGTAAATTGGTATATATGATTAAACAAGGCTGAGAGTGTAATATCTGGATGGTAAAATAGTTTCTTATTAAAACAAAAGAGAGTATTTTTGATTAAAACTCTAATAGTTCCAAAGTTTTTCAATCTTAGTTATGTTCTACCTCCTCTTCCAGAATGTGAAGCAAGGTTATTCAGCATATTTTTTTAAGCACTCTGGGGCAGCAGGTTGAATCTGGTAAAAAGAGAAGTTACACATAGACCTATTGATAAGGGAGGCGTACCTATGGCAAATCTTGTTGTATTTTATTTCAGCATTTCTTTGTTAGCAACCTACTGTATCACTTGTGCTAAAAAATTATGTACATGTATGGGCGGGATTGGTCAGGTAATGGTTATTACCCTTGCTTGCTAAATAGGAGGTATGTATTCTTAGGCTCCCAGGACTAAATAAAGGTACATCACTCCTTATGCACATGAGGCATGCTTTGATTAAAATTTGGCAATGGAAACTTACTCCGGAGCAATTAGTCACCTCTAATATGATAGCACTTTATAGTAGGATATAAGACAATATTTACCCTGGGCCAGTAGTATTTGTTAACTGCAACCCAGAGCAATACTCTATTGTATTGCAGTTATTAAGAGAACCTAGAATCCCACCTAGTATGTGTGATGTGACATGGCTATGTGTGTATGGGAGACTGGGGGTAAAAGGGTCACTTAAACACAAGGCTATAAATGAAAGAATGTGTATTCAGGCTAATAGTGCAGGTATTGAAGAAACACAAGACCATTTTTTTCTGTCATTTTTCTGTAGAATTCTTGAACCTTTTAGCTAGAACTTGGAAAGATCCTTTATTTGCTACAGTGGAAAATAAATTGTGTAGTTTGTTGTATTTACTCAAATAACTGGAATAAATATCACACTAACACTTTAAGAACTATTTTTCTGGTTATCAAATATAAATTATGGTAGGCACATTGTACTCTCTCTTTACAGCAGAAATTCATTACAGCAACAGATTTAGTATGGCTGATAACATCAACCTTGCAGAACATAGCAGATTCAGAAAGTGCTTGTCTCAGCTCAAATAGGTTTCAAGACTATTGGAAACATTGTAACAATATTCTGAATATGGTTGGTTCTCCCTCCACTGAATGATAATTTCTTTCATGAAGGTAATTTCATGTATGAAATGGAGGATTTTTTCTGATTTGTTGTAAATTGTTGAGTACTTCTATAGATATACACACTGTTGCTGTTTTGTACATCTTGTAATTAACTATTACTTTGTATTGTTTTTAATCTGATTTTGTTTCAGTAAAATCCCCCTGTTCTTCATCAGTAAGTGTCATGGGCTCTTTTACTCCCACTTGGATAGTGATCAGAGATGGGTAAAATGGACCTTGGCTTACAATCTCATTCAATGGATGGCACCTTAACAGTGCAGTATCCTCCTCATACTACACTACAGTGTCAGTTATGGGTATTACCCCAAACTACATGGTGTGGGGCTAGAATCCAAGAACTTCCAATCTTCTGGCCCAAGAGGTGAACATGCTACCTACTGAGAGACTGATACTGATAATTTGAAACATAAAAAGGAAAACATTTCTGATCCCCCTCCCTACAGTACACCCATGCATATGCTTAAACTAGCCTCTAGTTCAGAAAAGGTTTCATGCAATGCCCAATGATGGAGTCACAGCAAATGAGCAGTACAATTAGGAAAAGTTCAGAATGGAGTTTGGCAGCCATGTGCAGTTAGCGGCCATTTCCAATCAGGTCACAGATTTTCTTCTCTGCTGGTTCACTGGCACCTGAGGGAGAGTATAATGCATACTGTACACATACACAGAGTTTACTCTACCCAGATGAAGGTCCACACAAGGAAGACATTGGCAAGATAGCAGATAGTCATCACTACAGCACAATTGAGCTCCTGGGAGTAAACACAGTTCCCCAGTAATAGAGAGGTTACTCACTGCCTAGGCATCAGGCTGGAGGTAAAGGAGAAATAAGTGGTCTTACTCAGAGCTAAGCCCAGGCACACACACCCCATGCTTTGCTGCTGTCAACAGAAGGAAAAAGGAAGGGAGTGGGGAGCTGCATGTATTAGATGACAGGCAACACATTAAGGTCCAACTAGGGCATGGGAAGTGGGGAGGAAGCAGACTTAACCAGGGTTATGCCGAGGCACATAGATCCCTTCCTGGGCCACTGTCTGCAAGAGGAGGAGGAGGTGGGGGTGCTTGTAGTAGGACGACATGCAACACATCAAGGCCCAAGTGGAACAGAGAAGGAGGGAGCAAAGCAGATGCAGCCAAAAACAAATGCTACACAAGGATTAACACTGAACACAAAAGATGAAGTACACACTCATGCACATAAAGGCATAGGTGGCTTTCAAGCATTCTTCGGTTATGATCTCTATTGTCATGGTGACAGACTCCACTATAGGTGATACATACATTGAGGATGGGTCTCCCTGCAGGCTTCCAAAACTGCATCAAAGAAATTCCTCCTCCTCCTCCTTGGGTGAAGTGAAGCACTCTATCTTGCCCTGGAACTCCACCTGGAAGATGGCCATAAAGATTAGGGAATATTTAAGCCCTCATTTACGGAGGACCATCTTGATGCCATCAAAGGCATGTTGGTCTAACAGCATTGCCCAAGAGTTATCACTGTAAAAAGATAGGCTCTTGTTCTAGTGAGTAATATCCTTTAATTCTCTGGCTTTCTGGAGAGCGAGTTCCCAGTCAGAGTACTGAAGGAAGCAGATCAACACCAGTTGGAGTTGTTCCATGGGGGGCTGTGGTTTGCCTGTCAGTGCTCTGTGGGCATGGTGTATATCATATATAAACTCAGACCCCAGTTACAGTCATACGAAGAGGTGGTCATGAAGGAAAGAACTCATGCACAGTCTTTAACTCCCTTCTGGCAGCTCAGCAAGTGGACCTTGTTCTGCCAGTTGTGATTTTAAAGCTTGTCCAGTTAGTTACTGTAGACATACCCCCTCAGCTGATAAGTACTTATTCAGTTGTGTACATTTCAAGATTGTCCAGTTAGATATGCAGACGTACCCCCTATGCTGATAAGTCCATATTCAGTTGCTTGCATGCGTCCATGCAGTCCTGAAGGATAGTGACTTTGTTTATGTTGCCCCAACCCATATTTCCAGTTGATTTACTCCCTCTTGTACCTCGGTGATGGTATTCTTTATTATGTGAATATCTACTTATTGTGTAAGCAGCAAAGCCTTAATTTCAGCCAAGTTTAAGGTTTCGAGGTTTGCTCTGTAGTTGTCCATCTCCACCTTTGGCATACAGATTGAAGAGAAGATGTCTAATTCATTCTTTCTTTTTACGTCCAGTCCAGAAACTGGCATCTCCTGGTTCATCCAGGAGAAGTTCTCTAACAAGTTCATGCAACAGAATTTATGGTAGGTGGTTCTAGCCACAGGGTTGCAAAGGATTCAGTTGTGGTAGCTACAAGCTCTGTTGTTTAAGCAGTCATCATGACTAGGTGCACACATGACCCCCTGGTTAAGCTAGCCCAGTGATGAAAAGGGCTAAGGCACTGGGCAACTTGCCTCCTGCCAAGCTGGCAAACTGAGTTCAGGGACAAACCAGGGTCACTCAGGTGCTATTCAGGGAAAGAAGGAATTAGCATCCATAGACAGCTCTGCTCCTTTCAGGATGGAGACAACATGTGCCACTGCTTGCCTAACACCCAGCAATGGTTGGGTGACAAGATGGACATCCACTGCTCTAAGGGCTAGGCACAGGTATTTGAGTACATGTGACGTATTCATGTCAAATGCCCACACCACTGAAACTGTGCTTACCTTGGGGGCAGTGTGGCCCTGGACAAATGGGTGCCGTGCAATGAAGAAAACCTACTCAGCTGCCTTGGCCTGTTTCATGGCCCCAGCCCCTGTTGATTGGATCCAAAGTCTGGGATGGCCACAGTCTTTCCTCTCTACCCTCCCATGGGGGGGTAAGCCATGGAGAAGTCAGGTGCATAAGACTGTGACAGGGAGGAGATGATGGCCTGTCAAGGAGAGGAGTACATTCTAAAGAGCCTGCCTGTACCCAGAGCATAAAAAAGCTCTACTAACAAAAAAAATGTTTTACCATGTAAGATGATAGCTCACACTGATACAGCGCTATGCCAGTAGTTGAAGGGGCCTTGGTCTGATCCCCAGTGAAGAACATATTTTTTTCTCGCTACAATTTATGTTGTATGAGTGAACTTGTTAGTTACCATTGTCAATGCCAATGATTAGAGTTTCAGTAAGGTCTGAAGCAGACTTTCACAATATTAAACTGTTTCTTTATTACAGTCAACTTAATTAGTTCTGGCTTATACTTTATGGTGTGTGTAGGCTGAATGTAATAGCGTGGGAAGCATTAACTCAAGTTGGCAACATGTTCCTTACAAAACTCATTCATTAGGAAACTCCACTGCAGCTGTGTATGGGGTTCTGCACTCAATGCAGGTTATGCATTATCCTTGCATGGCTTTCTTGTAAAAAAGTGGAAAAATGTAATAACGTTTGCTCAATTAAAACAAAAAAAAAGAAAAACTCTGTTTCACCATGAGGGATGACAACATACAGTGGTAGAGCAATACGCTAGCAGTGGAAGGAGTTCTGGGTTCTATCCCCTGTAAAGAAAATCTTTTCTTTCCCACTACAATTTATGTAACATGAGAAAAATTGCTGGATGTCATTGCTGATGTCAGTGATAAGTGTATCAGTAAAGTATGAAGCAGACTTTCAAAATATTCAACTTTTACTTCTTTGCAGTGAACTTAATTATTTCCAGCTGAAGCACTGACATGTTTCTAGGTTTTTCTTTCCATATATAGTTTTTACTGATTTAAAATAGACACAGAATACATACATTACAAAAAAGAGTAATTAACTTATTCTATTTCATTTATACATTATTAGTTTTAAATAGCAGGCAAAATTATAAAATTCATAGATAACCATTCTCATCTTTAAGGAAAAAAAATAACTTCAATACGTAAGCTAAGTTTAAATACTCAGGGCCAGATATTCAAAGCTTTGTGCAGTGCACAAACCGTTTGCACAGGAGTAGCGCTAGTTTAACACAGGGCTGCCATATTCAAAAGAGCAAATAGCACATGCAAAGTGCATTAGCACTGGTTAAACCCATAATGTATGCAAGGGGCAAAGTGAGGGGGTGGGTAAGTGCATACAGGTGCAATGGGATATTCAGAGGTGTAGCATGGTGTAAAGCCACATTGCATGACACATAGAGCAGTGCTGTCTACCACCTGCAAAAGGCAGGTCTTATCCCAGGCAATCCACAGAGGAAGGAGTGGCCAGACCAGGAAGTGAAAATGGCTTTTTTCAGCAGTGCAGTAGTGCTACACCTCATGGAGGAGGTTGTGGAGGATGAGGAAAGGTAACAGGCACAACCAGGCCCACACCGCAGGCCAAGGAGGAGATATGCTGCACACAAGTGGTACTGGTCCAGAGTCTCCTTTGAGACCCTGCCTGATGAGCACATCATTAGCCAGTACAGGATGGACAGGGTAATGTTGAGGCAGTTATGTGAACTGCATGAGCAGCTGCAGCCCAACACCAGATGCAGCCATGCCATGTCAGTCGAGGAGAAGGTGACAGCAGCAATGTGCTTCCTAGTCACCAGGACATTCCAGCACCCAATGGGGACACCACTGGGGTATCGCAGTCTGCCACTTCATTCCTCCTGACTCAGTTCCTTGATGCTTTTTTTGTCATATGCTGGTGAATTCATAGTATTCCCCAGCACAACAGCCAAGTGCAGAGAAACCATGCAGCAATACTATTGAGTTGCACACCTACCAGCCATTCTCGGTGCCATTGACTGCACCCATGTCCCCATCAGTGCACCACCTAGTGATGGCAGTGACATCTATGTGAACAGGAAGGGCTACCGCATCATTACTTGCCAGGTGCTCTGCAATGCGACAGGGTGCATCAGCAATGTCTTTGCACAGTATCCTGGCAGTGCCCATGACACCTTTATCTGGCAGCAGTCCCAGCTGTGCCAGTCCTTTGAGGAGGACAGGATACCCAGTGGGCACCTTGTTGGTGAGTATGGGCAGCCATGACAGGGAAAAAGCACAGGGGAGGTGGGGACAGGCATGAGTAGCAAGGGAAGGGGTAGGGGCAGAGGGCAGTGGGACAGCACCACAGGAGATACATAGCAGCAATGGGCACACAGCACAATAGCAACACTAACAGGTGTCATTCCTCCACATTGGACAGTTTCTATCCCCTGCGACCCTGGCTGCTGACACAGGTACCATGGCTGGCCACAGTGGCCAAGGAATGGTATAATGAGGCACATGCCACAATCAGGAATATCATAGAGAGGGTCTTCGGGATGTTAAAGATGTGATTCTGCAGCACAGACCAGTCAGGTGGTGCCTTACAGTACAGGCCTCAGAAGGTATGCCGTATCATCCTAGCCTGTTGTATGCTACACAACATGGTGCTCAACCATGGGATACGTGCACCTGAACCTGAGGAACAGTCTGACAGTGAGCCAGATCTAGAGGTCAGGGGGATAGTAGAGCAACTCAAGAGGTGGGATCCTCGCATGGCCCACAGGGCCCTGGAGCACAGGAGCAGCATCATCAAGACACTAGCACAGAGGGGACGGTGAGTAAACATAAAACAGACAACAAACATGTCATGAACAGTGCATTTAATAATTGTGAAGACCCAGTACAGTATACACAGTGAACCACTTTGGTGATGTACATGCTGACAGTGAGATGTAGTGATGCGGTGCAGTGTGCAGTGTGTGGTGTGAAGTGTGTGTCACACAGGTGTGCAGAGTGTACTGCTATGGTGAGTGCACGTGTCGACAGGTGGGGTGACATGTGAGGGAACATGGGCTGTGGAGACGTGTGTGCAGGAAGAGGACTGGGGTTGTGTGAGTGTGCATGAGTGTGCATGTGCATGAGACATGGGCACACCATCCATGGAAGTGGTGCTCATCAGTGGTGCCTGCCACCCCACACATGACGCACCCCCTGTGTGCATGTCACTGAGCTGGGCATGCTCTGTGCTGAGGACATGGGCGGAGTGGACTGTGGCGAGGTTGGGAGAGTGGTACTCCTGCGGACTCGCTGAGATGCATGCACAGGTGTGGAGGGTGGGCTCCTATGATGCTGTGGGAGGCCTTTGGAAGACCAGGATGCAGGTGTGGAAGAGCTTCCACCCACCCTGTTTGCACTGGCAGCACTCCGGTGCACACGTGGTGCAGCTGCATTGTGGTCTAGGTGTACCTTGTAGGCCCACTATGTGTGTCTCCTGCAGCAAAGCCATGTGGTCCAGCACAGCGGCAGTGAGCCCTCCCAAAGCCATGGTTGATGATGGCAAGGATGTAGGTCGTACAGTTCTCTGCTCTCTGCTCGGCACAGGCAAGGGAGGAGCCCATTGTGTCCCACGCGGCAGGGACAGCTCATGGCGCACCTCCCTGTGGAGGTCATGCAGGTCCTGCTGGGCCGGATGCTACAATGTCAGGGCCACCTGGAGAATAAGCCATGAATCCTGAGCATCCTGTGCTGGGTGAGCAGTGCCAGCCCACCCTGTGGGAGGAGGTAGTGGCTGCCATTGGGCACGGTGGGGTGGTTGTGCGCATGCTGGTGGTGTCAGCTGCTGATGGGCAGACTGCTGCTGCTGTGGCCTTGC
This sequence comes from Neoceratodus forsteri, assembly GCA_016271365.2. Taxonomy (NCBI): domain Eukaryota; kingdom Metazoa; phylum Chordata; order Ceratodontiformes; family Ceratodontidae; genus Neoceratodus; species Neoceratodus forsteri. The sequence continues at coordinate 874,113,324 of CM057458.1, read as the reverse complement.
AGGGGATGGATCATGCTGCAGGGCTGGCAGCATGCCCCTTGGCTGGTGGCCCATGTCAAGCAGGGCACACTGGCCAGCTCCACAGATGACAGCTGCAAGCTGGACAGCACCATGTTCCTGTGCACCCCCCAGCCCCAATGCTGCTGTGCATCTGTCCCCCCACTGGTCCCGACCCAGTGTCTCCACACACAGGCCCCCCACTGGCAGGGTGTTGTTGTTCTCCACCTCCTCTGAGCCATGATCATTTGTAATGGTGAGAATGACCACCTGCTCACAGCTCAGGTCCTCCATCTGTGCATCCTCATAAATGCCAAAGGAATCCAGGAATGCAGCATCCTCCTCGGACGATACAGCAGTGCCACCATCCACCTGTGTTCCATGGCCACTGACAGGCCACACATCCAATGCCACTGCAGGACACCACATGATGTCCATGCCTGATGATGATGGCGGCACCTCTGCAGCATCATCCTCTGTCTCCTGTACTGCTCTGCCAGGCATCTCCTGGGTCATGGCTTGCCAGGCACCCAGCACTGTAATGGAGCAGAGACGGTGTAAATGTCTGGTACAGTGCACAGACAGCAAAAACACTACCACCACATGCATCTCCAACAGTGGTTGTCCCACAGTGTGCCTGTGCACATCCCACAGTGCAGTCCATGCCAATGCAAGCAATGCTCCCATGCACACACCACTACCCATTGCACCAACAACACATGCACATGTGCATGCTGTCCAACACATGTACATGCACACCACAGTGCAACACACACTACAACCACACTCTGACACACCTATGCATGCAACCGGCATGCACCATGACAGTGGGAAGGGGTGCCACAGCCCCTGTGGTGTTGGCCAGGCAGCGGTGGACACATGCTGCAGACATACCTGCCCTAGATGGTGTGAGTGGTGTCTCACACCTGCCGCCCTCAACTCCACCTACCGCCACTGGTCTCAGGGTAGGGGCAACCAAGGGCATCAGTAGGTCCCACTCCCGCTGCTCCATGGGCTGTGGTCACCCACCCATATGCAGCCATTCCCTCAGTTGCTGGGCCTCCTCTTCCTCCTTGGCTTGGTGCAGCAGGTCATTCCACCACTTCCTAACTGTGTCACTGCTACGGCCATGGCCACCCACAGTGTTCACTGGTCCCGTGATCTCCTCCCACATGGGCCTCACAGCAGCATCTGTTGACCAGTTCCTCTGCAGGACAAGCTCCCTCTCCTTCACTGCATGTACTAGGGCCTTGAGATCATCCCCAGAGAATTTGTGGGCATGGAGCTGCTCATGCCCTGCTGCATTCCCTAGGTGGGGCAGAGGAAATGGCACAAGTTACATACAGTGGCAATTGATATGTGTACAGCTGTAGCAGTACCAAGTGGGCATGGCACACTACACACCGTCATGCATTGCCCACCCCTGTGTGCAGCTGGCACAGTGCATGGAAACAGCACCATGCAGTGCTAGGGTTGGCCGCACACCTCCACATAGCATGCCCAGTGGTGCCTGTGCATCCACTGCCTACGCTGCTCATGCTGCTGACCTGTGGCGTCTGTGCCCACTGTGCCAGCAGCACATGGCAGCATGGATGGTGCAGTGTGTGCCTGTGCAGCATACTGGCATGCACACACTGGGCACACAGTCCCATGCAAGGTCTTTCAGGCCCAGGGGACTTGGCAGGGAGCTGTGAGTGTACAGACCAAGTCCAGCACCCCCCCTCACTGGGACATGGCCTGTGCAATGGTTGTCCCAGGCATGCCCAGCAGTATTGGAGACACGCTGTGCAAGTGATCACCATGGTGTGCACCCCTTGGGCATAATGTCACAGCCAGCTAACCCCCTTCCATCAGCCGTGTACAGCACAAGCCCCAGCACTGTGTTGTTTGTCTGCCAACAGTCCAGTGTCTATACTGTTGCTGGCACCATGCATAACTGTACACATGTGTGGAATGTGTGTATATAGTTTTACTAAATTGTATTGTAAATACAGGGGGCAAGCTTGCAAACCTTTTGTACTGATTGGAATGTGTGTATCCCAGCCTACACCCCTGTACTGTACTGCAGACTGGCCGGCATGCTGTACAAACCTGCCTGCTCCTGCTGTCTCTCCTGGGACATCCTGCTGTTTAAAGTGTTGCCTATTTCAAACATGCACAACACCGCAGTCCCTATCAGCAAAACAGGTGGAGCACTGTTTGCCCTTAAATAGACCTGCCAGGCAATCAGGCCTGTTTGGCATGCAAATGAGGCTGTAATGATATGGCACTAACCCTGTTTTCCCCCTGCATAAATAAGTACCCTAATTTGCATAGCCACTTTGAATATAACTTGTGTTAGCACCAGGTAAGTGGATAGCGCAGGTCAAAGGGCTAGCGCCAGGCTATCTGGCTATGTCATTGCATGGCACTGTATCACCAGTGCCACGCTGAGTGCCATCGCAAATGCTGGTGCATGCCCAGGGAGCCCAGCCTGAACTGCATGGTGTAGCGCTGCACTATGGCCATTTGTGCAACGCCACTGTGCATGACCACTATGGCAGTGCCGGGGTCATGGCAGGGTCATGCATGTGCACTGCACAGACTACAGGATTGTGTGGCGCTAGTGCACATGGCAGCATGGCGCTAGTCACAGGCAGTGTGTACAGGTGTGGGGTGTGTCCTGTGTCTACTTACTAGTGCTATCCAGTAGTGGCCATAACTGGACACCGTAGGAAGAGGGCAGTGGTTCAGAGGGACAGGCATTTGCTGTGATGTGGAGATGACCAGCCTAGTCTAGCTTGTCCAGCAGAGGCATTGATGCCTGTTTGGGGAGGTCTGGAAGTGGGGCCTGCCACGTCACCAGGTGTGGGCCTCCATTGCCCACCAACTGTCCACCAGGACTGGCATCACACATGACGGTGAAAAGATCAGGCACAGTTACACATACCTGCAGTGCAGGCAGCAGCAGCAGCAGCTGGGGAGACAGGCAGATGGTGCATGATGGGACTGTGCCAGTGCCAGGTAGGTGTTGCTCCATGATGCACATATCTGTATCATGTGCAGCTGCAGTCATGTGGGTGTGTGTGCATGTGTATGTGTGTGTGTGTGTGTGTGTGTGTGTGTGTGTGCACACCAAGGTGTGGCTGTGTGCCGGGAATGTGCATGGGTGTGTGCCTGTGTCCCCTGGCACGAGGCCATCCTTTGGTTCTGGTGTTGCACATGCTGCCCTGTGTTCCTTTGATGGCACTGTGCAGCATGATGACTGGCTGTTGGGGGGGCGGTGGACATACCGCCCACAGGTGGTATGCAGCGTGGCTACAGTGTGCAGCCTAGTGGTGTGTCTCTGGCCTGTGCCAAGAGCATGTGCGGTGCAGCCCACTCACCCATGGCCCCTGGCATAAGCCGCTGTGGGTGGTACTGCTGGCAGTGTGGCCGGCCACAGTTGTGCCCTGTGGTAATCCATGGTGGACAGTGTTCCTGCCACTGCCTCACTGCATGGCACGCCCACATAACTGTGGCTGTGCAGGGCCACTGTCCCCCAGTGTGTGGCCACAACCCACTGCACTCCTGCTAGGCCGCCAAGCCCTGTGTGCACTTTGCTCATGCCTGTGGCCATGGTGGCTTTGCCTGTCCAGGTTATGGCATGCTATGGGTGCCTGCAGTGTGGGTTGTGCACCTATGTGTGTGGTGCGACATGCCATATGGGGGAAGAGTGGGATTACTGTGTACCATGGTCACTGCTCTGCCATGCCATTGTTGCCTGTGCTGTCCTGACAGTGAAGCACCCTTTTCCTCTGTGCATAGTGTATAAAGTGGCCCAGCCTAGGGAGCACAGGCCAGAAGGCATCCAGGGCAACCAACAGGAGCAGGCAGTGGGTGCCGCCAATGCTGCAGCAAGTGGAGGAAAGCAGCCCCGATGACCGGGGACTATTGCTCGAGTACACTGTTTTCATACATACATTGCTGCTTTTGGCTTGTGTGGCTCACTCTATGGACCACCAGTGATAGTCCCGCCAGGTGCACAGCACTGTGCATGGTGCCAGGGTGTGTCACCATAGTACTGTCAATACCACCTGTGTGGCTGGGTACAGCCTATGTGTGTGGGGGGGGATGCCATGCACTGTGGCTGGGGTAGTGGTGTGGGGCCCCAGCGCTGTTTGGGCCTGTGCTGCTGTGCCCAGGCAGCATTTCTGTTCCCATCAGCATCACCACCTTCCTGTCCTGCCTGTCAGTTGGCATGTATGTGGTGTGGTGCCCTGTCAAGGGGCGTGGGGGTACTTCACAACGTGTACTGGGTGCATGCCTCCATGGTACTCACTGTGCAGTACGGGGATTGGGTATGGTGGCATCTGGCCAGCCGCACCTTGCTGCCATGTGTGCCGTGCAGTCTGGCTGCCACTGTGGCATGGTGGAGCCTTGTCAGAAGCAGCTCAGTGGATGGCCATAGTGCCTACATTGGGGTGGGAAGGTGATCTGGTACTGCCCAGGTCTGTACCGTGCAGCATTGCCTGTCTGCCTGTTGTGTTGTGCTGTGGCATTATTCCACTGTTCCCCAACCAACTGCCATTGCACTGTCCCAGTTGTGCCTGGTGTCTGTGCACCAGTCATGCCTGGGAGGTGCAGGGGATGGTGGTTTGTGGTGAATTGTTGTGCATTGTTGCCATTCCTGCAGTGGTTGTTTTTCCCACCAGTTGTGTGTGTGGCCTGCCATACCATCACTGATTGTGCAGCACTGTCCATGGTGTGTGTCTGGGCCACCACTGTCCTGCCACTGGTGGCCAATGGCCTGTGGCTGTGTGCGCCATGGGTGTTTCCATTCATGTCTGCCATGCGCGTGCTGCTGCTATTGGTGGTGGGCCTGCCACATGCAGTGCTCTGCCTTCATTTGTGTTGCATGCCCTCCTACCATGTTGCTGTGCCCATTGCTGTTGTGTTCATGCTCTGCATTGTGTTACATTGTTCTGTTCCTATGAGCAGCATGTCCCACCATGTGTCATCCCATGTGCATGTTGTGGTGTGTCCCACTGTCACTTGTCATCTCAGGGCCTGGCTGTCTTGCAGCAGCGTAGCACGCTGTGCAGTGCTGGGTTGGGTGGTGCCCAGTATGCCGTGGTGTTGTTGGCAGCCTTCAACTCGTATCCATGTTCATCTGGCTGTTGGGTGTTCTCTGTGTCTGGTGGCACTGTCCTGTGGGCACCAGTTTGATGTGCATTTTCATTGTGGTCTGCAATGCCACATGGGCCTGGCTGTTGGGACATGTTATCCATCCCTGGGTTGCCACCTGGGGCTGCATTGTGCCTCCTTGCTGGTATCCCATCCTCACCTGCTCCCCCTTACTTCTGTAGGTCCACGGCATTCCTCTTTGTGTGCAACCCAGCCGGAGGAGTCAGAGGGAATGGAGGACCTCCTGTGGCAGCTCACGATGCAGCAATGGATGTTAATCAAGCAACAGGCGGTGATCATCGCAGAGACAAAGAGGGTGGCCACTGTCCTGGAGCAACAACTGCTAGATCCATCTAGCACCCAGCCATAAGGATGTGCACACCTTTGTTTGCTTTGGCCCCCCCCCACTGGATTGCTGGTTGTGTTGCTGCCCTATTACATCTTTGCTTTGTGTTCACGTCCCAGTCCCCTCCTGTTGCATAGCTTTTATGCTGCTTTTCCTACCCTGTATATATGTTCATCCTGTTACAGAACATAGCATTGTTGTAGTAGTAGATTTAGTCTTAGTGGTAGTTGTGGTGTAGACAGTTCTGTAGCATTTTTTGTTTTTGTAGTTGTAGCATAGGTAGCGATAGTAGTTGTCGGTCATGTTATAGTGTACATAGTTGTAGTTCTTGTAGTTTTGTTTGCTGTAGGTTTCTCTTTGTTGTTTGCCATTTGTATATTCCTCACATTGCTGTTTGTTTTGTTCCTTGTTGATATTCACATGTTGATTTACCAGTTGCCTTTCATTGTGTTAGTGACATTATACATGCTTTTCTCATGCATTCTCTGTGTCCTGTGTCATTCTTGTGTACTTGGCTTTTCCCACAGGATTCTATTGTTTTATTGTTTCACCCTTGGGTCCTGGTGGCCTCTGGCCATTCCCCTGATTGGGTGCGTGTCACTTTCTGGGTTCTGCATTGCTGTCTACAGTTGGGATCACTTTCAGGCATGTGCTTCTTTGCATGTGGTCCAGGACATGGTGACTCACCTCTGCACTGTGTTCCACTGGGTGTTTACACTGCCTGCCTGGGTGTTATATTTAGTGCTGTCTTATTTGTTATTTTCAGTGCTGTCTTATTCCTGGGCTATTTTTGCCCTGCACTACTGGCCCAGTTTGCCCGGCTTCATTAGCATGCTATATTCAGCACGATTAGCACCAGGCTGTTCCTTTAGACTATGGCGGGCTATTTGGTTTGGGTAATTTTTGCATGCTGGACAGTGCTAATTTAGCCCCAGGACAAAGTTTTGAATATCTGGTCCCCAGAGTCTACACTTGAACATAGTGAATGCAGTCTTGGTCTAATTCTGATTGTATAGGTGCCCATGTTTCCAAAGATTTTTTTATACAGTTAGCTGTTTTTCTTTCTTTAAATGCATAAATTCTAATACAAGATTCAACCAAGGGTTCCATGTGGGAAGCATGTGGTCCTTCCAAAACCTTGCTACACATTTTCTTGCATTTATCAGTAGCAAATTTAATAGTTTTTGGTTTGATCCTTCTGGAAGGATTTGATAGGAAGTTGTACCTAGTAAACATACTTGCATTTCTTTTTGAAGATCCATACTGTACATAATATATTATTTATAGTCTGAAACGTTTTATCCCAGAAAGCTCAGAATTTAGGGCAAATTACTTAATAGAACCAAATGTTCCCTTAAAAAAAGGGATATCTTGCGTCTCCATACAGACTTATGGAGGGGGATATTGTTTCTAGCCATTCTATTAACTGTTACATTAAAGTGGTATTATGATATGTCTCAAAGTTAGGAAGTTTCAGTCCTGCTTTGTTATTACAGGCTGTAAGTTGCCCTTTTTCATTCTAGCTCTTCCTCTCTTCCATATATATTTTGATAACACTTTTTCAAGATCTACAAATACTGTTTTTTTAAATTATTATTCATTTTATTAATACCTACTATGCCTAATAGAGTTATAGGTAGGTATTTCAGTTTTTTTATTTCCTGACCAATGGCATTTAGAGCCAGATTGATATTATGATCTATTAATATATTGGTTTTGTTAACTGTATTCCCAAGTATTGTATTGAAAAGTTCCATAATTTAACTGGAAATGAATTTTGCAATATTTTGCTATTTAATGGATGACTTCATAATACTTCTGATTTACTTCAATTTACGTGGAAACCTGAAAATTTACTGAACTCTAAGACTATTTGCAAAACTATGCGTATCTCTAGCAGTTCCAACCTGGTACTCGGTGTTACACCACCCGAGATTGGACCTTGGGGAGAGGGGGGTTGCGGTCTGTTTCAACACCGAACTGGGCCACACGAATGTACCAGTTGAGGAGGCTGGATCATTTCAGTGTACTGTAGTAGCAGGTGTAGATTGTAGGATCACTCTCATCTACCGTCCACCTTGGGATGAGAAGCGTTTCCTTCAACAAGTAGCAGACTTCATGATCGACATGACGTTTGTGTCACCCAGGCTAATGGTCCTGTGTAACTTCAATGCCTGGGTCAATGATGAACTCTCACAATTTAGACAACACTTCCTCCAGTTGATGACATCTCTGGGCCTTACACAGATTGTTACCTCTGCTACTCATAAACATGGTCACTCTCTTGACCTAGTCTTTTCCTGGGGATCGAAGCCTTCAATTTGGGGCTGGAACCAGTCAGATTGTCCAATCATTACACTGTGGGGTTCAGTTTCTGCACCCCCCCTTTGTCGGCCTAACCCATGGAGATGGTCAGCTACTGCCTTTTACAGGATGTAAGCTCTGAAGGCCTGGTGGCAGTGCTTGACCTATCGGTGTTTCCTGGGGCAAGCAGCAACCCAGAGGCTCTGGTTTTTGCCTATTACAAGGCCATTTCTACAACTTTGGATGTTATTGCTCCTTTCTGTATTTGTCCTCTCTCCCTTTGCCCTCAATCCCATTGGTTTGATGGGACCTTGAGGGAGATGCAACGACTGGGACGAAGGTTATAGTGCTGCTGGTGGAAATCCACCCTGGAGGCCGACCACCTTAGATTGATGGAACATTATCAAGTCTATCAATTGGCAGTCACCCGTAAGAAGGCAGAATTCCTGTCCAGGGAGATTGCCGCTGCTCAGAACTGACTGGCTCAGCTCTTTCAAACTGTAGACATACTGTGCAACCCAGCCTGCCTGCAGAGTAGAACAGCCTTTTCACAAACGGAGTGTGATGAGCTCGCTCAATTCTTTGCAGCTTAGGTGGCTGACATCAGGGCGGGGCTCCAATCAGCACACTGTATGGGAGACACTGCTGAGCAGCGCTTGGGAACTCTCCCTCAATTTTTCTGGAGTACCTTCGACCAGCTGGAGTTCGTCAACATCACGCTGATTGTCTAGGGTATGCGCCCTACATGCTGCAGTCTGGATCCAGGCCCAACTACCCTGATTATGGGTTGTTGTGACATCATTGGCCTGGTCCTCGCATGGATAGTCTGGTGCTCCCTTGAGTCGGGTGAGTTTTCTAGCTTCCTGAGAGAGGCAGTGGTGACCCCTCTTGAAGAAAGCTTCTCTGGACCCAGGCTGCCATGCTAACTACAGACCAATCTCTAATCTCCCCTTTGTAGGGAAGGTGATTGAGAAAGTAGTGGCCCTGCAACTGGAGAACCATTTGACCATCCATGACATCTATGAATCTCTCTAATCTAGTTTTCGAAAGAGGCATAGCACTGAGTCTGTGCTGGTTCATGTGCTCAATGATCTCTTGATGGTGATAGATCATAAAAATTGTTACATCCTGGTTCCTCTGGATCTCTCATCAGCTTTTAACACTGTGGGTCATGGGGTTCTTCTAAAATGCCTGAGATTCATCTGTCATGTCTGGTACAGTGCTCAGATGGTTAAAATCCTTCCTCACTAGCAGAATGCAGAGAGTGGTGTTGGGGATTTATTCCTCCGACCAAGTCTCTCTGTCATGTGGGGTCCTTCAAGGTTTGGTGTTGTCCGCTATGTTGTTTGCAGTGTACATGCTTCCCCTTGGAGACACTATAAGATGATATGGGCTGAGGTTTCACTGTTGTACTGATGATACCCAACTCTACTTGTCTTTTGCACCCAACCAGGATAGAGCTCTATCGGTTTTTAATAACTGCCTCACTGAAATCAAGGGTTGGATGAATTTGAGGTGGCTGAAGTTGAACTCAGAAAAGACTGAGGTGATGGTCATGGACCTGGGTCACCGGATAGAGGGCTTGGGAGCTGGTTTGCCTTTGGGATTGTTTCTTTGAGGCTCCCAGCTCCCCACCTCCAAATGGGTGCAAAACCTGGAGGTGATTTTTGACAATGGGCTGACACTGCGATCACAGGTGTCAGCAGTTGTCAAATCCTCTTTTTACCATCTAAGGAACATCTCCAGGGTTAAGCACCTAATTCCATCCCGTGATCTTCCTATGCTGGTCCATGATTTTGTGACCTCATGCCTTGATTACTGTAACTCCCTTTATCTAGGGCTACCTAGGGTTGATATCCACTGCTTGCAGCTGGTGCAGAATGCAGCATCCCGGTTGTTGATGAGAACTCCCCAGACTTGTCACATCTCTCTGGTGCTGTGCGAACTGCACTGGCTGCTGGTACAGTGGCAAATCACCTTTAAAGTTGGACTTCTGACTTATAAAGACCTACATGGACAGGGCTGGGACTACAGTAAAAGTTACATTAAACTATTCCATCAATGAGTTGGTTTAACATTGCTTTTTTGAGTTGGCAATACATTGTCAACTCATACTGCATGATTTTTGAATGCTTAACCAGCTGAAGAGCAATGTTTGTAGAACGTTTTTACATCCCAGTTGGAATGCATCTGCAGTCCAGTCAAAGTGCAATTCAAAGCTGCATTTTAACTCTTAAGAAACAGTTTGTACAAGGCTCTGTGCTGAATCCGGGAACACTTATGCAACTCAGTCAGAAATGCTATAGCAACTCATTGGAGGAACAGTTTAATGTGACTTGTACTGTACCTGAAAGAGCTTCTGGTTCCTTACTGCCCAGCCAATCACTCCACTTGGCTGACGAGGGGTTGCTAGAGATTTCAATGGTATTTCTAAAATCCTCAACGGCCCTTGCATTTGTGTATGCCGCCCAAACCCTTTGGAATTCTCTACTCCATCAGCTTTGAGAGTGCACGACTGTGGAGGGATTTAAACAGGCACTAAAAACACACTTCTGGCATTTAGTCTACCCTCTCTGATTTTATTGATATGGATTTTTATGAGATGCTGTATTTAATAAGATTTTATATTGTTTCTGATTTACCTTACTGTTAAGGCATCTTGGTTGGTGAAAGGTGTGTTAAAAATAAAGCATTATTATTATTATTATTGGACTTTAGGTATAACCATAGTTACACCTTCAATGCCATACAGTTTCCTTATACTATTTGCCATAGGCTCAGTTACCATAGTAAATATATGGGGTGATAAAGGACACCCCAAATGTGTACTTCTATGTAATTAAAATGCAGGTGATATGCTGTGATTGGTCAGGACTTTAGCTTTAGATTTTTTATAGAAAGACGTAATACAAGAAATTAATCTTTTATCCATGTTGACTGCATCAAGGACCTCAAATAATATTGACTCTTTCAAATGTCTTCTCTGCATCCAGGGACACCACCATGGCATTAGGTTCTTTAACTCAATGAATAATGTTTAATTCATTTCTAATATTATTGTGTCCTAACCCTCCTTTGATGAAACCTTTCTGATCTGGAAGTATTACATTTGGAAGTACTTGTTCTAATCCAGAAGACAGTATTACAGTATATATTTTATAACCTTCATTTAGCAGAGATATTAGTAGATATGATGAACATTTACTTGTATTATTTTTTGGTATTACCAGAATCAGAGCTTCAATGAAATTAAAAAGCCAATCCAAACGAGGAATTAGTAAGCTTTTAAAGGTTTTATAAAAAATCCATTGTATAACCACTGTTGCTTTTCCACATTTAAATTATTTAATTACTTTATCTATTTCCTGCACTGAAATAGGATTGTCTGGCATTTTATTTATGAAAGTCCTCTAGTTATGAAATATCTTGAAATGCATTTTGTTCTTTACTGTTCCTTGTGAACTATATAAATTATTATAAAACTTCATTAATTATTTATTCATTTCTACTGGGTCTGACATGTTTGTATTTTAACATTAATGGTATTTATTTCTTCAATTAAACATCCTGATTTTCTTTTTGAATAAGGTATGGCAATAGTTTTCCACTTTTGTCAGCATGATCATATTATCTTGCCTGTGTGAAAAGTGTAAGTCGTTCATGTTTTTCATTTAAGATAGTGTTTCTTCATATCAGATTATCTAGTTGTTTTACTTATATTTTTATTATGTAATGTATATCATTTTTGTAAATCTACAATTTTTATTCCAGTTCCTTTAAAGTTGCTAACTTTTTTTTTACTGGCAGCAAATGAAATTATAACACCCCTTATATAGGCTTTGTATGTGCCCTGTTTGATGTTATAAATTATTTCTCTCTGAGTGTTATTCTTAAAGAAACTCTCTGTTTCTTTTATAATAGTTTCTTAGAAATTTTGATCTTTAAGAAGCAACAGGTCAATTTTCCATGATATCTGCCTGGTGCTATCCCTTAACATAAGTTAAAGGCACAATGGAGTGGTCAGATATAAATACAGGATGGTATTTAATGTCCTTAACACATTAAAAAATAGATTATGAACCAATGCAAAGGTCAATATGTGAATATGAAGAGTATCTTGCTGAGTAAAATGAAAATTCTTCTCCACGATTATACATTCACCTTATATTGTATAAAGACAACTCACTCATTCTATTTTTAACAAATTCTGCTGATTTGTTAACTATTCTGTTTACACTTGTTGTCTCTCATAGAGGATCTATTATTAGTCTTCTCTAAAATTGCAGAGTTGTTGGAAGTGGTATCACGTAATATAGGCAACACAAATTGAGAGACTCAGTTTTGAGTCTCTCAATTTGAGTTCTCATGATGTGAGTGAGTATAAGAGGTTAGCAAGGAGTGGTAATAGCATAAGTCCAGGAGAAAGTAGTGACTGTTCAGGAGGGCAATTGGAACAGGAGGATTACAGGAAGAGGTATGTGGGAGGTAGTTTGGCTAGGTGTTGCTGAGCTGGTCATATGGTATGGTGGTGAGGGAGGATCACTGCAGTGATAGAGGTTTAGGGTTCTGGGCTGGGTGGGGTACTTTTTTATTTGATGTTTTCAGTAGTTAGTTTTTTTCTTTCCAAGTTTCTTCCCTCCCCGACATGCACCCCGTGGAGTTGGTAATCTTAATTTAGGGAGGTGAGGGGGATTTGCCCTCATGGGAGGGTTTGGGGCACAGCCCCCCCTGCATAGATATGTTTGTCCATTTTGTTAAATTTCAGTGCCACTAATTCCACAACTCCCCTTTTCCATCCTGACGCTAGCCATGTTTCTACCCCTGGCTCTCACTCTTTCCCTATTAACTCTTCCTGCTGTACCTACCCTTCCCTGTCCACTCCAGCCTGGCTAAAGTCCCACCCCATCCATAGTAGTGTCCCAGTTATCTACCCCTCCTCCATCATTATCATAATAAACAAGTACATGACAGCCATCGTCACTTTCTGTGGTTTTAGCCCAATTTTTCCATCTGTCGTTGGTAATATATCCCTCCTCTTCTTTACCTCTCTAACCTGCCACCCCATACACGGCCTTTTTCCCCTATATGTGTAGTTGCCAGTTGCCTCACTCAAAAGATCTCTGCTTATAACCCCTGTATGCCTATGGTTGATTGTACATCTGCTGACTTCTTCTATTGTAAAATAGTGCTGTTTTTTTATTTATTTCAACCTTGTACTGTACTGTATACACTGTATATACTTTTTCTTCCTTGTATATTATTGCTTTTTGTATACCTGCTTCTGTACTGTACTTTGATGTATTCATGACCAGGTCCACCTTGCAAATGAGCCTTGCTCAATGGTGCCCGCCTGGATAAATAAAGATTTTGATTGCTTGATTGAGTGCTGTTGTTGTTGTCACTGGGGAGTGTACATCGCCATTGTGCTTTTTGGTGATGTGCACTCACTGCAATTGTGATCGCTATTTAGTGGTTGCCGTTATGACATCGAACCATTGGAAGTCCATGAATTAGATAGAAATCACCAAAATAAAACATATAGAGGCATTGAATGGAGCATATAATGAAACTAAAGTAGTAATAAAGGAATACGTTTCGATGAGTGTTGGGATAATATCCCACCTTGGGTGGTTGGGGCCCGAGCCCACCGGCCGAGGGTGTCCAATACCCGAGTTGGGATGTTATCCCACATAACACCCACCCTGGAGGGCATTATTCCTATTATACAATGGCTTGTTTACATTTTTATTTTATATTGAAAATGGTTAAAAAAATACTGCTTTAATTGTATTTTTTTAGTTTTTTTTATTGTGGAAGGATGCGGATTTGAAAAATAGTGCCTTATACTGTTTGTACAGCAGGTGGAGCTGTTTTTCTGTGTGTCTGTTGCAGGTCTCTAATAGGTGTGTCCCCCCCCACCTGTTCCTCTAGGTGTTCTCATACTGGGTTCCTTTCTTTAGTGTTTTTCTCCTGCTATTGATACATGTATTTAAAGAAAAAAACCTCATAGAATAAAGATGAGTTGAACGACGTGTGAGCATTAGTACAATGGGCGAATGAGGCAGGCACCAGAGAAAGAGCGCAAGAATGCTGTGACGCTAATACTGAAGACGGCTTTGATTTCAGGTTTTTCTTTCTTTTTTTAGAATTAAACAAAGCTTGTTTGGGGAACGTGTGAGAGCTGTGCCTACTGTGAAGCCAATCAGAAATGAGGCTTTCACTTTCAGTGTGAGCAGATGATGGTGTTGGTGCGGGGGGCACCGGAGAAAGAGCAGGAGACTGCTGTGACGCTAAATGCTCACTAATCCTGAAGACGGCTTTGATTTCAGTTTTTTTTTCCTTTTTAGAAATGAAACAAAGCTTGTTTGGGGAATGTGTGAGAGCTGTGCCTTCTGTGAAGCCAATCGGAAATGCGGCTTTCACTTTTAGTGCTAGCAGGAAGCAACGGGCAGCTGTGGATGGATTTTTTTAAAACTTTCCATGTGGTCATGACTGTACTGGGACTAGAGCTGGGATGTTATGCTGGGATAACATCCCGGGTCCAGTACCAGTCTGACCAATCAACGACCAGGATTTTCTCTTGCCATTGTATAATGACTTATAATGTTCAATGATTATAATTACACATATTTTCTGGGAATGTCTGGAGTCAGTGACTTATTGGAGTTTGGTGGGTGAAGTAGTAGGGAAGATTTTTGGTATTCCTTCTCCGATTGAAGTCTGTCACTGGATTCTGGGATCACCTCCTAACAATATTTGGTTCAAAGCTCAACATTATTTATCCAATATATTTGTTGCAGCTGCTTTGAATGTAGTTACCCAGTGTTGGCTCTCCCCAAAAGTTCCCACACTGGAATGCTGATATGCCATTTGTCTTCACATCTTAGACATGGAAAGGCTTATAGCTAAAAACTTTGGCTTCAAAAAGATAGATTTGTAGGGAGATAGCTTCCCTTTCCACATTATGAAGCAGAAGGAGAGAATAAGGATATTCTGGATATTCTGACCAAACAGGATTCATTTACATTACTGATGGGCTAATTGCCCACCCACCCTCCTATTTCTCATCACCTATGGATGCACCAGCACATTTATATTACACTACATTGCATTTTTATTGATTCAGTCCTTTACTGATATCTCTTAGGATGTGATGCTATAATGTTTTTATGTTCACTTATTGATTGTTGTTTAGTCTGGTTTGTCCATTTTTAATCTGCCTTGACTGCTATTTGTCATCTTCATTTAAAAAAAAAATGCTGCTCATCTTTATTGTAATTGGGATTATTTCTGTATTTTAAAAAAGTTTAATATAATATGATTAAACAGTGTATTTGAGTGATATACGGAAATAATTCATACATAATTTTATGAATATAGAAGTGAATAAATAGTTTTGGATTTTGTTTCTATGTAGCTTTACTTTCTAAAAAGAAGTCTTTTTCATTTTAATTATTTAGATGAAAATACAAATAATATTGTGTTGTTTGTTCCTGTTAATTTCCCTTATATATGAGGTCATGTTTTGCTACGGACAAGTAACATCTAATTTTTTAAATCCCCACTGAGATAAACATAATTAAATGACTATTGTTTAAATTATTTATGGTAAGGGGGACTGTCATTCTGACTCCTTTCTTGGAGACAACGGATAGTTTCAATTTTGACCAGGCAAGAAAGGGTGAATGTGGAGGTGTAACATGCTTGCACCTCATACGTGCTCCCTAGATATCCCAGCTCCTTCCATGCCTTCAAGAAGAAGGAACTTCTCAATGAGAGTGCCTGCATCTTGAATAATGGTGTGGGATACAAAATGATGTGGACTTTAAATGGAGTTTACTGGCTTATGGAGTTTAAAGTAAGTTCTTGTGCCATATTAAATGTTTAGAAACAGTATGATAAGTGTGAATTTACTAAAGCTAGAATATTAACGCTTTTTTGAAATACAACACAAAATGCGACTAAAATGAAGTTTACTTTGAAATGGAGTGATAAAATAAAACTCAAAAAGAGCATAAGTTGAAAGAAGAAAGGAATGTTTTAAGCTATGTGGAAATTACTATAAGAGGAGACATTTTGGTTTATTTTGAGAAACTGATAATGTGTTATTCGGATTTCAGGAGTCCAACCCGATAGAATGTTTAAGCACACGTTGAGTAAGAAATAAGTTAAGAATTAAATATAAGGTTTGTTCCCACCAAATTATATTATTATTATTTTGGATATAAGAAAATATAATTCATTTACAAAAAAAACAATAGGACAGCAATACTAATGTTTTGTTTTGATTTAAACTTTCAGCCTGCATATTGTGCTACTCTATAGTCTGATGAAGGGATATGAAGGTCCTGAAACGTAACGCAGCATTGATAAAATGAAAGAGTGCCAAAAAAAGAAATGAATAACAGGTTATTCCTGAATGTAACAAGGATGCAGATATGCTTTATGATGCAGCATTGTTGAATGAAATAAGAGTGATTGAAAAGAAAAATATTGTTCATTTTGACTCAGAAATAATATTCAAGAAATAAAATACACAGATTATAAATGATAGAAATCTGTCTCTTGCTTCGGGGGTTGAATACCACTTCTTTTCTTCAATATTTGGTCAATCGTTTTCATTGGTGACGCCCCCATTCAAATAAGGGTACTGAGGTAAACACTTCACCAAATCCAATTAAAAAAATATATACCCATTTATTTTATGTTTTCAACATTTCAACTGTTGTCTGCTGGAAATTCAATCCAAACTACTAGTTACCCTTGTTCTGTAATCAGAACTGGGCTTTCATTTTGGTCAGATCTTGTTTCAATATGTGTTCAATCAGAAATAGGATTTTCTTGAGGTGCTTCTATTTCATGCAGTGAAAGCTGCACAAAGTTCTTTTTAACAGGTATGTCTATGGTGCTAATTGTTTGCCTTTCAACCTCAAGATCCAGTTTTATGAGCTCTTTTTGATGTACATCATTAGATTTTGAATTTGTCAAATTCTGTTCTGGTACGTTCAGTCCAAGTGTTACCAGTATGAACTCTTTTGCTTCCAAAGTAGTGTCACATTTAAACTGCTGAAATTTAAACTCTTGAAAAAGATTTTCTGACTATTGGTCATTAAGTGCTGAAACTTAAATTGTATTTCCCCCTAAGAGTGTTTTCAAGGAATTGAAATCTTTTCTTGCAGATATCTACAGTATACAGTAGATAGATAGATAGATAGATAGAGTTGTGCATACATACATAATATCCACAAAGGTTTTACTGCTATAACATTTTGCCACAGCTCTAAAGTAAAAGCATTTTAGTAATTGAATACTATTTCACTTAAATGACTTGCATTTCCAACTTCCCAATCTGCTTGACCTTTGTAAGCTTCCTTTTTTCAAAGGGTTATGCACTGAATGAACAACATAAATCAAGACATTATACTTGGTTTAAAGTGTTCCTGAATATTGTCAAAAATATATGGACAGGATAATTTATCAGGCATGAGGTATGCCTTGGTGCTGTCAACCCTAACATTCACCCCATTCTCATACAGTATACTCTACACATCTCAGTTTCTTTAATGATTGAATGGAATGAGCATTAGGGCTGACAACCAAAAGGCATATTCCACACCTGATTTGCCAAGACACAGGAGAAGTAAAAAAAAAAAAATTTTCTTGTTGCCTGGAGGGTGGTGGTGGGGGTGTTATGGTTGGAAACCCTAATGCCACATTTGCCTGCTTTTATCAGTTGAACCCAAACTAGTGTATTAATGAAGCTGTTTTTTTTGCAAGGAAGATAGATAGATAGATAGATAGATAGATAGATAGATAGATAGATAGATAGCTATAGATATAGATATAGATATAGATACAGTATATATCTATCTAGTCCCAATAGCAGGACATGGTATCTTGTATTGTTAACTTATGTTCAAAACTATTCTGACAATATATTTTAGAAGTTTAGTAAATGAAATGCAGCAGTCATTTGTAATCAGAAGTCACACATTTATTGAGCTGTAAATTATGTAATAAATTTAATTGCACAATGCACCAACTTCTTTGAGAGGGCAAGAGATAAAGGGAGAGACTGACAGCCAGAACTGCACATGCTCATATTACTCTCTCTAAACCGCTATTCCATTTTGAACCTGGTACAAGCATTGTCTAATGGTGTGCTCAGTATAAAGGAACATGATTTTTGTTCCATTTCAAGAGCATTTAATATCTTAACAAATTAACTCCATTCATTGGAGTAATCATTTGAGAATATGTATAGCATCCACAGGAAACCAAATACATAAAGAACATTCTAAAACTAATATCTGAAAAAAAAATGCTATTCTTTGGACTAGAATGCTTGCTACTGCATATACTATACCACAAAAAAAAAAAAAAAAGAATCCAAGACTGCACACCTTTCTTATTTTTAGATAAAATGTCAGTACAGATTGATATCAGGCCATAGAAAAATGTAAATCTTGTTGATTTTAAACACACACACACACATATGCATGCACACACACACACACACAACCACCACCACCCTACCATCACCAACAACACCAACACCACCATCGCCAGTTCAGGATCCCATGTCGGGAGGGCATGGCTGGTGTCTCACACTAGTCTATCCATGCCTGGGGATTTTAAAGGTGAAACTGACTTATCAAACATGGCATTCTTTCTCTCTCTTTATAACAACCCTATTTAAAAAATAATTAAGATTCCAGTACATTAGAAATCGACAAGCTTTAGAAACAATTCCTCACAGTGTAATAATAAGTTTTATATTCCCCCATTCAAACAGTGTTAGACTCACCATAAAGCGGGAGACATAGTTACATGGCAGCTGTTAAGGTACACTGCCTGAATGCTGCTTCTATTCCTACTTAAAAAAATAATTTTAGCAAAAATCAAAACCTATTCAATGATTGTTCCTATAGCAAGATGATATTTCAGAATGTAAAAAGGTTCACAAACCCTCCACTGTCCATTCATTTTTCTGTAAATTGTGATAGCTTGTGGAAACTTTAATGACATGGTAAACATTGGTAAGTGAGACCTGGCCATTAATTTGTACACACTGGTTGCATTAGCACATGAATGAACCATGATGAGTGTATAAAATATTTAATGGCAACATAGGTTCCATTTCACATGGTACACTACAGATGTAATTTCACCTTTAAAAGACTGCAGCCTAGTGGTCTCAATAGGGAGCTTTACACCACAGTTTATAGTAGCAAATAATTTTAATATATGTATCAATAAAGAAGATTTTTCACCAAACCCTTGAATAAGTAATGTTAGTGTCCCTGCAGTAGATATCAGTCAACGCTGAGCTTCTTGAATTTATCTTTGACCTGGCACTATGATTTCCTGGCTGTGGTCTGACTACTTGTTCTCTGATAATTCTGAATATCAATATCTTATGCACTTATGGCTTATGTGAAAGGAAGTCGACAAAGTAAAAATTAAAATTAAACTAAAAATGAATGATAGTGAAATTGACAATTGTGAGTATCTAGTGAGTGGGGGTTGCCAAGGAAATATTTTTGTTCATAAGAAAATTGTCATATGAATTTACATATGAAAAAAAGAAGCAAATCATGAAAAAGGATTTAAAAGTGAAAACAAATTGGCTAGTTTCTTCAAGTTAAGTGCACAAGCTACCTAGCAGAGTCCCTTTGAGCTGGATACATGTCTGTAGGATGTCATTTTTTCTGGGTTCTGACATAAAAAGAAAATGGAAAACAAGATCATGACAAATAAAACATGATTTTTCCCCTCACAAAAAATAATTGGCCCAAAACAAAATAGGATTTCTTTTCAATTCATGTATCTTTTTTGAAGTGCTTACTGAGCATGTTCAAAACCCAAAATGTAAAAATTTAATAACATTGGATCAAATTAATATTTTTTCACCAAACCAGCAAAAGGCACATCTGTGGGCAAGCCTATTTCTACCCTGGAAATTTCAGACCAAAATTCCAAACTGTCTGGGCACTACACTTGTCAGGAAAAGACAGCAAAAAAACCTTGAAAATTTCACTTTTTGCACTCCCTGGATCTCAGAATCCACACATCCTACCAGAACAAAACATGTCACTTCCAGAGACCTATCCCATGAGACCACACATGCAAAATGTTATGCAAATCTGTTGAATGGTTGTATCGTTATTAAAGTACAAATATTATTGTTTTACATTAAAGTGCCTATTCAACCCTAACTTCAGTGGCACTACTCTACCACTATAATAGAGGCTTCCATCAAGTAGCTCCAACAACGAAGTTATCAAAATCCCTAACAGCAACAGGTGAAATGCTGACAGCCATTACACACTTACATGATGTTATACACATACATGATGTATTTTCACACAGAAACCTTCAAAGAACTCAAATAGCAGAGTGTGGTAGAAACTTCTTTGTCAATCTGACATAAAACAGAATTTTTCTCACATAAACATATTTATGGAGGCTACAGTACATCAAAGATAGACTACTTTTATGAATTAACAAAATTTAATATATTTTATATCCATTAAACTACCCTGTGTCATATAGCAAGTAACAATGCAGAATTTTGATGAGACAAAACCAACAGTTGTAATACAGACACAGTGATTTCTCACAAACAATCATACCACTTCAGTTTAGCAATGAAACTCAAAATGATCAACTTTTTATGAGAACAGAATGATAGATTTTAAGCTATCTAAACACAAACCAGTCGGATTAATAAACACCTTGGAGTGAAAACTATTTGCTCTACAGACTGCTTTGACTTTGAAGTACTCCAGCCTCTTCAGTCAATCAGGGACTTAATTGCTGAAGCAGCAGGCTAGACCAATATGTTGTCATCAGCCACTGATAGAGACAGAAAAATCTTCACTGTTTTCCGTTACTGCAGAGCACATTAACAAACACTGATTTAAAGAAAACTACAAAACTACACAGCATGGAATTTTCAGGAAACACTAATCGTGACTCAGGGACTTGAATTCATGTGAATTCAAGCTTTTATTAAAAATATGGAGCACGTGTTGCATTTGACCTTTAAATGCATGGCAGAACACAGTGCTAGTGCAGAACATAAATGCAAAATACAAATTCAAACACTCACATAGCAGCAGGAGAAGTGATGTGCAAAGTCTGCAAAATTTGCTCCAATTAACTCGCGAATTGTGCAAAAATTCTTAAAGCTCAATTCATGTAATTCACCAATTGGCCGAGCACAGATTGACCGTGAAGTATGGAATTTTGCCCACAAAATTTCACACTTTGCCCACAAACATTTGTGGTATTTACTAGTGGGAGCACCCCCACCCCCCGGCACCAGCCACAATGTAAAAAAAAAATATATATTTTTAATTACATCCCTGGGGCTGAATTCTCAAAATGCTTGGAAGGTGCAAAAACAATGTGCAAGTCCCCAAAAGTTGTGCAGGTGTGAAAAAAGGTGGTAATTGAGTTAAGTGGTATACATAAAACTTCCCCAGCTATGGCAAAAATACACTGTGGACTGCAGAAAAAAGTGCTGCTGCGGAAGTTCCTGAGCAAAAAAAAAGGCATTAAAAAGTATGGCATATGCCTTCTGTGAAGGACATTCTCAGCCATTGTTTTTCTGCAGTTGTTTAAAGAATGTTGCAAACATGCTGCACCACAAAGAGTGAGGCGTAACTCACCCAGCACAAAAAGCAGTGTACTAACAATTGGGATACAATTATAGTAGCAGTTCAGGCACCAGCAACTGCAAACCTGTGGGCTGTATAGTAGTGTCATTTGTTACAGCACAAATAGTGCACATGTCTATTGAACGGCAACACATCACAAATACTGTACCCAGTGCAGCCTATAAAGGAGCCCCACAGGCAGTAGAAGCAGAGGTGGAAGTGTGTGCTATAGACACAGCAGGAAGAAACACCTCAGAGAAAGACACACAACCAACAGATACATTTTGCCAGTGGGCACATGGTCCTGCTGGAACAGGTGGTGCAACCATGGTCCACTGGCTGCTTGCCTCACAAGGAGTGTTGATTCTGCTGCAACTTTTGCAAGGCTGTGAAAGTCTCCTACTCCACTTAATATGAATCACTTGATGTTGTTCTGTCTGCTGGGCCTTTAATATTATTTTCACAGCAGCAGAAAAAATGTTGTGGATATTCAGCACTTGTGGAATTTTGCAACTCACCTGTTTCGCGATTTATCACAACTGAGGACATTTTCTTTGTGAATATGTCACAAATAAATTTCCATGGTGCTGCAAGCTAATTGTTTGCAACTACAGAATTTTTGGCTCTCTTTGACAATCCAGCCCCTGGTGTCTAGTGGCCACTAACTCCTCCACATGTCACTGGCCACAAAGTAAAAAAATATGTATTATTATTTAAATCCCTGGTGTCTAGTGCCCCCCCCACAGCTGATCACTGACCACAATGTAAAACAAATATATACTTTCAATTGAATCCTTGGTGTCTGGTGGTCTCCACCCCCAACTGATAACCGGCCACAATGTAAAAAAATAAAACACATTTTAATTAAATCCCTGTGTCTAGTGGATACCCAACCCCATCAAGGACTACCCCACCACCCCTGCTTCCCAACCCCGACCCCATGCAGGAAGCCAGCACAGCCCTGCACTCCACACCACAGCTGGCAGCCCAACTGACCTGGAATGAATAAGCACATATTTTTTCAAGCACATGCTCATTATTTCCAGGTCAAGTCAGGAGACCATCCATGGTGGAGAGTGGAGGGCTGTGCTGGTTGCCCTCTTTGAGGAAGGGTGGGGGGAAGTGGAGTGGTGGGTCACTCCCTGACAGAGTACCTAGGAGGGGGATCCACTAGACACAAGGGATTTAAAAATATATATATATATATATATATATATTACATTGGGGCTAGTGATTGGTTGGGGGCGTCTACCAGACACCAATGATTTAATTAAAAATATAAATATATGTTTTTTTTATATTGTGGCCAGTGATCGGGGAGGGGAGGGAACCACTGGATACCAGGGATTTAAATAATTTTTTTTTTTCACATTGGGGCCAGAGATTGGCAGAGGAAGCACTGGACAACATGGATTTATATAAATATATATATATATATATATATATATATATATATATATATATATATTATATCAACACGGTAGTGCTACCATAGTTAGGGTTGAGGAGCCATTTCTATGTTAAACCCAAAATTTTGCACCTTAATAACTTTGCAACCATTTGACGGATTTGCCTGAAATTTGGAATACTCGATCAAGACCCATATGCCTTGGGATCTGCCAAGTTTTGTACTGGTCGGATACACAGATGTGGAGTTATTAAGCGTGATCTCCGCGTGCATTTACGCTTTTTCTGGAATTCTAATGGTCATGCTTTCACAGGTCGCATAGTTTGTTACTGGCCCAAAAATCTTCAGGGAACATGCGTCGGGTCCCTGATGTGCCTTTTGAAGATTTGTGAAAAATATTAAACAGTTCAAAAGTTATTCAAAAACAATTTCCATTATAAGTCAATGGGAAAAGTTAAAAGTTCAACAGTGTCGCAAAATGCATTTTTTACTGAAATGACCCTGTTACTTTCACAAATCTGCCATCTTGTTTTCAGTTAGTGATCAGAAAATGCTTGGCATTTAAATTTGGGACCCTCTAGCAACCTAATTATTTTGTATTCACCTAGTCGGACCCTGAGGATGCTAGCCATGTCTTTATTTTGGGTAAACCACCCAGAAATATGTTTTAAAATTTCTGGAAAAGTACTTTCAGTAAAGTACTTCGTTCACGAAAGTGTCATAAATTTTGAGAAAGCTTCAAATTGCGACAGTACTTTTCTAGTCTGTGGGAAAATTACAGCAATTTTTTGGCACTCCGCTACAAAAGAATGGTTTGGAGTTTTGGGCTGAAATTTGGAGAGAACATAGCCGACATATCACAGATGTGCATTTCAGTGTTGTTTTGAAAAAATATTGCATGGTGGCAAAGTTACAATACTCCAAAGGTGACACTTTTTCCCATAGGATAACATTACTGCGCCCGATGCATTGCAGGAATCCTTTGGCACCCTGCTGCAAAATAACAGTTTGGTCTTTTTTCCTGAAATTTGGAGGGAACACAGCCAACAGCCCACAGATGTGCCTTTCAGTAGTTTGGTGAAACAATATTGCAGGGAGGAAAAGTTATGGCACTCAAAACTTCTCTTTTTTTCCCATAGGATAACATTACGGCGTTCGCCGCGCCTTTCATGGCCCGTATCTCGGAAACGGTGAGAGATACAGACTTTTCATCAGAAAATGCTTAGCCCCCTAATGGGGGCTAAATGCAAAATTAGCCAGGAGAGTCGTAAGTCATATGACTTTAAAAATTTTTTTCTACGTCGCACGGTTCCTGAGATATAACCTATTTAGTATTCCAAGTCCTCATTTTCTGCTCCGATACCCATTATTATGCATACATTCTTTGTACTCACTGTCTTTCTCTATGCAGCTTTTGGGGAAAACCAGCCTGTGTGCTTACATTACTGTTACCGTTGCCCTTTCCGCTTGCAGTTTCGTACCAGTTTCACTTACCATTGACATCTACACCACCCTGTGCATTATCCTTTGCATTTTCCTTTGCGCTTGTGTTTCTGTTATTTTTTGCCATTTGTGTCTACAGTACTGTTTCTCTTTCTGTTTCACTTTGCATCACCATGCCCATTGACATTTCTGTTTGCAGGCACCATGTTACTATGTGACAACACATCACGTGGCAGACCGTTCCCGTCTACGCCACTGTGTGCGTTACCCTTTCTGTTCTCATTCACGCTTGTGTGTTACCATATGCGCCACTGTTAAGCGCTTCTGTTTGTGTTGCTGTTCCTGTTACTATGCCACAAGACATCGTGTGGGCCCAGCGCTCCCGCTGCTGCATTACGTGGCGGGGAGGCGGGTCCCTTCCGCTGCATTACATTCACTATTTCTCGTTATCATTCTCAAAAAGAAGGGAAATTAGAGGCAAAAAACTCTGTTTAATGCATTAGTTAGGGTTGTTCCACAGCGACAAAAGTGAGGAAATTCGGTGTTAGGATTGAAAACCCCCCTTGGACCCTCGAGCCCCCCCAACCAGCATTGGGGAATTAGCATTGGGGTAAGTCAGCCTAACTCTTACCCCATCACATGTGTAAAAGCAGCAGAAGTATAGGAGAATGGGGTGAGAGTTAGGACCGGCGACTTCAGCACCCCAGTGCGGTGGGGTGGGCTGGGGTTCAAGGGGTTTTCAACCCTAACACTGAATTTCCTCACTTTTGTTGCTGTGGAACAACCCTAACTAATGCATTAAATTGAGTTTTTTGCCTCTAATATATATATACACACACATATATATATGTGACAGCCAGGATGCAATGAAGAAATGCTGCAAAATATCATAGAATGCTGCAGTTTACTGCAAGGGCTATTATAAGTCAATGGCAATTAAGCCATTTGTGTCATGAAGGAGTCTGCGACATGTCATTACTGCAAGTTACTGTGCTTCATCATGGTTGACTCCACTGTATACATATTTTTACACTGTGGCTGTCAATTGGTGGAGGGAAGGATCACTAGACACAAGGGATTTAATAAAAATATGCATATTTTTTTACATTGTGACCAGCTGTCAGCAGGATGGGGGAATGCTAGACACCAGGGATTTAATTAAAAACATATATATTTATATATTGTGGCCAGTGATCAGATGGGGGGGGGACCACTAGACACAAGGAATTTAAGTAATAATATATATATTTTTTTACATTGGGGCTGGTGATCGTCGAGGGGGAGGAATGCTAGACACCATGGATTTGGGGGATTCACCATTTGTAACTTCTCCTTCTTTGTTTTTTTTAAGTGCAATTTGCCCTTAAAAACCCGAAAAGCAAGGCAAAGTTACAAATGGTCAGTTCTTATTAAATGGTGCAACTTCACAAACTGATTTATGGAGGAGAATTTGGTGACTTCACCAAAAATGTGTCAGCAAAGTAACACCTTGCTGTATCTCTAAGAAGGAGCAGGTGAGGGATCAGAGAACCTCCTCCCCCACATCGGGATGTTGCATTTTGTGTCAGATCCTTCACCTACTGTTGCTGCTATGTGAGTGTTTGCATTTGTATTTATCATATATGTTCTACACTAGCACTTAGTTCTGTCTTGTGTTCAATAATTTGATAAATGCAGAATCACTGCTTAGACATATAAATTCACATATGTAAAAAAAATACAGAAAGAAATATTCCCAAGCAGGCTCAACACAGTGACAGCTTGTCTTTTAAGACAGACATAGGCCATGAAAACACGTCACACAAACAAATAACATATATAAAATAGTAGCTGGGAAAAGGCTGAAAAATAAATGAGGGACACAAATCAAAAGCAAGCAATTTCTATGCTTTGTTGACATTTCAGATGTCAGGTTGATGATGCTTTTCATGCTTTTGTATTCCAGAAAACAGAGTTAACTAAGATAGATAGGATGATACTGCCTTTCAAGATGACGGCCATGCTGGGCTAGTCATCCACAAGCAGCAGTGCCAGTTTTAGTTTTTAGTTTGTTTTAATTTGTTTTGTTGATTTTGCTTCTTCATTTTGTTTGTTCAGGTTTGTTTTGTTTTTAATTTTTTAGTTAGTGTAATAGTTTAGTGGCAGTAAGTTAGAAAAAAGTGAGCTAGTGAGGTTTAGGTGGCATATTGGATTTTGGACCTATGAAAAGAATCCTCTCCTTTGAACTGTGAACTGGTTAGACTTTTTGTGAACCTTCCTAAATATATTGGCAGGTAGAGTGCCTTATAACCTCATTCCGTATTAATCTCAGTCTGGCTTGTCAGGTTTAAGTGCGAGTTGAACTTGGTTTGCCCTTCTAGTCATGTTCTAACAGGTGGGAGCTCTATGGACCTTAAAATCCTTGAAATGGTGAGATTTATTGTGACTGCTCTCTTAATCTGCAGACTTACATGCTGCTATACAATTTGGGTTTACTTTTGTATTTTTTTTTGTTTATATTGTGGTTTGGGGTAGGGAATCGGGGGGTTTGAGTTTGTTGATTATCAGTTAGTTATTTGGTGTTTTAGTGGGTGGAACTGGTGTTGAATTGTATGTGTGAGATTGGAGTGTGTGAGTGTTTGTGTGAGTATTGCGATTGTGTGGGTGTACTGATTGCATGCAGAAATGTGCAGGGAGGGTGTTAAGATGGTTGGCCACTATTTCCACTCTAGGCTCAGGGAACTGCACCCTTTTGATTGTCCTCTGCTGTCCCCAGAGGTATATAGCGTATGCCAGGCTGTGGGGATAGCTAGGAGGAGGAAGGGGGGATGGACCTGGTGGAGGAATGGAAGGGAGTGGGTGGATTTGGGTAGTGGGAACAAAGAGATGCCCTGGTGTGAAATGGGTCCAGGATAGGGGTCCTCCCTGCCTGGTTCCCATACCAAAGGCCCTGCTTTGTGCAGGCAAGTGCTGCAGTCTTCCTCAGTTGCTTATCATACTCGGGCAGTGTTATGCAATACCAGGTTTATTAAGAACAAGACTGCTTTAATAGCAGATCTTGTTGGTTCATCGGACCTGACTTGCATCACCAAAACCTGGCTGGATGAAAATGCTGGTCCAGTGTTGTATTCAGCAGATCTAGCTGGTTACTCAGTGATACACAGCCTGAGGATGGATTGTAGGGGTGGGGTTGTAGCCATCTGTTTTAGTTTGGAACTGGGCCTTGTGGATGTCCTAATGGTGACCACCAACTCCTTTAAGTGTATCGTAGGTGTAGGTGTAGGATGCGTGATACTTCTCATCTACCATCCACCCAGGGATGGGTAAGGTTCCCTGCAGGAAGTTGTGGACTTCATCATAAACGTGGTGTTGGGATCCCCCCGATGGTTGATCCTGGGGGGTTTAAATACCTGGGTCAATGATGAACTCTCACAGTTTGGACAAGACTTCCTTCAACTAAACACTTTGTTGGGCCCAACACAGGTTACCTCTGTGACCCACATTTGTGATCACTCATTGGATTTGGTGTTCCTCCTGGGGATGGAGCTATCTGACTTGGTGGTGGAGCCAGTCGGGTGGTCTGACCATCACACTATAGGGTTAAATTTTGTGGCTCCCCCCAATAGGCCTGCCCCTGCAGAGATGGGCCGGTACAGCCATTTGAGGTGTGTGACCCCAGATGGCCTAATGGCGGTGCTGAACCTATCAGGTATACCAAGAGAATGCATGAATCCAGGGCATCTAGTACTTGCCTATAATAAGGAGGTGACAGAGGCCTGTTCATGTTCACCCCCTTGCTCTTTGCCCAAGGTCCACATGGTTTGGTGGGACCTTGATTGAGATGAGGAGAGTGGGACAAAGGATAGAGAGGCACTGGTGGAAATTGGGCCTGGAGGGTAACAGACTTAGATTGATGAACCATTATGCCATCTATCAATCAGCAATTACCCATCAGAAGGCAGAGTTCCTTTCCAGGGAGATTGCCGCTGTGAAGAACTGACCATCTAATCTCTTCTGGACTGTTGACAGATTGTGCAGCCTGGTGGAGTTTTTTCCAAGAAAGGTGTGATGAGTTTGCTCGGTACTTTGCAGATAAGATCATCACCATCAGGTCCAGGATCTGTTCAGCCCCCCTCTATTGGATATTGCCGAGGTCAGCAGGAGGTGGCGGGCCATCAGTTTGCTTGGTCTGATTTTGGTCAGCTGAAAATCATTGCTATAGTGAGGATCATCCAGACTTTGCAGCCAACAAGCCTAATTATAGGGGTGCTACTGGGCCTATATCTATATCTACATATATATATATATATATATATATATATATATATATATATATATATATATATATAGGGGCATTAGTTAAGGTTGAGTATGAGTAGGCACTTTAATGTTAAACCTCAAATTCTGTGTGTCAATAACTTTGCAACGAAATTTGGAATGCGTGGTCAGGTATGGTAGATCTCTTGATTTACCAAGTTGCATTTTAGTCAGATATACAGTTTCTGCACAGCAAAACACCAACAAATTCACTTTTCTCCAGTTTTACTGTTTTTTTTTACCCATGGCACTACAACCACACCATGTGGTCTTTTGGTCTGAAATTTGGAACGTATAAAGAGTTTGGGTCAAGGAACAATCCAGCATTGGTTTGAGAAAACAAATATATTAATCTGTTCAAAAGTTATTACATTTTTAATTTTTGAATTCTGAGCATGCTCAGTTCACTCAAAAATTTATATGTATATTTTGCGACCTAAGAATTGTCTCATGGTCAAGGATTTTTCCACCTCTCGAAAGAAAATCCTAGTCCATCAAAAAAATTCCTTGTCTGCGAGCCACCATCTTGTTTTTAGCTTTTCAGCCAAACAAAATGTCTTAGCTTAGTCTAGGGGTGACTTTTGGGCCAAATGAGGCATGGGTTTTGTCTAGGGTGATGCCCACTACAAAGTCATGCCATTGGTTTGGTTCATTCTTGTCAAAAAATAGCTTTTTAAAAATTTAAAATTCTTCTTTTGTGACTCGCTAACGATCATAGTCCACGAGCAAACAAAATTGTGGTCCATGAGATGATCCTGGTCCGTGAGCTTTGTCCATCAGGGGATGAACAGACAGCCAGAATTTCATCACTAGATGTCCCTGGGCATGACCAGATAGCCCTGATGACATGACCAGATGTCCCTTCGCAGACTAGAATTTTGCTAGCTCATGGACTAGGATTGATCTGGCGGGCCCAGAAATTTGCTATCTCATGAATGAAGAATTTTTAAAGGTGTAAAAACTATGAACTTACATAGCTCATTAACAGTTTGGTCTTTTTACTTGATATTTACCTGGTGTTGAGAGGATGCCTTACAGGTGTGAATTATGCTGTTTAGGTGTTGGGAATTAAGTGGTTCCATAGATATGCCATTACGAATTTGAGATTTTCCCCATAGGATTACATTGCAGCATCCATTATGCCTTTCATTTCCCTTATCTCGAAAATGAAGTGAGATACAGAGTTTTTGATTCTGGTAGGAACAAGATTTTAAACCATAGAGTAAGCCTGCAGTGGAATTTTTTCCATGGGTTGCATGCTTAATGAGATATTGTCAAGTTTGTGTTACAAGAGTTACTTGCCCTATTGGACTGCTGTATGGCCTATAGCTATGCATAAGAGGGAGTGCGGGCCCGGAGGGCCCCCGCTCCCACAAATGTATATTGTTATGCAGAAATAGGCAATTTGGTGGCCCCGCACTCCCACCAATTTGTGTTTTTTACTAGTTATATTACATTTTTTCAAAAAGTAAGGAAATTCATGTCAACAAACTGCTTTTAATGCAACAGTTAGGTTTAAAGCGACAAAAGTGAGGAAGTGACATTTTAGGGTTGAGCTCCTATCCCCCCTTACATAACCCACACACCCATCCTCCACAGACTGACAGATGCCAGGGTGTGCCATGGGGTCACGAGGCCTATCACCCCATTCTTCTTTACTGTAGCATGTCAACCTGCTTACATATGGAATGGGGTGAGAGTTGGGCCTGATGACACCAGGGAACACTCGGACATCTGTCGGTCTGTGGAGAATAGTGTGTGGGTATGATGAGGTTAGGGCTCAACCCTAAAATTTCATTCCTCACTTGTCACTAACCAACTGATACATTAAACACAGTTTTTGCCAGAATTCTCTCTCTCTCTCTCTCTCTCTCTCTCTCTATATATATATATATATATATATAGATGTATATATATATATATCTATATCTATATCTATATCTATATCTATATCTATATCTATATCTATAGATATATATCTATATATATATATATATATATATATATATATATATATATATATATATATATATATATATATATATATATATATATATATATATATTATGTAGTACAGTAGTGCTACCATGAATTAGGGTTGAGGAGCCATTTACATGTTAAACCCAAAATGTTGCACCTTAATAACTTTGCAACTGTGTGACGGATTTGCCTGAAATTTGGAATACATGATCAAGACCCATACACCTTGGGATCTGCCAAGTTTTGCACCAGTCGGATATACGACTGTGGAGTTATTAAGTATGATCTGCGCATGCATTTACGCTTTTTCTGGAATGCTACGGTCGCACCTACAGGTCGAACAGTTTGTGCGACCGGTCTGAAATCTTCAGGGAATATGCTGCCGGGGTCCCCGATGTGCCATCTGAAGATTTCATAAAAAAATATTAAACAGTTCGAAAGTTATTCAAAAAACAATTTCCCATTATAAGTCAATGGGAAAAGTTAACAAAAAGTTTGACAGTGTCGCAAATGCACTTTTTACTGTCGCAAATGGCCCTTTTACTGTCACAAATCCACCATTTTTTTTCAGTTACTGATCAGAAGAATGCTTGACATTTAAAATTGGGACCCTCTAGCAACCTAATTATTTCTGTATTCACCTAGTCGGGCCCTGAGCCATGTCTTTATTTTGGGGTAAAACACCCCAGAAATATGTTTTTCAAATTTCTGGAAAAAGCACTTTCACAAAGTATTGTTGCACTTGCTACACTGTTGAATGCATTTGCGAAAGCTGTCGAAAATTGCGACAGTACTTTTCTAGGCTGTGGGAAAATGACAGCAATTCTTTGGCACCCTGCTGCAAAAGAATGGTTTGGTGCTTTGGCCTGAAATTTGGAGGGAATGCAGCCGGCATCCCACAGATGTGCTTTTCAGTGTTGCTTTGAAAAAATATTACACGGCACTAAAGTAACAGCTCTCCAAAGTTAACGCTTTTTCCCATAGGATAACATTACGGCATCGGAAGCATTGCAGCAATCCTTTGGCTTGGTCTTTTGGGCTGAAATTTGGAGGGAAGACAGCCAACATCCCACAGATGTGTCTTTTAGTGGTTTGGTGAAAAAATATTACAAGGAGCCAAAGTTATGGCACTCCGAACTTCTCTTTTTTCCCCATAGGATAACATTACGGCATTCGCCGCATCTTTCAGGGCCCGTATCTCAGAAACGGTGCGAGATACAGACTTTTCATCAGAAAAGTGCTTAGTCCCCTGACAGGGGATAAGTACAAAACTACCCAGGAAAGTCATAAATCATATGGCTTTTAAATTTTTTTTCTATGTTCTACGGTTCCTGAGATATACGCAATTTAGTATTCCAACTCCTCATTTTCTGCTCCAAGACCCATTATTATGCATACATTCTTTGTACTCACTGTCTTTCTCTATGCAGCTTTTGGGGAAAACCAGCCTGTGTGCTTACATTACTGTTACCGTTGCTCTTTCTGCTTGTGGTTCCGTACCCGTTTCATTTACCATTCACATCTACGCCACCATGTGCGTTATCCTTTGCGTTTTCATTTACGCTTGTGTTTACGTTATTTTTTGCCATTTGTGTCTACAGTACTGTTTCTCTTTCTGTTTCACTTTGCATCTCCATGCCCATTGCCATTTGCATTTGCGGGCACCATGTAACTATGTGACAAGACATCACATGGCGGACCGTTCCCGTCTACGCCACTGTGTGCGTTACCCTTTATGTTCTCATTCGCGCTTGCATTACCATGTGCACCACTGTTAGCACTTTTGTTTGTGTTGCTGTTCCTGTTACTATGTCACAAGACATCACGTGGTGGGCCGGGCCCCGTGCTCCCGCCGCTGCATTACATTCATTATTTCTCGTTATCATTCTCAAAAAGAAGGGAAATTAGAGGCAAAAAACTCAGTTTAATGCATCAGTTGGGGTTGTTCACAGTGACTAAAGTGAAATTCGGTATTAGGGTTGAAAACCCCCTTGGACCCCAGCCATCCTCCCAACCAGCATTGGAGTGCGCATTGGGCTGTTCAGTCATAACTCTCACCCATTCTCCTATACCTCTGCTTCTTTACACATGTGATGGGGTGAGAGTTAGGGCTGATGACCCCAACACACCCCAATGCCGGTTGAGGGTAGGCTGAGGGGTCAAGGGAGTTCTCAACCCTAACATCAATTCTTCACTTTGTCACTAATAAAATGTAATAACAACTGACCATTAAATATTTGCCTGTAATTAATATATAGATAGATAGATAGATAGATAGATAGATAGATAGATAGATAGATATATAAAGCAATGCCTGTAGCTCAATGGGGTGAGCAACTAGACAAGCCCCCTTCCTTAGCTATATAAGCAGTTCCTCCCAGGCTTCTTCTGAAGCATTTTTTTCCTTTGCTGCTGGAGGCTCTGCATGACCTCTCCCTGGGCTCTGCCCCCACCTCCCCTTTCTGATGCATTTGTCTCCTACCTTCCCTTGTGCTTGGATTTCTACTGGCTTGTGCTAAGCTCTCTGCCTGGTTTGTGCTTCTTCCACTCTATGTCAGTATTGCCTCTAGCTGTGATCTGTCTGTGCTTCCCTGTCAGTTGTTTGCTTCTGGTCCCTTTAGCTCCTGTGCTGTATTTGCTTTTGTTTGTTTCTTTTGGTCTTTTCCATTTAGTCTAGTGTCTCAGTTATTTTTCATACTTAGCAATCCCTTAGTTTACCTACAGTTGTCATCTGTATGCTTCAGCTCAAACTGCTGTTTTCCCTGCCTCTGCTGCCTCCTTGTTTTTCCACCTTAAATGTTTGCACCTGGTCCAGGCTTCATTCTGCTCCCAGCTAATTTCCACTCCCAGCTGTACAATGTTATTGCTCAGCACTCCCTGCTGTGCTAGGTTGTTTCTCAGCTATTCTGCTCAATTCATTCAGTCAGCTCTGCTCAGTTCATTCAGTATTGGTATTCAGTGTGCTCTGCTCAATTCATTCAGTGTTTGCCTATTCAGACAGGTACTACTCCTAACTTTCAATTATGTCCTGCTCTAGTATATCCATGTTACTTTATTACTTTGCTGACACAGCTTACAGCTGCAGGCATTTTAGCAGTATGATTCTGTATTTAATTATTCTGATCCTTTCAGTCACTGTTTTGCTTCAACTGTTCACATTACTCTGGCAGCTTGCTATTATATGGCTGTCCTTAACTAGGACCTTGCCTGCAAAAGCACCTCTATTTTGGGGGGGAGGTCCTACCCTACCAACATTAAAGTTGCTGTTTGGTCTCATGATGATCAGCTTGTGGCTTCCCTGTTATTCCCATATTGGGGGATTGTGATGTCACCATGGGGTATCATGGCTCCAGGTAGCAGGAGCATGCTTTTATGTAAGCTATATGATTTGCCCTGCTCCTTTGCCTTTATGGCTTTTCAGTTATCCAGTCATAAATACAAGTATCTCACAGCCTACATGACCTTCAAGATAATCATTGCATTTCATTACTGCACTTCAAATATGTACTGCCTTGCAAATGCTCCTTACTGAAATAACCTAACTCTGCCTTAATGGCATTTAATGTATTCATGTAAATCGTATCAATTTACTATTCATACTGAAACCATAGCAATCATCTGCAAAACTTGATAAATTTATGTTAAACCTTAGTGATTCAATCACTGGCATCACAGCCTCTCACTACGTGAACACCTAGCCTCTATGTCACCATTAATTTGATTTCCTTAATGGAATTATTTGACTGTCTTCTGTGGCTGCTACTACTATCAAATGGCTCACACTGCAGCCTCCTATCCCTCCTAGGCCACTGATTTTGCCGTACCTCATCATCCCTAACCTGCTACCTAATCTACAGCAGCTGGCTTTGCTTGGCCTACTGATCAATAACTTGTTACTTATTCTACAGCTGCCAGCTTCACCTGGCCTCCTCCAATCTGTAACATTGAAGTAGATCTATGGTCTTACACATAAATCAGAGGCACAACAACCATGACCATTACCTCTTCTGGCTCAGGGCTTGTCCTGCAGCTGATGGTCTCATTCTGCATCCATGAAGGCCGCATTTTGAGCATGTGAAACTCAGGATGGGGTCCTTCGCATCTGGCCCATAGTTGGAATGTCCTCCCTCTTGGAGGAGCTTCAGTCATCTAACTCATTGGTGGCACCTCTTGATGCAAAATTTAAGACTTCAGCTGCAAGAGGTGAGACCTCATCAGTCTGGGCTCCTTTTGCTAGCTGAGCAGGTTTGGAGATACCTTCTAAGCTATTCCCATACAACTGCCTCTGGTTCACCCAGTTTGTTCTTAGATCAGTAAGCCAGATGAGTGCATCAGTGGTCATCACTCTCCTCCTCCCACCTTGAAGGTGGTACCACGTCATGTATCGTAAGTTGCAGAGGTATCTTGCAACCCTGCAAGGTGTTCCTGTTAAAGGGATAGAGTGAGAGTTGTCCCCCAAATTGGAATATTTTCCATCCCCTGGAATGACCTTCTAAATTGCAGCAGCAGAGCTGTCATTAACCAAAATACCCTAAAGCTTAGAGGGAAGGTGACCTAGGCCTTGGATCCCCAGAGGTATACTCCTTTAAAAGGTTTTTTTCTCTCCTCCATGCAAAAGTCATAACATGTAGTTAGTTGTTAATAGCTTATTCCCTAGTTTCCTTGGGTAGGTTCCACTGTTGGATGAACATGGATTGTTAACCTACTTGCCATTCCCTCCCTCTCTCCTTGGGAAGCCCTAATGTCTTCAGTGCAATCCATTTTAATCAGTGCAATCCTGACAACCTGCCCATCTTATTTGTGTTTCTTCAGCTGTCTCACTACCAATCTGCTTTTCATCCTCCTAGTCAATGTTTACTACTTAATACTCTTTTTAGGGCTCCTTCCTAAGGTACATTTTGCCAAGGGAATCTTTTCAGCAGAACCTCTGGAGTGGAACCCTCTTTGAACATTTCTAGTCTTCGGTACACCTTCAGGGTGATAATTCCTCATAGAATAGAGAGTGTGAATGGCCAAACAGTTATCACAGTTGGACAAGCAAAACAATACTCTGATTGCATAGGCCCATTGAATTGGATGGCTACATCTGTAGTTCGTTGGGGAGAGTAATCAGCCACACCCCCTTCATGAGCTATATAAGCATTTCCTCTCAGCCTGCTACTGAAGCATTTTTTCTTTGCCTCACCATCCTACCATCCTCCTCAAGTTGCATGCCTCTCTCCTCGGGGGCTCCTTCCTAAGGTACATTTATCCAAGGGAATCTTTCTCGCAGCACCTTTAGGGTAGTAATTCCCCATGGAATAGAGTGTGTGACTGGCAAAGCAGTTATCACAGTTGCACAAGCATAACAATACTCTGGTTGCATAAGCCCATTGAAATATATATATATATATATTTATATGTATTGCCCAAAGTCTGAAAAAAACAGTTTCTGATTCCTTGAAGCTGGTGGTCTAATTTTCTGGCAAACTGTTGAATTTCCTCTCTATCCTGGTACTTCAGAGATATATATAGAGTACTCTTGCATAAAGTTGTTCAGCCTTGAATGGTTTACCAGGAGTTCTATGAGTTCTTTCTAGTTCAGTTCTAACTTTAAGAGGGTCTGTATTTAAAAAATTAACCAACCAGCTTTCTATGAATGTTCTTAAGTTATTTTTCTCTGTTCCCTCTGGTATATTAAGGAATTTCAAGATGCTGCTTCTAACTCTTCACTCCATCTCCTCAAATTTTGGTTTTAATATTTCATCTTTTTGATGTTTTGGTATGTTTTTATCTCGATTCGAGGAAGCAGATCTTGTGCATCAGAAATTTTACTTTCACTTTCTTTTATTCTTTGATGTATACCTGTGATTTTTAGTGCTAACCACTTCTCATACCACCATTTCAATTTGTTGTTAATACCTTTAAACTGTGTTTGCATTTTAATTAGGAAGAGATTCAAATCTGAATTTTCTATTCTTTTAAATGTTCCTCCTGCCACATTCAAATTTTGTTCTGTACCTTCTTCTGGTTCTTGTATTTTTTGTAATCTGGAAATCAATGGCACATTTTCATTCCATGAGGAGAGACTGGAAGTGCTAGTACTCTGCACTTTTTGCAATGTTTTACTATTAGAGGCAGTTGTGCCATTTGTTTCATAGGTTAATATTGTCTTTGTCTCTGCTGTGAAAGAAAACATCAAGTTGTCAGGAATACTAAAAGGGGGTTGTTAGCATGTGATAGACTTTTTCTTCTGAGTTCAGCCTGGCTTCTTTAAAGTTTTCTCATGTTTCCACTGTTTAACATCACAGATTTATTTGACCCACAGGGAGATGTTGTAGTACAGCAGAAGGAACATTTCCATCTTGATTTTTGGAGCTTTTGGAGTCCTTATGTAAGACAACATTTTTAGGCTTTTTATTCTCCCCATATGTTGCAGTCTCTTTAATGTCAGATACATCTGATGTAGCTTCCCCAACAAAATGATTTTTTTTGGCACCAAGTAAGCATCTGTTGGTATGTTTAATTTTAACTTTACTGCTTCATCCAGTAAACATTTGTCTTGCATTTTTAATTGTACTTCAGTATTTGGTGGATTGATAGGCTATGTTTCTTCAACCGATACATCATTTACTGACTTTTCAGCTAAATGTACCATACTCTGGTGCCTCTTCTTTGTTACTATGTACCCCTCGGATACACTGTACAGTAGTCATAGAAACATTACATGGAAACATGGAATGTGATGGCAGATAAAGGCTGCTGGGCCCATCTAGTCTTCCCATTGTTTTTTTAATCCTTCTTTCATTTTTTTAGCTGCAGACTGTGCTTGATATGCTGTGCAGCTCAATCTCCGCCCTTCCATAAAAATTCCCTCGTGCCTCTTATAGGAATTTTTGAAACCTACCACTGTTTTTACCCCCATTACCTCCACTGGAAAGCTGTTCCAGGTATCCACCACCCTTTCTACAAAGAAATACTTCCTCACATCACTACTGAATTCACCCCCTTTAGCTTCATACCATGCCCATTGTTCTAGAGCACCTTTTTCTCTGAAAAATGCCCCCTCCTGTAAAATATCTAATTAACCACCATGAGATATTTAAAGGTCTCTGTCATATCCCCCCTCCTCTCCTCTCCTCTCCTCTGAGGTGTACATATTTAGCTCCTTTATTCTCATGTTGTAGGCTTTTGATGCAGACCCTGCACTATTTTGGTACCCTTCCTCTGAACCGCTTCCACTCTGTGTATGTTCTTCCTGAGATGTGGTCTCCAGAATTGGACACAGTACTTAATATGGGGTCTTACCAGTGATCTGTAGGAGGGCAGCACTAGCTCCCTCTTCCATCTGGCTATACCCCATCTTATGCACCCCAGCATCCCACTAGCCCTTCCAATTGCTTTGTCACACATGTTGGCCACCTTTAGGTCTCCTGATATGATTATCCCAAGTCTCTTTCCTGATTGTTTTTTGTCAATAGCACTATGTCCATTTTGTGCTTCACTCCTGGTTTCTATGGCCCACGTGCACTATTTTGCATTTATTTGCATTAAAACCAAGCTGCCATATGCTTGACCACTCTTTCAGTCTTTTCAGGTCCCTGGTCATCCTTTCCACCCCCTCCCTGAGTGTCCAATCTGTTGCAGATCTTAGTGTCAATTGCAAAGAAGCAGACCTTCTAGTACATTTCATCTGCTATATCATTTATAAAGACATTGAAGAGGACCGGTCCCAGCACTTAATTCTGAGGCACCCTGCTGGTCAACCTCCCTTCCTCTGAGCAAACTACATTTACCATTACCCTCTGTGACCTATCCCCAATCAGTTTTTTACTCAGGTTACCACCTTATTACCCACTCCATCATCACCCAACTTGCTTGCCAGTCTCCCATTTAGAATGGTGTTGAAAGTCTTTCTGGAATCCAGGTAGGCCATGCTCACCACTCCACCCTGATCCTCCCTGTCACTCTGGGAAATAACTCTTTTATTTCTTTTGTTTCTCTTGTCACATTGAGTTTAGTGGACATAGTTTGAACTGGCAATTATATTGATGTATCAGTTCATAGCTCTGCAATTTCATGTCCAAAAAATAGATTTTACACTCAGCATACTCTACACTTTAAGTTCTTTCCACATGGAGTTGGCATGATTAGTAGCCTGCAAGGCTGCACATCACACCTGCAGTGTTGTGGTGTGTCCAGCACAAAAAAAATTCATGGCTTATTGAAATCACAGTTTTTATTTCCCTCTTTTTTTCCTCCCATTGCAGGTATGGCAGCCTGAGTTTTAATGGGTAACACAAGCAGATGCATTTGAAAATAGGAAATGCTTCAATGTCATGATGACACTACCAAATTTCTTTTTTCTTTCAACTCAGTAACACTTTATGTCAATTTTTTTATTCTGATTAGCAGTAGTGAAAAAAGGGTGATTCCCTCTACAAACAGCCTCAATGTGCCTCTGTGCTTTGGGTGACACAGAGGTCAGGTGGCACAACTGTTGGGCAACAATTTTGCCATTGGCATTTTGGCATCGCCTTTTGGGATTTCACACTGAAGTGGTAGAACCATTGACTAATATCAGATAATGACAATAAAAAAGGGTTGTTTTAACCCTCATGGACCTACAAAGTGGCTATCCCAGATCATTGGTCAAAAATGACAAGCTTAAATTAATGTGACCTCCTTGCGCTTTTGTCCCCCAAGCTATAAATGAGAATTCTATGAACTTACATTTCCTTTTTTTTGTTAACTTAAGTTTTTGTTAGTCTAATAAATATTTCAGACAGTGTTTACCTATTGTGAAGGTTTGGTCCCAGTCTTTCGTTATGCTGCATTTGACAGTTGTGGGTTGCAAGGCCAAGAAATCAAGTTTTGTTGTGTAAGTTGTGCAAGAAATTACAAAAGAAATTGAGTCTCTATGAACTCCATGAAATATCAAGCTGAAAACAGGAGAAAGAGAGTGCCAATCCTCCCCAATGTCCTGGTGGCCTAGCAGTGTTTGAAAAGGCCTTTTCCTGGAGGACAGTAGTTGCAGAAATGAGAATTCCATAATATGCTGATATAACAGACCGTGCCTGGTTTTCTGCATGTGCAAAACAAAAAGTTCCTGCCATCAAGGAGAGTCAAAACACCTCTCCTGCTGTCAAGTAGGAACAGAAAAATAAGCATCTGCAGGCACGGTGGGTGTCTCTTGTCATACTGCAGGAGCTAAAACAGAAAACCCTGCATCTGCCAGCAGGCTTCTTCACATGTGTTGCAAAAGCAAAAATGGAAAACCTGGCATCTGCCAGCATGGTGGGACTCTCCTTGTGTCCCATGCAGGAGTGGGAATTGTAAACCTGCAATCCCCGGCTGGTTCACAAAGTTATTAAGTCATTGAGTGGTTCTGATGGAGCTCTAGAACTTGCCGTGGCTTGTGGAAATAAAAAAAAAATTCCATGGCACCCCAGTCCTGTGTCCTGAACTCCAGATGACATCCAGACCAATGCCTTTTTATTTATTTTAAGACTTTAAAAAGTCTCATTCCACTTACACCTCTCTCTTTCAGCTCACTGATGGTGTTCTGTCTGGTATGTATCAGGGATTTGACACCTCAACTATTTTTTTCAACTTCGCCAAAGTTTTCAACACTGTAACCTATCCATTTCTCTTGGGCAAGCTTAAGGCAGCTGGACTCTCAGTATCTTCAGTTGAGTGATCCCACTAATACCTTAAGGGCTGGTTACAATCTGTCCATATTGGAGACTCCCTTTCCCCATCCACTCCCTGTAAGTTCTGGCATTCCCCAAGGGTCTGCCTTGGTTCCATTTTTTTCTCCATTTTTCTAGATGACCTTCACAAGGCTTGTTCCTCTGTGTCAGCCTATATATATATATATATATATATATGTATATACATATATATATATTATAGTGGTGTGGTCGCACCACTATATTTAGGGTTATGAAAGCACTTCTATGTAAAAGTAAACATTTTGTGCATTAGTAACTTTGGACCAGTTCAATGGATTTGCTTGAAATTTGGTAGCGTGGTGGGACATGATAGATCTCTTGATTTGCCAAATTTGTTTTGGTTGGAGGTACAGTCTTTGTGCATGAAAACGCTGAAAAATGCAGAATTATCCAGTTTTGGAGGCAGTTTTGGGGAATTTTGTATGTGGCCCTGCACAGCCATTGTGTGGTGTGCCAATCTGTGAGATGGCTCATCTGAAAGAGCTTGGCTGGCCAAACATGCTGCTTTTCATTTGGTGAAAACATATTGAGGCATTCAAAAGTTATAGCACTTTTAAGTTCCCATTGTAAGTCGATGGGCACATTTATATGGTTGTTTTGTGAACAAAGAATGGGGTTCTGGCCAACTGGTCCCACCTGGTGGTTCAAAATGTGCAGCCTCATGGTTTCAAGAATCTCTGTCCCAGAGAATTCTTTGATCGCATGGTCCGCCATCTTATTTTTAACTTCTGATCAGAAAAAATCAAATATCTCGGCTCTGGTGTCATTCCTCAAGTAACACTTAAATGGGTTTTACTCAGAGGGCTATGATCTATTGAGCCATGCCTTTGGTTTGGTATAAAATGGTCAAAAAATAGAGTTATACGCTTTTAGATTCTTTGATCACGGTTCGCTAAAGATCTTGGATCGAGAGCCTGCAAATTCTTTGATTACGAGATTCTTTGATCACGATCCTGCATCGTGAGTGAGGGATGAGATGTCCCTTTTAAAAATTTTATTTTCTCAGCCCAGGGGTGGTCTAGGAACACAAATGAGGGTAGGTTTTGCTCAGGGGGCTTCATTCTAACGGAGCTTGGTGGTGGTTCCATGTAATTCTGCCTAAAATCTGAGTTACAGCATTTTTTATTCTTTGATCCTGAGCCTGCAAATTATTTGATCATGAGCATGCAAATTCTTTGATCGTGAGATTCTTTGATTACCATCTTTGATCTTGAGATAGGGACAAGATGGCCAGATTTTATAATGCACTAGATAGGACAATTTCACCAATATTTAAGTTTAAATATCTCGGAAATGGTTTGGTCTTTTTACTTGAAATTTGGAGGGTGTTCTTAGCATGTCCTGTAAATGTGAATTAAGGTGTTTACGTGTCAGAGAAAAAAATTTGCAGAGATACTGCGTGACACAATTTATTTGCATTTACACCTACTGATGTGTTTTAGAGAACACTTGAAAACTTTTAAAGTAATTAAACTACCATATTTTAGGTAAATACCATTACTGAATAACCAGTAAGTAACCCTCATATATATTTGCAACACGTATGTGAAACTGAGCTTTGTCTAATTAAAGGAAGAAGTCTGTTTATAGTCTGGAAATAAATGATTAATAAAAGGCACTTGGTTCAAGTGGTAGTGCATTTTAATGAACAGGTACTTTACCGGAACTGTTCAAAGACGTGTGAAGGAAGTGTTTACATTGGACTTTCTTTGCCTATGATTAAAGAGCATCTTCATTATTGAATATATGGTCATCTGGCAAAAAGACATATAGTGGAGAGCACATGACTAGATAATTTAGGAGGGGGAAGAGTTGCAGTGTGTTTTAATCGACAATCCTCATGAGACCTCCCACACAAATAGCTAGCAACAGAAGGCATTCAGATAGATGTACAACTTTAAAGAGCTAATGTACGCTATTGTATTTGGAGCTCTGAGATTAGTGGAGTAATTACAATCTTGTTGTAATGTGGTCCTTTCATGTTAGTTGCAGCTATGTCTTATTTATTTATTCGTGAAAGTTCAGGTCCGGTATGATTTTTCTGCCCAACAAGAAACAGACTGACTGTCACACACTGGTGGTATCTGGGTTATGGGAGGAATGCTATCAGTCATAAAACCCACAATTTTTAAAGTGATAGCATATA
This sequence comes from Neoceratodus forsteri, assembly GCA_016271365.2. Lineage (NCBI taxonomy): Eukaryota > Metazoa > Chordata > Ceratodontiformes > Ceratodontidae > Neoceratodus > Neoceratodus forsteri. The sequence goes on along the minus strand of CM057458.1, from coordinate 874,070,882 downwards.
TGGGCTGTAAGTCGAGCCGTCTGCATTTGGATTGCTCCATTTGTTTTTTCTAAAACACTTCAAAATTGTGAGAAAGTATGCTTTTATAGTTACTTTTAGTGACTTTTTAAATCATTTCTTGAAGTTATAGGAGCTGAGGAGAAAACGTTGACCCAGCAATGACGCTGTGAGGAAATAATTGTGTAAGTGTCATAGAAGCTGATGTAGTTTGTGAATGAGAGTGCCACCCTGATATATATTGTATTTCTCTCCATGTCCACATAAATGGATAGGATGTTTACGATTGTGGTGGACTGTGCTACCTGGTTTTTATTGGAGGCAGATTGTATTTCTGATCTTTCCGAACGTTGCGACACCCTTTATAAATAGCAAAAAAGTTCTGGCAAAAGTAATCAGTCCTGGCGGGTCACTTTTAAACCCGTTGCCTGTGACAATAAGATATTACACCAGCTAGCACAGTCCACAACAATTGTAAACATGCAATCCATTTATGTGGACATGGAGATAAATACAATATATAGCAGGGTGGTGCTCTCATTCGCAAAATACATCAGCTTCTGTGACACTTACTCTATTATTTCCTCACAGGGTCATGGCTGGGTCAATGTTTTCTCCTCAGCTCCTAGAACTTCAAGAAATGATTTTAAAAGTCAGTACTAGTAACTGTAAAAGCACAGTTTCTCACAATTTCAAAGTATTTTAGAAAAAACAAATGGAGCAATCCAAATCTAGATGGCTCATCTTAAAGCCCATATATGCTTTCTCTTTAAAAATCGTGGGTTTTATGATTGACAGCATTCCTCCCACAACCCAGCTACCACCTGTGTGTGATGGCCAGTCTATTCCTTGTTCAGTAGAAAAATCATACCAGACCAGGACATTCACGAAGGAAAAAGTAAGACACAGCTGCAACTATTAACATGAAAGGACCACATTATAACAAGCTTGTACCTACTCCACTACTCTCAGAGCTCCAATTACAATAGTGTACACTAGCTCTTTAACAAGCCCAGGTTCACTGAAATTATACCATTCTTCAAATATGTTCTGCAACAGTGCTGTAGAACTCATTGCCACAGTATATAGGTGCAGCAGGCTTGGTGGAGGCCTTTAAAGCATCCTTTAAAATGTCCCTGTTTGAGGAAGCTTTTAGTTTTATTTAATTGTTGATTTGAATTCTAGGGGTTCTGTTCTTACTGTAAAGTGATATGAGCTTATGGATATAGCACTATATAAATAACATGTTCCCTGCCATGCCTTGCCAGCTAACATTGCAAGTTTCTGTACACCTGCATTTAATATTAAGAATAATTGCAGCCCATGAAGCAGGTGCACCTTCACTTTATTTTAAATATCGGCCAAACTATTTGAAAAGATTACGACCACATGTCACATTTATTAAGATTTCACAGAAGATTAACTTAACATCATCCCACCAAGAATGTAAATTATTATAGTCGAAGTACTTCACTCCATCCTGTAGGTATAGCCAACGATTTCTGATTTCTCATGTCTAACTCACATCCCTCGTTGTTTGGTTTCTTCTGCATTATTTTTGCACCCAGAACATAAAGATAACATATGTTTATAGGTCTGCATAAATCATATGGAACTGTATGCTACTTCATGTGCCTTGCTACTAGTTTATGTAAGCTCAAGGCTATATGGCTTGTGTCAGGGTTGAATCTGTTAACACTTCCATTCTCAGTCATCTGAGAGGTCTGCGCGATATGGTGGACATGTAATCCTGTCCCTCCAACCCGACTTGCATGTACTGGCAGAGCTTTCAATTATCAACCCTTCCAAGAAGATACATTCACAACTCTATGTATGGTCCGTTGTTCCCTCGCCTTAAATAGGTATTTACCTATAAATCCATGAACCAGAATAAGCGAATTAATACTGAAACCACTAAGTCAGTAAATGCGAAAGGTGCAGAAGTAAAAAAAGAAGTGACTCGAAAAGATTGCAATTAACGTATATTCAGCCAGAGAATGTCTAAAGCTCTGAGAAGCTTAAAGAGAAAGATGTAGCTGACTATGCCTTAGAAATGGGAGACTTCATAAATGGATATTAGTAACTGAGATTGTCTGTTAGTATTAAGATGTATGTTGAGTTTGCCTTTCTCTTAAAGCGTGATACACCCAATGCAGTACTTAATTTGTGGTCATAGACTATATTCAGTGGATAAAATGGGCTTGAAAATGTGAAACGACTTCCTGCCGTAACAACAGTGATGATTATGAAAATATAACTACAAAAGAAAACTATCATAAAATTCAATTATATGGGTTTAGTGGATAGAAATATTACCACTACCATATAAGGACGTACTATACACAAAGTGTCAATTTTATGACATTTTAAAAATGTACAAAGTTTATTACCACAGTTTAATATTTATCACATCACCCTTTCAAAATTTTCAAAAATGGGAACACACGACATAAGCAGCAAAAGAAGTCCTTACTGTGTATTGAGCCTGCTTTCTCTAAGACTGGGCAAGTAATCATTATGTATTTCAAGTTCCATGGTTTACACTGTATTGCAAGTTTTATGAAAGCAGGAACATTCTTTTCAGTCCTAGGTTTGGATGAGTTCTGCTGGCTTTACACTAGCCAGCACTGAGGACACAATGTATTTCTAACTGTGTGGAGACAAGACAATCATGCAGCTGAAAAAAAATGGCTATGTCCCTTTAACACTCCGCTCCAGTAGCTCTCTGGAGAAGTTGGATGGCTCCATCTGACTCCCATGTAGACAGTTTAATAGTGGGGGAAACCATGGCAGACACCTTGTTATCCAAGCCCAGCTGAGACATTAAGAGAGGTTTTCTGTTGTAATGCTTGCAGGGTGACTGGTTGCTTTTGGTTGCATTCCTAGATACCACAGAGCGCCTTTGTGTTTCAGGTCTGTCTGCTGGTTTCTGTACCCTGGGTGGCTCTGTAAAAAACCCTTGTAGTTACTTCCTTCATGTGTTGTTTTTTGACTGTATTTTGCATGATAATAATGGGAATTTCAACAACCGCAAATAATGCAAACATTGTGTTTCTCTCGGTAGTCTTCAGCTTGATATTGATGACTGAGGAGACCCCAACTAAACCCAATCAAGCAGTGCACAGTGTGCTAAATGTAACATTTTCCTGCAAATGGAGTTGTTCAGGTTTAGATGCTGGATAGCAAAATGGTGTCAATGTGGAGTACTATATTATAGTGCTCAGGATTAAAGTTCCCCTCTAGAAATAAAATGAAGGACAGGCAACTAGCAATATTATGTGGCATGTATACTGACTATGCAATTTTAAAACTGCTCAAGCTATTCCCATGGTACATAGTGAACCCTGAATTCCCTAGTACTGATTGTTGTGTATTGTAGTTGACTGAGGAAGTCCTGGCTATCAGAGCTCTTTCTCTGCTAAGGGCTTGAGGATTGGACTTAGACTTCTGAGGTAACCCTTGGAAAACCCCAAGCAGCAGTAAGCAAAGTACACATGTTTCTTATTAGGTAACATTTTATTAAATAACATTGTGTAAAAGCTTATTTTGTTTAGTTTCTTACTAGGTAATGTGCCACTAAATAATAGTGATCTGGTGGACTGCTATGTAATTTTTAGTCATCATAGAAACAAATTCTCTACCATCTTTGCTATATCATGTCTCTATAGGAAAAAGCCACTTAAGTTAGGTTTTAATTGTAAAACGTCAACTAATTAGATTACTATCACAGCATGCTCAAGCTTGAATTTATGGTGTGTGTGTGTGTGTGTGTGCGTGTGACAGGCCCGTGCTCCCACCCACTTGCATCTGTTGGTGGGAGTGCAGGGCCTGAAGTGCCCACAATCCCATCAACTTCCACAGGTTGGTGTGAGTACAGGGCCAGAAGGGCCAGTGCTCCCACCAACTTGCTCAAGTTCTTACTTTTCTATTCTTTCTCATAAAGTAAGGAAATTCTATGCAAAAAACTACATTAATGCATCATTTAGGGTTAAACCACAAAAAGTCAAGAAATGAAAAATCTTTAGGTTGCCCCTCCTCCCAGACCTGCCAATCTTCCCAAGATTGACAGATGACGGGGTGTGTCATTGGGGTTGTGAGGCCTAAATGTGACCCAATTCTTTTTTGTTGTCCCTTGCCAATATCATTACACATGGAATGGGGTGACATTTAGGCCTCATAACTCCAATGACACACCCCATCATCTATCAATCTTGAGATGATGGACAGGTCTGGGGGGAGGGACAACCCTAAAGATTTTTCATTTCCTGACTTTTGTGGTTTAACCCTAAATGATGCATTAACAAAGTTTTTTGGTATATATATATATATATATATATATATATATATATATATATATATATATATATATATATATATATATATATATATATATATATATATATGTGTATATATATATATATATATATATATATATTACTGTTCTCTTTACATCTGGTTCCTCTACCCCAGACTTTGCTGAAACGAAATGTAGTTCTGTTGCTTTAAGAGGGAAGCTTAAGCCATGCTGCCTTACTGTAGGATGTTACATGCACATACTGAGGTAGACAGAAACCCAATGCAGACTGGTTACTTTGTGCTTAAGTTGCTGAAGTAAAGTAAACAAAACCAATCCTTTATATGGTTTCATCATTACATGATGTTAGAATGGAACAATTATCACTACCCACCACATTGGATCTCCAAGGCATTTTAGCAGAAAACTGAAGACGGTTTAATCAACTATTTGAGATCTTTGTAATTACTAGTGGTATTGTAGAGAAATCCAGGAAAGTACAGGGTATGACTTTTCTTCATGTTGCTGGACCTGTAGCATTGGAAGAGTACAACATATTTGCATGGTGTCAGGCAGAGGATGAAAAATATCTATCAAAGATCAAGGAACATTTTAAGAGGTACTATAACCCCCTGAAACATGTGGCATATGGAAGGCATCTGTTTATTAGAAACCAAGGTCAAGGTAAATCCATAGATGCCTATGTAATGAACTCAAGGTTGAAAGCTAAATCGTATGAATCTGGAGAGCTCTGTGACTCCTAAATTCATGACAGAATTGTTTGTGGCATACAGAATGATCAGGTTAGACATCACTTAATGCATAATGCAAAGATGACCCTGGCTACAGCACTAGATATCTGTAAGGCTGCAGAACTCAGTGAAACTCATCTAAAAAGCTTAAGTGTGGCAGCCCCAGGAGAAAGATTTTTATTTATTTATTTTTTTTAATTTAGTTTTTGTTGACCGGGTAAGTGCACTAGACAAATCCTGCCTATTTTCGGGCACGGCTCGGGGGAGGGGGATACAGATGAATGCCAACTGACCTTGAACCAGATTAAGCTGTTGTTGATATTTTTAGTGAATGAGGGAAATTTGGCCAGGGCACCAGGGAAATTCCCCTACTCTGCCTGCAGGGGGCTTGACTTCCTGGGAGCAGAATGAAGGAGCCCAGTTTAGAGCCAGACAGAAGAGGAGGAGGAAGTACTGATGTAGCAGGGGAGATGGAAGAATCATTGGAAGGAGACCGGGTGGAACATTTCGAAGCTCCTCAGGCGATAGAGTTTTTTTCAGCTGTTGCAGTACCAGAGAAATGGGATTTGCAAGAACCGGAGCCTTCAGTTCTTGCAGCTTTACTACAGAAACCGAGAAAGGAGGAGAGTTTTTTGCAGGATAACACTGACATGGGATTATTGGCTGGCAGGAAGGGAAATGCTGATTTCCAGTGCCAAGAGCCAAAACCTTGTAGTTCCTTGGAGGTTACTACTGACAATGTGTCTTCAGTTGTCATGTATGCTAGACTCAACACTGCAATATGGGCTATGGAGTCAGTTCATCCAGTGATTTGCACACCACAGAAACCGCTTTCCAAAGATGCTGGGTTTGTTTTCAAGCCTCTCTCCTCTGCTGCTTTTACACAGTCGCAACAGCTTGAGGTAAGCTGTATCTATCAAACAAACCCTTTGGATCAGGTTGGGGGGTCGGAATTTACTTTTGCCAAGAAATTAACTGCTCATATTGATTCTGTGGGGATTGAGGGAAAGGAAAAATGGGCGGCCGTTTTTTTCAGCTAAAAGACATTTAGTGACCCCAACAGATAAACCAGTAGTTACTGGGACACTTACTAAGGACTCTGAGCCTTCTTGTCAGCAGGACAGTATTGTTGATAACCCATAGTCGGAAGAAAATTGGACCCCTCAAACGGCACTGCAGGAAGCTGGTTGGTCCTTCAATAATGGTTCATGGCATCCTTCTCCTGACTGGGACCCTAAATTAAACTTTTCTCAAAATGAGCCTTCATGGTGGCCTAATGTTTCTGTTTTACCCATGACACAAGCTAATTTGGTACCAGGTGATGAAAAGCAAAAACCCCCCCAGGAACAAGTTCCGTCATCAGAGGTTTTAATTGATTTACTTACTGAACATCCTCATACTGATAAAAAGCTGTGGACTCTAGTAAACCTTGTTGTCGGACTTATTTTCTAAAATAAAGAAGGAAGCAGCCCTAGACATAATGCTGTTAGATTAAGATATAAGGGTGGTCTGGAAGCTAGGCCAGACAGGCATTATGTGGGAAATATTTGTTGAAAGACTCTTTGCATTTTACCCACGTGAAGTGTTTGCTTTATCAATATATCTGGTGAGGATAATTTTGATATAAGCTTTCACTCAGCTTATGCATTGGATTTATTCTGGGAACGTTACAACCAGGTCAAATTCTCACCCTTATGGACCCTGTTTTTGGTAATCCCCCTGACTAAACCATTGGTTAAATTTGTAACAATTATGTTTTGGAATGAAGGTGTGCATATTGATGACATTGTGCATTGGTTGTCCGGGAAATGTGATGTCTTGAGTTCTCCAGAGGCCATTTTAGATGACCAACAGTTTTGGACGGGGTTGGAAATTTAAAGTTAAACTTCGGCAATCAGATTCAGGGATGTTGCATATTCCAAACTCTTTTTTGTTGGGCTGGGATCGGGGGGGTCTGTTTTTATGCAGGCCAACCTAGGGCATGTTACAAATGTGGTGCTAGAACACACTTATCTAGCTCATGTGATAAACCCCATTGTGACAACTGTGGAGAGATTGGTCACATTGCATTCCAATGTATGAACCATACTAAGTGTGATCTCTGTGATGACACAGGTCATGTCTTCACTGAATGTGTGTGTGGGCTAGGAATAAGGCTACTGTTATTAGTCCTGATCTTCTTATTCAAAAAGCTCAGGATTTGGTTTCTGAAGCAGGGGTGGGACATCAGGCCTCTGGTGATGCCACTGCAGTCCCTAACCCACAACCTTTAATTGTGGACTCTGTAGTTTCATTACCTGATACCTTGAAAGATACCTTGCCTATGTTAGTCCCAGTATGTTATGCTGACAATCAGGAAGCTCGGCTCAATGAGGCAGTTCCAACAGTGCCTCTACAAGTAAGACGATCCTCCAGGAATTTAAAACCTCCTTTGGTAGGCTGTTCTACTACAGATGTGGAAACCAGTAACCCTTTTGAGGTTCTTTCTTCTCAGTGGGGAGACTCCGTCATGGAGTGTCAGGACTTGGACTCACAACCAGCTAGGGACAGTCCCCCCTCCCCATTTATGGTTCAAGATGGGTACAAAAGTAAGAAAAAGAAAAGGAGGAAAAAAGATAGTTGAATGACTCATATTTAGATCTGGAATCATTTAAATTGGGGTCTCTAAATGTACATAGTTTGTTAAACTTTAAAAAACGTCATGTTGTGTTTAATTATATGCATGAAAATTGTTTGGACATTTGTTTATTATAAGAAACTTGGGTTTACACCATTGACCAGGTCAGGAATTTCCAGAAGGAATGGTATTGGGGCCCTTCTTACTGGTCCTTTGGACAACATTCAGCTGATGGCTTGGGGTTTCTTTTTGGTACTTACGATTTTTCTTTGATAAAATTAATGGACTTGATCCCGGGGATGTTGATGATTTTGGATGGGGTTTGGAAGTCTTCAACGTGTAGATTTATAAATGTTTATTGTCTGCAAGTAAAAGCTGAAAAGGTGGCACTAATGCAAATGATTAAACCTTTTTTGATTACTTCATTTGCAGTTTTTCTCTGTGGAGATTTTAATTGTGAATTGGACCCCAGTAAGAAATTGACAACTGCATTAAAAACAGGAAAAATATATTGTGATACTATGGCTCTTCAGGCATTGGTACAATCATCTGGGCTGGTTACGGCCATTATTAAACAGAAGGGAGGCCCTCGGTTTACTTATCAAAAAAATAAATGCTCTTCTATAATTGATCATATTTTTTTATCTTCCACATTATCTTTTTCTTTTCAGACTATACCTGTGGCTTTTCGGACCATCTGTTACTTCATTGTAACATTTCTGGTGATTCACTTCCCCATTGGAGGAAATCCAGGTGGAAGTTAAGTGCTCCCTTATTAAGCTCCTGTGAGATTCGGCATAAATTAGGTTCTTTATTAATAGCAAGGTTGTCAGTTACCTTTGTATAGGATGACATCGGTCAATGGTGGTGGGATACTAAAGCTGATTTATACAAATTCTTTCAAAATCAAGGAAAAATAGCATCAAATTCTTATTTTCTTTGCTATTTAGCTTTACGGCAACAATTGTATTATTTGTTTTCTAAGGCTAATACTTCAAAGTTCGATTATTCATCACAAATACACATACTTAAAAAGGAAATGTTATCGGTTCAATATGACAGGGCAAAAACTGCTACAGTTATTCAACAATATGGGCTAAAAAAAGCAACCTCAAGGTGTCCCTTTTGAAGCCTTTAAGAAGTATAAAACTAATACTTCATTAAATGCCTTAGTCAATCAAGCAGGGAATATAGTGATGGATAATGAGAGCATACAGAACATTATAAAAGACTTCTTTCTAGCACATGCACCTGCAGTACCTCCCAGCGTAGCAGAAATGGAACATTTCCTTTCTTCTATTCAAATTCCTGAGTCAACCTTCAAAAAAATGTTTCTGGTACAACCTATAACACGTTTAGAAATAAAGGATGTAATAAAATCTCAAAAAGTAGGCATTTCTCCAGGACAAGATGGCTTAACGGCGGAGCTTTACAAGACTTTTCCTTTGGAATTCAGTCAGTGTTTAGAATTAGTTTTTAATTTTTTTCTTTCTTGTAAGGTTTTTCCAGGGTGGTTCCCAGCTGGATTGGTAATATTCTTGTACAAATCGGGGAAGCAAACCCATTTGGAGAATTGGAGACCTATTACGCTTTTAAACACTGATTATAAGCTTTTCACAGGAATTTTAAATAACTGAATAAAAAAATTTGCTGTCACAGTGCTTTCCCCTTACCAATTTTTCAGACTACCTGGCAGAAAAATCCAGCAGGCCCACATGATCCTTCGTGATCTCATTGAATACACAGTTTCTCAAGGGAAACGGGGCTGTATTGTTTCAGTGGACCAGAAAAAGGCTTTTGATAGGTTGTATCGCCCGTACTTGTTTTTGTCCTTGTGGCACTATGGAGTACCTAAGGTAATGATTCATTGGATTACAGCACTTATTGAAGGGGCACTGGCCCACCCAATTGTGAATGGCATATGTGGTGTGGGGTTCCACATGCCTAGTGGGGTTCGTCAAGGATGCCCTTTGAGCCCTCTTTTATATTCTTTTACTATAGATTCTTTAATAAGATCAGTGACTACCATTCCCAAATGGGAGGGGATGTTAGGCCCATCTGGCTTGTCTGAGCATTTTATTCAGGCCTATGCTGATGATTTATGTATATTTTTTTCCAAAATTGAATCTATCACTATTTTTCTGGAATTAATGGTTTCTTTTTCTAGGGTATCTAACTCTAAAATTCAAGAACAAAAAAGTCAGGGCTTAGTTATAGGATGAGGGGATGTTGTAGAGGAAATTATTGGAGGAATTTCAATTTCATCGGGGCCTATAAAAATTTTGGGCTTATTTTACGGGTCGCAGAATTTATCAGAACTAAACTGGAACACTGCAATACATAAAATGGAGGGGAAAATTGACTTATGGAGAAAATGGAAATTGTCAAAAATTAAGAGAGTTCAGATATTGAAGCAATTTGTTATTCCTTGCTTTTTGTATACGGCTATGATTTTTCCTTTAGCTATGTCCTTAGAAACCAGACTTTATAGTATATTTTTTCAATTATTATGGGGTAATCGGTTAAATCCATTAAACGGCAGTATACTTATTTAGAAAAAGGAAAGGTGGACTTGGGATGGTGGACCCGTAGTTTTCTTTCATACTTTATTCATCTCACATAATATTCAACCAGGGCTTCTTCCCAAATAAACCCTTATGGGTCTTTGTTTAAACACATTTTGGCTAACTACTTTTAGCCTGGCAAAATTAACCCCCGAAACCGATCAAATCATTAAAAGTGCCAAACTATTTTTTGTCAGTGGCAAAGAAGTTGTTTACCTGGGGTATTCCAGTTCAATTGGTCAAGGATAAGACTGGGCCGCAATTGTATAAAGAAGTAATGACATTGCTTTATCCGTCTGAACCTGCCTTTAAAAATTGCCCTATGACTCATGTCAAAATTGCTATTCAAAGATTGAATACTCCTAGATTGCCCGAATGTATGTGGGAATTGATTTGGCTTTCCTTGTATGGTCGTTTGAACGTAAGGGGCAATGCTAAACATAAAGTTGTAACTGAAAGATACTGTCCTTATCCGGATTGTATTGCTCAAGAAGAAACAATGATACATTTTTTATGTTCTTGCTCTTATGCCACATCTTTATGGAAATTCCTGTCTGCTAAATGGAATATGTCTTGGCTGTTATATACAGATTATAATACCTTGATTTTAGGCATTAATTTCCAGTTGAATAGACATTATGATAGGGAAACATGGCACCTTTTTTGTTGTTGTTTAATTTATTATTTATGGAAAGCCTGATGTCAGTGGGTCTTGTACCAAAAGAGGATGTCCTATGAAACTGTTAGCATATTAATTACAGGGGCTATGGAAAGGATTTATGCTCAAGATTGTGAACACTCCACTTCTTGGCAGGTTACCAGTTGGTGGAAAGGATTCCCAATGTTTATCAAATATAAATAGTATGCCTTTCTTGATCTGATATACATAATTTTTTTTTGTGTGTGATTTAACACAATGTGATATTTAATTTGACTTCTTCATAATTAATGATTGCTTTATGTTTTGTGTGCTTTAACACTGTTGGTTTTCATTTGTCCTTGGTGTTTGTACAAATAAAAAATTCCCCTACTCTTTTCGATAAGTGCCATGGGATCTTTAACATCTACCTGAACTACCACCAATCCAGGCAGATGGGACCTCGGTTTAACGTCTCATCTGAAATACGGCACCTCAGAAGTGCAGCACCCCTCTCATGCTACACTACAGTGTCAGTACTGGGATATTAACCCAAGTGCCAGATGTGGGAACTGAACCCACAGTATCTGATCTCCTGGCCTCAGAGGTGAGTGTGCTACCTTCTGAGCCACTGACACTTACTTGTGCAAGTTGCATCTTTAAGACAAGGAAAAGACAGACAATGCACAAACAAAAGCAGAGGAAGTACAGCTGTTCCTGGTACTAAATTCAGATACAGGAAGTGTGGTACAAAACATGAGCCAAGGAACTGCCCAGCATTTGGACAAGTGTGCAGAATGCAAAACCGGAAGAAGAAGAATTTTGCAAAGATGTGTTGTGCAGCAGGGCGTGCTAAGGTGCATGTGATTAATGAAGACTCGAGCAGTGAGATTAAACTATTTTATGTATAGAAACACTGACTACAGTAAAAGTTGAAATTGAGTAGAAAGTAATGGTAAACATAAATGGGCTTAATGTGAGCTTTAAGTTGGACATAAGCGCACAATGCAATGTATTGCCACTAAACATTTTTGAAATGCTATCCAAGGAAGCAGTTCAGTGATTGAAAGCGAGACTGTTTCATACTCACGGCACAAGCTGAATGTCTGCAGCACAGCAATTTTACCTGCATGCTTTAAAAACAAACTCTGACCAGAGTTGATACGGCTGCAGCAGAGGTCATGGTGAAACATAGCTCTGTCCATCATCTCCAAGATAGCTGCGGGCATTCAGTGTGTGTGTGATGACTTACACATATGCACTGGGCTCCAGTCGCCGTCTTGGACATGGCAGACTGTGTTGTGTTTCATTCCGCCACTGCCAGCATTCAGTGCACATACGTCATGACTCTCACATGTACACTGGGCTCCAGCAGCCATCTTGGACAAAGCAGACTGTGCCGTGTTCTGCTGAAGGACAAAATAATGCAGTAAACAAACAGTGATTGCCATTTACCTCCACTATGAAAAAGTCTATTGGGTATCTGGTAAGCTCCCTTTTCAATACTGTGATTGCAACATGTCTTCAGGGCTATGCCCACTGCAGCTTTAATAAGTATCATTTGGTCACTTTCCAGACAGTGAATACTAATGTCACATCAGTCCTAGGACTTCCAACTGGCTTACAAATGAAGCTAGTGAAGAAAGTGTTTTCTGTGACTACCACTAGAGACATGCCAAGGAGACTGCACCGAAGATATACTGTCAGAGTTTTCAGATGTTTTTGATGTTAGGTTGTTTAGAAGGGGAGCATCACATCAAGATTGGTAAGTCTTTGTGCCCTGTAATTCACCCACCCAGGAAGAATCCATTTGCACTGAAAGACAAATTGAAAGCAGAGCTTGAGAAAATGGAAAAGCTTGGGGTGACAGAAAGGGTTGAAAAGCCTACAAGCTGGGTTAATTCTATGGTAGTTATTGAAAAACCAAACAAAGTGTGAAATTTCATTGGCCCACCCAACTAAAATAAAGCAATCAAATAAGAGCTCTATCCCATTAAGATAGTGGAGGAGGCTGCTGCAAAGCTCACTTGAGAAAGGATTTTTTCAATACTTGATGCAGGACATGCATTTTGACAAATCAAATTAGATGAACCCAGTTCAGAACTAGTGACCGTCAAAACTCCATTTGGATGCTGCAAGTATCATTGCATGCCATTTGGCATATATTCAGCACCAGAAGTGTTTCAAATAAAAATGTCCTAGATGTTTGAAGGCCTAGAAGGCACAGAGGATATAATGGATGATATTCTGATCTGGGGTGCAGACGTCAAAGAACATAATGAATGACTTTGAAGGGTCCTAAATAGGGCCTAGAAATTACACTCAATGCTAAACTTAAAGTCTAAAACAGGACTGAGTGAAGTTTCATACATGGGACACAAGCTGAGCAAAGATGGACTTCTAGCCAATCAAGATAAAATTAAAGCAATCATGGACATGCCAATCCCACAGAGTAAGACAAACTTGCAAAGATTTATGGGAATGGTGAATTACTTAGCAAAATTTATCCCGACCTTGTCCACACTCAACAAACCCTTAAGAGAACTATTTAAAAAGGGCCTTGCCTGGCACTGGGAAGCACACCACTATGAAGCATTTCAAGAACTAAAAACTGTTATTGCTAATCCACCTGTTCTGGTATACTTTGGTTTTAGTAAACCTGTAATGCTTTCAGTTGATGCATTCTCTGAGGGGCTGGGAGCAGGTCTCTTACAAGGACACCCTTGCAAGGTTGCATTTGCATCACAATCATTAAACAGGGCTGAAAGAAATTATGCCCAGATCAAAAAAGAAATGTTGGCCATTGTTTTTGGTTGCCTCAAATTCCATCAATACATCTATGGCAGAGAAAATGCACATGTAGAATCAGATCACAAGTCAGTGGAAAGCCTCTTCAAGAAGCCGCTATCTACACGTTCACTGAGAATAGAGCATATGATGTTGAAGTTGCAGAAATTTGATATGAAGGTGGAATATAAAGCAGGGAGAAAACTCCACATAGCAAACACACTCAGCAGAAAAGCCAGTAACCCAACATTCCAGGAAAGTAATATAGATAAGTATGAAGTGCACACAATTGAAAGGTTACCCATTAGTAGCGAAAAACTGGCTGTGTTTCACACTGAAACAAATGATGACTCTGTCTTGCAGAAATTAAGGAATGTCATACTACATGTGTGACTTTTTAGAGAAAGCCAAGCTCAACCTAGACTTCTGACAGTATTTGTTGTTTTTAGAAGAAATTACCATAGAGAATGGACTCTTGTTGAATGGAGAAAGGCTTATAGTACCAAGCTCACTTAAAAAAAGAGATGCTAGTAAAATTAAATAGCAGCCACCTACACATCAACAAAGGCAAAAGAAGAATGGGAGACATTCTATTCTGGTCAGGTATGAATAGCCAAATAACTAACCTGATCGCCAAGTGTGATTTCTGCAATTGCGACATGAAGGCTCAACCAAAGGAACCGATGCAAGGTCATGAAATTCCCGACACATCATGGCAGAAGGTAGGGGCAGATCTATTCGAATCTGAAGAGGAAAATTACCTACTGTAGCAATGACTGACCACTTTGCACAGGATCATACCCTACACTATGGAAAATTGCACATGTGGTACCTATTCATAAAAAAGGTGATACCAAGAACGTGGATAATTGCCACCACATAGCCATCCTATTGGTGCTAAACAAATTGCTTGAAAAAAGTGTGGCCAAACAAGTAACAGACCACCTACAACAGAATTACACACTATCCTTGGCACAACATGATTTCAAGCAAGTACACAGCACATCTACTGCACTTATTCAATTTATCAGCAATGTCAAGATGGCCCTGGACAAGGGCATGTGTACAAGGGCAGTTTTTGTCAACCTAACTAAAGTGTTTGACCTTGTGGATCACCCCTTGCTGTTATCTAAGCTGTCTACCCTGGGTTTCTCTATTGACACCACTTTCTGATTTGCCCATTACCTCACTGGATGACAACAATTTGTGCAAATTGAAAAAAACACAAATCTAATCTCTTCCCCACTAGTATTGGTGTACCTCAAGGATCCATGCTTGGTCCACTACTTTTCTGATTGTTCCTCAACAACCTAACCACTGTGACTGGTACCTGCTCAATGCTTTTGTACGCAGATAGTATGGTTCTATACAACAGTGCCAAAGACATCTCCACCATCAATTATAATTTGAATATAGACTTTGATCTCCTACAAACTTGCTTAAAATATAACAAACTCCTACCGAATACCAAAAAGACATTTGCCAGGGTATTTGGCTCAGCACCCAAAATCAAGACCAGTCCCTGTGCACTAACTATCCCTGATCCTGATTGCTCCTCCTTGGAGGTAGTTGACTCCTTCAGGTATCTCAGAGTAACCATAGACTCTACACTTGATTTTAATCTGCATTTGTAAACCGTAGTTAAATCAATTAACACAAACCCAGGGTTTGCCTATAAATTCAGGAATAATGTTACCACTGCCACTAGATTTGCTGTTGCCCAGCGGGTCCTTTGGCCAAGCCTAACCTGTGGGTTGACGTACCTGGATGCAAACAAAGGGGTCTTACAAAAATGGAACACATCCTACAATATCATCTGCTACTTTGCCCTATTGGTACCCAGACTTGCCCATCACTGCATACTCTACTTGAGCCTTGACTGGCTCTCACCCTCATTATATCATCGGTATACAGCTGGGTACACTATAGATAATAACCTGTGAACTAGTACACCAGTGACACTGGCCAACATGTTAAGGCAAGCTACACAGGTGTATTCCTTGAAGTCTGCCAATAGGTCTCTTCTAGACATACTGTACCAAAGTGTGCTACACAAATGAGAGAACATGCTTTTGTAGCATCTGCTGCCACACTCTGGAACTCCCTGCCAAAATCTGTAAAGCAATTCCAGTCATACCAGGTTTTTCAGATGGAGCTTTGCAGCTTTCTCATGGGCTAAGAAAAGTGCACTTGTAACTAATCTGTAGTACATATGCTTATCATGGCCTTCCTCCAAAATGCATTTATGCACTTATTTATGTTTGTCATCTGAATTGCTTTGAACTCTGCATTGTACTGTGTCTGAATTGCTTTAAACTCTGCATTGTGTTATATCTGAATTGCATTGAACTATGCATTGCGCTATAATCAGGTTTTGTCTAATCCACTGTTATATGTTTTTATTGCTGCATCATCTGTAATTGCTGTTTCTTTTGTCTGTAACTCTCCCTGACCATGCCTGAAAATAGGCAATGCATTTGTCTAGTGCATATACCTGGTAAACAAAAACTAACCAAATAAATAAATAAATCACAGTATGCTTAAAGCAGCAGTACTATGAAAAAAAAAATGGCTCTATTTTGACAGTTTATTCCCTGAGCTCTGCTAATCATATACCTGGTACTCTTTCTCACCAGCATTGTACTATTGACGAGTAATTTGCTCAGTTATTCTATGCTTTTGTTTACATTTCTGCCACTAAGCATGTTGCACTGTAACCCCCTCTGCTGCCAACTGCACATGTTTATGACTTACAGGGACATCAGGAATGGTCAGCAGAGGGTCCCTCTGGTGTTGTCAAAAGATGTGATGCGACCTGAAGAAAAAAAGCAGCTGAAATTAGTCAGCCACCATATTTGTTGTAGTGATACAACACTTCAAATAAATTGCAAATATCTAAAAAACAAAAGACGACTGGAAAAAACATTTACTGGTATAGAAACTGGAACTTTGGCCGCATGCTTACAGCTGAAAAACAGAATTTTGATAGGTCATTTCCTGATTTCGTAGTACTGCTGCTTTAACACAGCATACCAGAAGTCATTATTATGGACAATGGTCCACAATTTTCAAGTGGTGAATTTGTAAGTTTTGTTAAGAGCTATGAATTTGAGCACATCACATCATCATCAAAGTATCCCCAAAGTAACAGAATTGTGGAAAGATCCATTCAGACCATAAGGAGGCTACTCAAGAAGGTCCAGTGTGATCATAAAGACCCATACCTTGCTTTACTGGACCTAAGAAGCACCCTGATAGAGGGCTGGGGATCACCCGCTCAGTTGCTGATGGACAGGAGAACAGAAATTCTGGTGACCCCAAGGCCTGCCTTGCTCTGATCAAAACTGATAGACAAAGATATATGAACCAATATCAAGCAGAAATAAGAAAGGCAAAAATTCTACTATAATCAACACACCAAACCAACACCAGCCTATCTCCTGGACAGGTGGTATAGTTGAGAACTAAAGTAAATGAGTGAACATCTCCTGTTGCTGCCACACTCACCATGGATCCCTGATCATACATTGTGGAGGTCAACAAAAAGAAATATTGAAGAAACAGATGGGCTATATTGCAAGTACCTGACTCACCAACAGGAGTGCCACTTAAAACACCAGAAATGCCGACCTTAATCAACAAGGGAGAGTCTTCCCCAAATGAAGAAGTGACTGACACTTCTTCAGATGCTCTGCTGTTAAATAATTCACCAACATTTGCACTGGTGTCATTGCCGTGCCCAAGTCACAAGTCAATAACCATTGAAAGTTCCCCTATAGCGAGCCGTATTAGTGGCCGGATGTTAAGAAAGCAGGTAGACAAGTGCAGGACTGAAATGCAGTGACTGTTAATTGTTCTGAATTATATGTATAGTAGTTAAATTTATTAGAGAATTCCTAGAATTTTTTTACAGGTACTGATCTATTATAGCGCTTATTAGCTTAAACCTACAAGGAGAGACATAAAGAAATGTAGTACTGTTGCTTTAAGAGGGAAACCTGACAGCCTGAGCCACACTGCCTTAGGATCCTATGTGCATATACTGAGGTAGACAGAAACCCTGCAAAGACTATCTGGTTGCTTTGTGCTTAAGTTGCTGAAGTAAAGTAAACAAAACCAATCCTTTGTGTGTGTGGTTTAATCATTACATTCATGAACCAACTCCAGTTGGATTTTAGCAATATTCAGCATTGGTTCCATTATAATCAGTTATCCCTCAATGCCAAAAGAGCAGTCTCTATGACTTGTGGCTCTAGGCAGAGATTTGCTGGCATCCTCCCTCTTCCTTTCTTTCTTTCTTTCTTTCTTTCTTTCTTTCTTCTTTCTTTCTTTCTTTCTTTCTCTCTCTCTCTCTTTCTTTCTTTCTTTCTTTCTTTCTTTCTTTCTTTCTTTCTTTCTTTCTTTCTTCCTTCCTTCCTTCCTTCCTTCCTTCCTTATATACCCTTGATGGTACAACTATTGAAGATGTCTCCTCCTTCAAGTATCTCAGGGTCTGACTTGATTGCCTTCTAGAGTTTTCTGTTCATGGTGATGCTGTCCACAAGAAGCTGTACCCCAAACGTGGGATGTTATACAGAAATAAGAGAAGCAGTCTGCTTCTTGCACACAGAGAAATCCTTACTAAGATGATTCTGCCTATTTTTTACTCCGGTGACATTGTTTGTAATGCTACTCTGAAGTTCACTTTAGATAGATAGGACTCTCCCTTTTACTTCTTCTGTTTCTTTGCTCTTGATAAACCCTTGCATACAAATCATTGCACTATTTATTCTTCCCTCTCCCACCCTGCTCTAGATACCAGGCACCTTACCCACTGTTTTCATAATCTCAAATTGCTGGTTTGGCTCTCTCCACTCATATCTTGCCTCATTCCTCTCATTCCCCTTCATCCTCATACTCCCCACAATGCTTGCTCTCACTCTTTTGCGTTCCCTCACAAGAAATCAAATACTGGTCAAGCTTCCTTCTCTTTCTGTTTCTTTAAACTATGTAGTTCTTTTCCCCTTTCCACTCACTCTGCTTCCTTCTTTTCTGTTCTCAAAGCTCTCCTCTACGATTACACTTCTCATTCATGTGGTTGTTTCCAGTATTGGGTTGGACCCCTTTCACTTGTAACTCCAATCATTGATTTCAGCACTTTCCATTTCCCTAGCATCATTCATTCCCTCTGTTCCTCATTCTGATATGTTGCTTAATATTTAATTGCCTTTTTGCAAGATTCACAATTTACTGTTTGTAACTTACTGTTTGGAAAATTTATTCTAAAGCATTATTGTCTTGTTAATTGATATTCTTATTTCCATTCTATGCATTTTATACTGTGTATTTTCCATGTTCTCTCCTCCTCATCTCTTCACCTCCCCCAGGACACCTCTGGAAATGAGCTGATAGCAGCCCAGTATGTATTTTCTGGTAGAACCTTTGAAACAAATAAATAGTGGTGTTTACTAGTTTTTTTGTGCCAGCTTTTTATCTTGAGCACAAAATTAACAATGTACACTGACTCTTTAAGGAAGTGATGCCAGGCACCAAATTAATGTAAATGAACAGGAAACATGTGTTACATTACTATTTAAGTGGTTACTGCTAAGTCTTGCCCCATCCCTCTGAGGAAGAAGCTAGCGTGCTCTGATTGCATCAGGGATTGCATCAGGGATTAGCATAGATAGCATATAGCTACTTGTTTTTATGCACTTTGCACTTATGGTTTAGTAAGAACTTTTGTATTTTCACAACTCATGTTTGCTAGGCTTTTTCTTGTTCAACCATGCCTTCCAATTAGCCATGGCAGATTTGTCCATACACAGGGGTGTTACCCCACAACCTGGATGAAATGGTGGCCGTCCAGTCACGGTGGTGGTGTGAAGCAACATATGACCCCAACTGGGCATCAGCACCTTGGGGCTGGCCTGTAACAGTTGCTGCAGTCGAGTGTCTAGCTGGTTCTCATGCCTCCCTGATTGTCACTCTCACCCATAGGTGGCCAGTTATGCAATTTACCAGTCCAGGTGGGGGTCGTACACTGGGGCTCATCTTGTGCCCTTCCTGGCTGGCTTTGCTGCAGAATAAATGTGACAATGAGTTCACTGAAATAACACAGAAGGCAGCTTTCAGCATCACAGGTGACATGGCAACAGCAGTGTACAGTACAGTACAGTGGCTTTCTGTGCATGGCAGCAACACACATAACTCTTACCCATGTCAGCTCCACAGTCCTCCAGTAGTACCCGTTCTGGTCCCTGTAGTTTTTTTTCTCCAGAGGGAGTGTTTAGGGCATGAATGCCTCCAGATGCATGGGCTTCACTACCTACATAGGCTCTGTCTTCTTAGTGTGAGGCATGGTACCCATCCAATGAACACCACTCATTTTCAGGCATGGAATGTCACACTGGTACCTGCGTGGAATGACATGATCATGTCAATAGGATGGCACACCCAAAACCACACCCTCATCTGACTGGCTATCAAAGAGCCCTGTCAGCATGCAAGCTGGTGCTGTGCAGGTATGGGGGAGCAACTCCTGGACAGAACTGTGCAGCAATGTGACCATGCATACTTATGGATATGTAACTACTCCAGTTAGACAACTGTGTGCTACAGCACTGCAGTAACCATGAGGGATGCCCTCATATCTACCATCTGATTGTAGATACAGTGACCCTCATATAGCACCAGTGCACTGGAAGGTGCCAGGTAAATATTGACACTACAGGGAAGCTATGCCGGCTATTGAAACCACAGCTTTTGACATGAACATGTCATAGCAATGCACTTGTGATGCGCACAAGAGAGTTTACGGTCCTGTCCTACAATGGAGATACCATCCAAAGGATGACAGGGGCTGTGGCTGGTATCAGCCAGTGCCCCATGATCATGTGCCTCTGGCAGGTGATGGAAGTCCTGCCGGTACACCTAGGCAACCACATCTCATTTCCTAGGTCCTTTGGGACATACAGGCTGCCTCCTATGCACATGTGGCAATCATCATTTCCTCCCATGTAGACTAGAAATACAGGAACTGCAAGGTATGCCACAGTATGAACATGCAGGTCATGGTGATGTTGCAGGCATAATTATGCATGTCTGTGCCAAGTATCCAGGGTCTACAAATGAGGCTTATATACTGGAGAAGTGAGGACTGTGGGTGCTGCTGCTGTGTCCAATGCCTGCCAACCATAAGTGCCTAGTAGGCATGTGTACATGGTATGCATGGGGGGGCACATGTGTGACATGCATTCAATGTCTACTTCTCCCCACTGGTGACAGTGGATATCTATAGGGTACATTTCTGATGACACTGTTCCATAACCCCAGTCTGAGACAGAGGCAACATACAACAAGGCAAATTTACTGACATGGGGAGTCATCAAGAGGGTGTTTGGCCTGCTCAAGATGCACTTCAGGTGCCTCAACAGGACCAGGAGAAACCAACAGCTCACACTCAGAAAGGGGTGCAGGCTGCACAACATTGCTCTTAGGAAGTGTCTACCTCTGCCTGAGGAAAACATGCTACCACCTGGAAACATGCCTTGTGATGTGGAGGGACAGCTGTCTGATGAACATGGACACACTTCCAGTTAAGGCCATGTGTATCATGCTGGGCATGTTTGCAGGGCAGAGGTAGGGCAGTGCTACTTTAGATAGTGCAGGTGGTGTTGGGGTGCTGGTGGGTACATGAGCCATAAAAATGTGTGTGCAATACCTTTCCAAAGTAGTGCAGTTAATGTGTCTAGTGTGCCACGTGTGCCTTGAGTGCACCTGCTGTGGTGTATCTGCATGGTGATCAGCTCACCCCTGTGGTGCACCTTTACACAGGCATGCACTTTGCCTTCTGCCCTCTCCCACAACTTTGCCTTTCTCTTACCAGGTGACAAAGGGAGGCATTGCTGTCTGTTTCAGAGTGGTCACGTTCTGTATCAGGGGCCCCTCAATGGCTGGGCCAAGTGCACCACAACCCGTGGGAACAAGGTCAGGTGCTGTGAGGTGCAGGGGGGATACCTGTTGACTAGGTCTGGCACTGACCATCCATGTAAGGTTTCTGACACCCTGACCCAGGAGCTTTATGATTCAGTGGAGGTCCAAAACTCCTCCTACATGCCCGGGCCTCCATGAACAGGCTGCCCATACTGTAAGACATGCAATGCACTGCAATTTTCATGCCCTGCCTAAGCCTGGCAAATCTGATGTTGCTCTAGGCCATGGATCTTTGCATTCATGCCATACAGGAACTACTTCTGAGATTGGTTAGTAGGTGGTGCCATCCCCAAGAGTCCCTCCATGAGGTCCACATCCATGGCTGTACATCCCTACTTTCCCTATGCACACAGTTCCATGTTTCATGGTGATGTCTGAGGTGTGGTGTGTACAGGCTCAACCTTGGAGTGTGTGGGGTGGTACCTGCATACTTTGGTTGGCATCTGTGTCATATGTGCTCTGGGCATGGTCAGCCAGATACTCAGTGGCTTAGTATTGTTGGAATCCTCCTCCATTTTCTGGGTCCCCTGAGTGTCCTGTGTCTCCCAGGTCTTCTCTGTGTCACAGCTATCCTGCATCCCATGCATCTCCAGAGTGTCAAACAACTCCCTAGACATTAGACTTGTTTGGGGGAAGGTGACAGATTAGCTGGCTGTGTGCCCCTAGACTCCATGGCATGTAACTCTGTGTATTGCAGGTGGCTACCTACCTGTATCCAGTTTCTCATCCTCATCTAAGGTGCCCTTATCCTCCTGGCCTGGTGCCACTAGTATATCACCTGTGGGTACAGTTGGTGGTAAGCAGCTGCGTGTGCACCTGCTTACCACATGCCTGTACTTGCCCTTTGGCATGACTAGCCCTTCATCCTCACCCTCTGCTATTTGGTGGCTGATTGTGTTGGTGACAATGCTTTTACCTGTATTAGCTCCAAATCATTCCCAGGGCTGCCCTAGACTATTGTCAACTGTTCCCACTGCCACTGTGCCAGTATTCATTTCACCACCCAACATGTGTCACACTACTTGAGCATTAGGGCACTGATCATCTGTGGTGTATAAAGCATTCACAGTATCCAGCATGCTAATCCATATCAAGTGCTTGTGGTCCGGCATCCCTTGGTCAGGCATCCCCTTCAGTTCCCCATGCCAAAACCTGTGGCATACTGCACCCTAACCTCCATCCCACTATGATGACATCTTCTGTGGTGAAGTTGGGTGTCCTTGGTTGTGTTTGTCTGGCACAACCTCTCCCAGCTGTGTATGGGTTAATCAGACAGCACCAGAGGTGATATGGCACTAGTAGTGCAGCCTGTGTCCACCCATTAATGAGCCACACTTTGTGCATACACAGGAATCATTTCTGTGTATTGGCCCATGGGCAGCAATCCAGCTCCTTTTATGGTGAGGCCAAAGGGTGTTTTGCACTCCTCCATGTTTCCCTCTGTACCTGATAGCCACAAGCCCGACTTTTGTAGATAACTCCAATTGTGTAGCTTATGTGCATTGTGCACCCATCCACCTGCTTTGCATGCCACCCCTGCCCAATCTGTGCTTTGTTGTCTATCAAGATCTCACTCTACATTAAACTCAACATTTTGTCAAAACAATTTCAGTAGCAACTTAAACTCATAAGTTAAGAGTTTGCAACTGTGATGGGAAGTTAGGCATTATGGCACGCCTAGGTACCAACAAGCTGGTGAGGAGCTGTGTAGAAAAAGTTAAAGTTAGAGTCAGAGAAGTATTTTATTTATTTATTTATTTATTTAGTTATTTATTTAAATGACTGATAACTGGGAAAGGCTCACTGAGCCAAGGCTCAATTCCAGGTGCAACCCCTTGGGAGGGGAGATGGGAGTACATACATTTTGCTTAAAAGACACAAGTTACAGCAATATTTAATAAAAAAACCAGATACAGCTGAACTGATCATTACAGGTTGCTGAGACAGACAGACATTTGTTACAGTGATAATTCTTTAACAATAGAAGACATCGGGAGACACGTGATGGCAGGGAAAGTGTGCAGAGTCTCGAAAGAGGTCCATTTAACTTTGAATTATTTCTCATATTTTTGCTATCTCTACCAAACTCAGTACCATTTTAGACAGTTAAATGTTTCAACTGAAGTGGTGGCACTCAGAATGGATGAAGAAAATCAGGAACAAATGCCTACCATGGCTTTTGTACAGCTAGACGATTCCTATGGAGATCAGGAACAGATGGTAGGCCTGGAAACAAAGAGGCCTCATAGTAACTGTTCTCTGCAGTCCCCTCTGCCTGGAGTCTCGGGATACACGACCATTGACCAAATGTAGGAGAAGTTAAAAATAATTAAAACTACTCTGTTCATATTGATCGACATATTTAAAGAATGGAAGCCAGCAGTTAAGGATCTTGCTCAAAGGATTTTGGATGCTGAAGTCAGAATCTCGTCGACGCAAGACAAAAAAAAACAAATTGGAGACAGACATGGTAGCAATAAAGCATATAATTAAAAAACTGGAGGGCAAAGCTGATGATTTGGAAGGGCGCTCCAGGAGAAACCATCTTGTTCTCCTGTGTCTGCCCGAAGGAGAAGAAGGACCATCCCCAATCAAATTTTTTCAGAAATTGTGTACCAGACTGACGGGCCCCTTTATGGATCCCCCAATGTACATAATCAAGTGGGTGCACCAGTCGATTAGATCAAAACCAGACAGCAGTGAACCTCCTCATCCCATTATTTTCAAAATGTTAAATTATTTGGACCTTGATCACCTTTTGCAGTCTGTGAGGAAGACTGAAAAGCTGCATTGGGAGGGGAAGTCTATTCGTTTGGTCCCTGATCTAACATGCAAAGTGCGGCAAAACGGGGCAGCTTTTCATCCAATTCAAGCCATGGTATGGGCTGCAAAAATCAGGCACAAGATGTTTTATCCTGCCCATTTGGAAGTGCACACTGTACATGGTACCATAAGATATGACTCAGCAAAGCAAGCATAATCAGAATTGAAAACACTGATGCCCAAACTGTTCTACAAAAATGGGTGACATCTGTACCTTTAAGTTGTATAATATTTTGTAACCACTGGTCATATGGCATCAAAAAGATGTTAGCAATGGGCGAGGACTAGGGCTTTGGAGGTCGACAAGCCCATTGTTCTTTATAACCTGCTCCGAGGTGATACATAGAAGTACAGTTGGTAAAGTAATGGTGCAGTTCACCTCTGGATTGCATTTGAAACTGGTGCTGTCTGATTCGAGAAGGAATGCTTTGAACTCTTTTGGATTTTGAGGACTTAATAGTTTACTGAGACCAGGTTGTTGCAATACAATTAAGTTATGCATTACTTCGATTTTGCGTTATGTGGACTTTTGGGCAATGTCATTAATGAAGATTTTTGTTGTTCTGCAGACAGTCAAAACATTATTGGTTAAGAGAAATGTTTATATTATACTAAAAATTGGGACAATCCTGTTTATCTGGACACCTGCTTCCTGATCGAATATTAGCATGGGAAGGACTGCTTTGAAGATGTTTTAGTGCAAGAAAGAAGTAAATGCTCCCTTTTCTTCTTCTGACATTAGAGCCAAGTTTTCTAAATTTTGTATGGATTTATGTTCCTGGAACCTCTAAAGAAGTCACAATATATATTCCCAAGAATCTTGTATGGCTCAGACATTCATAGTTATCAGTCCTAATTTGACAGAGATGTGTTGGACTGGACTTATGGTCCTTATTTAGTTTTATATATAAATAAGTTGGACAGAAGAGCTTGCCTAGGGTCTTATTGTTTTTCTACTTCAACAAGCTAGTCTATTTGGATAGTTTCATTTATCAAGGTTAACATAAGTATTAGAATGTGGACTAATTATTCTGCATATATAGGGCATGAACTTAAATTTTAGTTCATTTACTAGGGTGCCATATGGGCTCTAATGTATATGCTAGCACATGACAGTTAGGCTGCAATTGTTGGGGACTGTTTCTGGTTGTTACTTTTATTTTCAGTTCAGATATTTTACAATTGATATTTTCCTCTAGGCTGTTGTATTTGATATAAGGTATTTGAGATTCTTATTTCAGTCTCTGTTAAATAAATAAGGTTTTTAATACACAGGAAGAGTTAATAGTTTTATATTATCTTTTCTGGAGGGGGAAATACTAGGTTTTTACCTTAATATGGTAGAAGGAGAGAGCCCTCATTTCTTTTTCATATGGATACCTTAGGATGAGTAGGGGTGTAGTTTGGTTGGGTGGGTTAAAACTATGCTTGCCATTTTTGTATTGAACCCCCCTCAGGAAAATTTTTAGGGATTATGATAGGAACTGCATTAGTGGCTACTGAAGTCATTGGGGTAAGGGGTGGAAGGATTTTTCAGGGAAAAAGGGAATGCTGGCACAACGAGAGGTTGTGAACATCAGTTACAGCTTCTGTTTCTGGTCCTCCCTACATTCACAGGGTTATGGGACTACAGTAACACCCTTTTTGTGTTGCACTAATTACCTGGGGGGTGGTTGTGGTTTTGTGTTTTTTACTGAATGTCACCACTCTATGTCATTTCATTGTATTCAATAGTTGTATTAGTCACTTCACTGTATGTAAAAGTTGTATTAATCACTGTACCTGTAAAACTCAAGTCTGTAACTCTCCCGGGTCACACCTGAAAATAGGCACCTGGATGTCTAGTGTGACTTACCCAGTAAACAAAAGCAAATAAATAAATAATTTGAGTTATAGGAAAGGCGAATGCACATTTTTTTTTACCTTTTTTTCATGTTTTAGGGGGTAATACAAGAGAAGCCTTCATAGTGGCAGGTGTTTGTTCAGTTGGGAGTTGGGAGGTGGAGAAACCACAGACTGTATAGGCACTGGGTTGGATGGCATCTTCTCTTTCCCCTACCATCAATGGGCCACACTTTCAGGAGTGGGCTTTTGGCTGGTGTGGTAGGTGGGTTGGGGGGTCAAATATGTAGTATGCAGGATATAGCAAAGGCTTGGGGGATGGAGAGCAGTGGGGGAATGGTAGGGAAGGGAATATATCTTACTAGGTGTACATGTACAATCATGGATTTTAAGGCAAATCAAAATAGTCATAATAGATAGTTGGAAAATTATTTCATGGAATGTAAAAGGAGGGAAGGAGAATAGCAAAAATACTGTATCCTTAAACATTTTACACAGTAATCGTCCTCATTTAGTTTTGTTACAAGAGATACATGCCCCTGTAGATCAGATGTCTTATTTGCAAAAATTGTGGGTTGGTCAGGTATTTGTGGCGGACAGACTGCCAGATGTTAGGGGGTTGCTATTTTGATAAACAGATTGGTTCCTTTTACCAAAATTCAGGAATGGGCAGGCCTGAAAGGGCATTATATAATACTCTTTGGGCATTTGGCAAACACTGAAGTGCGAGAAGGGTCTATATATGGTCCAAATATAGACTCTCCTTCTTTTTTTCCCATCACATCAATAGTATCTGCTTCAGCTGAAGTTCCCTGCATTTTAGGTGGTGATTGTAACCTGTTTTTTTTTCAAATGAGGTGGACAGATTATCTCAAAGGAGAGCAGGATTATCTCCCACACAGCAGGCCATCAGAGAATTTATGGAAGATTTGGGGTTAGTGGACCCATGGCAGCTGCTATATAAGGAGGCTTGGGAATACATCTTTTTTTCACATCCCCATGGAGTACATTCCAGGATCGATTACTTTTTGAATAGTGCTTCACTTTTTTTTTGGGGGGGGTAGCAGATTCAGGCATTTACCATAAAGTTATATCAGATCATTCTCCGATTTGGGTAGGGTGTCTGTAAGAGGACACCACCCTACGCCTTGCATATGGTCTTTGAATACTTTACTTTTAGAGGATAATTATATTTTAGCCTATATGAAAGCTTTTATATCTAGATTTTGGGAGGAAAATAGTACTTCCATAACAGCTAATGATATTATATGTGGGTCCTTAAATACACTATGGCGGGAAGAGTTTATTCATCTTTCATCAGTCAGAAAAAATTAATTAAACCTTCTAGTAGAAGAATGGCTGTCTCGAATAAAGTTTTTGGAGTCTTGTTTATCCAAATCCTCCCCAGAAGAGCTGTGATTAGAACTAATTACCTTAAGAGCAAATACTCAGCTTATTTGCTAGAAAAGGTAAATAAAGTAGCCATGAAAATAAAAAAACACATATATAGGCAAAGGGGAGGAGACAGGCAAGTTGTTAGCCAGTCTCTTGAAGAAACAATAAGCTGCACACTGGGCACCGGCCTTGATTGGGGGGACTGATGCCAACTCTCTTATTACTGATCCACCCTAAAAAGTTTAGTCATTTAAGAGGTTCTATCTTTTCATATATATTGCTCCCCTGAAAACTGTTTCTATGGCTGCCCAGATACAACAAATTTTAAAAGGGGTAGATATTAGAGTTGCTAGAGCGAAGCCTCTATCTCCATGGGTGTTCAGTTGATGAAACTTGTGTGGATTTTGTAGAAATTGACAGTGTAACATTGTTTGTACCACTGAGTATTGAGCCCTGATTCCTCCAAGAATAGGAAGAGGGAAAGAGGTTTTTCATGGCTTATGCAGTGAACTACTGCTTGCTGTAACCACAGTAATATTGAGCCTCTTCACAACTGGGCACTGTCTTTTACACATTTAAATCCATTATAATGGCTTTGATGCTTTTGTACTGTATTTTTAAGAATTGTGTCTCTCTGTCTCACAGCATGACCTCAGAGTCACTTCCAGGTCACAGGACCACATTAAAACTTGGCCTGTGGTGAGCACAAACAGATATTCACCCCTTGAGTTGCTAGAGTGAAACCTCTATGTCTGTGGGTGCTGTGTTGATGAAACTTTTGTGGATTTTGTAGAAATTGACAGTGAAATGTTGTTTGTACCACTGAGTATTGAGCCCTGATTCCTCCAGGAACAGGAAGAGGGTGAGTAGTTTTTCACGGCTTATGCATTGAACTACTGCTTCCTGTAACCACAGTAATATTGAACCTCTTCACAACTGGGCACTGTCTTTTACACATTTAAAGCCATTATTGTGGCTTTGAAGCTTTTGTACTGTATTTTTAAGAATTTTGCCTCTCTGCCTCACAGCGTGACCTTGGAGTCACTTCCGGGTCACAGGACCACATTAAAACTCATCCTACGGTGAGCCCAAACAGTTATTCACCCCTTGAGTTGCTAGAGCGAAGCCCGTATCTCTGTGAGTATTCTGTTGATGAAACTTGTGTGGATTTTGTAAAAACTGACAGTGTAACATTGTTTGCACCACTGAGTATTGAGTCCTGATTCCTCCAGGAACAGGAAGAGGGTGAGTAGTTTTACACGGCTTATGCAGTGAACTACTGCTTCCTGTAACCACAGTAATATTGAGCCTCTTCACAACTGGACACTGTCTTTTACACATTTAAAGCCATTATCGTGGCTTTGAAGCTTTTGTACTGTCCTTTTAAGAGTTTTGTCTCTCTTCCTCACAGAGTGACCTCGGAGTCACTTCTGGGTCACAGGACCATGTTAAAGCCTGGCCTGCAATGACCAGGGTGAGCCAGAGCAGGATGAGCACACGTCGCCGCATGTGAAACCATGCTCAAAGATGCATGCGTCTGCGCGTGTTTTGTGTGTTTGGTGTGGGTGGTGTAGCTTTCTTTGGACCACTCTCTGCAACTTAGAGACATTGAACCAGGTATTGTGTACCTATACCTGTGTAGTGATCATATTTTCATTTGTATACACCATTCTAGAGGCCTACTTCCATCTTGCTGTTGAACATGGAAGGACCTATTAATGTGTGCCTTATGTTCAATATTTTGTATAGGGGAAGAAAGTAATGAGTTTATCTATGACAAATGCCTCCTAATAAACATTATTCAGGAGGAAATTTCCAGATTGCTTCATTAAGGTCCTCATAATGAGGAGATCGAATCTCTTGAGAATTATATTGACTCCATGGCCCAGCAGGAAGAAACTTTAGCTCCACCCTTAATTCCAAGCATTAGTTACCCTACCACTAACAATATTGAATGGAAAAATGTTTCAGAAAGTAAAACTAAATGTAGAAGTCGTCAAATCCATACCTCCCCACTACTATTACACAACAGATTTCTCCCACTTGATATGGAGGACAGCATTGAGTCCATCACCTCAACATCAAAAGAGGATGTAAATCAGCCAGTAACTACCACAGATAATATGCTATATGTCCTCTCTAAACCCCTCAAACTTCAGAGACCTAGGAAATTAGCTAGCATTAGTTCCCCAGCAAATCGGCCACTCACCCTTGACCCCTTGTTGTCACCACAACAAGCTATTATCAGAAACACTCTTACATGAAATAGCCAAGGCAATATCAGTGCCCTTAAAAATAATCTTTAATAAGTCACTCAAAACTGGACATATTCCACTGGACTGGCTGACCACTGCAGTCACATCAATCCTCAAAAATGGCAGCAAAGCAAGCATCCTAAATTATCGTCCAATAAGCCTCACATCTGTTGTCTGCAAAACCATGGTAATGATCATCAAATCACTTATGGAGAAATAAATGACTATACTCAATCTGGTTGACAAGTCTCAGCATGGGTTTAAAAAAGGGTATTCATATACTTCTAATTTTGTGTCTTTCTACAATTATATAAACTTGGGTTTAGACAACAAAATTCCATCTGATGTTATTCTTCTGGATTTCTGTAAAGCATTTGACAAAGTTCCACACAATAAACTGATCTTAAAACTGGAATCTATGGGTTTCTCTTGTTCCTTTACAAATTGGACAAAAAACTAGCTCACCAACAGATCACAAAGGGTGACCATTAACACTTCACTGTGAAATCAATGTGCAGTCAGCAGCAGAGTCCCCAGGGGTCCATCTTGGGACCCCTGTTATTTAATTTATACATCAGTGATATGAATATTACATCTTAAAACTGTTTTTCCAAATTTGCTGACAACACTAAACTTGGTGGCAAGGTAGATTCAGCAGTCAGTCTACAAAGCCTGATCACTGACTTAAGTCATATTGAAAAAGGGGCATTGACAAATCATATGGAATTTAATATAGATAAATGTGTAGTTCTCCACTTGGGCTTCAATAATAAAAAAAAATATATATATATAAACTAAACACTATCCATCTGAAATCATCAAACACAGAAAGAGACCTTGGGATACTTGTAAACAGTAAACTTTCATCCTATGATCACTGTTCAAAAGCCACTAGACTAGCACATTCCCTTCTAAGTCAAATAAAATGTTTCTTCATCACCAGAACTAAACAGTGTATTATCCCCTTATACAGATCTCATATATGACCCCATCTGGATTATGGCTCCTCATTTTGGAACCCATATGTAGCAGGTGATACAGCAAAACTGGAGTGAGTCCAGAGAAGGGCTACAAAAATGGTTTCTGATCTATTGACCAAAACTTACACCAAGAGATTTCAGGCCACCGGACTCCAAACTCTACAAACTAGAAGATGCCAGGGAGATGTCTTGTTCCTTTACAAACTCATCCAATCTCCTGAGTTATCCACACAGTGTAGGCTCCTCATTTCCAATAAAAAAGAACATGTAGGTCACACAATGAGCATGTTATACTAAAAAGGGCAAATACAAATAAAATAAATAATTTCATAACAAAACGTGTAGCAAGACTGTGGAACTTGCTGCCACAAGATCTAGTTGATATTAAAAACTTTAATACCTTTAAAACATATCTAGATATTTGGCTCACTGTGAACCACACCCATTCTTATTGACCCACATTGTGCTGGGGAAAGAATCTTGATGGGGCTTGGCCTTCTTTTCTTTCCATACTTAACCTAGTAAACCTAATATTCCTAAGTTATCTGGGGAGCAAAGAGAGGTCCTTACTTGACCCATATCGGAACAGGCAATTCTTAAAGTCATAGGTGGTCTCCAGTCAGACAATGTCCCAGGACCCAACGGTTTCTCCCCATTGTTCTATAAACATTTCATATTGGAACTAGCTTCTATGTTAAGGGGTCTCTATAATAATTTTTTTTCACTTTGGAATTAAAGATACAACACTGTTTGAGGCTTGGATAATAGTGCTACCAAAACCAGGGAGGGACTCAACTATCGACCCATATCTCTTTTCAATATAGACTAAAAAACTCTTAGCTAATATCTTAGCAAATAGGTTAAAACTAGTTTGGGAAGATCTAATCGGGGCTGAACAGGTGGGGTTTGTTTCAGGGAGACACTCAAGTAACCATTTTCACAAGCATTTTCATTGTATCTCCTCATCGGGGCAGGGGAGCACTGATGTGGTGCTCGTCTCCCTCGATGTGGAGAAGGCTTTTGATAGAGTGGACCTGGATTTCTTATTTGATGTCTTGCCTTTGTATGGTCTTCCTGATGACTTTATTTGGTGGGTCCAGATATTCTATATGTTTCCCTCGGCAAGAGTTGCTAGTAATGGATCTATTTCAGCACAGTTTTGCTTTGCTAGGGGCACCAGCCAGGGGTGTCCATTATCTCTTCTGCTTTTCAACCTCTACACACAGCCTTTGATGAGAAAAATAAAATCATCTACACAGGTAAAAGGCATATGGATGGGGGTCAGGAATTCAAATGATCAATCATGGATGATGTGCTGTTGCATATTTCCAATTGGAAACACTCCCTTCCAGCAGTCCTTCAACTAATTTCAGAATATAGCAACCTTTCTGGATACAAAATAAGTTCTCATAAGACTACAGTTTTGGCTCTAACCCCCTCATGTTTGCAAGTGAATGTTGTTGCATTACGCTTCAAATGAGCTCCAGACTTTATTACATTTTTAGGAATAAACCTTCCTAAAAATGTATACACTCTTAAAAAATTAAATATGGATCCAGTGGTTAAGCAAATAGAGCAGGACCTGCAAAGATGGCAGTCCATTTCCCTATTGCTCTGGGGTAGGGTCAATATATTAAAAATGGTGATCATTTCTAAGCTAATGTATCCCATGTCTATATTAAACATTCCTCTCCCAAAACTATGGTTCCAAAAGATTGCAAGTATATTGACAAACTTCATTTGGTTAGAGAAACAACCCAGAGAGGCTTTGGACAAATTGTGCTGACCAAGGTTGGTCGGGGGATTGCACCTTCCATACCTTCTTGTATACTACTTTGCTGTTCATGGGGTGACATATTTTAGGTGGCTGGAAGACACTACTATCAATAAGAAACCATTGGATGGTTGTCTATAGAATGAGCAAAATGAAGTCATGCAATATTTTGTTACCCTCCCTTCTGCATATTCAATATGCAAAACTCCCCCCCTGCAATTAAAAGGCTGTCCGATCAGATGGTCAGTATAGGTGCATCACAAGGTGTATCAATTCTTTTGGATTCAGTATAAAACTGATTTGGGACAGTCATTTTTTGATCATTTCAATTTAAAAATAGGAAATAAAACAATAACATGGAGATTTTGGCATAGTCAGAAAGTATCTTCTTTGTCTGATCTTGTTAGACAAAACACTTGTATTATTCTAGCAGAGTTTAGAGACTTATCTCACCCCCTTTTTTCATTTTTTAAATGCCATTAGTTTAAACATTGTGTTCAGTCTTTTCTGGGAAAACCTCCATGGTCTACGGAGGCAAGTAACCTTTTTTTTTAGGTTTTGCAGACTTAATTCTCCAAGACAGACCTATTTCAAGACTTTATAAAACATTGGAGGCTTTTATTTGGGATAAATGCTCTCCAACAGCCTTTTTATTGGCAGTGAGTGGCATATTTAACCTGTGATTCTTGCATGTGGAAATGAATTTGGGCAGATTTCTATCACTTTATAAAGCAAGACAGGCTGTGATTAGTTCAATTCAATTCAATATACTTCATAATCTCTATTATACACCATTTAAGGTGCTCAAGATGGAAAAATAACAGAAATTCAGTGTTTAAGATGATCTCAAAGACAGGACTCTCTTTTTGCCTATGATATGGAGTTGCCCCAGGGTGGCAGCACTCTGGCAGGATATTAAACAAAAAATGAAACCATTATTTGGACATCCTAATTACTTTACACAAGAGGATTGTGTATTAAGAAATTTTCCTTTATGGCCTTAATGACACTTGGGACAAAACTAATCATAATGAGGCATTAGACAAGTGAATCACTTCCCACATGAAGAGAATGGTCCCAGGAAGTATTAACTGCCGTAAATGCAGAAAGAGCAGTAGCAGCACAGAATCTTAGGACAGTTCAATTTGGGGAGCTCTAGAATCCTATGGTATGTTTTTTAGCTGGGAGGTGAGGTAGTTCACCTATAAGGCTCAAGGATTCTCCTCCCTCACTCGTCATAAATGTCATCATGTTTTAGGTTATGTCATTGTCAAATGTGTCAGATAAAACTGTGATTGTTATTTTGGTAGACTTAGGGAACAGGGGTTATGGGCTGGGGAGTCTGGAGGGGTGATATGGGGAGGTTGGGGGATAAGGGTGAAGACTACTTGATTGTACTATTTGGAATTTATCTTGGGTTTGTGGTCTTATTTGGTGGTGTGGGGGGAGTACATTTGTTAAATTGCAAGCAGAAAGTTCCTTGATGAGAATGTTTTTTGTTTGTATTGAAATCTTTATTAAATATATTTAATTAAAAAAAAACAATAGAGTACATCAATCTTGAGAATGTCATTTCAATTCTTATGACAAGAAGATACAAAATGTAGAATAGTAAGTGCACCCCTTGAGAAACATAATAAAGTAAGTGCTTAGGAGGCAGTAGTCATGAGATACTGATGAGAGGAGGTTGAAATCATCTGGGACAGAGGCAGGAGGGAGATGAAAGGGAACAAAGTTGTTGCTTGCAGGTGAGGCAAAAGGAGGAGTTCCTTATAGAGGGGGCTAGTATGTTCCACAAACTGGGGAGTTGGAAGGAGAAGGTAACCTTGCCAAAAGAGGAGCATGGATGATGTATGCAAAGGGATTGTTCATTTCTGTGTCTCAGTTCATAAGGGGAGTTGTAGGCAGGGGAGAGACAATCCAACAGATAGGAGGGTGACATGTTGAACCAGAATTTAGATATAAGCTTGAGGGAGTGGATATAGCATCTGTGGGACAGCGGGGTTAGTTCTAGAAGGCAGTATAGATTGCAGTGATGAATTCTAAGGGATGAGTTGGTAGCCAGGCAGCAGAAGGAGTATAGGAGGGTTTCAAGCTTGGATAGGGAGGTTGTAGGGGCAGTGCAGTTGACCATGTCGATGTAATCAACAATGGGGAGGATCATTTTAGTTATGATTTAATGTCTGACAGGAAGCAGAAAGGAGTCTCTGTGCCGGTATAACATACCAAGTTTGGGGCATAGTTTAGTAATGGATGCATATATGCCAGATGAGAAGGATAGGTGGGAGTCAAACCAAACACCCAGGGATTTGTATTTAATGACCTGATCGAGAGGGGTACCATCCAGGAAAGTGATGGGGGAAGGGGGGAGGATCTGTTAAGCTTCTGTATTGTGCCAAATACCATAGATACAGCTTTGGAAATGTTTAATTTTAATTGGTTTTTGTCTGAACCAGTGCTGAATATTATTGAAATCACATTGAATGGTAGCTTGGACTTCGCAAATTGATGGGCCTGAGGTGAAGAGGATAGTGTCATCTGCATACATGTGTACATTGGATTTTGTGCAGCAAGAAGGAAGGTCATTTATGAAGAGGGAGAAGAAGATGGGACCAAGGACAGAGCCTTGTGGTATGCCAGCTAGGATGGGAGGATGAGACATCAGTTATTTTGACTGACTGTGACCTGTTGGAAAGGTAAGAGATGAACCACTGTCCAGTGATAGAAACATAGAAACATAGAAGTTGATGACAGAGAAGGACTGCAAGGCCCATCCAGTTTGCCCATTTTTTTCTACCTTATGAATGTGCCATAGGCCTTTACTCTGTCAATCGCCTATCTATTCATACTCATCTGTATTACTCCCTTTTGCATAACCCATGCCTGTTTGAAGCCCTGCACTGTATTCATATCCACCACTTACTGAGGTAGGCTGTTCCATGTATCCAACACCCTTTCTGTGAAAAAGAACTTTCTCACATTACCCCTTAATCATACTTCCTCTAATCTCATGCTGTGTCCTCGTCTCCTGCTAATTTTCTTATATTGAAACATGTTAGACTCTTTCACATTGTTAATGCCCTTAAGATGTTTGAATGTTTGATCATATCACCTCTCTCTCTTCTTTGCTTTAGAGGATACATATTGAGCTTTGTTAATCTGTCCTCATATGTTTTCTGATGCAGTCCCTGCTTCATTTTGGTGCCCTTCTCTGGACTACCTCCATTTTGTTAATGCCTTTTTGCAGGTGCAGCCTCCAGTACTGTATGCAGTACTCCAGATGAGGCCTAACCAGTGTCTTGTAAAGAGGGATTATTACCTCCCTCTTACGACTGGTGATACCCCTACTAATACACCCCAACATCCCTCTAGCCTTACCTACTGCTTTAGTGGTCTGCTTGGATGATTTCAGGTCATCTGTGATGATGATGCCCAAGTCCCTTTCTTCCCTTGTGATTGCCAGTAACTCCTCTCCCAAACTATAGGTGGCTTCAGGGTTTCTCTTCTCTATGTGCATTATCTTGCACTTCTTTGCTTTAAACCCCAGTTGCCACTCTTCTGACCATTTTGCCAGTTTATCCAGGTCTCTTCTCATTCTGCCCACCCCATCTGGATCATCTACTCTGTTGCAGATATTGTTGTCATCTGCAAACAGACAAATCTTACCCTCTAGTCCATCTGCAAGGTCACTAATGAAGATGTTGAAGGACTGGCCCCAGGACTGATCCCTGAGGTACCCCACTTGTGACTTCCATCTCTTCTGACTGTATACCATTTACCACCACTCTCTGTTTTCTGCCCATCAACCAGTTTGCCACCCAGTTGACCAACTTGTGACCACCCCAAAGCCTACCCAGCTTATTTATCAATCTTCTATGTGGAACAGTGTCAAAAGCTTTGCTGAAGTCAAGGTGGCGACATCAACTGCTCCCCTTGGTCCGCCACTCTGGTTACCCAGTCAAAGAAATCTATGAGATTAGTTTGACAGGACCTTCCTTTTGTAAACCCATGCTGTCTTGGATCCTGTGCCCCTATGGATTCCAGGTGTTGCAATATCCTTTCCTTAAGGAGTGCCTCCATAATCTTGCCCAGTACTGAGGTAAGACTGACCAGTCTGTAGTTCACCGCCTCCTCCCTCACTCTTGTGGAGCGGGATCACATGAGCCCTTCTCCAGTCTTCTGGGACCTCTCCTGTGCTCAGAGACTCACTAAACAATTCTGCTAATGGCTCTGCTAGTTCCTCCTTTAGCTCCTTAAGTACCCTGGGATGTATGCCATCAGGTCCCATTGCCTTATCCACCCTGAGCTTAGCAAGCTCTTGTAGGACCCTTTCTTTTGCGAAGGGAGTAGTGCTCACCTCCCTCCCCCTGTGTCCATGATGCTGAGCTGTGGGCCCTGCCCTACCTTCTCTTCGGTAAATACTGAGCAAAAGTATCTATTTAGGATAGATGCCTTTACAGGGTCCTCCTCCTCACATGCTCCCTTTTCTCCATTAAGCTTAGCAATACCCCCTCTGGACTTTCTCCTTTCACTAATGTATCTATAGAAAGTCTTGTCACCTTCTTTTACTGTTCATGCTAGTGTTTCCTCAGTTTGGGACTTTGCCTGCCTTACTGCCTTATCTGCTTCCCTTAGGGCAGTTTGGTATGCCTCCCTATCTTCATCCCGCTGTGTTCCCTTATATTTCCTGAAGGCCAGCCTTTTGGCTCTGACCTTTTCTGCTACTGTATTTGAGAACCAAAGTGGTTTCCTTCTTCTTTTGCACTTCCTTTTCTGTCTAACACAATGGGATGTTGCTTCAAGTATTGCATCCTTAATGCTTGCCCACTTTGCCTGTACCCCCTCACCTGTGTTTCTTTTTGCCAGGGCTAGCTTAACTCTGTTGGCCATCTTATCAAAGTCAGCTCCTCTGAAGTCCCATATTTTTGCCTTGGAATGGGATGATTTAGATGTAGTAGCCAAATTGAACCATACCATGTGATGGTCACTGGCCCCCAGGTGACCTTCTACCTGGAGATCTGTGATCCCTTCTTTGTTAGTCAGTACTAGATCTAGGATAGCCCTGTCTCTTGTGGGTTGCTGTACCAGTTGTTTGAGGCCTTCCCCCAGCAGGTAATCCACTATGAGTCTAGTTCTGGCAGATGTTCCTGCTGGTATTGACCAATCTGTGTCTGGCATGTTGAAGTCTCCCATTATCAGAACCTCCCCTTTAGCTGTCATGTTTTGTATATCTTCTAACAGTAATGTGTCTATGTCCTCCCTCTGGTCTGGGGGCCTGTAGACAACCCCAGTTCTTATGGCTGTCCCATTTCCTGTTTCCAGGGTGTGTATTCTGAATTTCTGTAGCTTTGATATTTTCATTAACATACAGGGCCACTCCTCCCCCCCTTTTTGGGCCTCGGTCTCTTCTGAACAATACATAGCCAGGTACTGAAGTCTCCCAAGTGTGGTTACTGGTAAACCACGTCTCACTAATTGCTACTATGTCCAGTTTAGCCTCTGACATTATTGCCTGCAGGTCTGGGATCTTATTTCTCAGGCTGTGAGCATTTGTGTACATGATTTTCCATTGGCCAGATTTTGGTGTGTTAGTTGTTGGGTGAAGTTTGGCATTACTCCTGTGCGTCGTATGGGAAGACAAACCTTTTTTCTTACCTGGTGATGCAAATGAACGGCAAACATGCTGAATTCCTGTTTGACCACTAGCTGAGGGGGGAGGGGTGTTCTTCCCATTCGACGTATGGGGTGCTGCACCCCTCTCCCCATTTGCTAGTTTAAATATTCTGCAGACATCAAACTTCTGCCCCAATGCACTGACTCCCTCTTTAGTCAGATGCAGTCCATCAAATTTAAAGAACTTTCGCTCCCAGAACTGTTGCCAGTTCCCTACAAATCTGTGTCCTTTTTCCTGGCACCAGTCCTTGAGCCATGTGTTTAATGATATATAAAACTGTAAAACCTGTAAAGCACCATCTATAATAATTTCACAGATGATAAACCCTGAAAAAAAACCACTTTGCTACGGAGAAAAATAAAACAGTAATAGAAGATATACCTTGCAAAAAAACAATTTGAATCAGAGATTACAGCAGTAATCTGTAAGCACAAAACAATGACAAACCTATAGTCACACCCTGTAATAATGCAGCAGAAAGTATACCCTGCAAAAGCAACTTGAATCAGAGAACAATAAAGCAGTAAAATGTTAAAGACAGTAACAAACCCTGTGAGTACAAAAGAAAATAATATCACACAGTAAATCTGCCTAGCCAAAAGAAGCTTTAATATTTTTTCTTGATCCGATAATGTTCCTTGCTCTGTCCTTACAAGTAAACCTGGAGGAAAAGAGCTCAGGTAAAACTAGATGCATTTGCCAGCAAATCTTGTCTTCCTAGGAGCTTAACCTGTTGCTTCTAGCAGTGGCACTGGAACATTTTTTTTTCAGTGGGGGTGCTGAAAGCCATTGAACAAAACTCTAAACCCTGTATAGGATGAGACAGGGAACTGTACTTCAAGCAAGGGTTGCTGCCACACCCCAGCACCCCTAGTTCCAGCACCTATGGCTTCTAATTTAGTTAGGAGGAGAGAGTGGAAAATGGAATCAAAGGCCATGGCCAGGTCAACAAACACAAAATTAGGTAGAAAGCTGAGGAGAGTTGCAGATATGGTAGACTCTTGGAGGTGCTGTCAGTACCACATGCATGAAAGAGCAGAAAGGACAAAATAATGGAGTTTAATTAATTTCTAAAGGGGGGGTGCCATTACTCCAGAGTCTTGGTGTCCTTCTGGTGTGTTCACTAAGGATGATCTGCATCTGAGCAGAGGGGGACCCACTGCATTAGGGCAGAAACAAAATATTGCAAGTAGCATGATTTTTTTTAAAATAGTCATTGTTTATTGTATTTTAATACATCGTGTATAACATGGTATCATGTCAAATGCATACATTTATACATTGAGGAACTGTGCAAATGCATCAACACCATTAAATATGAATTAGCAACAATAAGCATTAGCACAAGATTTAAACAATTTATGTAAAATAGAACCACCATATTGTAAGTATTAAAGCAAAATATTTATAACACTGTAAATAAGGTATCACTGTCTTATTCTCTATAACAAATTTATGTAATATCTAGAAGAAAATATAAACTAAATGGAGTGTTAGCAAGTTTTTAAACATTGTAAGCACAATGGCAGTGTTACAGTACAGGAGAGTGCTCAGATACACAAAAGGAGCAAAGATGGTTCTCCCTGGTCAAAAGGAAATGGAGAAAAGGGGTACGAGGAGGGATAAATGTAAGAAAACGCCATTCAACAGCAACCAGGAATAGGAAGACCAGAGAGGCTAGGAAGAGCAGGTGAAAATGTACCATATTTATGCAAATGCATAAAACTTAGGGAATAATGTGGATGATATTCAACTATGGCTGCAGACCAGATAGACAGAGTAGCAATAACAGAAACATGGTCTGACCAGATCAATAACTAGAACTTGGAGTCACGTGATGAGCTGCTCAAGATAACAGCATTTCTCAGTTGCTCCTGCCCTCCTCAGAGTATTTTCTAGTTTAATTGTGGCTTTTTTACTCTTTATTTGCTGACGTTAAATTACTAGTGCCACTTTACCTGGGATCAACAATGAACAGTCAATATTTTGGATAAAATGGAGGCAGAAATGAAAACTTCCCCACCTCATCACTTGCCACCACCAACACCAGAGTGAGAGAAGGCATCAAAGTGGTCTAAGGCTCAAGTTGCAGCAACACTTAAAGAGTAATTCTATACAGACTGCTCTCACAGAAGAAAGATTTTTACAACAGTTTGGCCCCCTGAAAGATGCTTTGCAAACCCTGACAGAGGACATCAAAGAGATTCATTCTTCTGTGGATACTCTCTCGAGGAGAGTCAGTAACAATGAAGCCTGAATGGGCTCACTGGAAGACTGGCACAACAGAACTGAGCCAGAGATGGTTGCGCTTCAGCAGAAAAAGGGCAGCCTTCCACCCGCTTGCAACTAAATTAATTGCAGTGGGCATCACATTTCAGATAAGATACCCTGCCACACTTCTAATACTTAATGGTGGTGTCTGGAGGAGTTTTGATACAGTGGATCAAACAGCAATGGGACTAAAAACTCTATACCCTGACCTCTTCAAAGCACCTTGAAGCAGTGAAGTACCAGAGTCTTGTGCATCCACAGTTTATATTTTTTGTTTTCCAAATGCTGGTGGATGTCCTTTATAGACTATTATGTTTAATTTCTTTTATGCTCTTGTAACCCCTTCCTTCATGTCAGCTGTCAGGACAGCTACTGATTTCTATCCTGGACACAGCCCCTTGTGTGTACTTATGGTGGGTGGTTTCATTATTATTACTTATACAGAGAAGAGAGTTTAGTATGACATAAGGACTCTTCAGCCCCCAAGCATAATGGGAGTATTTGCCCTTTCCCTCTGTTTTATTTATCAATAAGTAGCATGACTGTTATTCCTAGCAGACAAGGGGATGATACTCCTGGCTGTCCTAACCTTGGCTGACCCAGAGCTTGATATTTTGCATCAGTCTCCCTGCACTCCCTAGAGTCTGCTGATTGCTAGCATACATTATTTTAAGGTCTGGACTGGTCTGGACATGGCATGGAGACACAGCATTCAATATATGACTAAATTCGGTGACTGCATCATTTATGCTGCACCTTGGAAAACTGTGCCTATTCATGTGACTGTTCGGCTTCATATTTGATAGTCCGATGTGAAGAATTTCTTTACAGACTGTTTCTTTTTGTCTGCTGTTTGGGATACTTGTTATTGTATTGGGAGCACATCCGCTCCTGTACTTTTATAATGGGAGTCCGTTTACACCATTGGCTGTGTTAGTGAGTGCTGTTTGAAGAAGCGTTCATAAGATTTTCAGTGGGTAGCCTGCACTTTTGATTTTTTCAGCCTTTCTCACTGAATGCTATGTGACTGCTCCCTCTTGTGACCAAAGTCTAGCTCAACACTCTATATTGTCCTCTGGACGTGGGAATATCTGTGTCTTCCCCACTGCTTAAGGTGAACTTTGATACTGATTATTTGAAGTCAGGAATTCTTGACAACAACTATCTGCAGGACAGAGACTCTGGTGGATGTTGTATTCTTTCACTTGATTCTCCAGTTTGACAATGATGCTATTGGAGGTACAGCATACTGCCAGCATTCACCAGCGAGGCGCATTACCAATGCTGGTTGGTGGTGGAAGTTGCTTTCTATTGTTGGGCTGTGGGCTTCCCCATTTGAAAAATGTGTAGTCTCCTGACTGTCTTTGCCTTTTTTTTTTAAATTACTCTTTATAAGCCTCTCCCAGCCTGCCACCCCCAAACCATCAGGGGAGACATGGCAGACATCCCACTGCCTGGCACCCTACTTAGAACAGACACTTAGACCCCCATGAAACCACAGATTACCCCCCAGGCAGGGACAAGATGGGGTGCAGACACCCCGTAATGTACATTTCATCAGTCTGGATCCATTGGGCGGGCACAGACAAATCGTGGGCATGTCTCCGGCTCCCCATCTCCCCGGCGGTGGCAGGCTCTTTTTTCTCTTGCTTTTCTCCCTCCCCATACAGCATGCAGTCCTGTGACATCATGGCACAGAGCTTCGATGTCCATGCTATTTTGTAGCCACCCATCCCCTACTATTGGGGCTTGCAATACTCCAAGTCTCTGCTTGGAGTCAGGCAAGTGTGCAGGTATCAGCCTCTTCCCTCCTCAGAGAAGGTGAGCTGTCATCGGACACTCAAGCCTATCTCCCCCCCCGGCTGACCCACCAGTGATCTGAGTCTGCTTCTGAACCAGGATAGCGGGCATGGCATGAGGTGTGGTGTCCAGTGCCTTAAACTTCAGTGCCACTGGGCCAGCCCCTGTCTTTGCTTTTTGATAACCTGCTGCTAGCTGGACACCGTGTATAAAGATTAACAACCTGTTCCATATCTATAACAGTGATGCTTAGTCCCCTTTCAGCTTGGAAGCTGTTTTGTTTATTGTTATATGACTCAAAGTCTCATATCTAACTACAGGCCTATCTCTCTCCTCCCTATCCTGTCTAAGCTCCAAGAACACCTTGTCTTATGTCAGCTATCCTCCTACCTCAACTCTACCTTCTTTTTCACCCTTTTCAGGTCTGGATTTAGGAAGAATCACTCCACCATTACCTCTCTCCTCTGGCTTAATAACACCATAGTCACCAGTATGGAAAATGGCCTCATCAACTCCGCCATCTTCATCGATCTTGCCAAGGTATTTGACATGGTCTCTCACCCCATCCTTCTATCTGAACTCTCCTTAGCCAGGCTGTCTCCCTCAGCTGTGGACTTGTTCAGTTCCTACCTGGTCAGCAGAAGCCAATCAGTTATGATACCTGACTCTGTATCCCCCTTCCTATTCATACTGGTGTCTCACAGGGCTCAGTGCTCAGCCCCCTACTCATCTCCATCTTTCTCAATGACCTCCCCTCTGTCTGCTCCTCTTCCAACATCCACATGTATGCAGATGACACTGTTCTGTTTACATCTGGCCCTTCCCCCTCTAGTGTCTTCTACAGGGTAGGAAACAGGGGTAGGAGTGGCCCTAGAGCAGGTAGCAAAGGTGGGTCTCTCAATAGTATGCCAGAGAGAACTCTGAGAAGGGGGGAGGTGTCAAGCAACACGTTCTCAATACTGGCTACACTAGAAGAGATGAAAAGGGAGGACCTCATAGATAAGGCTGATGAGGAAGCGATTACTTACAATCCAGAGGGAATTGTCAGGGTGTCTGAAGGAGGCAGGGCTTCAATGGATAAATATATGGGGGTGAGAGCTTGGAGACTGGACAGGGGGACAGTAGTGAAGAAGTGGGAGGAGAGGGATATGAGGAGATAAGGGGAGAGATGCATCGGGGGAGGAGGCAGGTGGAGTTTAATGGAGAGGGGAGAAGAAATCTGGGGAGAATGGGGGAGGGGAGGGCAAGGCAGTAACAGAGGTGAAGGAGTGGAACAGCTGTGAGGCAGCTGGGAATAGAAGACTGACAGGAAGGAATAAGGGATGGACAAGTCAAGAAGAGCAAGAAAACAAGGGTAAGATCCTAGTGTTGGGGGATTCAGTTCTGACGGGGATCCAATGAGGGAGGTAGGGGGCGAGGAATAGTTGAATATGAGTGGAAGCCATGCCAGGCATGACAGCAGAAAGGGTGGGTCAATCTGTCCTGAAGTATGCCAGGAGGGGTAGGGAGAAACCTCACATAGTTCTACATTTGGGAACTAATGACCTGGCAGGTAATACGGTAGATGTAGTAAAGGGGAGGTTTGAGGAGCGGGGGCTGATTTGCGAGAAGGCAGGAAGATAAGTGACCTTCTCAGAGTTGCTTCCAGTACTCAGTGCGAGCACAGCAAGGACACTGAGGATAAAGGAATTTAACAAATGGCTAAGGGAATGGTGTCTAGCCAAAGGGTATGGGCTGATGGGGGGTGGGAAAGGACATGGGAGGGCAAAGATCTCTAATCCAAGGACAGGCTTCACTTAAATGGGGAGGGAAGGAGGGTCTTGAAACAGAAATTGAAGGAATACATAGCAGACATTGAGAATTTAAACTAGTAGTGCGGGGTGGCAAGAGGGCATGGGTCTGGCAGGATCTTCAGGCAGGGAAGCTGAACAAGCTTACCTCCCATGCTAGCAGCAGAGGACTTAGGGAGAGTTCAGGAATGGGTTCAAACAAGGGAGATCTAGTAGGAAGATGGGCAAAGGAAGCAGGATGGAGCATGGTGACCTTGAAGGCTAGGAGTCTAGGGAGCAAAACAGCACAGTTACAGGCTCTCATGGAGGATGGGGAGGTTGATATGGTAGCCA
The DNA here is from genome assembly GCA_016271365.2 of Neoceratodus forsteri. Classification (NCBI taxonomy): domain Eukaryota; kingdom Metazoa; phylum Chordata; order Ceratodontiformes; family Ceratodontidae; genus Neoceratodus; species Neoceratodus forsteri. Next base: position 874,026,323 of record CM057458.1, on the reverse strand, counting down.
TAACCAAGACATGGGCCATGCATTACCATGACTGAGACCTGGTGGTATTAGGATACAGGTTATTTAAGAGGGGCAGGGTAAAATGGAAAAGGGTGGGGTGTTGCTGTTTGTGAGGGAAGGTCTGAAGTGTATCAAGGAGGAAGGGGAGAAAGACAACACAGAGTCTTTATGATTGCAGCTCCAGGACTCCAGAAATAGGTCCATCAGATTGGGTGTGGTGTACAGGCCACCATCTCAGTCTGAGAAGCTAGACATTGATCTAGAGGGTCAGATCAGGAGGACCTGCAGAAGGGGCAATATGGTGATTGTGGGGGACTACAACCTGCAAGGACTAGATTGGGGTACCCCAGCTACCTCAAATAAGAGGGAGCAGGTATTTCTGGATGCCTTCCAGGGCAGTTTCCTATTGCAGATGGTCAACAATCCAACCAGGTTAAGGAACACCCATGGCCTCATACTGGCAAATGGTGAGTTTGTGAGGGAGGAGAGAGTGGAGGAACTGCTGACGGTGAGGGACCACCACTCAGTGTGGTTTAAGATAAACATGGGAAAAGAGGGAGTGGAATCGGGCACAAGGGTGTTAGGCTTCACAAGGGCCAACTTCAGGAGGATGAGGAAAGTAATACAGGGGTATCTGGATAGGATCAGTCCAAATCTGGACACTAATCAGAGGTGGGCAGTCATTAAACAGGGCATTGAGGAGGCAACCACAGCATGTACAAGTGTCCAGGGTAAGAGCGCTAGGGCCAAGAAACCTAAATGGGAGAACAGGAGGATCATGGAGAAAGTAAGAAAGAGAAGAGCTACTTTTAGAAGGTACAAAGGAAAAGGGAGAAGGGAGGACAGAGAGGAATACCTGAAGGAGTCAAGGGAGGTGACACGGGCAGTCAGAGCAGCCAAAGCATCCTGGGAACTCAGGCTAACACAGGAGAAAAGGAACTGCAAAGACCAAATAGCAAGGATTAAAAGGGATAGGAGGGTCGGTGGATACAGGTGCAGAACAGGCAGAAGCATTAAATGAGTACTTCTGCTCAGTGTTTACTAAGGAGAGGGGGTAGCAGTACCCAAAGGGGTTGGGGTGGGCACAGTTGGGGAGGAGGAGACAGACAGGGAAATCCCAGTGGGCAGGGTACTGGAGGGCTTGAGTGCACTGAGGGTGTACAGGGCACCGGGGCCAGATAGCATACACCACAGGGTGCTAAGAGAGCTGGCAGAATCTTTGCAGAACCCCTGGCAGACCTGTTCAATGCCTCCCTGGACTCAGAGAGTTTACTGCAGGACTGGAGGATGGCCCACGTGGTACCCCTCCACAAAAATGGACCCAAGGGTGAGCCAGAGAACTACAAATCAGTGAGCCTCATGTCCATCATGGGGGAAACTGATGGAAACAATTCTGAAGGAGAGGCTAGTCTCCCTCCTAGAGGATAATGGGCAGCAGGACAGCAGGCAACATGGGTTTGTCTCTGGCAGATCCTGTCAGACTAACCTAGTGGAGTACTATGATTGGATAACCAGGCAGTTAGACATGGGCCATGCTGTGGATGCCCTGTACCTAGACTTCAGTAAGGCATTTGATTTGGTGCTGCATGGGAGGCTAGGCAGTAAGCTGGAAGGCACAGGAGCGGGGGGGAAGAAGATGGGAATGGTAGTGAACTGGCTACAAGGGAGACAGCAGAGGGTGGTGGTGGGGTGGGAGCTCTCGTCACCCAGGGCAGTGACAAGTGAGGTGCCACAGGGCTCTGTACTGGGGCCAGTGATGTTTGGGATCTTTGTAGCAGACATCTCAACAGGCATTAAGAGCAAGATCAGCTTGTTGGCAGATGATACCAAGATGGGAACAGTTGAGGATGACTTGGCAGTGTGGCAGGTGTTGCAAGATGATCTGGTAAAATTGGAAGCCTGGTCAGACACTTGGCAGCTAGGGTTCAATGCCAAGAAATGTAAGGTGTTGCATTTCAGAGCAAGGAACCCAAGGAGGAGCTACCCGCTAGAGGGAATTCAATTAGCCAAGATCGAGCAGGAGAAGGATCTGGGGATGATTCATAATGGATACAATGAAGAACTCCACACAGTGTAGAAAGGCAGCTGCAAAGGCTAACAGTATGCTGCATTGTATTACCAGAGGCATAGCCTCCAGGAGGGGGGAGGTGATCCTGCCACTGTACTGGTCACTGGTTAGACCACACGTGGAGTACTGCATGCAGTTCTGGAGGCTGTACCTGAAGAAGGACATGAGGCTGCAGCGAGCAGGGCGAGCATGAGCAGGTCGCCACTCGGCGCACGCAGAGACACATGCATTAGTGCGTGTTGGCTGTGTCAGCTGGGATAGCTGGATTTAATTTAGGTGCCCTGTAAGGTATATATTGCCACTATGAAGGTATGTAAAGAGTGTCATATATATAATGAAGGGGATGGTATGGTTGACTACATATGTGTTAAATGCCTTGAAATTAAAGAACTAAAAGTTGCAATTGAGGCCCTTAAACAAAGAATCAAGGTCCAGTCTGAAAACAACACCCCTGAACAATTTATTGACTCTATGGTTGAAGCAATTCCAGAGGAAAGACTGCCAAAAACTCCTAATGTTGTTTTTAAAAATGTTGTTGCTAGTAAGGAGGGAAAGTAGCCTTGAGCAATGGTGCTTGGTTCAAAGCAAACCACTTTTAAAAAGAGGCAGAAGAAATATAGGTGGCTCATTCAACTTATTGAATCCAAATAGGTTTCAGGCCTTGGCCTCCTTTGTTGACTGTGAGTCAAATGAAATATTACATACTCATGTTTCCCTTGACACACCAAATCAAGTACACCCAAGCACACAGGGCCCTAAGCAAATTAATAAACATAATGTCTCTCCGAAAGCTCCAACCCCCCGTGACATCTTATATATTGGGGACTCCATCTTGTGATATGCAGGCCATGTTTTGTGTAAAAATCAGAATGAATTAGCTAGTGTCAGAGTCTTGCCAGGAGCTGGCATAGGTGACATTAATTTGCTCTTACCAGATCTTTAGACAATACTACATCGCCTGGTACTATTTCACATGTTGGTGTAAATGATGTAGGGAAAAGAGACCTTCTAGATATTCAGCAGGATTTTGAGATGGTAGGGTCATCCCTTAAAAATCGTGGGTGTGATATTTTAATATCTGGGCAACTCCCTGTTCCAAGGGCAACCAGTGCACTAAATAGTGATCTGCACAGATTAAATGGCTTGCTAAAATGCTGGTGCTTCAGAGAGGAACATGTTTTTATTGATCATTGGTGGGAGTTTCAGGGCTTCCACTTACATGCACATGATGGTTTACATCTTAATAAACAGGGAAATGCATACTAGCGCAACAACTAAGAAGAATAGTTGATGATCATTTAAACTTCATCAGCAGGGAGATGTGGGGGGCAATGAAAACAGGACCATATTTACAAGTCAGACCCCTAACTCAACCTGGAATTTTTTATTAGTCAATGCCAGAAGCCTTAAGAACAAGCATGATGAGCTTCAGTTAGTATTATATGACAATAAAATTTATGTTTGTGCTATCACTGAAACGTGGTGGCAGGATGAGGATACTTGGGACAAACATATCCCTGGTTATACACTTTCCAACAAGGATAGACTTCAGTCCAAGGTTGGTGGAGTAGCATTATACATCTCCAACTGCATTCCATCCGAATTTCTGGATACATCTAATTGGGCTGAATCAGAAGTCTTATGGATCAAACTCACCCCACCACGGGTAAAGGTCATCAACCTTGGTGTAGTGTATAGGCCACCATCAATTAAGACTCCAGAGGATACTATTTTATTAGATTTAATAACCCAATTAGTTTCAGCAGGGAGTGTTTCATTATTAGGGGATTTGAATCTCTGTGATATTCACTGGGATGCACTAAGACCAAAAACCACTATGGAGACCAGCTACCTGGAGATATTCAATTTAGCAGGCTTGGAACAATACGTATCCAATAATACAAGGGACAACCGAATCCTAGACCTGGTATTAAGCAACTTAAGTTAAGCAACTTAAATAACCATATTCATAACTGTACGGTGTTGCCTACATTGAGCTCTAGTGACCATGCTATGGTCAGTTTCCAATTATTCGGCTGCTTGGGAAAAAATATGGGTCATACTAAAATTTTTAAATATAATTCTGCTGATTTTGGTCAAATGAATATGGACCTATCAGCATGGGACTGGAAATCTAAATTGCCAACCAAACAGTTTCAGGGATGTGGGATAAGTTAAAGCAAAAAATCCATTCACTGGTTCAGAAGCATGTACCACAAAAAAACAAATATAAAGGGACAATTAAATCCCGCACCCTTTGGATGACTTCTTCAGTTAAAAAATGAATCAACAAAAAGAATAAAGCATTTAAAAAGGCAAAACAGAGTAGCGATAAAATAGCCTGGGGTTATTATAAAAATGTTTAAAGAATGCTAAACAATCCATTGCCATAGCAAAAGCAAATTACGAGTTAAAATTGGCCACTAGGGTTCAAGACAACTATGAAACATTCTTTTCTTATATAAATAATAAAAAAGGACAAAACAGTAAAATTGGACTATTAAAAACAACAGATGGCACTTTAATAACTGAACCTACTGAAATGGCTGAGAGGTATAACAATTATTTCGCATCTGTCTTTAACAAGGGCTCATATATCAGCAATGATATAGGCAATAAGGACTCCACCGATTATAGTTTCAAACTAGATTTAGATGACGTCGCAACTAGACTTAAAAAAATAGACCATAATAAAGCACAAGGGCCTGATGATATACACCCCAGGTTGGTTAAAGAACTTGCAGATGTTTTAGCTAGCCCAGCAAATTCATCTTTTTCAGAAATCTTTAGACAAAGGTGAGGTCCCCATGGACTGGAGACAGACTGTGGTTACTCCCATTTTCAAGAAGGGATCAAGGCAGGAGGTAGAGAACTACAGGCCTATTAGCCTGAATTCCGTGCTGGGTAAGATCCTAGAGGGGATTATCAAAGACTATGTTATTGATTTCATAGGTCTTATAGGTGCCACAGATTCTAAACAACATGGGTTCACCAGGGGGAGGTCATGCCAAACCAATCTGTTGGAATTTTACAGTAAAGCCTTGGATGAGGGCCACTCATTGGATGTGGTCTTCCACGACTTTGCCAAGGCGTTTGATAAAGTTCCACACATTGAATTAGTTAATGCTCTACATGACCAGGGACTAGATATATATATTGTTCGATGGGTTCAGTCATGGTTGCATGAGAGGCGGCAGCTAGTCTGCATTGGGGGTGAATATTCAGGTTGGGTGGATGTTACCAGTGGAATACCCCAGGGTCCAGTTTTGGGCCCATGTCTGTTTAATCTATATATCTCTTCAATGCAAACTCAGTTGGGTGTATGACTTTCTAAATTCACGGATGACACTCATTTGGGTTACCCAGTAAACAGCCAGGATGATAGAGACATTTTACAGGCTGCCCTCACTGATCTTGCAATATGGGCTCAAACCAAGAAATCGTTATTTAACCTTGATAAGTGCACTGTCATGCACTTGGGGAAACATAACAAAGATTTCAATTATACATTAGAAGGCAGGCAACTAAAAGTGCTTCTGGGTGAAAAGGATCTAGGTATTAGAGTGAGTAGCAACCTCAATTTCAAAATGCAATGTAGCCAGGCTGTTAAAAAAGCTGGCAGCACACTCCATTGCATACTTAGACATATCAAAAGCAGGGATAAAGAGGTTCTTATCCCACTCTATAACACTCTGGTGTGCCCTCATATGGAGTATTGTGCCCAGTTTTGGGCCCCTGGCAATAAAGGGGATATTAGAGATCTTGAGAAGATTCAGAGGAAAGCAACTAGAAATATTAGGGAAGCCAGAGGTTTAAACTATGAACAGAGATTTCAATGTCTGGGTATGTTTTCATTAGAATACCATAGATTGAGGGGTGGCATGTGCCTGATCTACAGGGCCGTAACAGACACACAAATGTGGCAACAGTTGGGCTTGGTATTGAGGGTACAACCACATAATACTTGAGAACACCCATTTCTGTTATTCAAGGATAAATTCACCACAAAGAAAAGAAAGACTTGGTTTAACATTAGGGTGACAGAGATCTGGAATATACTCTCATGCTCAGTTGTGAGTAGCAAGACTATGGCTGAGTTTAAAACAAAGCTCGACAACATTCTAATTAGTAAAGGCATCCAGGGATATTCTTAATCCTAGTGAGCTTAATGGATTTTGTCTTTTTACGCTCTGTATAACCTATGATACCTAGGCTACTGGAGGCAGTGCAGCACAGGGCAACAAGAATGATCCAGGGGCTAAGGGACTTGCCATATGAGAGTAGGCTGAAGGAGCTGAATATGTACTCCCTGGAGGAGAGGAAGGATGGGGGGACTTCACTGAAACCTTCAAGTACATGAAGGGAATAAATAAGATGAACACGAAGGGGCTTTTCCTATCAAGATGGAAGAGGGACACCTGAGGGCACAGTCTGAGATTGGAGGGGGGGGGTCAGGAGGGAGATGAGGAGACACTTTTTTACAGAGAGGGTGTTGATAAGGTGGAATGCATTGCCAGATGAAGTGGTATCCTGTAATACAGTGGGCTGCTTTAAAAGGGGATGGGATAGGGTAAGGAGGAGGGTCACTGGTGGGAAAAGAGGGGTGGGAGGTGCAACTGCAGTATAAGGGCTGCTAGCTGCACAATTGAGTGACTCAATAGACCAAAATACATTTATCTGCTGGTAGTTCGTATGTTCATCTGTTTGCATGTCATTGACAACCTGCAACTGGACTTCAACAATGTCCAGAGCTGGCTAGTCTTGCACCAGCTATTTTTTAATGCTAAAAAAACTATATCTATGATCTTTGGCACTAGTCAGAGATTGTCTAGATGGGCCAAACAGGATGATACTCCCTCTGCCAAGTATCTTGGTGTCTGACTTGACAGGAATCTTGTCTTTTCTGTACATATGGATGCAACTGCCAAAAAATTCCACCTCAAGCTAGGTGCTCTATACCGGAATCACAGCTGCATCCCACTGCCTGCCCGTTACACAGTTGTACAGAAAATGATCCTCCTAGAATTCGACTATGGAGATGTGGTCTTCAGTGCAGCTCCCAAAACATCCCTTGCCAGACTGGACTCCCTCTACAACTCCTTTTGCCATTTTGCACTTGATGCTCCTCCTCTCCCACACAAATACAACCTCTAGAACTCCTTCTACTTTCTCTCACTTGAGGATAGGAGACACTCTCACTGTATCTCTTTCTCAGCAAAATTCTTGTTTGGTTCCCTCCCTTCCTATCTCTCCTCCTCCCTCTCTCTTCTCCCCCTCCCCACACATTCCCTTGAAAATTATGACTCCAACTCCCTGACTATTCCCAGAAGATCCACCTCTAAAAGCAAATCTGCATTGTCCCACCACCTGCCTAAACTGTGGAACTCCATCCCCCTGCCCCTCCATCATGCCCCTTCCCCCGCTGCTCTTTCCTCTCTCCTTTATAAACTCCCCCCAAATCTGTTCCTGCACCTAACACTTTCTTTGACCCTCATAACCCCTCCCTTTCCAGCTTCCCCCTGCAGTATAACATATTACCCTTTCTTCCACTCTCACTAGGGATGGCCTTAACATTTAATATTTACTTATGTCTACAGCAAATGTACCCCTCTGATTTTTAAGTGTTTCTCGATTCAAGCACTGTATACTTTCATAATTCACTTTTCTGTTTCCCTTTTGCTGTGCTGTAAAATGAATTTCTGTATGTATATATATATATATATATATATATATATATATATATATATATATATACACATACACACACACACACACTTATTGAGTGCTGTTCTATACACTGTTTTCCTGTATATAGTGTTTACTTGTATACTTTTCATTGCTATATCTCTCCCTTTTCTTTCCCCGAGGTTACACCTGGAAATGAGTCCCAGCTCAGTGTGCCTTCCTGGTGAAATATTTTTGATATTAAAAAACAAATAACTCTAAGCCTGGTATAGCCTTTCTTGCCTTCATGCTCTAGGCTTTGATAAATGATTTTCTACAACCTTTTGGGGATTCAGCATCTTAGTCATATAGATGTTTGTATATTTGCATTGTTAACACAGTGTTTTTGGCCTTTAATATCTTCATTGTGAATATATGGTTACAATGAAGTTATTGCTATTTGTGTAGTATATATCTATCAATATAGGATAGTCCCAATTACAATGATCCACACTTGTGGAGGACAAACTTGATGGGCTACGGCCTTCTTTTGTCCATTCTACCAAGTAACCAAGTAATATCTAAACAGTATTTTTCATACTAGTTATTCTACGGTTTATTTTTGATCTTATATGTTTAAGGTTCAAGATGGAGGTGGGGGAGGACCAGGATGGTTGGACCCGGGCAAATAGGATATTGCATCACAGACCTGGGTTTAGAGGAGATGCAGTCAGCTGGACCAGGGATTGGATGGGCAAATGGTTGGGGATTATGTTTTTTTTATATTTGGGTATTACGTGGTTGAGGGGGTTATGTCTGGTTTATACTGTTTATTTAAATTATTGCTCATTATTGCATCTGGGGATGAGGAGTGGGAAGTTGTTTTGTTTTTTGGGAGATCCTGGGGCACACCAACTGGACCTGATGTTATTTTCTTGTTCTATAGTAATATGCTTGTTCCAGTTTTTTTCTTGTATTGAATGACAATGGGTAGTGCATTCAATTTTGCTATTGGGAATGCTAAGGGAGCGCAGGATAAAAGAAAGCAGTATATGATCTTAAGACATCTCAAGAAACTATCTGTGTGTGTTGCTTTCTTGCAGGAAAAACACCTTTGGCGTGAAGATATCAATCTTTTTCAAAGGGAATAGGTGGAACAGGCCTATGAAACAGGTAGTAGCACTACATGAGGAGGTGTAGCTGTCCTGCTTGCCGAGTGCTTTTTTTCAACTACTCCAGGAAATCTCTGACCCAGAGGGAAGATATATTATCTTAAAGGGATGGTTGGGTATCACTGAGGTCTTATTAGGGTCAATATATGGTCCCAGCACAGATTCCCAACATTTTTTGTAGACCTTGTCAACCATATACTCTCCTTTTTTTCCACGCTCATTATCCTTGGTAGCGACTGGAATCTTGTCTTCCAATCAGATCTGGACTGATCAGGAGTCATTCAGAAGTGTTTATCCCCTGGGCAGCGGGGCCTTAGGGAGCTGATGGATTCTTTTAGGATGGACAAACCCCTGGTGCATCCTCCACCCTACAGATAGACAGCATACTTTCTATTCTGTCCCCCATGGGTCTTAATCTCATATTCTTTTATTTATTTATTTATTTATTTGAAATGTCAGATTTACAACCTTTGAGCCAGGTGGTTCATTTATAAAGGTACCTTGTCACATGGAGGACAGAATAAAAACAGAGAGGGTACAATTTACAAAGGAAATAGCCGTCATGTATGGGTTACATACATTGTTCACAGACATTATATACAGTTTTGGATACAGATATTTACATAAGCATAGCAGAAAAACATTGTTAACATGAGCAAGCTCATGACTATTTTTTTACTTAGTGTTGAATTACTGTCTGGGTTCACTACCTGTCAAATTCAACCTATGGTTGCCTTTGATGACTGCAGTTACAATGGCCCACTCTATCCGGGGATTGGAGGAACGCGACGGGGTCTGGTTTCTGAACTCCAAGCTTATTAAGGATCAATCTATTTGTACGATCATACAAGATTATATCAAGAACTTTTTTTTGACTAATAAAACCTTGGTTCCTCAACTAGACATCCTGTAGGGGGCTGCTAAATGCATGAGCCAAGAAGAATGCATAAGAATAGCACATTAGTGACATAAAGACCGCATCACCTACATGGTCCAACTGCTTCAGGAGATCTGGAATCTAGAACACTGTCCTTCCCCATTTACTCTGGAAGCAAGTTGGCTCCAACTTCACTCTCTTAGGGCTAAGAATATAAATCTTCTAGAGAAAAAAGCTGAACTGGCCCTCCAATACACTAAAATAAAATATTTGGAAAGGGTGAAAGACCTGGGAAACTCTTAGCCTTCTGACTCTGGCAACTTAAGTCTTCGAGGGCTATTCCTAGTATATGTCCCAGCTCCAGTGACACCATAGTCACTCAGCCCTGAGAGATTGCTGAAGCCTTCTGTCATCATTACATGTACTATATAAAGAAGATAACCCATCAACTGACTATGTAAGTTCTACACACACCTATTTGAATGGTCTTTCCCCTCCCCAGTTGACACCACAACATCAAGAAGCTTTTAAAGGGCCCTGTCACTTTATTTGAAGTTCAACAAGGGATCCTTCAGCTCACCCTTGACAAGGCACCTGGCCCTGATTGCTTTACTGACAATTTCTATAAAGCTTTTACTATAGATCTAGTCCATTTTTTAACATATTTATTTAATTATTTTTTTTCTACTGGTATTATGGATCCTACTTTTATTCTCATGTAGGTGAGACTTATAAAGAAACCTGGGGATAATGCACAATCCCTGAGTAGTTATTGTCCCATTTCACTTTTGAATACTGACCTCAAGATTTCATCCAAAATACTGGCTAACTGCCTGCAACAGGTGTGGGATAGTTTGATTGGCCCAGCTCAAGTCGCATTCACGGCAGGTCGTTTGTCGAGTGATCACCTGTGCAAACTTCATTATTTCATGGCAGCATCCAGGGAAAGCAGGAACCCATCTGTCCTGGTCTCAATGGACAGGGGAAAAGCATTTGACCGGGTGTCCTGGCCCTTTTTATGTTTAGCTCTAGAAAGATTTGGCTTCCCCATATAATTTCTAACTTGGGTGAAGGTGCTGTGCTGCAATCCCAGGGCCCAAAATACTGTGTAATGGCCAGGGTGCTGTCTCCAGCCTTTCTGTTACAAAGACGGATGCAACAGGGCTGTCCAATCACTCTTTTCCTTTTTTAATTTGTATTTAGAACCCCTGATCCATCATCTTCAGAATAACCTGATGGTGAAGGGAATCTTCGCTGGAGGAGAGCAAAATAAATTATCAGCATAAGCTGATAATCTTCTGTTACATATGCAAGATCCTGCTGTATCCCCCCCCCCAACAGCACCAGCCAAAATTCATAGGCTCTCCACCCTCTATGGTTACAAGCTGAATCTGGAAAAGACTAAAGTCTTACCCATTAATGCTTTTGTTAATAAGCATGATATCAGGCTACTGGAGGGGGTGCAGTGGAAGGCAACAAAGATAATATGTGACATAGAAGGGACAGACTATGACAGTAGGCTGAGAGACCTGAATATGTAAACCCTGGAGGATAGAAGTGACAGGGGGGAAATAACAGAGACATTCAAGTATCTGAAGGGAATCAATAAGGATGGGGCAGATGGGGTCTTTAAGTTAAGGAGGGGGAGGGTCACCAGAGCGCATGCTCTAAGAATAGAGGGGGGAAGATTTAGGAAGTAAATGAGGAGACACTATTTTACAGAGAGGGTGGTAGCAAATGGAGCATACTACCAGAATGGTTGTTACCATGTAAATCTGTGAACAGTTTCAAATAGGCATGGGACAGGGAACAGGGAGAGTGAGGGTGGGGAGGAAGTGGCAGTGGGATGACAAATGGGAGGGGTGGGGCAGCTGCAAACTAAGGGTGGTAGCTGCACAGTTGAGCAGACTTAGATAGACTGGGTGGTCTCTTTCTGTTGCCACTTTTGTATGTTCATATGTAATAAGCAGGAGATTTTGGAAAGGGGGTTAGCTTTGGAGTCCAAAGTCTTAACCTATTTGAGCATTCACCTTACCTGATATCCCTCTGCTTTGATTAAAGAGAATATTGTACCCCTTTTACAGTATATAAAGTCAGACTTACAGAGATGGTGATGCTACCCCTTTCCCTATTGGGTAGAATTAGTATAATTAAAATAAATATCTAGCCCAGTATTTTATACCCACTTTGTATGCTTTGTCCTTATCTTCCCAAGTCCTGGTTTGTGCAGTTACAGCACCTGATCAATTATTTCCTTTGGAAGGGGTGTGCAGTCTGTAGAACTTATTGTAAACTCACACTCCTGAAAAATCGAGGGGGATTGCATATACCAAAGTTTTTTTTCCTATATTATTGTGCCCTTCATGACAGTAAAATTTTCTAGTGAGACCAACCTAACTCAGCTCAGGCAGAGGTGTGTTACACTCCCTCTGGCTGTTCACTGAAAAAGGACTGTGTCAGCAGACTGGTATACAGCTTTGTAGTCTGCTATACCTCACACTTACATATTTACCAGTGCAACTCAAGACAACACCCTCCTTTACTCTCTTAATGCCTTGAGAAAACTGTGTTCTTACCTCAGACAGGATTATTCAAAAGCCATCAGCCAGCCTCTACTGGATAACCTGCACATCTCGCTAGACCATTGACCCATTCCCACTGCTTTTTACCCTCAACTTAGAGATATCTCCTGTGATGCACTCCTGGAAAAATTCAAGTTGCTCCCATTTTTCCCATTGTTGAGGAACATTTTTCTTTATCTTCCTTACATACATTTAAATATCTTCAATTAAAGCATGCCATCTCTGCCTATTATGGTCCTAGTCTACTGCCAGCACAGCAGAACATGCTTACAATCTTGCATCTCCCTTGCTATGCAACCCCACTCGGTAGCCAAACATTATAGGCATTTTCAACATATTGATCCTTTTTGTCGCTCTGGAATCTTCTATTATTGGCAACAAGCACTCCATATTTCTGCTGATTTGTCGACTTGGCAGACTATATGGTGATCTTTTTAGAAATATATCAAGCAGGATCGATATTGATTAATCCATGGGTTCTCAAATGGTGAGGCCTGCCTCCCTGGGGAGGCCCCAACCTGTTCTAGAGGAGACTCAAGCAAGTCTAAAAAAGTACTGTACTTAAACTTTGAGTTTTAGATATTTTGTGTGAAGGGATGAAGCAGATTGAACAAGGATAATGAATAGTAGGTGAATTTATGTATTTATTTAAAAATCGGTGACCAGGGAAGGTGCACTGAAAAGAGGCTCATTACAGGTGCACCCGATAAAGAGTAGGGAGTGAATACAATTCAAAAGGTAACTGCAAAACAGTAAAACAATACAAAATAAACAATAGAGTAAAGTAGGCGCAAGTGGAGGGGGGGCAAAATGATCCCTGAGAAGTTGTTAAGAGCAGCGTAAGAGGAGGAGAGATAGAGGTGGACAAGAAAGTTATTCCAGATAGTGAGGAAACACAGAAAGCAATCTGACCCATAAAGGTATTGCAACAAGGCTTTAGCAATAATTCAAAAGTCAAAGGCTGGCCTCTGAAGGGGGATTACAATAAGCTGAATAAAATAAGAGCCAGCTATTCAGAAGTTTCACTTTAATCCTGAAGTACTGTGAAAAGTAATCAATTTTTCTATGGGGAGACCCAAGATTATTTCAGTATTTGTGGGAGGCTCAATATCTTTTCTGTGTCCTTGGGGAGGCTCACTATGATAATTTGTATTTTTCTCCAGTATGACTGTGCCTGATGGTTAAGCTTAACTCCCCTTTGTGTAATAGGTGTAAACTATCTGTTGGCCACCTCAAACATGTCCTTTGGGATTATCCCAAGGTGACTCCATTTTGGATTACAATTAAGGGATTTTTAGATCCTTTATTGTGCCTGGAATCTTATTTTACTCTGGAAATTTGTTTAGTGGGTCATTATTCACCTAGCTTGTTCGGTATGTGAAAGGCACACATGGCTATGATATCTATCACAGCCAATTTAATCATATTAAGGCATTGGTTGAATGAGGATACTCTTTCATATTGAGAATGACACCAGTAGATTCTCCAGGTCTTAAATATGAAAAAAAAATTGCCTCTTTACACCATCAATTGGGATGCTTCCAGGACAGATGGGGTTCACTTTATCCCTTGATATCCATTCTGGTACAGTTGTAGGAGAGCAGGGATAGTTCCATATCTCTTTTCCTGCCTTTCATATGAGCTCCCTTTAATAATCTATTAGTCCCCCCCTGTAAATTCTGTTTTATTAGGCTAATTTTTTTCCCACATCATGGATTAGTGTATGGTTTGTTTTTGTATTGTTGTTGTCTTGATTGTTCGTACTCTTTAAGAAATGTTAAATTAAGTATACTTAATTACAAAAAAGAAAGAACAATAACTAAAACTTACTGGTCACGGGATTAGAGATAGGTGAAGTGGCCCAAATTCCCTTCACAAATTAATTTGCAAAGTTGGCAAAATTTGCAAACTACGAAGTGTCAACTTTGTGAAGTTTTCTCAAGGTGAAGTGTCCCTTTTTCTATGCAACTTCATATAAACTCACTGATGAGGTGGCCACTTCATCTGACTTCACTTGATTTTGCCTGAAAAAGTGTTGCTTTTCTAGGTGAAGCTGTGAAGTTTTTTTTTTTTTCATTTGTATATTCAGAAACAACCTCTGAGTATGAACTCTTTTACAAAGGGTCCACGTCATGAAAACAGTACAGACAATGCAAAACATACATATTTAGGTTACAGGCATAAAATGTATATAAGTATTATATACAATTGAACTTGTGCATTACAAGGCTAGCAAACATAAAAGAATCCTATAGCAACAAGAGTAGATAACCACCATGTGATGTAGCAATTGCAGCCTTGGCAGGGCATTGTAAGGGTAGCATTGGGATATGGGAGTACAAAGATAGGTAGAAAGAGGGTAGGGACAGGTGGGGAGTGAAATAGAGAGGTGCTGTGGAACTGGGGTGGGAGGCAGAGATGAAGGGAGAGGCATCAGTAGCAGGAAGATAGGGAAGGGTGCAGGGACAGAGAATGGGAGCTAGTGTTAGGAGTTAGATGTGTGAGGGTATAGACACCAAAGGTGAGATTAGATGAGGACAATAACTGTGAGGATTCTGGTGGAGGGAGGCCAGGGGAGAAAGGATTGCAACCCAGGGGTAATTATCATAAGAACAATCAAATGAGTGAGGTATCAAAGGTGGGAGATTCAGTCTCTGTTCAGGCAATCACAGATGTTTAGACTAAGAAGGTATTGCATCATTTCAGTTTTAAAGTACTGAATATTTGCAGTGTTAAGTGCTGCAGTGGGGATATTATTAAGCCACAGTGGAGCTCAGTATGAGAAAGAGCATTGTCGCAGTACAGTTCCATAAAAGTGGACACTGAGTGGGGTCAAAGCCAGGCTTCTAGTATTGTAATTTGAACTGTCTTCCTTCACCAGTTCAGATATGCAAGGAACAGTCTTGGAGAGCATGACCTTCACACAGTAATTCACAAAGGCGAATTTTGCAACTTAACTGGAACCTCACTGGTGAAGTAAAACTTAGCAGCATATCTATTTGGGATGTGTCCTATTTATAGTAGAAAGGACAGGGAAAATAACAATGGAGGGGAAGTGGTAGCATATTTTATGGATGCCATAAGGGTCTTGGATTATATCTCTGTCTTATGAGGACAGGGAGTGGAGCTACTATGACTTTGTGGTGAAGAAGAGGGGAAGCACAGGATAAAAGTAGTCTATAGGACATCTTATCTAGATGGCTGCTAGAGATGAGACGAGGTGATAGAAAAGGTAATTAGGATGGTAGCAAGCTAGGTAAGCATTTTGTTAAAGGGAGATTTCAACCACCCAAAAATTGACTCTGATGAACAGAAGAAAGGGAACCAAAATTACCAGGAGATTGTAAAGGGTTTACATGAGGGAACCAACTAAGGGGAATACAATCTTAGATATTTCAATATCTATCCAGGGCATTATTAGGAATATCATGGAAGAGGACCCAAAAGAACAGAATATCTGCAACACTATGAGGTTCAACCTTGTGCTGGATGCCCAGCAATTGCATTCCAGCACCATAGTTCTTGATTTTTAGAACTGATTTAAAAAAAATCAGTTTTGAAAAGATGATAGAGTTACTCTGTCAGCAAGAGAATATTTGTGAGCTGGAGAGTGCAGGAAATAAATTGGAGGCAATACAAGGGGCTATACTTGTAGCAGCCCTTGAATGCATTCAATCTGTCTGTAAGACACAAAGGCATGGGAAACCAATTTGGTGGGATAGACACGTGAAGGAGGCAATCCAGGAAAAAAAATGAACTTTTAAGGTACAAAAGGAAGCAATACGAAGCCAGCATCAATGTGTAAATGAAAAGGCTAGAAAATCAATGAGGAATTCATCAGAATGGCAAAGGCAGACTCAGAGCTATAGATTCTTCAGGTCCAGTAGAGAAAAAGGTGACGAAAAGACTGCAATGAAATGATGAAGAAAGATGGATTACATTGTTGGAGCACCTGCAGTTCTTTTGTGGGCTGTCTGGTACAGTCCTTAAATGATTCCATTCTTACCTCACGGACAGGTCTCAGAGAGTTGCCACTGGAATTTGTTCCTCTGGTGCTCACTCTCTGCCTTGTGTGGTACCACAGGGTTCCATTCTAGCCCCCATGTTGTTTGCAGTGTATATGCTGCCATTGGGAGATATCATCAGGCGATACAGTCTGGGTTTTCACTGCTATGCAGATGATACTCAGCTGTATTTGTCCTTTCTGCCCGGATGCACTCTCCATGCTAAATAACTGCCTTGCTGAGATCAGATTTTGGATGAGTTCCAGCTGGCTGAGACTGAATCCGGAAAAGACTGAAGTTCTGGTAGTGGACCCAGGTCATCTGGGGCTGGGCTTGGGGACTGGTCAACCATCAAGCTTATTACTTGGTGATATGTCGCTCACTACATCTGATCAGGTGCATAACCTGGGTGTTATTTTTGATGATGGTTTGACCCTAAAATCTCAGGTGTCAGCTGTTGTCAAATCCTCTTTTTACCATCTGAGGAATATTGCCCCGGTGAAATACCTGGTTTCTCCAGGTGATCTTCCAACACGGGTCCATGCTTTTGTTACTACCCATCTTGATTACTGCAATTCCCTCTACCTACGGCTACCAGAGGTTCACATCTGCTGCCTGCAACTGGCGCAGAATGCGGTGGCCAGGCTTTTGACTGGGACTTCTAGAACCAGGCATATTATGCCTGTGCTCCTTGAGCTGCACTGGCTGCCTGTTTGGTGGTGGATCACCTTTAAGATTGGCTTGCTAACCTTTAAAGTCCTACATGATCAGGGACCCATTTACCTTCAAGATCTCCTGGTACCCTACTGCGCCCTCCGTCCTCTCCGTTCCACCAATAAGGGATTGCTGGAGATTCCCAGGGTACGATTGAAGACATCTGGAGCTCGTGCCTTTGCTTTTTTAGCACCAACCCTGTGGAATTCTCTACCTCGTTGGTTGAGAGAATGCCCAACTGTCGATAGATTTAAAACAGAGTTAAAAACGTATTTATTTAGTTTAGCTTACCCTAGTTATGGATGATCTGTTTTAATGTTAATGTTTTAATGTTTTTGTTTTAAATTTTTATCTTTATATATTTGGTTTTTATGTACAGCGCCTTGGTTTTGAAAGGCGCTATAAAAATAAAGTTGATTTGATTTGATTGTAACAACAGACAGTTGTAGCCTAATTGAGTGTACACAGTGCAACATATTTATGAAAATTAATCAAGATCATGAAGAGCCAGAATGTATATGCCCAAAGTGTATCCAGAACATTGAGCTGAATAATGAAGTTAACAAATTTAATGGTAGACTTAAGGCTCTTGAGGAAAGCTAGAGACTGATGATGATTAGATTCAACTCAGCCTCAGGGGGTATACCTGATAAGGCTCTGGATATGGAAGAGCTAAATATTATACTTCAGAAGCATGATTTAACACATGGGCAAAAAAATAAAAATAAAAATATAATAAAAAAGAGCTAAACACACTCATGTCAATAACACATCTAAGGAAATAATAGGCACTAAAGAAACTACTACAACAAGTAACCCGAACAAACCTAGTAAAAGAAATAGGGAAGATGAACTAAATGATAATGAAGATGAATGGTACAAAATACAATATGGAAAGGCCCCTAAAAGAGGAAGAAGGGCTGCTCAGTTCTCAGTTCCCCTATTTAACCAGTTTGACCAGTTATTACTATCACAAGATGATCAAGAATATCCTGTAAAAGGGATTGATGAATTAGTAATGGAAACCAGTACAACAAACTGCATGGCAGTACAAAACATATGTACTGAATCTAATAATGTACAACCACTAATACAGTTTAATACTATTGCTCTTAATAGGAAAGAACAGGATATACACAGTAAAAAAAAAAAACACCAGACATCCTGGTACTTGGGGATTCAATGATAAAAAAATATAGATAGGATTGTATAGAACCCTAATAAAATGCATGTAACTCTGTCCAGCTTCAGAGGAGCCAAAATCCAAGATATTTCTTATGTGTTGGATAATATATTAAACAACACTTTGCCAGAATCCCTAGTTATTATCCACACCAGTACAAATAATATCTCTATAGACTCAGAACAAGACATTCAAGAATATTATGTTTCTCTTACTAATAAAATTATAGAGTTGGGATGTATACCTATTTTATCAGAAATTCTGCCAACACCAAGGGCTAATCAGATGCAATTCATCAAAGAGGGACGTGTGAACAACTGGTTAAGAAGATGGTGCTTAAAACAAGATATCGAGATCATAAAACACTGGGAAGATTTTATAAGCACACCAGATCTATATACTTGGGATGGCCTGCACCTCAATTCTAGAGGTAACAGAATACTTGGGGAGCACATAATAACAACAATCAATAAACATTTAAACTAAGATTCTGGGGGGAAGGGCTAATAGAACCAGTATTACTGGACTACACTTGTAAAATAAACAATAAACAGGATAACGTCATAGCAGAGCTAAAACTAAATACTCAGAAATGTAATTTGAGAAATATATTAAGAATAATATTAGTTAATGCAAGAAGCTTGAGAAATAAAATAGAGGAATTAAATAATATTCTGGTTACAAAAGATAAACACATCTGTGGAGTTACAGAAACCTGGTTTAAGGACGGGGATTGGAATACAGATATACCAGGATACCTAAAAATAAGTAAGAATAGAACTCAAAAATGGGGGCAGAGTTACATTATATATTCATAATTCCCTTACAGCTTTTGAATTTAATCAAAATGAATTAAATAATAAATCCATTTGGGTCAAAATAAAGACACAGGTGACTTTTTAATATTGGACTTGTATACCATGCCCTAATTCAGATCATCACAAAATAATAACTTGATAACTGAAATAACAAATCTTAATATGAATGAGGAACTGTTATTTATAGGGGGTTTTAATTTCCCAAATATTGATTGGTGTAGGAGCATTGGTACTAACAACATAGAAAACCAATTTATTGACATTACAGTCCTACAGAACCTAGAATAAATTATTGATAGTCCTACCAGAGGTAACAATATCTTAGATCTAGTATTCACTAATAATGTGGAGTTTATAGATAATGTTGATATCCTGTCACCCTTAGTTGACAGTGACCACAATCCTATCTACTTGGAATATAAAGTAAAACATGATACTAATAATGGAACGACTACAATATTTAACTATAACAAAGCAAATTACAAAAAGATGAAAAATTATTTAAACAGTTGAGACTGGAGGAAAAAACTGAGGGTTACAGGTCTCACTGAAACATGGAATATTATATCAAATTGTATTAACCATTGCATTAAAACATGGGTACCTACTAGACAGAAAATATATTAAATCAAGGAGAGTACCACTATGGTGGAACCATAAAATAAATTAATAAGGAGAAAGAAAATATACGGTAGGGCCTATAAAAGGAAATCAACTTCAGAAAATTGGCAACAATTTAAATCTATTGCTAAAAATGTTAAAATTACAATTAAAAAACTAAGCCGGCTTTGTAACACAACTTGGTGAACAAGGTCAAAGACAATCATAAAAAATTATTTAGTTATATAGGAAGTTTGAGAGGGAAACAGCCCACAATTGGTTCTCTAAAGATTGGGGAAAGGGTTTTAACTGAAGAAAAAGTTATGGTGGCTGAATTTAATACATACTTTCTAAGTGTACATAATTCTATAGCACAAATTAAACAACATATCGGGCTCAACATTACTGTTGTTGATGTCCAAATAACAGACATAATTGATGGTGTCAATAGTTTTAAGACAAATGGTTCTCCTGGACTGGATGGTATTACATCTGGCTTTTTTTAAAAATTGCTGTTTCAACTTGTAGGGCCCCTAACAGTTCTATATAATAGATCTATACTGACAGGTAGAGCCCTGGATGAATGGAGAATGGCAGAAGTAGTACCTATTTTCACTGAGGGCAGAAAGAAAGAGGTAGGAAATTATCATCCATAAATTTGACTTCAGTCATAGGAAACCTTATGGAAAAATTACTTCAAAAATATATTTCTATGCTTCTACTAAATACAGGACATATAGACCCAACTCAACATGGATTTACTTCTAGAAGATCATGCTTAACCAATTTTATTAGTTTTTTTGAACCTGTTAGTGCAGCCTTGGATAAGAACACCCCTGTGGACATCATTTTCCTTGATTACTCCAAGGCCTTTGATAAAGTCTCCCATACAGCCTTAATAAAACAGCTTGCCAAAATTAGATTAAATAATAATGTAATCAGATGGATCACTTCATGGTTAACTAATAGGATACAGCGTGCAACCATCAAGGGACACTCATTGACCTGGGGGGTGTTAGTAGTGGTGTCCCTCAAGGATCCATGTTGGGTCCAATATGATTTAATATATTGATCTCATCCCTTCCATGCTCAAATAGAGTAAGGGTTGGCAAGTATGCTGGTGATTGCAAACTCAGATGTTTGATACAAGACCAAGATAATGCAAGGGCACTACAACGAAATTTGATTAATATAGCAAACTGGGCAGAAGAAAATGAAATGTATTTTAATTTGGAAAAGTGTAAGTTGTTGCATTTGGGATAAACAAATCCCATGTTCACATATCAAATAAACGGCGTTACAAGAAAGACAGTTAAAGAGGAAAAATACCTGGGGATTATTATTACAGACAATTTAAAATTTGATAACCATGTTTTATCTATGGCTAAAAAATGTCAAAAACTAATGGGATGTATATTGGGGAACACTAATAGTGGAGAGGAGGAGGTTATAGTTCCTTTGTATAATACTTTGGTGAGACCCAGTATGGAATACTGCTCTCAGTTTTGTGCCCCTACATCCAAAAGGACACAAATATTATATGAAAACATTCAAAGGAATATGACAAGATCAATCAGACTCACAGGGAATATGAGTTATGGAAATAGGCTGCTAAAACTAAACCTTTATTAGACAAACTATAGACAGAAAAGGGGAATCTTTGTCTTGTTTATAAAACTTTACAGGACCCATACATGGCAGAAACCCTTGGTCTTAGAAAAAAAACAAGTACTGCTAGTACTAGATCACATAAGCAGAAACTAATGGGTGAATCAAATAACGCAATTAAAACAAGTAATTATTTCACCCAGCGTGTGATAACAAAATGGAATATGTTGCCATGTTTTGTTGCAGAAAGTCCAAATATGAGTGCTTTTAAAGTCAACTTGGATAATTTTATGAATTACAAGAAATTTATTTTCCACCAATGAGTGGTGTTGAGTTCATCAGAGGGCCATGAGCTCACTGAACTTGTAAATTACTATGATACTATGATACTATGATATGAGTGTGGAAAAGAAAGCAAAAATGTTGACTGAGTCCTTCAGTTCTGTGTCTATAGTGGAATCTATTGGGCCACTATCAGACTGCATGGTCAGATTTTGGGATACAGCCAATCTTAAGCAAGAGATGTCATGTATGCCTGAAGATAGAGTACAAAAGTGTCCATGAGATCTAAAGGTAAAAAGGTCCACAGGGACAAATGGGATCCACCTAGTGTTACTTTGCATGATAAGGCAGACCCCATCAGCACCCTTGGCAGATCTACAATAATTGCTGAATCAATAGCTAATAGCATAATGCCAACAAACTAGATGGTGGAGAATGTGGCCCTCCTGATCATGAGTAGGAATAGGGAGTATCTGAGATACAGTACTATATTACAGACCAGTGAGCCTCACACCTATAGCTGGCAAGCCACTATAATGCTATCCAGTGTTAGTTTCCATCATGACTAATGATATCCTGGTACTGCTGCCTCAGTGCCCTCAGCTTCAGCTGGTTTTGTAATGGTAGGTGTCACTGGGTGTCAGGTTTTTAAATGTTAAAAATGTACATCATTATCTGCAGGGTTGTTAAAGAGTTAGCAGATAGCATAATACAGACATTCTACTGTGTACGTGTATGCCACAATAAGCCCTGTAGCCTTCAGACTATAGCAGTTAGCTGTCAAATAATGAGAAGATAGGCAAGTGAAATGTGATGACCTTGACTTTCCAGGCTTGACATCAGTCAAGATGTTGATTGTCATGAAGGAACTGATGCTTGCCATTATTATAGCATACAGTCGAATTCCTGGAGGTAAATAAAATTGTTGATAGGAATCATCAAGGGTTCATAAGGGACATGTTGCTTTAAAGGAAATCATTATTTTTTTAATTTGGTGTAAAAAATGGTCAGTTCAAATGGAACATTTTAAGTTAGCACTGTAGATAGCAGCTTGTGTCTGAGCTTAATGCAAGACATATTTTACATACAGCTCCCAGTAATAGCATTTTGTAAAGAGAGTTCTTGACTGTTTTTGTTTCCTCTCTGCATATCATAACCTGGTCAGTTTACTTTTACATACCCAGTTATTTTAATATTAATCCTATGTGGTTTTCACAGTATACTGTAGTTTGCTGGTAGAACGTTGAGGTATTTCCCAGCATATGCTTTTGCTTTTTTAGATGGTTAGCAAGGGTTGAATTCCCTCTTGGAAGATAGCAGTAGCATTTTAACAGCATCTTTTTGAGGGGAGTTCACGGTGGCTTGAGTTATTCTGCTGAGCATGGCCACAGATTTTCTCATTACTAAATGATGTTAATGAAGTAATAGTGCTACTGTAGACCTGCATGCATCACAGTCTCTCATGTATGCTAACACACATGCACTTCGTGCAGCATATGGAACACATACATTTACGCTTAGCAAGGTAATACTATGAGCTTCTGCAATACATATGTGTATATGATATTAGTATTCTAACAGGGCTAATGTGCTGGGTAACCTTTAGCACAAATAATGTTAGTATTATTATGTAGGCCTTATTATGATGCTATTTCTTTCTTCTAATGTAGCTGTTTATAATTGCCTCACTAAGCATTTTTGTATTGTAACAGAACTGGCCTTCACAATGGCTAATTGTTCCCTTATCTATATCTGTACTGCTCTTCTGAGCCTTTGACATAGGTGTTTTTCCTAAGCATCTTTGTAAGTCAGAACTGGCATCAGCTAGTTCCTAACTGATGTCTGTTTGTTAGTCAGCATGATTATGGGGTGTTGTTAGAGTGCCACCTGCAGCTTTGGCCCTACTACAAGGATCAGCATTTTCTTATGAGTAGTCTAGTCAGCGTTACTGTTATCACTGTGTCTACATGCAGAACTAAGGATGAGGTAAATGTCTTCCAAGCCAAGTGTCCACCAATACAATTTCTGTATATACTATCCACCTTCTTTTTATCTATAATATAAGAATTTGTGTAAGACTGTTTTTCTCTGAGTTTATATGATGACACTGCAGTGTGTATGAGGAGGTTTAGAACGCTAGGCTGTGGTAAGCTGTCCTTCTTACATGTATTTGGGGAAAAACCTTTATTCTGTTACACCTTGCGTTTGTGTCATGTTTTGCCAACAGGTGTAGAACCTGCCAGCCAAGCAAAAACAACACAACAAATTATCCTCCCTTGTAAAATTTGAGAGACAGAATAAATAGTGGACAGACATTTATGCAGGGAAGCATTATTTGTTGTTTATTTCTTTGTCTCATGTGGTCTCATTATTCGTCATTGCTTCATATCGCACTGTCACCTATAATTGGGTTGATTATCCACACCTGTTTGAAGATAACCAAGGAACCCCAGTAGCTGCTGACTGAAGATATTTGGAAGAGAACATGTTAATGAATGTTCAAGTCCAGCATTACTGCTGAGTTCGGAAGGAATTTCTCCAGTGGCAGGTGAGACCTTCCCTCTTTCTCTACAAGAACTGGAAAGTCTCAGATTGGAAGCCATATAGGTCTTTTCCAAAAGGAATAAGGCTCCCACGATGCAATGATGCAAAGGAAGGGAGATTTGCTGATATACAGTATATAAGATTTGGTGACAGTGATGACAACAAAGTACTTTATAATATTCTGTAATACCAAGGCTGAGAGTCTGAATTACAGGCTTACATCACTACTCTTGATAATCCATACTGTGTGGAGTCTGTATGACAGTTACAGGTGGTCTGTTTTCCTCCCAGGTGAGTGGACCTAAGAAGAAGCCATTGCTCAGTAGAGTGGAAATAGCTCTGGGATGTAACAAATGAGGCATGGGGAGCAGGCAATTGCTTGGTTGATGGGGCAAGAACCAGAGTACCCAGACATAGTGAAATCAAGAAAGGATGTGTTATGTTTTTAATTAAATAGACCCACTAAGCTGTTTTGGAGGATGTCAGAACCAAGTGCTGATTGGTGTTAAGAGAACAAAGGAGTAAAAGTCTGTTTTTATTTATTTTGTTATACTGTGCTTCTACAAAGTGCTGTGCAGAATTATAGATTTTGGCAGAACAAAATTTTACAGAATTTTTGAAATTCCACTGACTTTTGCCAGAAACAAGATGGTGGAATTCCCCAGCAGAAAATGTGGAATGAGTTTAACACAACATTTCTATGGAATTCTATTCTGTGGATCTCAATATTTTCTGTGGAAATGATGGTGAAATGATTTTCCACTGCAAAAATGCTGTTCCACAGAATATTATTCTACAGATTACAGCAGGCAGAATTCCACAGAAGTACTAGTAAGATTTCGGTGGAAATTTCACCAGCAGAATGATCATTCCATGCCAATTCTGCTGGCATAATTCCACATTCTGCACAGCAATACATCTTCCCCTTGGTCACCACTGTCCCCCTTCTTCAGTCCCCCAGCAACCCAGCTAAGACATCTGCCATCTCCAGGATTTACTTCGTTCAAGCCAGTAGTAGGTAGGTGGTGTGGTGTCAGCATGGTCTGGCAGGCCTCATCCTGTATGGTGGGGGTTTCTGCTGTTATTTTTTCACTCATTCCCCAAGTTGAGAACACATGCTATGGTCCAGATATGCAACATGAAGATACTGTATGCACTCACTGCCTGCACACAGCCCTTTTAGAAGCAATCACTGCATTGCTAAGGTGGTGGCTAACTGTGGCATGCATTGTTCATCCTCTCCAAAGGAGAAGAATTGCCTCAGACACGCAATCCAGCTCCCTCCAGCTGGCCTACAAGTTGTCCTGGTCCACTCCAGAACCCAGGTTGCCAGTGTGGAGAGCAGAAGGCATTTAAAGGATGGGCATAGACTGTTGGGCAAATTTTGCTACCAGTTAGCACACTAGCTCCTAGCCTGAATGATACAACATGTAACCAATCTGTTATGATATGTTTTGCTTATTGATCTGTTACTCTTTATATATTGTTTTTGAATTTGGTTTTGAGAGGCATTATCTGCTAGCAATGGGAAAGGTTCTATGGGTTAGTGTAATTATTTTTGGGGATCAGTTTTTTGGCACCATTGGGAATGAACTCAGAGTTCTGGCATAAATAGTTGTGATGCATTGTATGGCAGAAATGTGGTTGATTCTTGGTGTCAGTGAGCTTACTTCAAGACTGGAGGGATTGTTGTTTGTTGACTCCACTGTGCCCTCTGGATTCAATGTGATTAATTATATCTGGTCTGAGGTTTACATCACTGGAGATGGTATCTCAGTGCTGAAAACATTTTTTTTGAGTGAAGCTTGTTGTTTAAACACAGTATTGTGCATTTATGTCTCACAATACTTAATACATTTTACAGCTCATCCCTTGCACTACTTAAATCAGGGGAGAAAAAGTTCAAAAACTCCACATGGAAAGTAGTGTAGTGGCTCAGTGATAAAGTTGCTTATACTTTTGTTTTCACTGTATGCAGCAAGACTTCTGGGATTGGGGTCCATGTGTATTTGTAAGCAGAGCAAGTGCAGGTGTGCACATGTCAGGGAGAGAGCAGATGAGTGCACTGCGGTCAAGCTGAAAAGCAATAATTTAGAGGGGAAGAATAGAGCTGCAGCCAGGCCTTTTGATTGTTCTTTGCTGATGTTTCAGTCTAGTTAGTGTACTAAAGTGGAGGGTGAGCTGTACATTGACAATTTGATTAAATGGTTGCTAAAAGGTCTGTACCATGCTAAGTATGTGTGGAAGGTATTGTAGTAAAAAGCTTCCCCACTGTAGCGTTCTACTGTGTACATAGAAACATACAATTAGTATTGATCTCTGCAGTCGATCACCCCCCCGCCCCGAGAACACCCTAATCTGTTCTAGTCCTGTAAATCTAAGCGGTGAAGCATCTCTGTTGTGTTGATAAAAAAGTGCTCAGTAACAGGATTATCCATACACAGATTTTTGGTGTCAAAGACATGTTCCTGTACCCTAGTTTTTTAAATGTTTAGCAGTTTGGCCAATGTAAACTATTTCACAGTGGTACCATAGTGTGTAAACAACAAATGTTATTACACATGAGATAAATTGTCTAATAGTGACACTCCATGAACTATGATG
This sequence comes from Neoceratodus forsteri, assembly GCA_016271365.2. Lineage (NCBI taxonomy): Eukaryota > Metazoa > Chordata > Ceratodontiformes > Ceratodontidae > Neoceratodus > Neoceratodus forsteri. The sequence goes on along the minus strand of CM057458.1, from coordinate 873,999,603 downwards.
TAATTGAAATTGTGATCTCTGAACACAAATTGCACAATTGTGATCTCTGAACACAAATTGCACAACTAATACAATTGCCACATTTAAACATCCAATTTCATTTAACTGGAAGTCAAGTATTTGTGGCATTGTTAATGTTAGGCAACTGGCTTTTGACAAATCTACCCTCACACTGCCCCCCCTCACACACACACATAAGATATTATTCTGGGTTCCTTCCCAACATTTTTTGTCAGTTCTTCAGTTCTTGATCCCCATGAAGAACGGGCCAATATTTCATAATGATGTTTCCAAGCTGACAAGCCACATGATTGTAACTTGTTGCAAAACAAATCATCTAATTTTCCTGTGGGTCTCTGGTTCTTGGTATAAATAAGGAACCCCTATCCTGATGTTTAGTTATGTTCATTGCAGATTCCAGAAGTTTTGAATTGTATCCCCTGTCAATGAACAAATTTTTCAGCACTTCTGCCTGCTCCTACAATTCTTGCATCTCAGAGCAATTATGTCTTAGCCATAAAAATTGGCTATAAGGAAGCAAGTCCTTTAATGAGCTAGGGTGAGCACTAGTGACCAATAGAAAGTTATTAGTGGCTGCAGATTTCCTAAAGCCTTTAGTAATGACCTGATTTTGAGAGTCAATTGAGAAGGTGACATCTAAGAAATCAATGGTGTATGGATCAAAGTTATTGTAAAAGTGCAGGTTTTGTCTTTGTTATTTAGCCAATCCATAAACTGACCAGCCTCCCTAGCAGTGGGCATGAAATGGGTTGACATCTGGGTCATAAATGCATTCCTCCTCCCATTTGCCTAAAAAAGAAATTCACAAAGGAAGGTGCCATGGATGCCCCTATACTGTAGCTGTACCACAGCATTGTAAATGATACAATCAAATTTGAAGTAATTCTGGGAAAGTACAAACTGCAAGCCATCTTGACTCAACTCATAGGGTATTAGTTCCTTTAATGGATCTCTATGTTAAAAGTATTTACACACTTCTACATCATCTTGATGTTTAATTGACGTGTTGGAGGCTTCAGCATCAGTCCTAAGCCACCTATAGTCCTGCTGCCATTCAAAATCCACAAATGTATTTAAAATGTCCATTGTGTCCCTGATGTATAACTTCAAACATGTTACACTTATTTGCAAGAAAAATTCCAAAAAATGACATAAATTGTCACTCAGGGAGCCTATCTCAGAGATGATCAGTCTGCCTGGGGGACTGGTGGAATTTTTATGGATTTTTAAGAGAATGTATACAGAAGGCGTAACTGGTGTTTGAGGTAATAAATTCTTGTACTGTTTCAGTTATCTCCCCCTTCATTTTGGCTCTCTCCAATAGATGCTTAAATTTCATTTTAAAAACTGAGACAGGATTTGATGGCAATTTGATATAATTGTTGACATCAACTGACAATTCAAGGACCTTTTCTTTGTAAACACTGTAAGTTATAGTCATAAGATTCCCACCCATATCCTTGGGTCTGAAAAAATAATATTCTGCATTTTCTGTAATCACTTAGTGCCTGCCTTTCCTGTCTACTCAAGTTATTATATGTTGGTCCTGAATCACTTTCTAATTATTCTTTCACATCTTGAGTAACTACCCTTTTGTGTACCTGAATTACTGAATTATTGGTACTCGGTGAAAATTGTGATTTGGAGGAAAATAGGTGTTTACATAACCTTATGAAATCAGCTTTATTAAAATCATACACATTCATGCTAAAACACATACCTTCTGTCACCTCTGAAATATTCTCCCTGAATAGCGAATCTAAATAAGCAGAATTTTGCCATTCCAAAACAGCTCATACATTAGTGTCAGTCAATGCATCAATGTCCACAGATGAACTTGCAGCCAATGTATCCATCTCCCTCGGTGGGCTAGCCATCAAATTAATTTCAAACACACTGCCTCCCATTCGATTAAGTGCTTGGGCCACATTTTTAATGAAATAAAACTTCAGTCAGTTTTCAGAAAAATTTCTCCAAATCAATATTAATTTGAAATGTATCCAGTCTAGGGGTGGGAACAAACATGCCAGCCTTCAAGACACTGATCTGGGCTTCAGTAAATTGTGTGTCCTTTAAGTTAACCATTTGCCACTCCTCATGGCCGGTTTGCTTCTATTTGACTTTCAACCCCCTCTTTTAACTCTTCTTGATTTTTTTCTTCCTTTTTGTGAGCCCTCTTTCTCCTTTGCTTTGTTGCCTGGGGTCTGGTCAGAAAAAGATACAGTACAAGAATGTATTGTATCAGATCAGCTCACTGACTTTTTGGATAAATATAATATTTTGTGAATGCAGCAATATGGCTTCAGGAAAGGACATAGCACGTCTTCTGCCCTGCTGGAATTCACTGGTGCCATTCATAGCTCACTGGACAAAGGTCAGCTGACTGGGTCTGTCTTTATTGATTTGACCAAGGCGTTCAATACTGTCCAACACCACCTCCTGCTTGTTCAGCTTCAGAATATGGGACTCCATAGCCTGGTTCAAAAGTTACTTGGAAAACCGGACACAAAAAGTGAAAATCATGGATGTCCTCTCTGATGCCAGACCTGTCCATTCAGTAGTCCCTAAGGGATCCTTTCTGGGCTCCCTACTTTTCAGCTTGTTTTCAGCTTGTTCCTGAACACCCATCTAGATTCCTGCAGAGAACAGATCATTCTCTACGCTGATGATGCTATAATCCTTTCCTCACACCAGGATCCCAAACCACTACAAGACAACCTCCAGCTTGGCTTTGTTTCTGTTGAAAACTGTTTACAAAGCACAAACTGATCTTTAATCATAAAAAAACAAAATCCATGATTTTCAGTATCTCTCACAACAAGCATTAGCAACACCCCCTATCCATCCAAACCAACCACAGAGTCACTCTGGAACAGGTACAATCCATTAAATACCTTGGGATCATCCTAGACCCTCATCTTTCCTATGGTGTCCATATTGACTATGTAACCAAAGCTTCTGCATCCCGTCTCAGCCTACTTTACCAGCATAGGCAACATCTTACCCCAGAAGACTTAACAGTTGCTATCCAGAGCTCTATCATCTCCATTGTTGACTATGGACTTCTTATCTGTGGCTCCGCCACCACTACCACTCTCAGATGAGTTTCCACCTCCCTCAATAAGGTATGTTGGCTCCTCACTGGATCCCATCATACATGTGACCTCTATGCACAAACTGGGTGGTTACAACTCACCAATCAGATAAAGTACCAAACCGGCAACACAGCAAAGAAAATAACTATGGGACTAGCACCCCATAGTCTGTGCTCTTCTGCACCCAAGAAATAACCCCCACAATACAAGGGGGTCTAAGCTACAGCTCCTGCAAGTTTCCCACTGTTGCACAACACAAGGTCAAAGAGCTTTTGCTTATAGGGCACCTAGCTGGCTAAATGGGCTGTCCAGTGACATCTCATCCACTCCCACACTTGGTGCATTTAAATCAAGGCTTTGTCTCTCTCTCTCTCATTGCCTCCAGCTCCTGTGACTGCCTCAACTATCTGACCCCCCCCTTGAATATTGCTCTGGCATCATTCATTTATCTTTCCTATGTAGCACTTGGTCCCCCTCTATGTTTTCTCCTCCCTGCCTGCACTTCCCCTGTTTGTCTTGACAATGCTCTTGGCTGCTCTGACTCCCCCTTGTTCCCTCTCCTCCAGTCTACCCCCTTTTATTCTCTTCCCTCCTGTGTTCCCCTCCCCTCCTACTTTTTCCCCTCTGTGCCCCTAACCTCTTCACACCTCTTTCCTATCCCCTATTACCACCTTCTAAACTCGCTTGCTTTTTTACATTTTTTTGTAACCACACGTTTTCTTATTATTGCTCCTGTTTTGCTCATACTGTTGTCTTTTTTGTCTTACTGTATTTGAAATGTTAACCAATGTGGAACCTTTGTAAAAGAGCCCCAGCTCAAAGGTATTTGTAATCCTAAACATAAATAAATAAATAAACAAATGAAGAAAGAAAGAAAGAAAGAAAGAAAGAAAGAAAGAAAGAAAGAAAGAAAGAAAGAAAGAAAGAAAGAAAGTACTTGAGTCTGGCTGTCACCATGGGATGAACCAGTGGCTTCATTGTACTTGGAATTTTGTTCTTATCAACAGTGTTTGCCTTTGTCTTGCTTGAATGAGAGTGGGATCTCCCCCACCAGTTGGATTTGTCTCTTTTACCAAACCTGGACCACTGAAATATTTTGCCCTGCTGATAGTCTGTTTTATCTCTCTCCAGTTGTTTCTGTTTATGATTTATGAGTACTTGTTCGTGCTTTTGGAGTTTGTCATGAAGATTCTTAGCCACTGTTGTGAATTCTGAATGTTTTGTATACTTTTTCAGGACTTGTTTGGTCTCATCAATCTCTTTAATGAGGTTCTGATAGGTGTTTGCATCCTTGATCATTAAGATTTTAATGAAGGTTTTGGCACATTCTAATGTCCCCTATTCCCAATCGACCTTAATTTTAAACTCTTGAAGCCCACCAGAGGATGTAACATTTACTCTCAGACTATGTTTAATTTCAAATATTGTTCAAGGCTACAAATATTGTAAGTTATGTTTAGTTCTTTAAATAACAACCATTTCAATGTCCCCCAAAAAGTTTTCAAGCTCACCAACCTCTGGATCTGACTCAGTGCTCACACCTTCACAGAGTTTCAGCTTAGCTGACAGTTTACATTTAAATAAAACATCTGCAGTGGGTAGGCAGACTGAAAGACTCCTCATTGCTGCTTTCTGCCAACTCATTGGTTGTTATGTTCTCACCCATACCCCCACCCCATTCTTGCCCCCCGAGACATTGAACATGCCAGTTTGGAAGTTAAATGGCCACAGCCATATGTTTATTCAATTTTAATTTAATTCTTAATACAGACTAGACATGCTCCAAAGGGAGCCTATCCAAGGTCTCCCCCTTCCCCTAATGAAGAGAGGTGAACCACCTGCCACCTGCCCCCCTCAGCAAGGCAATGAACCAATGGGTTATTCTTGGGGTCAGATCATCAGAGAAAGAGAGAGAGAGGCCTAGTGCCCTCCATACTGGGTGTGGCCTTCTGCCTTCCCTCACAGAAGGCTGACCCAAGAGATTGCAGACCTCCACTGTGGGAAAGCTACCATCAGGGGCTTGACACAGCAGACCCCCTTGCAGGCTAGGCACTTTCCAGGGGCATTTACCTTGTGACCTCAGCCATTCCATGCTGGGCGATAGCCAGGGTCCCCCTCAGAATGCCTATGAGAGAAGCCCTCATTCCATGCTGGGTGCTCGAGGGCCCCCTTTTCCCCTATTTCCAAGCTGACTTGCCCTTAGGCAACCTTGGAGAAACTTTCTATCTGCTTACAGAGGCTGTGACAGTATTGTTACCACCATCCAGTTGGCCAAATCAGAGAACCATTCTGACAGAGTCAAAAACCCTGGAAAAAACCTCATTAATAGCAAACCTGGGAAAAATTCATACACAGCCTTAGTTGGTTCCCCCAGTAAGGACAGTGGTCTCATACTATCTTTGTGAGTGGGTGGTGGGTGGGTTCCTGCCTCAGATGGTGCAGGAAAAGACCGCAGCTTGCCTAACAGCCTTTCGACCATCATCCCTGCCCCTCTGCTCCCATCTGTGGCCACCCAGTCACAAACTCTGTGGCCATCCAGATCACCACCCCCAATCACCCCCCTGGCTCATGGGGTCTCCGACCCCAGACCACCTGGATTCCAGGTGACAAAACATCTGAGGTGGGTCCAATCTGCCTGGGCAGTCTCGATCCCACCTCGTGACCATCTCATGGGGCTTTCCTTTGGGGAGGGGAAGAAGCAGGGACACCAATCCACTTTTTTCCCTTGAGGCCTCAGGAAAGGCCCATTGGTTGTCCAGTTCTTACCTGTACCACCACCCCATACTTGCCCCTTAGACAATGAACACACCGGTTTGGAAATTAAATGGCCACAGCCATATGTTTATTCAATTTCAATTTAAATCCTAATAAAGACTAGATGTGCTCCAAAGGGAGCCTCTCCAAGGTTCATGTCTCCCTCCCTTTCCCTCTATCAGCCACTGCCTACCCCCCCTTGGCAATGCAATAGGCCACTGGGTTATTCTTAGGGTCAGACCATCAGTGAGATATGCCTAGTGCCCTCCATGCTGAGAGCAGCCCTCTGCCTTCCCTTCCTGAGTCTGACTCAGGAGATCACGGACCTCCACCATGGGAAGCCAAACATTAGGGGACCAATGTGGCAGACCCCCCCCATGGGCACACATGTCCCAGGGGCATTTTCTCAGTGACTTCAGCCATCCCATGCTGGCAATAGCCGGGGTTCCCCTCAGAATACCCATGAGAGAGGCCCCAATTTCATGCTGGGCACTGGAGGACCCCACTTTTCCCCTGTTCCCAAGCTGGGCTAACCCAGCTCGCCCTTAGGCAATGTTGAAGAAACTACCTATCAGCCACAAACCTGATCTGTGGCCTGATCAAGTCCCCCAGAGCATGGTATGTCCCCTTCCCTGATCTCCCAGGCCCCACACTCCCTTCCCCAGATCTTTCCCCAAATACTAGAACCCTTTCTCCCCTCTCACCCCAATAATGGGTCTAAGGCCATTTGAATGTCCTTGCAAAATAAGTCAATTCCCACATCTGATAAATGTATCCCATCTGGTCAGTACAGTTCCTCTAAGTTTAGTGTAATGTGGTCGTGCTTTACCACCCCGCCAGGCAGTTGGCTCATGAAGGTCCCCATTTTGCCATTCAACTTCATCCGTGTCCTATCCAGCCCTTTGCTTTTGGTCTTTTACAGCCATTGCTTTCTCTGTATGATATGGGACCACAGTATTCTGGTCCCCAGCATGCTGCACTGGACAGTAGCTATGTCCTCCTTCATGGCATGCAGTAATGCAATGAACTTCACTTCCCCAAGTCATTTCTTCCCAGGTGGATGACCAGGATATCTGGGTGTGTTTCCTTCTGACACTCTTCCCTCAACTTGAGAACAAGCTGCTCCCAGTGCATGTCCCTGTGCCTCATCCATTGCACCTTGACAGATACATGGCTGAAACTCAGGACTGGTCCCCCAGCTCGGGACCACTCACGAGCCACTGCCAAGTGGATGAAAGAGTGACCACAAATCTGCACCTGTTTCCCAGTTCCCCTCCAATCTGTTTAATAGAACAAAAATATGTTAGAGCATGTGGGGGAATATATACCTTCTGACAACCTGTGACTTCCATCTACCTAAACCCCTAATCTCTGCCTGTGACATTCCCTTGCTCGCCGCCCAGGTTGCTGCCCCTGTCTGTAATTAATGCATCCCATTATCCCCTGTCTCCTTACCCACTGCCCATAATGCTTTCTTAAACATCCTTGTAAACTGAAACTGCATCAATGGTTTCCCATCCCCGTGCCTGAAGTAAGTCCACCCTTCACTTCGTGTCCCTGCTTCATACCTAGTCAGCATCCCTCTGATCTTCCAACTCCATCCCCCCAGTCTCGAAGTGTTACCCATGTGCCCCATGCCCATTGGTCAGTTTTAGACCTCTGAATCTGCACCAGAGTGCTGCCCTTGACAAGACCACATCTCTTGCATGTAAGCCCCTCCTAGCGGGGTCCTGTCTAGAGGTTGCCATGACCTCTGAGACCTGAAATACCCCACAGTACACCAATAAAAAAGCCATCCTGAACAACTGTGCCTTCTGCCAGCCTGTGCAAAGTGAAGATAAACCCCCCACCATCCGTTCCAAATTCCAAGGCCTCAATGGTCTTCTTTTATCTGGAACTCTAGGCTGTGTCCTCTTCATCCCTCCAATAACTTCCTGACCCTGAATGTCTGAGTATAGTCTGCCAACCCCAGTGCCTTACTAAACTAACCAATGCCCGATAGGCGGCAGCTTGCCACCCCTGCTGAGCTTCCCTCTGCCTTAAGCACCAACACAAACCAGTGCAGCAGCCTCTCTGGGATGGGCCAAGACTATTCCCAGCCGCAGGCTTCCTGAATCCTGAAGAACTCCTCTACTCCTCTCTTGTGTGTTTTCAGGGTGCTGGGCAACAGGGACTGGCACATCAATGCCCACTCTTTGAGACCCCCAGGTTCCACAAGAACTGAAGAATCTCTGCCAGGCTGTCATATGCTCCAGGTGCCAGGGTCCTGAAATGCTCCCACTGCAAATGAGATAAAGCATCAGCTACACGGTTGCATTCCCCCGGCACATGCCTGGTCCTAAACTGTAGGTTATTCAGCAAAAACCATAACACAAACACCCGGAGCAGGTCCCCAACTGTCCCTACTGCTCCTCATTGTCAGTTGATTATGTGGACTACCCCTGAGTTATCTGACCTTAACAGCACCTTCCTATCCCTCAGTTTCCTTCCCCACACTACCAGGGCTACCACTGTTGGAAAGAATTTCAGAAATGTAATGTTCTTGGTTAATCCCTGAGCATCCCACACAACCTGCCACCTCCCCGCTATCCATGCCCCTTGCAAATACACCCCAAACCCCTAGCTTCCAGAGGCGTCTGTGAAGAGTTACAGATCTGTGTTCGACACATCCTCCTCAGGCCATGCTGTAACTCCATTGAATTCCTTCAAAATGGTGGACCATACTGCCAAGTCCTTCATCGATTGAGGGATCCTGATCCTACAGTGAGATCTGCGGATCCCAACTGTCACCTTCGCTAAACACCACACAAATGCACGCCCCATCATTATGGTCCTGCACGCATAAGTTAGATGGCCTAACAGTTGTTGCCCCTATCTCAGTGTCATCTTTTTCACCAGCCTAGCTTGACCCACCATCAAACACAAAGCATTAACCTTGTCCTTTGGCAGCCTATACAACATGCCCCCCAAATCAATTTCTATTCCCAGAAAGGACAATACCTTCATTGGGCCTACCGTCTTGTCCTCGTCGAGGGGTACGCCAAATCTCTGGCAAACCCCTTGTAATCCCTGTAGCATCCGCCCACAAGCATTGCTCCCCTGGGGTCCGATGACCAAGAAATCATCCAAGTAATGGACAGTTCCCCCTCCTGGGATCATCTGTTCCACAATTCACTGCAAGAAGGTACTAAATTTCTCAAAATAGGCACATGTGATGGTGTAACAAATTGGCATGCATTTGTCTATGTAATATGCCCAATCCACCTTCAACCCCGGCAAATTGAAGTCAGCTGGGTGAACAGGGAGTAGTCAAAAGATGGATTTGATGTCTGCCTTTGCCATTTGTGCCCCCTGGCCAAAACTTGCCACCTCACTCACTTCCTTGTCGAATGACGCATAGTGAACTGAGGTCAAGGCCGGGTCTATGAAGCCATTCACCAACCCCCCCTCTGAGAATGATAGGTGAGTAATCATTTGATACTCCCCTAGCATGCTTTCTGGCACCACCTCCACTGGTGAAACCCTGAAATCCTCCAGTGGAGGCTGCTTGAATGGGCTTGCGATCCATCCTAGCAGCTTCTCCTTCTCTATCTTTCTTCGGACCCCTCCTGGTTTTCCCTTTCCAACTTAAAATTGGGGGCTTCAAAGCTCCTGTGAGGACCCGTGTACAGGATTCTGAACCCATCTGTGAATCCTTCCCACAGCATATGTACATCTTCCCAGATGGGGTATCTCTCTAACCACTCCTGCATTTCATTTGCCATTATCAGTGTTACCACCTGATCTAGGGAATCATTTTTTGGTGAATCCCAGTTTTTGTCCAGCATTACTCCCACCCTGCTTCCACCTGGGGCATTGAATAAATGGATAAGGCCTCCCACATGTCAGGCACTCGTGAGTGAATTTGCACTTTGCCTGTGAGCATGTCTCCTTGTTAAAATGGTAGCACTGGTTCCTCCCTTGCTTATCCTACCTGGCTTTTTACTCCCTCCCCACCTGGTTCCCATTTCACTGAAAGGCCACAATTAGTGCATTGCACATATGCCTTATCAGTGATAACATCCACCCACAGTTCCATACCCACCTGATCCCATTCCCTCCCCAGGTCCTTGTGTAACCGTAACCTAAAAATATCATTGTAATGAAGCCAGGCTGAGCCCCCCTGAGACTGCATGCACCCTCATGACCCTCGCCCAATTGCTGAACAGGCTGCAGCTAAGCTCTAGCTTCTCATGACACAATGCATACATATATATCAGGTACCTGTGGTTTCTTTTCTTCACCCTTCTCTTTTTTCTCCCCATCTTTCTTCTCCTCCTCCTCACCTCTGTGCAGCAAACTAAACATACATACAAATTCTCTCCTGCGTATTGCTGCCCTTGTCTTGTCTGACAAATGGGCCCCCACCTCCTCTTCCACACTGGAGTACAGATGCTTAGGCACCCCACCCTTTTCTCCAGTGGCCCCTGCACTTTTACCCTTACTAGAGTCAACCAAGATATTCGCTAGGTTCTTCAAAGCCCCTAGCATCTCCTCCATCTTCGTGCCCCCTTGCCCTGTTCCTCCTGCACACCCATCTTCCTCTGAGTCAGATGATACCACTGGTCTTCTCAGCCACCAGCCTTGTCTCCCAGTGTCCTCTAACTCTGATTCACTGCTTCTCTCCAGCAGTGAACAGACTCTGTTGAACCTTGGGGTTGCTGGTTGTGGGCCCTTCCTTCTAGGGCTCTTCCCCCAACCTGGGGGCTGTGGATCACCCTGATCCTCCACCAAAGATGACTCAAACCCCTTTCTGAGCTTTTTGGATAAAGGGAGTTCTGGACATGGCCAGAACCTGTCAGGGCTGGAAGACACCCAACCAGGACACTTGGTTCTGGGCCTCCTTCCCTTACCTGGGGCATGCGGCTCACTCCATTCATCTGAGGATGATTTGTACTCCCTTCAGGGTCTCTCAGGCAAAGATGGCCCCAGCCATGGCCACCCCACCACAGTCCTTGAGGCCCCAGTGGAGGTCGATGGCCCCTGGGCCTCTTTCCCTGCTCTGGCCTTCGAGGCTGTCCTTTTTCCTCACCCAGGGAGGGTCCATGCCATCTTCTAGGCTTCATAGGTACTGTTCATCTTGGGTGGCTTGACCCCAGGGGCTGGACCCTTCCCTCATAGCTTCCCCTGAGGCCATGCCCCCCCTCAGGATCCCCCTCAGGATCCTAGGGCTTGTGCCTTCCTCTGATCTGCTTCCTTCCCCGGATCAATGGTAGTCCCACCAGATCCAGCAAGTGGGCTCTAATATCCCCATTTGCAAGGTTTCTCTTACCTTTAGGCTGCGCCCTCAGCCAAGGGTTTTGATTCCTGAGGCCCCTCCTGTGGTCCTCTGTTGTGTTGAGGAATGCCTCCAGCCAGGTCATTCTTGCCACCCTCTTGTGCTGCACCAACAGTGCCTTCCTGCTACTGCTCAGTCTGCTGACCCAGCATGCCATTCTTCTCTTGCTTCTCACTACTCCCTCTTGTTTATTTTTTTTCCTTTCTCTTTTGCCCTTCACCTAAAAAATTGAGGGATGGTCCATGGAATCAAGCCCACAATTTCCTAAGGTCTTACCCACACCACAAAACTGGTGCCCCTGTATCTCTCCTGACCTTTCTTTTTTAATATCTCCCCCTCAGGCATTACTCCACCTGGTTGTATATTTTACTTTAGTCTCTGGCACTCTATAGGTCACCACCTCCCCAGTGGTCCTTGCTCTAACACTTTTATTTTTTTGTCTTAATCTGGCACTTCTCCAGCCACCTGCCCTGCTGAATCTTGTCCCAGGTCGCTTAAGGCCACCAGCTATGCTGCTCCCATTCGGTCCCACTACAGAGCCTAGTTCATCTTGTTTTCCTTTTCTTTTTTTTTTTAAATTTAAACCTGATCCCCTCCTTACCTCTAATAACTGTGGTACCCAAACAACTTAGCTACTGCTGCAGCTCTCTCCCAGGCCCCTGAGAATTATCCTTTCTTGGAATCAGGCTACCGGCAAGAGGTAAGTGAAATTTTCTTTAAATCCTGCCATCTTTTCGATCTATTATGACTCCTGCTCCTCAGCCACCACTCCTGCAGTCGCCTCGTGCTTCTCCTCCACAATTGCTGACATTGGAGCACAATTCCACGCTAGGCCACCTGACACTCATCACATGGCTTAATCTGCTCTTTGAACTGCTGTGATGTTCCTGCCTCAGATGGTGCAGGGAAAACAGATCGCAGCTTGCCTTGCAGCACTTTAAACTGTCCCTGCACCACTCTGCCCCCAACTGTGGCCACCCAATCTCAAACTCCATGACCACCCAGTCCACCCCCTTGATTGTCCCCCTGCCCATGGGGTCTCCGGCCCCAGGCCATCTCGATTTCAGATGATGGAATGGCTGGGGCAGGCCTGATCAGCCTGGGTGGTCCTGATCCAACCTGGTGACTGTCTCAGGGGGCTTTCTGGTTGGGGGGGAAGCACGGACACCAATCCCACTTTTCCCATCAAGGCCTCAGGGCAGGCCCATTGTTGTCACTCATTGCAAATAAATATACAGGAGTACTTGCAAAGGGTCTGCTCTCTCAGCCCAGCTACTTGAATTAAGACCAGTGCAAACTGTGTGCAAATGCTCCTTTTCCAGCTTGGAGGTGTAGCGAGCATAGGACCTTCCTGTACCAGTGTTTAACTTTGCTTCAATATATTTGCTTTACTAACTTTGGCTATCTTTTTGAAATCATCAGAGCTGACTGCTATGTTTTGCTTTAGCAAAATTCATGTATTTTTATGTAAATAAGTTTTCATGTTTTTTCATATTGTTCATGGATCCATTTTTGTGATAATTAATTTACACTGATGATGTCATACACTTTGGATAATTTAAGGGTCTCGAGTACCCCAGATGGCAGCCTACTGAGGAAGCTCTAATGAGGGAAGCATTGTGGCATCTGGGTGACAGTTCCCAATGGTGTTTTACTTGTGTGTGTTTGGATCGGTACTGCTGTGTGTTCTACACAATAAATTCTGCAAAGATTACTCTGTTTATATAGTCTGTTTGATCCATCACAGGACTTCTGGTATATGACTGGTCTCTTGTTTTTGATTCCAGCCACATCCCAAACAGCATATCCCATCACATTGCGAAATTGTTTGGCAATATATTTTGAAATAGCATGCCCCTAACATATTTAAAAAAATGCATATCACACCACATTCCAAAATTGTGCATCCACATTACAGTACATTCAGAAGTTAGAGGTTATCCCTGCCACATGCCAAAGCTGCGTATCCTCACATTCAAAAAGGGGACATCATTATAAAATATAAAAACAGCTTTATCTGTATGTCTGAATTCTGAAATTTCATTTCCTAATCGCATTTTGAATGATTCATTTTCACCACATTCCAGAATTATGCATCCTGCTGTAGTGCAAAACAGCATGCCCCGTTGGATTCCAAAATTTTGCATCCCTGCTACATCTGAACATTTTTAAAATCTCACCATATTCTGAGCACCACCTTCTGATTAATGTGTTCTTCTGCATTAAAACCTTCTGCCCTTCTACACTTCAAAACTGTGACCCTGACGATTCTGAAATCTCTTTCTTTCAGTATTCTAAAATAATGCACAACCTTGGCATTATGTAGCCATGTCCCCTATTACATCCCATAACCACCTGCCTGTCATGTATTGAAACACCAAGTCTGTGCACATTCTGGAAATGCAAGTATCCCAATCAACCATATGTCATCCTTTTTAACTGCATGTAAATGAAGATTTTACCGTAGTTGGGTTTCTTCAGTGTATGAGATGAATAGTTTGGGGAAAGGTCCAGGCAGGTTCCAAGGACAATGATAATAATTGCTACTGATAGCTCCAGTGAAAAATAAGTCCTTATTAACTAGCTGCTTAAATCTTGATATGACGACTGTTAAATACAATAAATATTTTTTCACAGTACTTTGTTTTTTATGTTGTTGTATACCATTTCAGAAAACTTTTTTTTTCAAACTGTGTAGTGACATGTCATGTAAGATGTGTGCAGCAAGCTCATATACAGTAACTTGTGCATATGAATATGCCAGGTTTTCTACGCTTTGGCAGTAGACGTGTGCTGCCTATTAATTGCTATTGGGAATTGATCTGCTGTAGCTCTGACACATATTTAAAAATGTAAGCAATGAAGTTTATATTCAGGATATGCAATATGCAGGCTCAAAATGTGGAACTTTTCTTCCTGTGTTAGGGGACAGAACTATCTCATGAATGGCAGATCCCCAAATGCATTAAGAGTGTCCTGCCCACTAACAAGTGAAGGCATAAGCCCAACTCAAAACAATGCAGCCAACAGTAAACCATGTTCATTACTGATTTTATTTTCAGCTGAACATCAGTGTGGCCAGTGATAGTGGCCCACCAGGCCAGCAGCAGTAACGCCATGGGAGAGGATGCTCTGTACTTGTTGCGGCAGGTGAACTCATGCAATTTTATAATCTGTGACTGTGCTTGTTAGTAAAAATTGTCCTTAACCCAAGACCCAACTTAATGGCAGTAAGCTGGTCTGGATAAAATTCCATGCCTCCTTCTGTGGGTGAGAGCTAGAGGACTATCCTTTAGTATATGAACTGTTTGTTATATTTTTGAGCCAGTTTACAGTGCTGCTGCAGCTCTGATTTTCAGAGCTTCTCCCTGGGTGAATGTCAGGGGGATAAGAAACTAACCTGTAGTAACATATCTGCCATCACTTTTGTCCAAAGCTTGAGGACCAAGTGGTGGGGAATCTCTGTTTTATTAAGAAACTGGTTCATCATATGTAGTCCTGTAGCTGTTCTACTCTGCTAACAACCCGCAGGACTTTTTAGTTTTATCTAAACCTGTTTAAACAGCTTTTATTTGTAGAGCTCATTTGGTTTGCCTATATTTCTTAAATATTTATTTGGTTGTAATTATATATAGTTTTTAGACAGGCTGCTATTTTAGATGTTAAATAAAACTAAAGTAGTCTCAGGGTGCAAGTCTCTACCTTTCTTTTAGCTTGTGTTGAACTTTTTTTTTAACCATGTGGTTTTCACTTTATTGTGCTTTTACACTTAGTTTTTATTTAATTTATCATACTCACTATTTCATATGTTAACAGCATGTGGGTGGGCAGGATTTTTCCTTTCCACTGCCCTCATCAGATATTCAGATAATAGCAGACTTGGTTTTCTTGGTAGACCTGGCTTCCATCACAAAAACCTGGCTGGATGAAAATGCTGCCTCCATTTTAGAGGCTCCAGTGCCAGCTGTTTACTGTGTGATAGACACCCTGAGGAAGGATCACAGAGGCAGAGGAGTGGCCATTTGTTTTAAAGCCAACCTGGGCCTCACGGTGTTACCAGTGGGTTCAAACAGGTAATCTGAAAGTGTTGCAGTGTGGGGGGGGGACCTGGCACAGGCTACTGGATCCTTCAGATATACCATCCACCAGGTGGTGAGAGCAAATTCCTGCAGGAGGTTGGGGGCTTCACTGCTGGCCGGGTGTTGGAAACCCCCAGAAGGTTAATATTGGGGGATTTCAATGCTTGGGTCAACAACAGACTTCCATTATTTGGGAGTGACCTCCTGCAGAGCATGGACACTCTGGGCCTGTCACAGTTTGTCGCCTCAGTGACCCACTTGAATGATCACACATTGGACCTGGTGTTCACTCTCTGTCTTGTGGTTAATGACCTCAAGATTGATCCAGTCATTTTGTTGGATCATAGCACCATGAGGTTCATGTTTGGGGTCCCCCCCTGAGGGTCCATTCTCTGTGGAGATGATCTGGTACCCCCCATTGCGCTTCCATACAATGGACAGGCTTTTACATCCTGCCTGTCTCCATGCAGGAGGAGCTGGTTAAAGCACAAGGTGTGAAGAGTTTGCTCTGTTCTTTGCCAACAAAGTGTCCTCTATCAGCGGGGGAGATCTCATCTAGTGTTGCTCAAACAGCTTGTAGGGTGGGACCTAGGATGTGTTGGGTGATCTCTCTTGTCTGGGCTGAGTTTGATCCAGTTGGAGTGGATGAGATGGCTGAGATAGTCTCAAGGCTGTGAACAACATATTGTGACCTAGAACCAGGTCCAATGACCTTTGCTTGGGTGTGTGGACCTGATTGGCTCTGTGGCTACTGAGATTATCCAGTGTTCCTTGAGGAGTGGGGTTTTTCCAATAGCCTTGAAAGAGGCCTTGGTTAGATCCCTACTGAAGAAACCCTCATTGGACCCAGAGTTTCTCACTAACTACAGACCAGTCTCAAACCTCCCATTTTTAGGGTAGGCTCTAGAAAAAGTGGTATCCACTCAGCTTAAGTCTCGTCTTGCCTCCTCTGCCACATGAGTGTTTACAGTCTGGTTTCAGACCCAGGCACAGCATGGAGACTGCCCTGGTGAAGGTGCTGAACAATCTCCTAATGGCGAGAGATAGGGGAGAACGTACTATCCTTGTTCTCCTCTATCTTTCAGTGGCGTTTGACACAGTGAATCACAAGGTGTTACTGGACCATTTGCATAGAAACATAGACTTTGATGGTAGATAAGGACCGCTTGGCCCACCTAGTCTGCCCATTTCCTTACCTACTGGATAAGTTGCAGATCCTATTTAACCAACAGCCTATTTCTTCCTACCACCCACAAAAATTGCCTTATGCCTGTCCTATGCATTCTTAAATTTTCCCACAGTTTTAGACCCCACAACATCCTCAGGAAGGCTGCTCCATGCTTCCACCACCCTCTCTGTGAAAAAATACTTCCTCACATTACCCCTGAGCCGTCGCCCCTCTATCTTCAAATTGTGTCCTCTTGTTCTTGCACATCTTTTTTTCTGAAATATGCTACCCTCTTGGACTTTGTTGAGTCCACTGAAGTACTTAAACATTTCTATCATGTCCCCCCTCTCCCTCCTTTCCTCAAGGGTATACATATTAAGCTCCTTTAGCCTCTCCTCATATGGCTTCTCTTGCAGACCCTGTACCATTTTAGTTGCCCTCCTCTGAACTGCCTCCATCCTGTCTATGTCCTAGCAGAGATGGGGTCTCCAGAACTGGATGCAGTACTCCAGATGGGGTCTCACCAACTGTCTGTACAGGGATAACAACTTCCTGTTTTCTGCTGGAGATGCCTCTCCCTATACATCCCAGTATCCCCCAGCCCTCCCTACTGCCTTCTCACATTGCTTGCCAACCTTAAGGTCATCTGATATGATTACCCCCAGGTCCCTTTCCATTTTTGTTGTTGTTACTACCTCCCCCCATTGTGTAATCTTCCCCTGGGTTTTTGTTTCCCAGGTGCATTACTTTGCACTTCTTTGCATTGAATCCAAACTGCCATACTTCTGACCATTCCTCCAACCTTGCCAAGTCCCTTTTCATCCTTTCCAAGCCTCCTTGTGTATCAACCCTGTTGAAGACCTTTGTGTCATCTGCAAAGAGACATACTTTTCCTTCCAGTCCCTCTGCAATGTCACTTATAAACACATTAAAAAGACTGGACCCAGTACTGAACCCTGCGGTACCCCACTAGTAACCCCTCTTTCTTCAGAGTGGACTCCATTTATAATTACCTTCTGTGTCCTGTTGTTCAGCCAATGTTTTACCCAGGCTACCACCCTGGGACCCACTACAAGGCTGGTTAATTTGACTACTAATCTTTTGTGTGGGACTGTGGCAAATGCCTTGCTAAAGTCTAGGTAAGCCATGTCCAGAGCCCTTCCCTGGTCTACTACTTTGGTCACCCAGTCAAATAAATCAATTAGATTCATCTGACATGACCTTCCCACTGTGAACCCATGCTGTCTTGGGACCTGTGCCCCACTGGCCTCTAGGTACTCAACAATTCTTTCCTTCAGAAGTCATTCCTTCACTTTCCCTACCACAGAGGTCAAACTGACAGGTCTGTAGTTTCCTGTCTCTTTCTTGCTCCCTCTTTCATGAAGGGGAATCATATCAGCCTTCTTCCAGTCCTCAGGTACCACACCATCCTCCCATGATTTGTTAAAAAGGGTAGTCAGTGGTGTCACTAGTTCTCTGCTTAATTCTTTTAGAATTCTGGGGTGAATTCCATCTGGCCCCATTGCTTTGTCCACCTTCAGTTTTAAGAGTTCTTTCAGAACCCTTTCTTCTGTGAAAGACTGGGATTGACCCCACTCTCCAGAGTGCTTCTATTAATTGGATTAGGCACCTCCCCCAAGTTCCTCTTTTGTAAATACTGAACAGAAGCATTCATTCAGTATCCCTGCTTTTTCACTGTCACTCTCTGCCCACCCATCAACCATTCTATTCAGCCTCATTATCTCTCCATGTCTTTCTATGCTCCCTGATATATCTATAAAAGTTTTTATCCCCCTTCTTAACCGAGTTGGCTATCTTTTCCTCAGTTTGTGCCTTTGCTATTCTGACTACCCTCCCTGCTTCCTTCTGCCTTAACAGGTACAGTTTTCTGTCCTGCTCCTTCTGTGTTTCGTTATACTTCCTAAATGCTATCTTTTTCTCCCTAACCTTCATCACTACTTCTTTTGAGAACCATAGTGGCTTTTTCTTTCATTTTGATTTGTTTATTTGCTTCACACAAAGGCTTGTTGCCTCTGTGATGGCAGTTTTGATATTTCCCTATTGTTGCTCCACCCCCTCCTTCTAGCCTGTTTGCTAGTGCTTTTCTAAGGCACTCTCCCATCTTGCCAAAGTCAGCCCTCCTGAAGTCCAGAACCCTCACTTTTGTATGGCTTGACTCTGTAGCTCAGTTTATCATGAACCACACTGTTTGGTGGTCACTTGTTCCCAAATGGCTACCCACTTCTAGATCTGAGATCCTGTCACTGTCCCCATTTGAGTGTACAAGGTCTAAAATTGCACTCTCATGAGTAGGTTCCAAAACTAGCTGTCTGAGGCATGCCACCTGAAGGGCATCAAGAATGGCCTTGCTTTTGGATGTGGCTGCAGCAAAGGTGTTCCAGTTAACATCTGGTATATTAAGGTCCCCCAATCAACAGTATCTCCCCTTTCTCTGCCATCCTAAGTATGCCTTCTATCATATCCTTGTCCATTCCCTCCCCCTGACATCGGGATCTATATGCAACCCCTGTGCGGATTGTGGTGCCATTTCCAGTCTCTAAGGTGACCCACAGTGCCTCCTCTCCTCGCTGTTAACTTTTTTGTTCAGTTGCTTTTATCCCTTCCCTTATGTAGAGAGCTACTCCACCCTTTCTGCCCTCCCTGGCTCCCCTGTAGGTTGTGTACCGTGGTATGTTAACATCCCAGTCATGGTTCTCTGTGTACCATGTTTCTGTGACTGCTATGATATCCAGGTGTCCCTCTTCCATCAAGGTCACCAGACCTTAATATGCCAGATGTTAACTGGAGCACCTTTGCTGCAGCCACATCCAAAAGCAGGGGCATTTCTTGATGCCCTTCAGGTGGCATTCCTCAGACAGCTAGTTTTGGAACTTACTCATGAGGGAGCAATTTTAGACCTCACACACTCAAATGGGGACAGTGACAGGAACTCAGATCTAGAAGCGGGTAGCCATTTGGGAACAAGTGACCACCAAACAGTGTGGTTCATGATAAACTGAGCTACAGAGTCAAGCCATACAAAAGGAGGGCTGACTTTAGCAAGATGGGAGAGTGCCTGAGAGACACGTGATGCGGGACGCAGAGTAGCTGATCTCCCAAAGAGCTCCGTCTCTCACCCGAAATTCTGTTTAATCTTGCTGTTTTTATCACCCGTCCTTGAGTATTTTTGATGGTATCTGGCAGAGGAAGTTGTGCTCTAACCACTTATGGAGGCTGAGATGAGGAAGCCGCCTCCAAAGCACACCCAACCCGCAACGCCTGAGAAGGTTGCCAAAAAGTTGAAGGCCTCCGCGGTGGCGCCAGTACAAGGGGCAAGCAAACCAGCCCCTCGGAAGAGCCTCTAACTCTAACGCGCTTCCTGGAGGAGATCAGACCCCTCAAAACCACGATGGCAGACATGGCAGGGGAGCTCAAAAACATTAAAACCACGATGAAGGATCTCTCTCATAGGGCTTCTGACAGTGAAGCCCACATCAAATCCCTAGAGGGAAGCAGGGAAAGAACCGAGGCGTCGGTGGTAAAGATTTCACAGAAGATCCAGAAATTAGAGATGAAGGTGGAGGATTTAGAAGGCTGGAGCCGGTGAAATAACGTCGTCCTCATTGGGTTGCCTAAAAAGGCTGAAGCTCAGGACCCGATTTTATTTGCCCAAAAACTAACGGAGAAGATAGCCGGGCCTTCATCTTTTGGGCCTAAATATATCATGGAGAGGGCCCATCGAGCGCTGCACCCGCTGCCGTCGCCCGAGCACCCTCCAAGGCCTTTCATTATAAAATTTTTGAATTACCAGGAAAGGCAGCTGATCATCGGGAAAGCCAGAGAGGATAAAGAGATTCTTTGGGATGGATCGCGGGTAAGAGTGGTACAAGACCTCCCGCGGTCTGTAAGGCTAAAGCGAGCCACCTTTCACCCGCTTGTCAAAAAGCTGATCGCGGCCGGAATTAAATTCAGAATGGGATACCCTGCCAGATTACAGGTGCTGATGGGCAATGACTGGAAATCTTTCGATTCTGTGGACTTGGCTTCTTTGACTCTGCGAGGGGCCTATCCTGAGTTATTCAAGGATGTAGGAGGAGGCTGAAAGAGTCGGTGTTCTTCATCTGGGATGCATTATCACGCCATACAGCTGAGTCGACTTAAATGTTGATTGCATACTCCAATGGACTAAACCTATTAGACTTTAGTTACAAGGGCAATTTGGGCATTATTTCGATTATTTTGAGGGGTTTTATGATCCTCGGGGACTTTATAGTTTTGGGGACTCTTTGCTATTCTAAGATAGTCAATATACGTCTGAGCGGTTTGGACTTGCACGAACTTTTTTGGACTTGGACATTACCTTATTTCAATATGCCCAAGAAAAGGGTCTTGCATTTGATTGCATCCTATTTTTTTTTTTTGGATGGCTTAACTTTGCCCTAGGTCTTACTATGGGGGTGTACGTTTGCCTTATTTTGCCCAATCTGGGGCTGGGTTATAATGTCTTTTATCTTTTCACACTGAGGGACTTAATTCTTGTTTGTAAGTCTGGGGGCGAGAGGGGGGGAGAGGGAAAAGGTAAGCCAGACATCCTGGTGTCATGGGCCTCAAAGCAAAGTGGTTGGGTTTGGGTGGGCAGGGAGGAAGGGTTTGGGGTTGGAAGGGGTGATGGGGGAGTCTCTTCATGTGTTTGGGGTCATGGGTTATGGGGGGACTGCCAGTTTTGTGGAGACTGGGAGGCGGGGTTTATGGGGGAGGGGGGCAAGGTCGCTGGTGCTACAGATGTACTAGGGGTATGCCTACTAAGCCTGTCAAGTTATATTTTGACTATGGGGACTGACACCTTGATCAAATTTTGTACATGGAATGTTAAAGGGGCCAGACATAAGGTAAAACAATTTAGAATCTTGAAATATTTAGAGGCCGCTAAGATCAGAATTGCTTTTTTATAGAGGCCCACTTGCTTCAAGAGGAAGTGGGATGTTTGAGATAATGCAATTTGGGTATGTACTTTCATCCCAGGGAAACTCTAAGAGTAGGGGAGTATTGATTCTACTGCATAGATCGGTTCCTTTCTGTCCTATTAAAAATTATTACGGATGGAGAAGGAGATTTCTATTAGCACAGGGAAACTATACAACATGGAAATCTTACTGGGGTTGTTTATGGTCCTAATTCTGACAGTCAAGACTTTCTGACTAGGCTATTAAGGCGTTGCTCCATTTAGCCACCTCCCCATGGTAATTGGGGGGGATTTCAACCTGGTATTAGACCACCGGATGGATAGGTCCTCGAGAGCACAAGGGTATTCTACTCCGGCTGCCCTGGCTTTGGATGACCTAGTGGTCCGCCTGGGCCTTGCGGATGTTTGGAGAGTGCTCCATCCACAAACAAAAGAGTACACCTACTATTCGCCGGTGCACAAATCGGGTTTGAGGATTGATTACATACTATGTTCTCGTTCCCTCCTGAAAGGTGTCATGGGGGCTGAGATAGTGGCTGCTCCCCTGTCTGATCACTCAGCAGTTGAAGTTATGATCTCTGTCCCTTCGGTGAGTGGTAAAGGTAATAGATGGAAAGTTAACAACCAGCTATTGAGGGCCCCCCAAGTAATCAACAGCCTGACGTCCCAGATAGAGGAATTCATTTTGTTTAATGATAAGGAGGGTATAAGGCCGGATATTTTATGGTCTGCGCTTAAGGCATATATGAGAGGTCTATTAATAAGTCAAGCCACCAGGGCTAAAAAGGAGAGAAAGGCCACTATGTTACATCTGTTAGACCAAATCAAGGGCCTGCAGTTAGATTTGGTTGCTAATCCCCTGGAGGAGACCGAGGTTAAACTAATAAAAGTCAGAGACGCATACCTTAAAATGCTGGGTGACCAGGTGGAGCTGGCTATGATTAAAACTAGGGCTAAATATACTGACCAAGGGGAGAAGCCTGGAAGGCTTTTGGCTCGGCGCATTGCACAGCTAGAAGCATCCCGAGTAATAGAAGGGATCTGGTCAGATCAGGATAAGTGTATAATAACTAACCTGGAAGGGATAGCTCTTGCTTTTCGAAATTACTATGAAGCGTTATAAGGGAAAATGCAGTCTCCACCCGCCCAATCTGAGATCCAACACTATTTGGACCGGTTGCCATTGCCTAATCTAGAGATGGCAGATCAAAGGTAGCTCATTGCCGATATCACTCACAGTGAAATAGAATCGGCTATTAGAAGCCTGCCCATGGATAAGACACCTGGACCCGATGGTTATTCGCCAAATTTTTATAAAATCCTTTCTCATCAGTTGATCCCTTTACTATCTCAGGTATACCAACATATTCTCTCAGGAGCTGATATGGATAAAAATTTATTTGAGGCACTTATAGTACTTATACCCAAGCCAGATAAACCCCTTGAGAATCCAGGTAGTTACCGTCCTATTTCCCTGTTAAATTACGATCTTAAGATTTTATCTAAAATCCTGGCCGAGAGAATTAGTAAATCGCTGCCAAATCTAATAGGCCCGGAACAGGCGGGTTTTATGAAGGGCAGATCCTCGGCAGACCATTTTAGAACATTATCTCATGTCTTCTCAGTCACTGAAGAGGCCGGCCTCCCATTGGCGCTGGTCTCTTTGGACACTGAGAAGGCCTTTGACAGGGTCCACTGGGCTTTCTTGTTTCGGGTTCTGGAAAAGGTGGGGTTCCTGAAATTTATTAGTTGGGTCAGGGCCCTATCTCCCCACCGGCAAGAGTGACTTGTAAGGTGTGATCTCCTCACTGTTCAACCTACATGTAGGGACTAGACAAGGTGTCCCTTCCCTTTTTATTTAACCTGTACTTGGAACCATTGATTAGGCAGATTGTTCAGTCTACCAGGGTCAAAGGGATAAGAATCAGGGATCAGGTGATGAAAGTGACAGCATTTGCGGATGATTTATTAATTTATGTCGCCAACCCTGCCTCATCGGTCCGCGTTTTATTGGAAGTGATACAGGAGTTTAGCACCCTATCCAATTACAAATTAAATCAAGAGAAGATGGTGGTATATCCATTAAACAGCAGAGTTATCAAAACTGATATCACAGGATTGGGTTTGGGATGGAGTCCCAAGTCTCATAAGTACTTAGGTCTTAACTTGGCGAATAGCCCTGAGCGTATGCATCATCTTAATCTAGATACTCTAGTGCGCACCTTGGAGTTGGACATGAGGAGGTGGGCACAGCTCCCTATGTCACTTTGGGGCAGAATAAACATAGTTAAAATGAACGTTTTCCCTAGGCTTTTTAACCCCTTAGCTATGCTTAATATCCGGATTCCTCTGGCATGGTTTAACAGGGTACATAAACTGGTTGCCGACTTCATTTGGAATTTCAGGAAGGCTAGAATGTCCTATGTAAAACTTGTGGTGCCCAAAGAGCTGGGGGCTGAAATTGCCCCATTTTACCCTTTACTTCTGGGTGGCCCATTTAAACAAATATGGCAGATGGGCCCTGTCGAACACCTCCCCCCACTCTAAAGACTATGTCCCACTTTGAGTTAACTTAGAGGTTAGCTGGGTCAAGAGTCGGGGTCTTAATCCTGAAGCCTTGTATTATAGTACCCCTGGGGTGCTCCATTCCTTTAGGGACTCACCTATAGGGACCTCCCTAAGGATACATAACCAACTCTGTAACTTTTTAAAATATGAGCATCTCATTGACAGCGCTCAGCCAATTGTTGGTAACCCTCACTTATTAATTGGGCATCAAACTATTAGACAGGGTTGGTTATCTAACCTAGAGGATTGTTCGATTTGAGATCTCCTAGACGTGGATGGTAAACTAATCTCAACCTCTCAAATATTAAGTAAACTTAATTTATCTGGAAAGGACTGTTTCAAAACCTATCAACTGCATCACTTGCTTATTCATAAAATAGGACCAAATGGGGTCACTCCACCCCGTATTACTTTTTGGGACACTGTGCGCCCCTTGATAGGAACCCCCCATGCGATCTCAAAACTTTATCAGGTCCTGAGTCAATGGACCCTCACTGAAAATCTGGCTTTATCGACACGCTGGGCCAGGGCTTTTCCTGATATTGAATTGGATTGGTCGCATATTTGGATGAACTGTCACAGGTTTCTTAAACAGGACCGCCTCAAGTTAACCCAGTTTAAAATTTTGCACAATATCTACTACTTCCCTCAAAAACTAGTAGACCTGAGGGTCTCGTCCGACCCTAAGTGCTACAGATGTGCCTCGGGGGTGGGAGATTTGCTCCATATCTTTTGGGAATGCTCAAGAATTACACCCTTGTGGAGAGAGATTAAAGATAAAGCTAGCCCACTTCTTGGTTTGGAGGAGATGTTCACCCCGGAGGTTTGTTTACTTGGCGTAATGTCAGACTGCAAGGTCAAAGCAAGGAAGTACCATATGTCATTGATTTCAATTACTGTGAAAAGATTAGTCCTTAAACATTGGAAAGACTCTACAATTATTTCCTATTCGGAATGGTTATCCGAGCTATTAGCAAGTCTCAGAGTGGAAAGAATGATAGCTACTCTACGTAATCAGTTGCCTCTTTTCGAGAGAATCTGGTCCCCATTATTAGTTGCATACTCTTAATCTAGTAGGCATAGTTTTCCATTTCTGATGGAGTATAGCACAGTGCCTTGTGGGGGGTGGGGAGGGAGGGCGGGTGGGGGGGCTTACAGAGACCAAAGTTTACGGTGGTGACTTGTTTGGATGTGTTGTATTTTATATTTCTGTACACCTGGTATTATACTTCTTTTCGTGTCTCTGTATTAACTGGTTTAAAATTTAATAAAAATTGAATTGCAAAAAAAAGATGGGAGAGTGCCTTAGAAAAGCACTAGCAAACAGGCTAGAAGGAGGGGTTAAGCAACAATAGGGATATATCAAAACTGCCATCACAGAGGCAACAAGCCTTTGTGTGAAGCAAATAAAAAATCAAAATGAAAGAAAAAGCCACTATGGTTCTCAAAAGAAGTAGCGGTGAAGGTTAGGGAGAAAAAGATAGCATTTAGGAAGTATAACGAAACACAAAAGGAGCAGGACAGAAAACTGTACCTGTTAAGGCAGAAGAAAGCAGGGAAGGTAGTCAGAATAGCAAAGGCACAAACTGAGGAAAAGATAGCCAACTCGGTAAGAAGGGGATAAAAATTTTTATAGATATATTAGGGAGCGTAGAAAGACACAGGGAGGGATAGTGAGGCTGAATAGAATGGATGCTGGGGGGGGCAGAGAGTGACAGTGAAAAAGCAAGGATACTGAATGAATACTTCTGTTCAGTATTTACAAAAGAGGAAGCTGGGGAGGTGCCTAATCCAATTAATAGAAGCACTCTGGAGAGTGGGTTCGATCCCAGTCCATTCACAGAAGAAAGGGTTCTGAAAGAACTCTTAAAACTGAAGGTGGACAAAGCAATGGGGCCAGATGGAATTCACCCCAGAATTCTAAAAGAATTAAGCAGAGAACTAGTGACACCACTGACCACCCTTTTTAACAAATCATGGGAGGATGGTGTGGAACCTGAGGACTGGAAGAAGGCTAATGTGATTCCCCTTCATGAAAGTGGGAGCAAAACAGAGGCAGGAAACTACAGACCTGTCAGTTTGACCTCTGTGGTAGGAAAAGTGATGGAATCACTTCTGAAGGAAAGAATTGTTGAGCACCTAGAGGCCAGTGGGGCACAGGTCCCAAGGCAGCATGGGTTCACAGTGGGAAGGTCATGTCAGATGAATCTAATTGATTTCTTTGACTGGGTGGCCAAAGTAGTAGACCAGGGAGGGGCTGTGGACATGGCCTACCTAAACTTTAGCAAGGCATTTGACACAGTCCCACACAAAAGATTAGTAGTCAAATTAACCAGCATTGGAGTGGGTCCCAGGGTGGTAGCCTGGATAAAACATTGGCTGAACAACTGGACACAGAAGGTAATTGTAAATGGAGTCCACTCTGAAGAAAGAGGGGTCACTAGCGGGGTACCGCAGGGTTCAGTACTGGGTCCAGTCCTTTTTAATGTGTTTATAAGTGACATTGCAGAGGGACTGGAAGGAAAAGTATGTCTCTTTGCAGATGACACAAAGGTCTGCAACAGGATTGATACACAAGGAGGCGTGGAAAGGATGAGAAGGGACTTGGCAAGGTTGGAAGAATGGTCAGAAGTATGGCACCTTGGATTCAATGCAAAGAAGTGCAAAGTAATGCACCTGGGAAACAAAACCCAGGGGAAGATTACACAATGGGGGGAGGTAGTAACAACAACAAAAATGGAAAGGGACCTGGGGGTAATCATATCAGATGACCTTAAGGTTGGCAAGCAATGTGAGAAGGTGGTAGGGAGGGCTGGGGGGATACTGGGATGTATAGGGAGAGGCATCTCCAGCAGAAAACAGGAAGTTGTTATCCCCTGTACAGACAGTTGATGAGACCCCATCTGGAGTACTGCATCCATTTCTGGAGACTCCATCTCTGCTAGGACATAGACAGGATGGAGGCAGTTCAGAGGAGGGCAACTAAAATGGTACAGGGTCTGCAAGAGAAGCCATATGAGGAGAGGCTAAAGGAGCTTAATATGTATACCCTTGAGGAAAGGAGTGAGAGGGGGAACATGATAGAAATGTTTAAGTACCTCAGTGGAATCAACTAAGTCCAAGAGGGTAGCATATTTCAGAAAAAAAGATGTGCAAGAACAAGAGAACACAATTTGAAGATAGAGGGGATACGGCTAAGGGGCAATGTGAGGAAGTATTTTTTCACAGAGAGGGTGGTGGAAGCATGGAACAGCCTTCCTGAGGAGGTTGTGGGGTCTAAAACTGTGGGAGAATTCAAGAATGCATAGGGCAGACATAAGGTAATTTGTGTGGGTGGTAGAAAGAAATAGGCTGTTGGTTAAATAGGATCTACAACTTATCCTGTAGGTAAGGAAATGGGCAGACTAGGTGGGCCAAGCGGTCCTTATCTGCCGTCAAAGTCTATGTTTCTGTCTGTCTGTCTGTCTGCTACTCGACCCTACATTCCTGCCCTATATGAGACATGGCTGGCTTCAAATATTCCAGATTCAGATGTTAACCTTTATACTGTTTTAAGATCTGATAGGAACAGACATGGAGGCAGTGCAGCCTTCTTTGTTCTTGCTTCCATTCCTTGCTCGTTTGTCCCTTCAGACACTTTGGGTAGTCTGGTCATTTCTGTTTTCACTTCCCTAAAGTAATCTGGGAAGGAAATACTGGTTGGCTGCATATACTTCCCCCTAAACTAAAAGCAGTTGAGTTTTCCTAACTCATCTTGTTGGTTCAGTCCCTGGGTGACTTCTCTCACTTATTATTACTGGGTGATGTCAATGCAAATTGGTTATCTAGTAGAGGCCTCGGACTGAAGAACTTTCTAATCCCCATTGGCTTGAATCAGTTAATAAAAAAGCCTACTCGATTTGATTCAACTTTATTTTTTATTTATTTAGTTTTTGTTGACCTGGTAAGTGCACTAGAAAAATCCTGCCTATTTTCAGGCACGACCTGGGGAAGGGGGATACAGATGAATGCCAACTGACCTTGAACCAGATTAAGCTGTTGCAGGGTTTTTACACTTCTAGATCTGATTTTTGCTTCTCCTAAACTCTCAATTTGTGCTTCTGGCTGTCAGGGAAACTTATTTAGTGGCCATGCCATTATCTTCTGCACAGTTAATTCCCCCTTCCTAAATGTATACCTAATAATATTATGTTTTTTTGTTTTTTTTTTAAATTATTTCTTTTTGCCCCTACTACTCCCGGCGGTATTATCTGCTCTGGTCACTGACCCCCATTGCCCAGCCTCCGGACTTAGCTGCATCCCTCAGTCATCCTGGCTTTCCCCAGAAAGCAGGGGCTGCGCAATCCGACCCCCATTCTGAGCCATGAACATATATCTAGTTGGGAGATGGGTTTCGGAGGCTAATCGGCACCGAGGGCGAGACCGTCATGAAGACGGCAAGGTTTGGGATTTTAACCCCCCCCCTTTTTTAAGCAGGATGGGGACGTGCAATGATGACCTGCGTCCGCCCCATCCTGACGTACTGCCGAGCGTCGATGTGTTGCGGTGACCCAGCCTCCACTAGGTGCCACTCACATGCCGAGTGCTAGCCCTGCCCTCCCCCCGGAGAAGGAGAGCTGTCCAAGGGATGCTCAATCCTTCTCCCCCCGGCCGGCCTCCAGTAACCCGGGTCCATTCCCGAACCCGGGTCGCCAGCGTCGCATGCGGAAAGCCAACTGCTGCACCGACAGGCCAGCAATAATATTAATTTTTGTTGTTTTAGGAATTTCAACTTGGAAGATTTTCATCAGGGTCTGTCCAATAGCAAGTGGAGGAAGTTTTTTTCCTCTCCTAATGTTGACGCAACTTGGAAGATTTCATCAGGGCATGCCTAATATCCACAAGTGAAAGTTGTTTTTCTTTTCTCTTGTTGATGCAGCCTGAGAAGACTTCTTCAAGCATTGCAATTTACTCTGTGACCAGCATGCCACTTTCCTCTAAGAAAACTGTTAATTCTAAATATGTTCCCTGGGTTACCCCCTTTATTCTTACCAAACTAAAGACATTGGATAAATTACACAAAAGTCCAAAAAAGTGTATACACCTGAGTCTTGGTAAAGTTTGTTTGGAAATTTCACAGTTATTGCTTTAAATTATTAGGAAATCTAAATCACCAATTTCAATGCAAATTTAACTAATGCTAGAAGAAATCCCAAGAAATTCTGATGTATGGTAGATTTCATCTGGAAGATGCCTTTTAAGTCCTCTACAACAATGTGTCTTGTGGTGGTACCAAATCTTACTCTAAGGAGGGTATCTGTGCTTTTTAATTTTTTTTTTTACTGAGGCTTCTGATATGTTGTTAAATAAATCTGGTTTGACTACAGTTTGCACACTTCGTGATCCCCTTGCAGTGGTTCCTCTCTATAGGCCTAGATTTTACTTTAGGTCTATAAAGATCGAAGAAGTTATCAAATTGCTATGCTACCTGAGAGAGGACACTGCAAAGGGGATCAACAAGTTAGATAATGTTTTACTTACATGCAATGCTGATATTTTGGCCCCTCCATTAGTTTTTTTTAAGTCAGTGGATCACTTAGTACTCAAACTTTTTCTGCAGCTTGAAAACACTCCCTAGTCATCCCTCCCCATAAAGGGGAAGGGGTTAAAACTATAGTACAAAACTATTGCTCAATCTGTTGCTCCCCATTGTTTCAAAATGTATGGGAAAACTTGTTTTGTCTCAGGTGAATGATTATTTAGTTAACTCTCAGGTTTGTTTCAGTTTTCAGTCAGGTTTTAAGCCCACATTTTCCACCAGACAGCACTGATTGACTTTCACACATCTGTTTCCAGGGCCACATACATGCGGTGCTTTATTTGAACTGTTTTTATTCATCTGTTGAAAGTCATTGATGTGATCAACCACTCTTTGCTTTTAACTTGCTTGTCTTACAGTTCTTCTTCTAATGTTTGTTCTGTCAGATTTTATGGTGACAACATGGTTCTTTCTATACTCACAAGTCTTTCACTCTTGCTAGAATTCTTCAGGGCAACTTTAACAAAGTGATGAAATGATTTTCAGATAACTTCTCAATAGTAATATGACTCAAGCAATGCTATTTGGTTCTCATCACTTCTTGTCATTGGTAGATTGTTCCTTTTAATTTTATTTGAAAAATTATTCACTGTAACTTGTTACTGGATTTAAGTACCTTGGTCTTATTTTTGACTGTTTTCTGACTTTCAAACCACAAATTGGAAAATTGTTTCAAAACTCCATCAATGTCTGGGATGTTAAACATGTTCCAGACATTGCTAATCATGTGTGGATCATAAACACATTATTGGGCAAGCAGTTCTCCCTGTTCTTTCTTATGGCAACATTATTTATTGCCATGTCCTTGATTCACATCTCCCGCCTTTAAACACTGTTTGTTTGTTTGTTTTCAGTTACGGTGTTTTATTTTAAAATCAAAATGGGGGTGGAGTCACGTGATGCAGTCCACCAGATAGCAGCTCTCCAGCACAGCTCCAGCCTTCTGACCCATCAAACCTTTAATTTTGCTGGTAATATTTGTCAGAAATTCACTTAAACTGATCCCCACACGTCCAGGAAGGGGTCTAGACCAGAACTTCATGCAAAGTTTTCTTACACGGAGATGACAATGAGAAAGAATCCGCCAAAGCATACCCCCAGCCACGCCTGAGAAGGCCTCCAAAAAATCCAGGACCTGGGGTGGCGTAGAAGGGCAGACCTCGGAAATCACTGTGGAGGAGCTGCAACCTCTTACCCTGCAACGATTTTTGCAAGAGTTTGCTCCCTTCAGAGAAAATATGAGCTCAATATCGACCGAGATTAAAAGTTTAACTCAAGCGTTGGAGGATCTACACCAACGGATGACAGACAGTGAAGCCAGAATCAGCTCGGTGGAGAAAAGAATTGATAAAACAGAGCCCGAGATTGTAGCTATTCACCAGAAATTAGTGCGAATGGAGATCAAGATCGAAGATCTAGAGGGCCGCAGTCGTAGAAACAATGCGGTCCTCATAGGTCTTCCCGAAAATGCAGAAGGATCCGATGTTGTGGTATTCATGCAAAAGCTAGTGGAAAAACTAGCTGGCCCATCACCCTTCAGCCCGACATATATTACCGAGCGAGCGCACAGGTCTCTTTGCCCAAAACCACTAGCAGAAGCCCCTCCTTGCCCGCTGATCTTTAAATTCTTGAACTTTTTAGAGTGACAACATTTCTTCACAAAAATTAAAGAATTACATGAAGTGCACTGGGAAGGTGTTAAAATCAGAGTTGCACAGGACTTGCTGGTGTCTGTCAGACAAAAAAGAGCCCTGTTTCATCCCCTGGTGTCCAAATTAATTGCTGCCAGTGTGAAATTTCGGATGGGATACCCAGCGAAATTAGGGGTCATGATATCAGGATAGTGGGTAGCCTTTGAGGACCCAGATGCTGCTGTCAAGGGGCTTAAAAGTGCCTTTCCCGACTTGTTCAAGGACTCATGAAAACGTTGCACAAAAGGGACTCCAGTCATTAAACGCATTAAAGGGATGTCGGATGTGAGTTAATACAAGTTCTAAAACTCCTTTTACCCTATACAGACAACCCGACCAGTATACCTATTATTCAGCCTGCAAAGCTGGTACTTTGGGTGATCCTCAGATGAAACTTTCCTTTTTCCTTTGTTCCCGAGCTTCCTTTGGCAACTCCCGGTGATATGCTGTAATTCACTAAGGGAACTCTGTGTCTAATACACAGCTTTAGTTGCAATTACCTCAAAGCCTTGCTCCTACAGCATTAGTAAAGATAATCTCATAAGCTGGCTCACCAAGAGTCTCTGCTGAATACAGTTCTTAATTCGAGCTTGTCCTGCTTGATTGCTGCAGTTGCACCTGCTGTATCCCAATGATGGTCACCACTAGAGGGTGCCTGGAGTCTGGTAATGTCAGGAATTTCGTGATTGCCAGTTAATTCTATAGCATCGCTGATACTCGTTGCAGGACTCCATTAACTAGGTGCTACATCACAGAACGGTGGAGCGGCTTACAGATGACCTTCACCCCAGTGATGATTCTCGTTTAGACCCAGTGGTGTCAGAGGAGCCTCCCCTTCTGATATTGGAGGGTATCTCAACCTATTTCCATTGGACAATATGTCGCCAAATAAGACATCGATCTCTGGAAAGGACTTGAGTGTACATTTGTCAGAGTGGCACCTTAAAAGGCTTCTGTTGTGCATTATTCTATAAAAGGGCTGTAACTCTTGCTTGCTTTCAGGAGCATAGGCATTGGGTTAGAATCTTACTATATGAGACTGAGTTCAGTTGTCGTGTATCGGGGGGTAGCATGTGGTCTTAATAGTCGAATGATATACAGGGTGGGAGTTGCCCACACTTTTAAGATAAATGCAGACATTTATATAGATGGCAATTTCCCCCCTTTTTTTCTTTTTTTTTTCTCTTCCCGTTTCCTTGCGAAATTAAACTGTGGCCCCGATGATTAAGCGAAGTTGTTGCAACGCTCTGCAAGACAATAGACAGTCAGAATAGCCTGGGATAGGATAGAGCTGATTGCTCATATAGGTGTGGGCCATAGGCGTCAGGCTATGGTTAAGGTGCTAGTTTAACAAAATGCATTTAATAAAATAGACTAGTTATAGCATGAGGATTGGATAGCTGAATAGCAAGAATTAGTAGGAATAGTCTGTTTCACCCCTCCCCCCCGTTGTTAAGTTTATTGCTTGATGTTAAATAGTAGTTTGTGTCAATGGGGTGGTAGTTGGGTTCGGAGGGCTGAGGGGAGAGCGGGCATAGCAGGGTGTTCTGTTGACCGTTGATCGCAGCAATGGGGGGGAGGGCAGGGAGATTACTCTGACACAGGTATTAGTATATTTTTGTTTTAAGTGGTTGGATCTAGGGAGGGGGGAGAGAAGGAAGCAGGGGGAGGGACCAGGTTTGCTCGGATCAATCTATGGATACAAGGTCCAGAACAGAGTTTGTTGACAAAATGCCCAGGAACTTTCACATAAGGATATGTTTAATCTATGATGAGTAGTCTAGTTTTTTCCTCATAGAATGTTAAGGGAATCAGGCAGAAGATCAAACAATACCAGGTTCAGAAGCATTTACAACTGTTAAGGTCTGACATCACCTTTATATTATATATTATACAAGAATCCCATTTACTGATTTCAGAAGAACTAAAGATGAGAAGGCAGCAAATAGGACAAGTATTCACAGCTGAGGGTACCAGGCAAATTCGCGGGATTATGATTCTGATACGGAGCAGCATCTCATTTTCACTAGTTAATGTTATTAGGGATGCTCATGGGAGGTATATATTTGTCCAAGGGAGAATATACACCACGGAGGTACTATTGGGCAGCATATATGGAACGAACACCAATTCTCCAGAGTTTTTTGTAGAACTCATTAATAAATTGGCCCCTTTTCTCGTAATTCCAATGATCTTGGGAGGTGATCTAAACTTAGTGTTTGATCCCATCATGGACCATACAAGCAACAAAGTCAGAGGTCTCTCTCCGGCCCAAAGGGCCCTAACAGACATGTGGAACAAGGTGGGACTGTGTGATGTGTGGCATACTCTACACCCCTCAGATAGATGTTATACGTTTACCTTTCCAGTTCATAAAACATCTTCCAGGATCGATTACATTATGTTTTCTTAACTATTACTATCGGGGGTTGTAGACTCGTCCATTCACCCAGGACCACCATCAGACCACTCTCTTGTCACTTGTCGGCTTTCTCTTGTGGCTATCCCAAAGGGGGAAGGCCGTTGAAAAATTAATAATCAACTTTTAAAGGACCCAACCACAGTGGAATACATCAGTAATCATATTTCGTGTCTGCCAATCTCAACACTACCGGGAAACCTGACATGGAATGGGGTGCCTTAAAAGCTTATTTGAGGGGACTGTTAATTGGGGTGGCATCAAAGAGGAGAAAAATGAGAGAGCAACAATTAATGCAGCTCCTTAACCAGATTGGAATTATAGAAAAGAACATGTCTCCTCACACACTGGAGCAAATTCAGTTGGAACTGGTAAAACTAAAGGACTCCTACTTGGAGCTTCTGAGGGAGAGGGCAGAATTCTTGATTCTGAAATCGAACGCAACCTATGCTGATCAGGGTGAGAAGGCGGATCATCTTCTAGCAGCCCGAATCAAACAGCAAGAATCTGCTAGGTTTATTACCTCAATGTGGTCATCCGATGGGGTGCTGGTGAATAACCAGAAAGAAATTACAGCAGAATTTCAGAAATTGTTTCAATCTTTGTATTCTCCGATGGTGAATCCCCCCTCTCTTAAAGATTTGGATCATTACCTAGCTGAATCTCATCTGCCCTCCCTCACAGAAGCGCAACAAGCTATATTATACGCCCTCTTAACCGAAGTGGAGATTCTAAAAATTATAGATGGCCTTCCCCTCGATAAATCCCCTGGACTGGATGGGTTCTCGCCTAATTTTTATAAAAAGTTTGCAAAGAAGCTTGCTCCTCTGCTTCTTTCTATGTTCCAACAGATTCTGGCAGGCAATAGTGCAGGTGGCACGTTGTTTGAGGCATTGATAACACTGCTACCAAAACCAGGTAAAGCACCGGAGGATATGGCAAGTTACAGGGCTATATCCTTACTTAATCAAGGTATTAAAATTCTGAGTAAATTGTTAGTGGACCATCTCAATACAGTTCTTCTGGATCTAATGGGAGTAGAACAGGTGGACTTTATGAAGGGGAGGTCAGCTAGCGATCATATTTGCACCTTGGCACATGTCTTCTCGGTGTCCAGGGATGTGGAATACCCAGCTGCTTTGGTTTCCCTGGATGCCGAGAAGGCATTCGATAGGGTAAATTGGAATTTTCTTTTCCGGACATTACATGCTTTTGGTTTTCCCCTAGAGTTCCAAAACTGGATACAGGCACTTTACAAATCTGTGACAGCCAAAGTCTTATGCAATGGATGTATTTACGATCTGTTTCCTCTGTGCTCGGGCACTAGACAAGGCTGCCCTTTATCCCCTCTTCTTTTTAATTTGTATCTAGAGCCCCTTATCCGAAGGATGGTTGCCAGTCCTAGGATACAAGGTATAATTGTGCAAGGTATTGAAGTTAAGATCTCGGCCTATGCAGATGACCTACTGCTTCAAATCTCATATCCTGGAAAGTCTATCCCACATTTACTGGAAATTATTAAAGAGTATAGTTTGCTTTCCAATTATAAATTAAATGTGGAAAAAACTGTGGTTTTCCCTCTCAATCAGAGAGTGATGAAGCATGAAGTTAGTGCATCAGGCCTGTTATGGGAAAGGAAATCATTGAAATACCTAGGTATTACTTTCACAAGAAGTGTTGCACTTTTGCAAAAGAATAATCTGGACTCCTTACTACATATTATTACCCAAGATCAAAATAGATGGTCTCTTCTCCCAATGACTGAGGCAGAGTTAGTCTCCTTAAAATGAATGTTTTCCCTCATTTGTTTTACCCACTTAGTCTCTTGAACATATGGTTACCCCAGTCATGGTTCAAGAGAGTGCATAATATTTTTTCCAACTTTATTTGGGCTAACAAATGTCACTGTCTGACTTTTCATAAGTTAGCGGCTCCGAAATCCAGAGGTGGCCTTCGTGTACCGCACGTTGGCCTTTATTATTGGGCCAGTCATGTGAGCAAATATCTGAGGTGGCTTAAACCAAGTGACTCTGAAGAATTTTGTGTGTACAAGCCTCTCTGGATTAAAATAGAATCTGACCAAATTCGGTGTTATAATTTCTCTCCTGCGGCCTTGCTTTTTGTGCAACCTAAGAACCTCCCAAAACAGCTGTGTTCGACACCTATTGCAATATCTGTGAGGGTGCACTCCCAATTTTGCTTATTTATAAAATACAATCACTGCCTAGATTTGGAGCAACCCTTGATAGGCAATCCCAACATCAGGTTAGGTGGGAAAGTCTTCTCCCTTTCGTGGCTCCTGCAAGTTAAGGAAGTTAAGCTTACATATTTCTGGAATGAGATAGAACAGACATGGTTTTCATCCACAGAAATTCTAGATAAGTTAAGAGTTCCAGCCTCCAATATTTTTAAGATTTTCCAACTGCGGCATATACTGGTGAAGGTCATAAGGGATGGAAGCCCAGGCGCACAGGTGTCCTCCCTTTTGGGTGAATCTGGTTCAAATGGCAGGCCTTCCACATGCAGTATCAAAAATTTTTAATGCTTTATATGATAAGATTTACCCCGGACCTTATGGACCTTCGGATTAGTGGGCAGCGCTCCTTCCAGAGGTACTCATTAACTGGGAGAAGCTTTGGCAAGGGTGCCACAAATTTATTACACAAGACAGGCTCCGACTCATGCAGTTCCAAATTTTGCATAACTTATATTATACCTCTGGAAAAATGGCTAAACTTGGTATTGCCTCTTCTGCTACTTGTATAATGTGTGCCCATGGGGAGGGTAACCTAATGCATATTTTTTGGCTTTGTCCCAAGATAACCCCCTTATGGTCGCAAATTAAACAAAGAATAGACCCCCTATTGGGACTCGATGACTTGTTTATGGCTGAAATCTGCCTCTTAGGAGATTATTCTGAAATTCCAATAGTCACGCGCAAATACCATATTGCTCTAATATCCATGTCTGTTAAAAAACTGGTACTCCGGCATTGGAAGGATAGTGAAGTAATATCATATGTTGAATGGTTGAGGGAATTCCTGGCTAATATTAGAATGTAAAAGATGACAGCCAGTCTACGCAACAGAATGAGTCAGTTCAACAAAATCTGGGCCCCGCTATTAACCTTATACTCTCTTCAAGTGACACAATACAATGGATCCTTGAGAGTAGAGGTGTAAGTTAAGTAATGTTCTGGGCACTCAAACCTGGGAGGGGAAAGGGGTGATGGGGGGATGGAGGGATACTGTGTGGGGTTTTCTTTGTGGGGTGTGACACTTTTGTTTGAGTATCTGGGTGTGGCTGAGGGGGAGGGGAATGTGGGGAAGAAGGGTTTTTTGGTTTTTGCCGAATGCATGTACTCGTATTCTGTGTACCGTGTGACTATGGTGTATTGTATGTTGGAAACTTTAATAAACTTTAAATTAAAAAAAAAATCAAAATGGGATGAGAATCATTGCTCCTTACTACATCAACTAAATTTGTTATCCCTCTCCTCCACAACGCATCTTTCACATTTTATTCATCATTCACAAATCAGCCAAAAGTCAGACCCCTACTTTCTGTACTTATCAGAAAGGTTAAACAGAACAGGAATTAGTGTAAATGGCTTCTAAGTGTCATCATGTGAAGTATTTTACTATTCATCATATCTGTATTTGTTGCTTAGAGTTTTTTTTATATTAGTTTCTGTAATTTTTGCCTGCTTGATTTGAGCAGCCATTACTCAAAGTTCTAAAGTGTCATGAGTCACTAAAGTTCCAAAGATGTCATTATATGACTTAGCAGTTTGTGGTTCATTCTTGCATGAACTGTATAAACAGTGAGATAGAGATAGTGATGGATAAAGATTTTGAGCTGAAGTTTGATTTTTAATAAACAATGTAATTATAAAATTATTTCCTCATACTTTTTTTTATCTAAACAGGTAATTAATGTGTGGTATAATTTTTGTTTAGTAGTATTTCATAACTGCCGATGGACTAAACCCAGACCTGCAACATCTCATAGGCCGATCACTTCTTTACATATGTGTCATCATGGCAAGTTGTTGAGATGGACTGAAAGAGAGCAAGAGAGAGATCATCCCAATCAGTGCTGTCATTTATTCGTGTTTTGTAGAATCAAGCTTGAGAGAGAGAGAATGAGAGAGAGTGAGAGAGAGAGAGACAGATCATGCCTGCTGATGCTTTTGACACACTGCTTTGTAACAGATATAGAGAAAAATATTGTCACATTGCAGTGAAAAGACATGGTTCATTCACAACTCTCAAATTTTCAGTATATGTCTCTCTCTCTCTCTCTCTCTCTCTTTTCCCCCTTCTAATTGGCAGTCTTTGATTCACAGCACTTTACCCATTTCAGTGATAGCACAGGTTCGTGGAGATAGGACTCACCATAAGTGGAAGGCGGTCTCTGTCACTTGCTAGGCTTTTTTTTTTAAAGTAAATGAAGAAGATGACAGATTTATTATTGTACCTCTCTGTGTGATACATCTCTTTTTTCTCTGTTCTCTTGAGCATAGTGTGTTTGAATGGGACACATCAGCTTCTGGCAGGGAGTTACAGAAAAAGTTCACTCAGTGCAAGTCATACGTCTGTTTCAAAGTATATTGTATCTACCAGACATGTGCTCTACACAGAAATAAATGTATAATGTCACAGAAACATTTTTAGGTATGAAATAAAGTGCTTGATTATATTTTTAGATGGGTTTGTTCTCATGACCAGTGATTTTGTTCTGGAAAACAGCAATTACTGCAGATACACACGCATACAGGTAATTGCATTGCTAAAAGATAAATGTGCTTTTACATTATGTAAATTATTGGCTGAAAACAGCAGATTATGTTTTAGACATTAGAAAAAAATTGGAACACTGCTGAGAAGAAGTGAGTCTACACTCCTAGAATTCAAACCCTGCACCTTCGGCTCTGAGGCATCTATCTTCCACAAAGAGCCACCAGCACCTGTTTTTTTTCAAGTGACTTTTTCTTTTACTTATATTCTTTGACTGCCCTCAGCGAAAGTAATAGGGCTTTCATTGCACTTATTAGGCTGCTTGCCAACTGAGACATGAATGAGCATAACTCATTCATATTTCATTGCTCATTTTACATGGAACCGTGGGGGTGAGAGGTGGATTGTGCTGCTCTCATACTGGCAGTTATCAAGTGGTTTGTGCTTGTGTGTGTGGCGGGGGGGGTTCTCTATACTACTGAATGGAATGCTTTATTTATTTTTTGTAATGCATGTGCAGTAGCCACAAACTTCCTTGCACATACATGTTGAGATGCCTGGTTTGTATTTGTTGCATATATACATATATATAAAATCATTGTAAGAAAAACTTAAGAAAATGATATTGTCCTAGGACTTGAATGCTGCACCTTCTGTATCACATGCTAAGCACTTGCCCACTGAGCTATCAGTTCTGGCTGACAACCTAACTTTTTTAGTTACATATTTTCAATTGCATAGCATTGTAATTTGTCAGTTATGCCTCAGGCATCCATTGTAGTGCAGGGTTTCATATTAATAGATATACTGTATATAGTATATACAAAATCACACATGCCCCGACAATGCAAATCATCATGGGCTGCATATGCAGATCACCACCGAATATTATGCTGGTTCAACTTTAAGCAGAAATGCATGGTGCTGAAAGGCCTCTCACACAGATTGCAAAGGGTGCCGACAGAAGAAATAGACATATGTTTCATTCTACCAGAACTCATCAGTATGCCTTGTCTGTTTGACATCCCAGTGGAGTGAACCAGCTACCCTAAGATGGTCTATCTGTGTTATGTTGTGGTGAACCCAATTAAAACAAAAACAATTTAAAAGACAATGAGCCTCTGTGTGCAAGTATTGAGGCACTGGTTACCTCAAAGGGCATATGGCCGGAAAGTCAAGTTTCAAAGAAATACAAAATCACACATGCCGCCACAATGCAAAGCATCATGGGCTGCATATGCAAATCACCAAAGAATATTATGCTGGTTCAACTTTAAGCAGAAATGCATGGCACTGAAAGGACTTTCACACAGTTTGCAAAGGGTGCCAACTGAAGACATAGACACGTGTTTCATCCTAACAGGATTCATCAGTATGCCCCATCTGTTTAACACCCCAGTGGAATGAACCAGCTACCCTAAGATGGTCTATCTGGGTTATGTTGTGGTGAACTCAATATATTGTGTATTATGTCACCTTCCTACGCACAGAAATTCATTGCAGTCAAGTATTGCTGTACCACAGTTAGAAGTTTATGGAGTGCACTAATACCATACTGTGGTATAACAACATATTTGCCGGATTTGACAGTGTAAGAGCTACCGCTTGTTCCAAACTAAACAGTAAATATATATTGAACAGTACTGTAGGTCCAAAACCTTGAAAATGACTACTTTCTCCAGGAACTGAACCCTTAGTCCTCTAGGTCATATGCTAGTGACTCACCCTCTGAGCCATCAGATCTGGCTGTAAATTTTTTTGGTTTTTTTTTTACTTATTTTCAGTAGCAGAAAGTTGTAATTACCTAAGTATGCTTCTGCTATCCATTCTAGCTGTAGGTTTCATATAGAATAATAGATACCTTACTGTATATTACAAGGCAGTAATCCCATTGAGACATTCTGGGGACATAGGTAACCTTGACAGCGAAGCTTGAGAGGTTCCATGTCCCCAGAATGTCGAGATGGGATTTCTGCCTTGTCAGGCATAGCATGGCATCTGTTATTTTTTTTAGTATATGGATGCGAGGTGAACTGACTCACCTCCAGTTCACAAGTCCATGTGTTTGTCAACGGTCTTCTTGTAAGCATCACAAATATGGATCCATCGGCGATGTGGCCTGTGTTTAAACCTGTTTTTTTGTTCATTCGTGACGGTATCTATCAAGCACTGTAGTGAGGCAGGCGGCGAAGAGTTTTTGGTGAGGAGGCATGTCAAAGTAGGGAGATGGCCCAGAGTAGGCAGCAGAGTGAAAAATACTTTGGTCAACATCGCTGATTTCTCTCGCTAAGCGAGAGAACAAGCCACCATGTTTTTGAATTTGCTCTGCCCGCCCACACAGGAAAAACGGCCATTCGGAAGGCACGCTTACGATGACGTGGGGGGCAGAAGGCATTTTTCTGGGCACTTGCCCTGTTTGGTACCAGTGTTAATACTATAGTTCAGCTGTGGAATGATGGTATTAACATTGACTGACAATACTATTAACACTGATTGACAATAGTATTAACATTGGAGGCACGATGGTATTACTGACTTTTTTTTTGTATGCTTTAGTAGACTATTAAATTCATGATCCATATATTAAATATTAATAAACATATACTGTCTGTTGTTTTTTTTCATATGAAAAAAGAGTGCATCTATGTATATTATGTTTGCTTCAAGTGACATAATGTTACACTGTGGACAATCCCCATTTGTAATCGTGTATGCAGTGTGTTTAATAATGATCTTGTCTGCCAATCATTGCAGTCACAGTTGTGACTGTACCAGCTAGGATTACATACTGTTCTATAACATACTAATCCACCCCTGCTTTGTCATCCTCCCCTTTGTCCACTCTTCCCAATAACTTTCCTCCCAGTCAGTTGACCTCCTTCATTCCCTTCGGTCTCACCTCATTCATCTCCACTTCCTACACACTCTACTACTCACTTTCTATTTTACCCTCTATCTCCTCCGTACAACCCTTTAATATTAGCTGTTTTTCTCTTCCCTCTCCCTCCTTTCCCCTCTTTCCTCATTTCCTCTATCTATTCCCCCAGTTTGAAATATTGTAGAACACCCTTACTCTCACCTCCCATGA
Organism: Neoceratodus forsteri; assembly: GCA_016271365.2. Lineage (NCBI taxonomy): Eukaryota > Metazoa > Chordata > Ceratodontiformes > Ceratodontidae > Neoceratodus > Neoceratodus forsteri. Next base: position 873,958,123 of record CM057458.1, on the reverse strand, counting down.
CCCCTACCTTTCTTGAACACACTCCCCTACTTTTCACCTCCCTCCTGCCAGTCCTTTCCTATTGTACTCAGATCTTATCCTATTCTCCCATTAACCTTACTTCTCACCTCATACTCCTTCCTCCCAACAAGCTTGCATTTGCAATTCTTTGGCCACTAGAACATATAGCAAAGTCATAATTCTGACTGCCTCATTCCTTTTCATCTTCTCAGCCATCACTATTTATTAGAAATGTATTACTCTTTATTAGTAGTTCAAACCCCAAGAAGTCTTACTGTATTCTAACAAATGCAGTTAGCCCTTCCAGTTGAACTGCCCAGGAGATGAAAGAGTTAAAAGCCTATTTTGTTAATAGTGGAACGTTCAATATGCTCGAGCTTGGTTTTCAAACCACTGTCCATGGTACATTCTATATAATTGCCAGATTCTTTACTCCACCTTCATGTGAGGTCACCTCAAAGATTTCTCCTCAGCTCTTCAATTAAAGTAAAATTGTCATTGTTTTTTATAACTACAGTTTATTTTTTTTAAGTTTCAAACCACTGTCCTTTGGTTACAGGTTAGGCTAGACCAGGTTTCCTTCTTTCCAGTAAGTTTTTCAATTTCCAGTAGGTTTTCATAACTGGGAGGAAACCAAAGATTTTTTCTTGTCTTGTGAGGTAAAAATTTCTAGTCTTTTTATTATTTTCTCATTTTAAGGACCATAGATTTTGGATAAACAAAAATACTAGTGTTTTTCTTGTTTTTTTCCCCAGGCTGCTAAACTAGCTGTTAACCAAATATTTTCTCTTATCCAGGTCTAAACTGCCCACTGTGGATAAGTGTTAACAACTTTTTCTTGGTTGTTGTTATGTCACAGAAACCCAAGAAAAGAACCAGTCCCACTAGGTTTCAACACTGTATCAAATGCAGTGTCCCTTTTAGTTAAGGTTGATCTGCATCTGGTTTGTGCAGTCTGCCTTGGGTTTTATCACCTTCAGGCGAATTGAGTAATCCGTAAAAAATGTCCCTCAGTCGACGCTAGATAGGTAACTAAAAGACTGCAGGAGAAAATGGCTAACAAATCAACCAACACATGGTTGGTCCAGTTTCACCATCAAAGATAAACTGGTGGAACCAGAAGGGGTGCCCTATGACCAGGGCAACACCTCAACTGGGAAAAGAACCACTGATACAGCCCTTGAAACACCTGCAGCATAAAAGAAAAGAAAAACAGCTGGTTCAGATCCGCAAAAACTTGCAATTGTGATTCTGACCACTGAGGAAATCCTGAAACCATTAGAATTATCCAATCTCTTCAGACCTATTCAGTCAAACTGGGTCACTGTGTAATTGCTCAAACTACAATTCAAACAAAGGGGACTTTGCTTCCCTCTGGTTCATTTGAGCATGAGTCTTTATATGATCAGCAGTGGGAAGAAGAGGAGGAAGATGAAGGACATTTTGGTGAGCCCATCAAACCTGAGGTCTCACCAGACCACCTGGACCCTGAGTCACCTCCTCATCACTCTGTGGACCCTGTTTCCCACTATGCCTTTATTAAAAAGTAGCAGAAGCTTTGGAGCTGCCTGCTCAGGAAGCTTCTGAGGAGGAAGAAGAGCTGTATTATGTTGAGATGATTGATGTGCTTGCTTCCAAAAGTCTTCGGATACCCATCCACAAGTCCCTAAAAGGACAGACCATGAAAATGTTGCACACCCCAACATCTATACCTCCTGCAGATAAAAGCGTGGACAGGGGTACACACTGGGTGGTAATGACACTGAATTTTTTGTTTAGCCACTGCAGTCATGAGTGTGTGGTTCAGTCTGCTGCTTGTGAGAAAGCAGGCATCCCCTTGGTACTGCATCCTCCTGAGAATAACTACAGAAAAAATCAGTTCTCTGGCTATGAAGGGGTACCAGGGGGCCTCCTTGCGTATATGACAAGCCTCTTACATGGTCTGTTTCAATGTATCAGAAGTCATTGTGGGAATCCATCCATGAACTGGCCAGCAAGGATCCTCCTCAACTGTCAGCTGACCTGGAGCAGCTTGCAAAGAATGGAGTGGAAGCAGCTAAATATCAGCTCGACATGGCTGTGGATGCTAATGACAGTGCTTCCGAAGTGATGGGCACTGCTGTATCTCAGATGAGGTTTGCATGGTTAAGATGCACTAACTTCTCACAGGTCATCCAGACTAATGCCTTGGATTTTCCCATAGTGCCAAATTATCCCTTTGTGGATCAGGCAGAGGCATGCATGAAACATATGGAAGAATACAGAGTGGCACACAAGAGTGCTGCAGCCAAGGAGAAGGCTGCCACTTCTCAAAGACAGCAAAATAGGGTAGGCAGGGGAAGACCCTATCAAATGCATTTTTATCATGCCCTGGCTTTCTCTGCCTACCAGCAGCAAAGAGGCAACTTCAGGGGTAGAGGCAGAAGAGGTGATGGCAGTGCTGGACCGAGCCCTCAGCCCAAGGTCCCTACAAAGCAGATCCAATAAGGTGATTTTCCAGGTCACCTCCCCTTCCCCAGTAGGGGGCAGGCTAGTTTATTACTTCCAGGACTGGAAAACCATTACCACAGACAAGAGCGTCCTGGAAGTATTAAGCCAAGGTCTTGCTCTAAGCTTCAAGTCATTTTCAACAATAAGGGCAAAACTTTTCATACTTACTGCCAAAACAGAAACAGTCCTACTGGAGGCAGTTGAATCCACTCTGCTGCTGCAAAACAGAGCAGTGGAACCTATTCAATTCCCTTACAGGGGAAAAGGGTTGTACTCAAGGTACTTTCTAACCTTGAAGAAAAATAGGGAGTGGCGACCCATCCTGGATACAAGATACCTGAACAAGCATCTTACAAAACCAAAATTCAAAATGATCACCCTGGCTTTGATTTTTCCCACTCTAAGACAGGGGGTTTGGCTGGCATCCCTAGATCTCTAGCATGCCTACTTCCATATCCCCATCAGGCAGTCTCACATAAAATATCTCAGATTCAAGGTGCCTTCAGGCCATTATCAGTTCATGGCCATGCCCTTTGGCCTGTCTTCAGTACCAAAAACCTTCACAAAGTGCCTGGCAATGGTTGTGGCACATCTGAGAAGGTTAGGGGAGACAGTCTTTCCTTACCTGGATGACTGGCTAGTCATGGGGCATACACCCAACAGGTAGAGGAATCTCTGGTCACAACCCAAGACACCTTGCAGTCTCTAGGATTCCTGGAAAAACTCAAGAAATCAGTTCCAAAAGCCAGTCCAGCTCTTATAATTTATAGGGGCACAGCTGGAAACAATTTGGGCAAGAGTTATCCTGCCACAGGCAAGAGTGGACAGCTTAGTCCAGCTAGCAGCCTCCATCCTGCTACACATCCCTCAACCAACAAGACACTTTCTTCAACTCCTAGGCCATATGAATGCAGCCACTTGGGTTATGCCTACAGTTGCCCTAAAAGGCCCCTTGTTACATGTGCAAGGTGGTTTATGCCAGTAGCTTCACCTACTATGTAATGGTGGCTATCACTCCCACCAAAATTTTGGAATTCTAGTACAATATTCTGAATAATATGCCTCGCAGACCTCAGCTACCCACATGTCCTGATCTACCTATAATATGTTAATTATTCCAGACTGGGATTACTCATGGCCCCATACCTAAATAAATTGTTGAATAAGCCGTGCAGGGCTTGCCCGTACCCCAATACCCATATACCGCGATAATTAAACCCTTTTCATTCCCCAATTCTCCAGTAGAATGTAAAGTTAAAACCACTGAGCTTGCTCATGCCCTGCTCCCCAGGTTGTATGTATAGTTAGCCCCTCAGGGCTAGTAGCCCCCCACCAACCCAATCCCCGATCCCCTGTTGAAAGATAAAAAAACACATCCCCATTACATTTGGTAGTCTACTGGGCCCCCACCTCCCTATCTGGCAGTGCCTGAGCACCTTGTATCCCACTAACCCATTTGAAGCTGGCTATTATTACAGCCTACCTCTCATTACCACTGCCATCTGTGGAATGGACTCTGTATGAGCTGGTACTACTGTAAATTGTATGCACTAAGTGAATGGCAGCAGCATCCTACTCCCCCCCACAATAGAATTGTCTTATGTCTTTCACATACTTTCTTGAGTTCCCCCACTGTTTTTGATCCCATTACCACTCATGAATGCCATTCAATGCATCCACCACCCTCTCTGTGAAAATATACTTAATATAGTTGCACCTCAACCATCCCCCCTCTATATTCAAATTGTGCCCTCTTGTAATTGCAAACATCAATTTCTGAGAGATTCTACCCTCTTTGATTTTGTTCAATCCCTTGAGGTACTTGAAATCAGGTCTAGGTTCAGGTCCATCTTGTAAATGAGCTTTGCTCAATGATGATCGCCTGAATAAATAAAGATTTGATGATGATGATGATGATGAAATTTTGTATAAATTTTTTATTTATTAAATTCTCAGATTACAAATACCTTTGAGCAGAAACTGCTCGTTTACAAAGGTTCCATGTCAAAGGATGAGGGTCAACATACAAATAGAGGTAGTAAAAGAATGCACAATAAACAACCAAAACAACTAAAAGAAAAAATAAAGATACTCAGTTATAACATACTTTGAGATAATATTCATAAAATGAGCAGCTTGAGTAGGCAGCTGGCTGCGGTAACAATAAGAGATAGAGGGCACCATAGGCAGTTAGTATTGCAGGCATGCGACCGGGAGAGGAAGTTGGCAGGCTAATGGGCCACTGTCTGATGGTGGTGGAAAATGTCTTGTACCAGTGGAGATGTGAAGTGGGAAAGGAGTCACAAGGAAGGCCCAGTGCCAGAGGGAATGAGATTGGGAAAGGGAGGGCTATGAGACATGAGTGAGCTGGAAGGTGTTTAGAGAGATCTCTGTTCAGAGAAGCAGTCACATTGAGTGGTAGAGGTGAGGTAAAGTTTGAGATTCCTTTTGAAGGGTCCAAGTGTATTAGAGGAAAGTGCTTCTTTATTGAGGGAATTGAACCATTGAGCGGCTCTATAGATAAAGGACTGCTGACCCATGGAAGTACGACATCTGGGAACCTGAAAGGTTAGAGATTGGGCACCATGTGTTTGTCAAGTGCCACTGTAGGTAGTAAGGAGTGAGATAACACCAGGTGGCATGAGACCAAGGAGAATCTTTTTGGTAAATAAGCAGGTCTGGTATTGTATTCTGCTGCGTAGGGGTAGCCAGCTGGCCTGTGCATAGAGGTCACAGGTGTGAGTTTGTCGGGCTGCACCCATCAGTAGTCTACAGGCTTTGTTGAGAGCAACTGAGATCCTGCATAATGTCCTCCCCTCTTTTCCTCCTTACTGCCTTCTCACATTGCTTGCCCATTTTTGGTCATCTGATTTGTATATTCTGTACTCTACAGCTGTGTTTATTGTGAGCCACAATTTTTAGTGGTTGCTTGTTCACATACTAACATGCTTAGATGCCAGCAGAGTAGGCCCAATGGTCTATCAAGTCTGCTGAAAAATCAGAACCTTACTGGGACATTGTTTTTGTCCTCCTCCCTCAACCGAACCCCCCCAACCCCATCCACCATCAAGGTTACACTTCATCATCTGACATTACCCAGTTTAACCTTCCCCTTATACCTGTACCTGATCATCTTGAATCCCTCCACTGAATATAATCACCATTGGGAATTGTGTTGCCGTCTCCTGTCTCTAGGGTGTGGATACTCTTTTCCTTACCCCAGCCATACACAGGAAGAACAACTGAAATGGTTGCCATGCATGTTACTTGTCTAAGGCCAATCTCAACTATATAAACTCATCCAGTTCTTAACTGATCAAATTTCCAGCTATGTCATTTATCCATAGATAGTCAATGATTTTCAGCTCCTTCACACATGCTGATGTTCTTGTGATCATGGGGATTCACTCTCTGTCCCTTCAAGCCATGGTGCCCTGCTTAAACCATGGCACCTCCTTGCACCACCAGGGACTTACCTTCCTAGCCCGGTTCCCCCTGGATTGACTACCAGCATGGGGACACCACTCTAGTTCAATCTTCTGCAACAATGGAACAATAGTGCCAGCAGATATGCCCACAGACATTGATTTCTTGGTTTCCCCCCAAGATGGAGTGCTCTCACCCAGCTGGCCCTCCAATGTAGTGGGTCCATTCCTGAAATTGGGTCATCGGTGTCACCAGTGGGTGACCTGCCCCTGCACTGGTGAGCCATCTTACCTGTTCCAATTTACATTAATAGCAGTAAGGAATTTACAGTGGTAATGTCATTGTTGTAATTAATCACCCCTTGGGTGCAAAAGGCAACCAGACTGTTTCTCATCTGTGCCACACTATGCTCCCAGTTGGTGATTAACTTTATAATTAACATAAGATTGTTTGATTAGCCAGATGTAGTGAATAACTACTACCTACGAATGACAAACCTGTACAAGACTTGTTCCTTCTGACTAAAGGCACCATTCACTTTCCCCTCATGTCCCTCCACATAAGCCAAGGTCTCTTTCTTTATACTGAGAAATAAATAATGATAATGGTAGAGTAGTAGAAAAAATGTAGTGATTGGCTATATTTGATGTGCTAGCATTTCTAATTAGTTTTATTCTAGTTAAATCAGCAGTTGAATAAAGGTGTATAACATTTAATATTATAATATTTTATTTTTTCCAGATTTGTCATATGCCTGGCTATATAATTGTTTTTCATGTAACTACCATTACATTTTTTAAGGCCTGTTACATATTACTATTAGAAGAGAAAATTAGCCTGAGGAAAGTAAGGATATTAAAATATATATATAGATATATATATATATATATATATATATATATATATGATGGCAAGAAAGAAAATAATTTTAGGTGGTATTGCTTTGTTCCTGGTTGTGGAAGTTCATATACTAGAACACCAGGTATTCATTTTCATCAGTTCTCTAAAACAATGATGACCTGTTTATGAAATGGGCAAAACTATTAGACATTGGTGATATAAATCAGTGTTCTAGAAGTTTCATTTGTTGTCTACATTTCAGAGACAAAGATTATATTAGAAAATGGGCTTTTGATTATAATGGTGTATTCCACATGGTCAAAACAAACCAATTGAAGAAAAATGCAATACCAACATACAGAAAGGAAAAAATATTTAGTGCATCAACCCTGAATGATTACATAATAACGTCTCCATCACCATATGAAACACGGAGTCCAGTGGTGCCAGAATTGTCATATATTAATACATATGATAATCTTCCCACACAGATAAATGTAATTTAACTTTGTGCACTGTGCAAAGATTATGAATTTTCTATTTGAGGTAATATATATGACACAATAAATGAGATTATTTTTTTTTAATTTAAGCAATAGTGGCTGCAAAATATAAATAAACCAACTCCTTGTCAATAGCACTGGTTGTATCTTGTCCAAGAACACCAACCGTTAATTGTACGATTTGAAATATAACCAGAATATTATTTAATGACACATGGAGAGGTGACTAATACACAAATAAGTGTTCTGAAAACAAATTAATTATCAATTCAATTCAAATGTAACATATTTGATATGTGTTGAGTGTGTGCTGTCATGCATGTGCATGAGTACACAAATCATATTCATTTAAATGTATTTTAATGTTTATCTAATATTCATGTTTTTACAATTTAGAGTTATTCCTCTGGACCCAATTCAAATATGTTCGTTCATTGTGTCAATGAAAGTATGGATATGCCTGGCACTATTACCGCAAGTAGCATATCAGATGGCGTATTAACCAACAATACAAGTTTTGAGGGTTCAGATGACATCAATGTACAGGGTATTGAGGTACAAATCTTTTCATAATTAATGATGACAAGTGTTATATATAGAAAATACTGAATGGGCAACTATGCACAACCAGTGTATCCAGCCACAGAGTGGTTGTGATTCCATCTGTCCTCAAGAGTGAGGCCTGTTTTACTTTGTACTTTGCAAGGCACGCTCAATGTGAATCCCTTCACCAATGTGGCAAAACACACTGGTTATGCATACAGTAGCTCATGCTGTATTTCATATAGTGTATAGCATTATGTTAAATATGCACACTGAGCCCTATGCACAGTGTCAATGTGCTGTGCAAACCAGGCACATTGGCATTGACACACATGAATGCCGTGGATCTGGGTCATGCAGACTCTGCACAGCATGCAGGATCAGAGCAAAATGTATTGGTGTCCATTGGTCCCCCTTCAATCAATCAATCAATCAATTAATTAATCAAACTTCATTTAACCAGGCAGTTACATCATTGAGCAAGCTCATTTTCAAGATGGTCCTGGAAACATAGGACATATACAAATTGAAAATACAACAAACATGAAACACCAGTCATCAATACCGTATGCAAAAAGAATGCAATGTCAGTATGCATTGGAACAAACTTATAATGTCAAATACAACCTACATGCATACATACATAGTTGTTTCAGAGTTTACAGGCATAGATCAGTGTACTACATAGAAAGGATAGGATGGAAGACACAATAAATGGAAGGGAAGTGGGGAAGACAGGACAACAGAGGGAAGCCTACTGTGTGGTAAGTTCCCAAAGGAAAGTTAGTTCTGGAAAAGGAGGAAAGAGGCTCAGGGAGGGGGGTAGATACTTTAGTTAGGAGGCCAGCCAACAGGAGGAATAAGAAGGCTAGAGAATATATGGGAGCTGGGGGTTGATCATGGGGGGTTGGTCCATTCAGCACCATCACCCTGCCCCCACTTACCTTTTTGCCAGTGCAACCCCTGAGATGGTCAGTGGCACAGTGCTCCTCTCTCTGCCATGGCCACCATCTGTCTGACATATGTAATGACACATATGTCATATGGTCAGCAGCCATTGTGGTGAGAGGAGGGCTATGCCACTGGTCATTTCAGAGGCGTCAATGGTGAAAAGGTACAACAGACAGGGTGACAATGATGCAAGGAGGTTGATTGCTATGGTAAGGGTCACCATCACTGCCCATTCATCCATAAGGCCCACTGTGTTTATTTTTCCTTTTCAAAATGAAAAAGACTTCTACAGTCTCTATAGGTTGCAGAATGTTGTTATACCACTTAAAGGTACAGTCATATTCCATGATCTTAGAACTATGGTACAAAAGCAGTTTTGAAAAAGATGGATTTCTTTAAGTAACATTTCTCTACTATATACTTTTAAAACATTTGATGATGTAATGCATAGTCTTGAATTTTAGTTATAGTGTCCTAAATCATAATGCATCATTCTAGTCATTCAGCTGAGCTAGCTGATGGAATGCTTACAGTAATAAAACATATTCATTGTTGATGAGGTTGCATATGACATTATAAGAGCAATTAATGTAAGGACATTGAAATCTTAACAACCAATCAGACTGCAGTATTTATAAGACCCTTTAACAAGATGTGTAGTAAATTAGTAAGAAGTAACTAGTAATGCATACAATGTATTCCAGTAAGTATGAATGCAAATAGTAAGATGTGCAGATTAAACAAAAGATTAATATAACAAATACCTAATTTATTCCCATAGGTATGTAAGTGTCGCTGTCACAATTGCTTACTTGCACCATTATGAAATGTGAAAACTAAAGAAAAAACAGCACATACAGATCCAATGTTGTTCTTCCTGTGATGAAATTAAGAAGTAGATATACACAGACTGACACTTTTTTTTAATAGAAAAGAAACATATACATCAGTTGGGACAATGACTGATGACTTAGGCAAGGTATGACAGCCCTGGACACTGTGCTACAATCGATACATATATCGTACTAGAGTGTAGTACTGGTTTAACAGTGGAACAGCAGACCGTTAAAGTAACAGAAGTCAAAAACAATTTTTGGCTTGAACCAGAAGGTTTGGTGAAGGAACTAAGTAGTAGTAATAAAATTTATTTATACAGGATATGAAAGCAACTTCAAACACCATTAGGGTTAAAATAACCCTCTTTACAAGGTGCACCTGTTTAGATCAATCAATCAATCAATCAATCAAAATCTTTATTTATTCAGGCGAACATCATTGAGCAAAGCTCATTTACAAGATGGACCTGAGTGGTCATACAAATGAGGATACAAGTATTATTACATAGACAAGAATAGAATAAATAGCAATACAATGGCATGAAATGATTATATACAACAATTTACATATATACAAGTAACAATAGAACCATTTAGCCTGTAGGAAAAAAGGACAAAGGGTATAGCATTCCTAAAATATGTTATATGGTCTCAAACTAGTTTTAAGTGAATATAATAGGTGATTCGGAAGAAAGAAATTGAGTTAATATAATGGATAGAAAAAGGGAGGTTTAGTTGGGTCAGATAGGTGGGGATTATGCTTTATAAAAGCAATTGCAGAGCTCTGGAAAAAGGGCAGAGAACAATCTTTGAAGGATGCCAGAGGTAGTAGGCTATCTAGCTTCATGGATTTTGGAGAGAGTTCCATGCAGCTGCTAAGGAATAGCTGAAAGCAGCCTCCCATACCGGTGCAGGCATTGGGGACCTTTAATGTGATGAGTTTACTGATCCTTAAGGTGTATGGCCTGGTTGTAATTTGGGTAAAGCAATCAGTGATATAGGTCGGTAGTTTGCCTGTTAACGCTTTGAGTATCCAGATAACAGCATTCCTATTTCTTCTGTGTGCAATGATGTCCAGTTGACTGCCATATAAAGGGAGCAATGATGGGTGTTGGAGGGAAGGTCAGTAATAAATCTTATGGACCTGTGATACAGGGTGTCCAGCTTATGTAAGAGATGACTTGAACAATGGCAGTAGAGAAAATCAGCATAATCAATGAGGATAGGAATGAGGCCTGAATTAACCTTTTTTGGAATCACTGTTTAGGTAATGTTTATTCTAAAAAATAGTCCGAGCCTCTGTCTTAGCTTTTAAGTAACTCTTCAATATGGACAGAATAGTCAAGCCTGTTATCTATCAGACTCCAAGGTATTTGAAGTTATCAACAAATTCAAGTTTTCTCCAAGTAAGGTGGATATATGTAGGGTGTTGGATGCTGGGGTAGTGGTAGTACAACTCTTTGTGGTAAAGAACATAGCTTTTGTTTTTTGCATTTAGAAGTAGTTTTTGTCAAGTAGATTGTGCTGCAGAATGGAGAATTCTGGATTGTAGAAGTTCACAGGCTTTGAAGGTGAGGATTGCTGACATACAATACAGTATCATCAGCAAACAGATGAATGTTAGATTGAGTGAGGTTGGCATCAATATTGTTTATATAAATAGCAAAGAGGATAGGGCCAAGAATAGAGCCTTGTGGTACACCCTTAGCAGAGGTTTTGAGGTGGATAGGTAATTTCATTTCTAACCAGTTACGACCTATCTGAAAGGTAATCCTTAAACCAGTTGAGTGATAGGAATCCAGGCCTAATGAGTTAAGGGAGGTGAGTAATAAGTCATGATCCACTGTGTCAAAGGCTTTACTCAAATCCAGAAACACAGCACAGGTAAAATTTTTTTTGTCCAAATTAGTCTGCCAATCGTTGGTTACCTTGGCTAAGGCAGTAATGGTGCTATGCTTTGATCTAAATACAGATTGTGCAGAATTTAGAAGGTTATTGTTATCCAGATAGTCCCTTAACTGAGAGTTTACTAGTTTTTCGAGCATCTTAGATAGTACTGGTAGGATGGAGATAGGTCTGTAATTGTTGAGATCCCAGTATCACCAGATTTGAGTAATGGAACTACTTGAGCTGTTTTCCAAGTAGATGGAATGGATCCAGTAGTTAGGAAAGATTGAAGAGATGAGTAAGGGGGCAGATAAGACATGTGAAGCAATTTTCAGGAAATAGGGATCCAGGAGTCTGCACCTGCACTTTTAGTTGTGTCTAAATTAGAGAGAGATCTTCCACTTCTTTCACGGATATTGGATGAAGGAAAAGATGAAGTGGCCATTTGTCCCACAGTAGTTTGCAGGTTCAAGGAAGATCTCAGGATATTTGCAGGTGATGAGTCAAATGCTAGGCCAGCAGTGGTGAAGTGAACATTGAAGGTATTTAAGATTTCTTGTTTACCTGTAATTTCTGTGTCATTTAGTAGCAATTTGGTGGTTAAGGCAGGAGTAGAATTCTGGCCCAGAAGTCCTTTTATTGTACCCCAGAGTCTGGATGGGTTATTGTAGGAGGCATCCAATTCAGCTGTATAGTAGGCAGTTTTGGCAGTTCTTATTTTTTTTGTACATGAATTCCTTGCTTTTCTGAAATTTAGCCAATCACTGGTGTCCTTTGTTTTTCTTGCCTTTTCCACAGCTTGTCTCTGGTTCTCAAGGCTGCTTTAAGCTCAGAGGTGAACCAAGGGCAGGATTTTACCTAGTTCTGATACTGGTGATAGGTGCATGAATATTGAGAACATTGGTGATAATATCCTTTAAAGTCTGGAGTGCTGTTTCAACAGAGGTTGTAAGATAGAAATCTTGCCAATATATTGTAGTACTCAGGTCATGGAGGTAACCTGAGATATTGAAATTCTTTTTGACCTTTTGAGGATAAATTCTGCAGGATTTTGGTGGTTTGAGTGTGGATCTTATGCCAGCTATAGGGTAATGGTCACCACATCACTTGGCAGTACTCCTGCATGTGAGTATAAGTGAGGCTTGTTTACCAACATAATATCCAGGAGTGAGCTGTTGCTGGAATTTCTTCGTTAATCCTAGTTGGGTCTTTAATCAGCTGTGTGAATCCATAGGTGTCACAAAAGGTTATCAAAGGTGCAGATACATTAGACAACCAGTTTAAATTCAAATCACCAAGGATGACGGTATCTTCAGGGCCTTGGTTGAGAATTGACCCTAGGTGAGAAAGCAGTTTAAGGCCTGCAGAGGGGCCTATAGCATCCAATCAGTTTAAATGGAGACGAATTAGGAAGGCAAATTTTGATTGATAAACATTCAAATTCATTTGGCTCAGATGTGTTGATGAGGCAGGTTGCAGAGATGGTGTCCTTAATGTATATGGCTACCCCACCACCCCTGAAGGGCGATCTGCTCTGAAGAGCTGGTAATTGGGAAGGTTTACAACACTGTCTTTTGTTGTAGGCCTGAGCCAAGATTCAGAGATGACCAGGAAGTCTGGAAGAGTATGTGCCACCCAAGCCTGTATTAAGATGAACTTTTTTTAGGAGGCTGCAAGCATTGAAGTGTATGAAGCTTAGTCCTTTTATGGTAGTCAGCTCAGAAGGGGAAGATAAATTGACAATGGGGCCAGGATTAATCTCAATGGTGCCAATGCATAAAAGGAGGTAGAAGATTAATTTGACTAGGGCTCCAAGGGATAGGGATAGAGAGTGATCAGAGCATTTCCTCTTAATCCTAGATGCACACTGTGTAGTGGGAGATGGTGCTGTTATATAGGTGTGTCTTTTATCATAACATAGGAGTCTGATGGACAGGCATAGAGGGTTTTTATAGATCCAGGATACATGTAAAGGGCTAGGGGGAGAGCTGGATTGTTAGAGAGGCTTTAGATGTTAGAATACAAGTTACAATTATAACAAACAATAAGAAACTACATGTTTAACAATACAAATGAGACACTTAAATACAAAACAGCAATTTTATATCATGGCACATTAAATCTATGGGCAATTCAATTCATCTATTACATAAACAGTAAAAACATATTTCTTGCTTTATAGCAAGATTAAATTTAGCTGTGGTCAAATCCTGAATTTTCAATGGCAATGAAAGGCCATTCCAGGTGGTAACAGCTCTATACTGCGAAGTCAGAGTTACAAATCTGTTTTTATATTTAGGGACTATCAGGTCTCTAGTGCCACTCTTTCATAAATTAAACTGATGGGTGGAACTGATTAATCTCTCTGCCAGACCAATAGGATGTCTGGTCTTATAGATCTTATAAACAAGGCTTGACCAGATTCACTGTCTCCTAATCTCTAGGGAGACCCAATTTAGCTTAATATACATATGACAGTGATGGGTATCTATTTTACATCTTAATACAAACCTTGCTAATCTATTCTAACATGTATCAAGCTTATGAATCATTGTTTTACTAGCACTTGAATAAACATGACTTCCATAATCAATTAGTGGAATTATTAACTGATTTGCTATAACCTGTCTATCGTTAATAGCCAAGCAATTTACTATTCTTCTGAGTGCACCTACCCTGGAATGGACTTTTTTTATTAACATATTTAAATGTTGTTCAAAAGATAGCTTGTGGTCTTCAAGCACCCCTAGGTACTTGTAGGCCAGAACCTGTGTAAACAGGTAACTCGTTACAATTTTATACATAGTTTGTCATTTTAAACCATTCTTATGTGCATATGAGCCAATTAACATAGTTTGGGTCTTCTTTTCATTTAGGACAAGACCTGAAGAGGCAAACCAGACCTGCAGTATATTAAAATCTGACTGCAGGCTGGCCTCCACCTCCACCAGTTCTTTTCCATCACAAACAAAGACAGTATCATCAGCATAAAGCCTAATATGAGTAGACTTTATAGGGCAAGGAAGACTATTTATATAAAGGATAAATAACAGGGGTCCAAGTATGAACCCCCTGTGGAACACCACAAGTCACTGGTAAAAATCATGAACCAATTTCCTCCACCATTACTGTTTGAGATCAACCTTCCAATTAAGATCAAAACAAATTTAATGGTTCACTTGCTATACCTATTTGTTTCAGCCTTTGTACAAGCAAAGAATGATTGACCAGATCAAAAGCCTTGGATAGGTCGATGAACACAGCACCCGTGGACCTTGACTCCCCAAGTGGGGTTGCCACTAAGTCAATAAAATCTGTGAGTGTCGTGGCCATCGACCTACCCCTTCTAAAACCAGACTGGAAATTATTTAACTTATTATATTTTTCAGGTGATCCATAAATTGTGTATGTATCAACCTTTCCAACAGCTTAGATAGGACAGATAATAGGGTAATTGGTCTATAGTTTGTAGGCCTAAAATCCAAGCCCCCCTTATGATTTGGTGCTATTTTAGCTTGTTTCCAAGATCAAGGAAAGTTCCCTTCAATCAAACCCCTGTTGAAGAGATCAGTTAAGGGCTGGGCAACCGCATATGCAGAATTTTCCAAAAACCTAATTTCTACATTCATCTAATCCTTTGGCCTTATGTTTTTGCTATTTAGTTATTTCTTTTATTACTTCTTTTCTTGTTATTTGTTTAAACCTAAATAGTGGTACTAAGTTTTGATCTGTTTGATCATCACATCCCTCATTCCCACCATTCCCCTTTTCCTGTAATCCACTTGGAATGATTGTATTGGGAAGTTCAATAAAATATTTATTTAGAGTATTAGCAGCGTTATCTGGATTTAGAAGAATGCCATTTCCAACAACTTTTGCGCCACATAAATTATTTTGTGATTTAACAAGTGATTTCATTAAAGTCCAATATTTGTTTGGGTCATTAGTTTCATTTATTTTATGTGTATAATAAAGTGATTTTGTTTTCTTTACCTCCTGAGTGACTTTATTATGTATCTTTTTAAAATGCTCCCAGACAACCTTGTCTAAAGTTTTGTTAGCTTTTTTCCATAATTGCTTTTTAAATATTATCAGTTTCTTAATACATCATTTATCCATGGTAAGTGTTTTCGTTTTTTTTGTTCTTTTTTTATATGGGGCACACTTGTTACATACCTCTTAAAACATTTTTTGTAAATTCCTCTACTGCCAAATCCAGATCCGGAATTAGGGAAATCCTGTACCACTTTTGTTGTGACATTTTGATTTGAAAAGATTGTTTATTATATTTTTTATAACATCTCTTTACTACAAAGTTCTCTCTTAGGGGATGAACTTTAAGTTGATTTACAGAGATGAGACAAAAAACCACATTATGATCACCCAAATTTGGAGGACAGACCTTTGTTTCTAAAACTGTAATGTTTGGAGTCACAAAAATAAGGTCTAATATATTACCGGGACTATTTATCTTACTTTTCCTCTTTGGTGTGTGCACTAACTGAGTCACCCATTAATAATATATTTTTGTCTCTAGTACGCAGCCCCATGATGTCAGCCAGTTTCTCAAAATGGATTTGTTTAACTTTTGGTGGAAAATAAACCACTCCAAGTACCAAATCAATGGAATGGATAAAAATCAGGATACACTCTATACCTTCAACCTTACAGGACAATATTATCTCAGAATGCCCCAAAGAGTTATTTACATACAATATTATACCCCCTCCCCTTGCCCCTGTCTCTTCTATGAAAATAATAATCTTTTAACTTTAAATCTTTGTCTACTTCTTTCTTTTGCAACCAGGTTTCTGAAAGAGCAATTATATCTGGCTTTTCCATTTCAACCCAGGCATGAAACAAGTCCAATTTATTTACTAAACTTCATGCATTGTCATACATGATTTTTATATTTCTTGATTCAGGACCCGGGTTGGTCTCAATATCACCGCTAAGGGCCAAAGTCACCAGGAGCACCCATCCATCCGTTCTACCAATTGGCCTGGAAAAGGGGCCATACCTTACCTGCTGGTTCTTTAAATGCAGTTTCACCAGGAAAAATGGTTTCTACTCTTTACCAGGCCAGATCCATTATTGGTAGAACAATCTGGAGGATAAAAGTTCTGGTGAAGTTGACTCCTTATTGAAAAAGAAACAGCCGAATGTGTAGAACAAATTTTCAACAAGCAGAAAAGTGTGATTAATATCCCCAATACCCAACCAAACATTACTTTTAGGTTATTTTTTATAAGACTGTTTGTTTTCCTTAATAGTTTTATAACAGAGTTTAAACTTAGCAACATTAAAGATAAATATATTGAAATGTCAGTGCTAGCAACTGATCTGATTACATACAACAATTCACAAAATTCTTAAGGAAAAGTATCCTGGGATCAAACACAAATGTGACTTGTGGCATTTTGCTAAAGGGATAAAAAAAGAAAATCATAAATTCAAGTAAGAAAAGAGAATGTTCAATACTATCCAAATAGTGACAATCTGTGATTAATCATCTTTGGTGGTTTACATCAACTTGTGCAAAGAATTATCTTGAATTACAAGAATAATTTCTATCAATTTTGTACCATGTAACCAACACTTATAGTTGGATATCAGCTGAACTGTTCCATGCATGCAAACATCCACCTTATGATAAAGAAGCAGCAGGAAGAAACCCATGGATACAAGATACATCAGATGCACATTGTGAATTAAAAAACATTGTGTCTGATAAGAAGCTGTTATAAGTAATAATAATTCATAAATAGTAAGATATAATGTATAGAATAATGCATGGGGAAATGTGTGTAATGAGGATTTTATGCTCACCCAAGGTGTACAATGCCCCATAAACCCCAAGTGCGAAGCCTGAGTGGTTTATGAGGGTATTGCACACTGAGGATGTGCATAAAATCCTCTTTTATACACACTCCCCATGTTTTATTTTTTTTATACTGGTCTGTAGCCAGTAAAAAAAATATATATTTTTAAAGTTTGAGGTGGACAGTACTGTTCTTGTGCTGCCACCAACTCACTGTCTCTACCCAGGGTGAAGGAGACTTCTTTGGTAGGAGGTAGGAGCTGGCAGAGGGAGGGACTTTCAGGCAAGGAATTGGATGGCAAAAGGGGGCCTCAGAACACGTGATGCTCTGGCAAACTCTTCCGGGACTGGCACTCTATGATTGATATAGCTCTTCAGCATGGCACCATTGGGGGACCGGAAAGCTTTTATTTAAAAAAAAAATGATTTAACAGTAAAATAACAAGGGACTGCGGCACCTGTGGAAGCAGGAACTGCCACAGCACTTAATGAGAGCTGCACAGGAAAAGAACAGACTGCAGCACTGAGGGATGAGAGGCAGATCACAGATAAGTTTTTCTGTTACTGACCTGTTGTGCCCTCTCTACCTCACACCACCATGGTGATCAGAGTTCTATATTTAGTGGTTACTGTTTTCTATCTTCTGGGGTACCTGAGAGCACTGCCCAGCAGAACATTTGTGAGAGGTGCTTGGGCAAACTCCGTTATTCATGGTTCATGGTTCACATGTGTGAATAATGGAGTTTGCCAGCCACTGCCAGCAGTTGATAAACAACACTATTCAGTAAATATAATATTAATATATGTACTGTTATTTGATAAAATGATGAATGAAAATGTGATATGAAATCAACTGAGGTAAATATAATGTTAATAATTTAACTGTATGACGTACTATTTGCATTTATTAAAATCCAAGTTTAAGGTCGAGTTGTTGAACTATATCAGCCAGGTTGTCTTGTTTGTTTAACTGTACTAGCTTTTCAGAAACTAGGATATATCAAAACGGAACATGCTACAGCAAGCATATTACACAATATTTTCTCACAAGGGCTTCACCATGCCAATTTGTTTAAATAACAGAAAGATAGAGTTAGGTAGACAGTGTGATGGGATAGCCAAAATGTAATTATGCTTTACAGTAGCTAATGGACATGACCATTCTAAGCCAATGATGTGGTCATGCATACTGCTCATCTTGATTGTAATATGAGTATGAAAGTGTATGTATGTATGCACTTGTATATACAGGTGACTGAGGGGATACATACAGGAGATCTGGAAAATGTTCACTCCTTGTACTTGAAGCATGCACCAAAAAGATTGAAATTTGATATATCTGCGTACACAAGCAGAGTACATGTGGCAGCACTTGATCATAATGAGAATGTGGGAAG
The DNA here is from genome assembly GCA_016271365.2 of Neoceratodus forsteri. Lineage (NCBI taxonomy): Eukaryota > Metazoa > Chordata > Ceratodontiformes > Ceratodontidae > Neoceratodus > Neoceratodus forsteri. The sequence continues at coordinate 873,939,429 of CM057458.1, read as the reverse complement.
ACAACAATTAAGAAACAGAGATGGTGTCCCACAATTCTAACATCAGTATTCAAAATCGGCAGGGAAATACATATTGTAGAAACAAAGAAAACAAAAAATGTATAATTTCAGGCAAAATATATTATCAAACATATCACAAAAACAATGTGAGGGTAAGTATTAGTATGTAATACATATAACAAATTTAATGAATTGTGCAATGAGGTTGCGTGACTTACTTACAGTCACACATAATCAAAGTGGAGGTTGTGGAAAGCAAAGCAATGTATACTTTCTTGATGTTCATGACCTATTCACAGATATTGCTTATAACCTCTAATCTACATTTCATATATGATTGTCTCAGATTTAATTTTACAAATTTCACAAACATATAACTGTAAAAAATGTATTGTGGTATTACATAAGTTATTAATGTCAGTGGTGTAAAATCTTTCCATGGACTCTAAGTTGGATAATTATTTTAAAAATCAAAGTAGTAGATCAGTCAACTGCCAAGGTGCATATTAATGTTTTGTGTTTATATCATTGCATACAGGAAATAACAAGAATGGCAGAGGAATACATTTCTGACTCTGTCAACATTCGATTAGGAATCCTTCATGGTTCAACTAAACAATCATTCATGGAGGCATTGCATCAACAGAGAACAAGGTCTGGATTAAAAAAATAAATCGGTCATCAAACTACATGACATTTGGAAAATGTAAAATATGGTATGAGTCACGTCAGAAGCTGACATTTTTACATATATTCAACAATTATATTTGTTCAAAGTTCTTTAAAGAAACAAAAAATACATATTCACTACAGATTCATGTTTGTTCTATATATAACTGTGCTGTGCCTATGAGGTGAACTGTCTTGAACAAATAAAATTAGATTTGTTTTCAATGAACGTTCTAGATTATCACAAAAAGAAGCTGTATAACAATAATTATTGAAAAAAGATTACAAAAAAGTATTTTTATTTCAGAAATTTCTAATCTGTCAATTCTACATAGTCTCTACTTAGAATGTAACATTTATTTATATCACAAATATTTCTAGAATGTATTTTAAATAATGTAATGTATATATAGACTATACTCATCAAAAGGTATAATATTTATCAATCTCTAAGCATTCTAAATGGGTTTGATTGCATATCTGTGTATTTAAAGCATGTAGACATTCACTGTTTCAAGCGATGAGGAGACTGAGCTCTGAGTATCCAATCTTTTCATTAGTGCTGATCTTAATGTTTAACTACTCTATAAACATTTAATGGCATTGGAACTCCCTCCCACACACAGTATGATTGACTAACAACATTGATTGGTACAACTTGCTGTAAGCAAAACATGTTAATTTTTTTTTTGCATGATCTATTTTTTTACTCACCTCACATTCCAGTGCTCCCCTCTCCTTTGGGCTCCACAGTGCTCCTGACTCACCGGCCATCCTCTTCCTGGGCTCACCTCGATCCTCAGATAGCACCTGACTCCCGAAGGGTATCCCGGTGTATCCCTTCACCGGATGGGTCCCTCTTTTCCGAGGGGTAAGGCACTGGGAGGGGGCTTACCAGTGCACTATCTAGTAGGTCCCCTGGAAGCCCTGCTGAGGTAGAGGAGGCCCATAGAGTTTCCGGTGTTGTCGCAGAGCGAGGGAGCCATCAGCCGGTGAACACACAGGAGCTATTTTCCATTTTCTGATGTTCCCACATTGCACTGCTCTAAACAGTGCCCCCAGGGCAACCCAATCCCCCCTCTCCCAAAGGGAGACCAGTCCTCCAGATGCTCAATCCTCTTCATCCCCTGGTGCACGAGTCCATTCCCAAACCCAGGTCACCAGCATGGTTCAAGGTGTGGCGTCCAGCACCTCAACCCTCTGCACAACTGGGCCAGCCATTTTGGTTTTTAAATGGTAACATAATGCAAAGAGCAAGAATTTGACCAATGGATGACACTTTTTTCTGATTCCATATTCCAGCTCTGACTCAATACCTCAAACTAAGTGCATTAGAATCCAAATTTGGTTACAATTAGTCACATTATCCTACTATTTAAAATATGATCACAATGCAAAATATTTTTTTTCAAACTGTATACAGGTTTAGGTCTAAAGATGTGCAATGTTTATTTGAACAAAACAGTTAAATCTGTTAAAAGGTATATGATAAGGAAACATTTATTATACCAGATTAATAAACAGATTTATTCAATAACGATGTCAGTGCAATAATTACAGGTATACAACATAGAGGATAATGCCTGAGTAACAGTGGTTAACCATGATGTAATCACCTCAAGCACTTGACAGGACAACCAAGTAAACCTCAAGAGCACAGCATGTTCGTGGTTGACCACCATTATTCAGGCATTGTACTTTATAGTGTATGGAAAAACTAGCCATTGTGGTCGGTCCTCTTCTGCAGTGGTAGCATTATCACTTGTGATGCCAGCAACCTGGGTCTTCGCCTGGGAGGAAAACTATAGCTACATGGGGGAATGGACTGCCCCCAGCTCCTGGTCTGTAACTGTCTGAATGGAATGTGTGTGTTTTGGATGAATGTCCAAGCAGCAGATCACCGTTCCTTTCCAAGAATTTTGACAGGTGATGACATTCTATCCTGTAACCCCATCATTATGACATAACTAAACAAGGTTTACAGCATACTGATGCCAAAATAATAGGATTATCAGGTTATACACTAATTGAAAACAGGAGTTAATAGACACTGTCCATACATTAAAAGAGCTGTAATCGATGTTACAATATTGAAATAGTCTGCAATCAGCTAAAAAAATCCAATTAACTAAATGTTTAGTACAGTGGAATACATGGGAAATTAACATCTTAAACATTATAACCAGAAAATATGTTATATGTCTCATGACATATATTTAGATATGAATACAGTACACATCATGAAAACTTTTGTATTGATCACTGAGATATTTTTCCCTAATTATTTTCAAACAGCATGATGCTATGATGCGCCAAAAATGTTTTCCAAGATGTCCTTGTACCCATAGCATACATTGCCTAGATGCAGCCAATCGGTATGTTCTAGGGAAGAGAAAAAGCTGCAATTAACATGTATTCTGGCTGTTTTACAGAACCAAACCATGCTTTAAAAAAAAAAAGGAAATATTCGAAGTTTGTTTTATCACCCAGTCAATCCAGCAGTGCATTTATATAATAAAGTAAACTTTTCTTTAACAAAGTGAGGTGTGTGTAGATGCAGCAATATCATATTATAACAGATTATCATAAACACTGGCTTGTAGTCATCTTTCTTACCTGCTCCAGACAGGATGCTTTAGTGAACCACCACGTAAATGTCTATTGCTAAGTAATGCCACATCCAAATTTTCTGTGTTGACACATATCGGATAGAAATGTTGATTATTAGTGGTACATTCAACCTCTTGTATTTGGTGTTGAAGAACATGTATCTCTTCACAGCATATATTTTCTCTGATAGTTGGCAAATTGTACCAATTGCCACATTGGCACCACGTGGTTGTATTCAGTCAAATATGATGGGCATCAGACTCTGAGTCTTCACTTTCATTATGCTTAATTCTTGCTTCTTCATCATCAGGCATCTCAGGTTCAAAAGCATAACCTTGAACATAAATGTGAGGCAATACACCAGAAAATTTTGATGTGAACAGAACTCCAGAATTACTGTTTCCACCTGTTTCCATCTGGAAGGAGAGTAATGCTCTATCACTCTCGAAATATTCCATATCTGAAATATAGAAATATTTATTTGAGTAGTTATACATGAAGTGGATATACAATAAGTTGAATTCAAAATATGTAAGCAATATACTATGACAGGGCATGGGGTAATGCTGGATTTACCCATGCCTGGTGTGATCCGGTCACTAGGCCACAAGCCAAGTGAGTAAACCACACTAGAAGTAGATAAATCCTGGCATTGCCTCACATACTGGAGTGGCATATTGCAATTATACAATGCCCCTTCTGGTTTTGTAAAAAAAATAATAATAATTAATCTTTCTACTTTAATTCCTTTTTTATTTAATTAGTTGTTGCATCCAGTAAAAAAGTTCTGAGTTGCTAGGTAACCCCCACCCACCCCATGTGTTTAGGAGTGAGAGTGGGACTGCAGCCAGGAAAATAGCTGAGATCAAGTGGGAGTGGTCTGGAATGAGTTGGAAGTGAGGTGGGTGCAATCATTGGGTATGGGAACAAGTTGTGAAAAAGTACTGTACTTTGAGTTTTAAGCTCCAGCTTTACCATTGTGGTTTGGTGGGAGTTAATATGAAAATGTTCATTGGCCACACTGCAATGAGTCTGTCACAGTCTGGGTAAAGGGTAACAGCAAACAGTGCTACCCAGCCGGGTGCAGTCTCTGAAAGTTCTGTTGTGAGAGGACAATCAGACCGCTAAGACCACTTCCCTAAATTCAGCATCTGTAGTATGGAGAAGACCATCTGGTGCTATCGTGATCAGGAAGAGTGCATTGTGGGCAGGAGTGGGGGTCACTGGTATGCCAGGTGCATCGGGGAGAGAGCCACAATTTACAGTGTCACTGGAAAGGAGGGTGAGGTACAGAGGATATTTTTGCCATTTTGTGTGCTGAGCCATATGGAGTACTTTTGTTTTTTTTGGGGGTCTATGTTTTGCCTAGTGCCATGCTATTTTGAAAGTCCTGCTCGTGTGTTGTGGTTTTGCAGGGATCCAACACAGCGGCTCGATGTTTTCATTTTTGTGAACCGCATTGATTTATGTTCCACATGCAGATGACTGTCACCTTTTCCCATGGGGTAATGCTAGAATTTACAACAAGGAAAGGGTGCCAGTCAGCCAGTCATATGGCAGCAATTTTAAACCCATTGTATTATGTGGGCTGTTCTCTAATATGTTGATTGTCTAAGCGCCATGCATCTTGGAAGAGTATACACACTGTGGGTATGCATCCAATGCACAAGATTCTCCAACTGCTCCCAAATCACAAAAAGACATAGGGACACCAGCCATGTGAATGCACACATGTTCCTTCCCCTGACCCCACCCCCACTCAGTAAAGGTCACCGGACCTGCCCCTCCCAATCCCCATCACAGCATCCACTACTAGACTGTTCATGGTGGCAAAGGCCTTAAGGGACAGGATGCCGGCACAAGGCATCGAGGACTGGGAGCAAGACTTCTTCATATGCATAAAGGAGGGAAGGGTCATCAGAGGACAGATAGTGAGGGGGTACAGATCATGGCAACAAACATTATCCAGGTATTGGAGGTAAAACCCTACAAGGACAGGCTGAGTATGAAATATACAGGCAAGGAGATCAATTTCAACGACAATGCAGCCACATTATTCAGTTATTACGCCAAGATGATTATCAATTTTTGACACACTTATTAATAAACAGTAGTTTCAAATTTATAGCATGTCTTTTGCACTGTTCATGATTTTAAAAAGAGCTTTGCTCTGAACAATGCAACAATAGTATTATAACCAACCTCGATCATCCATCAGACAGTAATTCATTTTTTTTTTTTTTTTAAGTTTACTACCCAACTATCCCAGGCTCCATTTCATATGCTATACTCAAACAGCAAAAAAATAAATAAATTAAAAAAATTCCTTTTGTAAACTAGTTCACATGAACCCCCCCCACCCATCCACATGGGTGGGGGATTCTTGGTGAGTAGGACAAAGGCTGGTGGTATGTGAGGAGGGATCGGTGCTCAGTCCAAGAGACTGGAGTCTGGCACAGGGGGATGGATGGCACAATATGTTCCAGGATGGCTAGCATAGTTAGCTACAATGGCTGTGGCAGCTGTCTGGATGGGCACACTGTGGAAGATACGTGAATGGCCCATTTGCAGCAGGTTGCGGGATCTCGAGGAAGATTCCCAGACCCAGGAGGAGAGATAGTGAGGATTAAGGGCAAGAGGGGACACAGGGGGTCATTAGAGAAGTGAGGGGTGTCATGTAGAGAGGGCTTGGTAGCAAAGGAAGGGACAGCAAGAGTAGATGGAAGTGCATCCGGATGGAGAATGGGGGTTGAAAGTACATGGCGGTGAAGTTGTAATGTTCTAGATGATGGGGATGAGAGAAAGAGAGGACGTGCAATGATGAAGGTGGGAACAATAGAAAGATAATGCAAACGGTAAAAAACTAAGACCATGCTGTACTCCACAGCACAAAACAAGCTCAAAAACTACCCCCTGGCAATAAGAAATAACAGTGGCACCACTCTGGAACTAGTCCCTCATTTTAAACACCTGGGGGTAACAATAGACTCCACGCTGTCCTTATCCCAGCATATTTGTATCGCTGCTAGGGCTATTAATACAAGATTAGGGATCCTCTACTGACATAGACACTCTTTAACTTATGAAGTACTAAATCTGGCAATCAACAGCTCTGTTGTCTCCCTTATAGATTATGGGCTGGCTGTCTATGGATCTACAACAGACACGGCCCTTTATTGCATTGCAGTTGCCCTAAACAAAGCCTGCTGTCTACTCACAGGTGCACTGAGACTCACCTGCACCTGTGATCTTTATACTCAGGCTGACTGGCTTCAACTGAAGGACAAAATCCAGTATCAACCCTGCCTATTATCCAAAAAAGTCTCCTTAAATCTTCTTCCATCTGAGGTTCAGAACCTACTGTCCCTTCCTCTAAGGATCAGATTTAGCAGAAAATCCACCTCTCAAGTTTTCCATTAATCCAGATGCCACACTGCCATGGCACAATGTGTGTTCCCACACTGTACAGCCCTCTGGGTAAATGCACTGCCTCCTGACATCTTGGGTGCACCAACAATTGGATATTTTAATTTCAGACAGCGCCAGCACCTCTTTGATTCGAGTAACTGTATGTGCCCCAGCTAAATTGCTGTTAGCCTCAATTCCACTACTAGCATGTTCCCATTTGTCTGCTCTGATCACCTGACCTCAGCACTTCCTCCACCTCACTACCCCTTATCCTTCCAGCTTCTCACCCTGTCCTACATTCCTGCCCCGCAGCCCTTCATCCCCCTCTGATTCCACTCTCTTCTTCATCTGTCTCTTATCTTGGCACAGGCATACATTGTACAATGCCTCAGCATACTTTACCCATTGCTTGTGTTTGAATTTGTTTATGCTTCTTATGTTTATTGTCCATTGTCTTTGTATCTGTTGTCTTATGTAACTGATGTGGAGCCTTAAAAGATCATCCGCTCACAGGTGTTTTCCAAGATCTCAATAGATAAATAAACGTTATGGAGAATGGGGTATAGTAGCAGTGATAGGAGATTCAGTCCTGATAGGGGATCAAATGGGGTGAGAGAGGGGAAAGGCATAGTCAGATATGGGTTGAATCAGTGTCAGTATTGACAGCAAGCAGGGCAGGCAGTGTCGCTGCTCATGTGCATAAAGAGGGGAAGATAGAAACCTCATGTGGTGGTGAATGTATGCTTGAATGACCTGTGGTATAGTAAGATGGAGATGATTAATGATAGATTTGAGCTACTGGGTAAGTTTTGTTTGGAAGTACAGAGATTTGTGACTTTCTCTAAAGTGCTGCAAGTACCCAGTGAGAGCAGAGTGTGGTAAGAAAGGATTGTGTAGTTTAACTATTGGCTCAAACTTGTGAGCTGGTCGGTGGTTAAGGGATCACATAATACAGCAGTGATGTATTCGCAAATGACAGGCTACACTTAAGCAGGGAAGTGCAGGGGACAGTGACGTTTAAACTGGTGAAGTACATTACTACCAGGGTGGATTTAAATTAAGAAGAAAGGTGAGGTGAGTGTGCAGCTAGTATGCATGGTCATCAGTTAGAGGAGCTGAACAAGCTGACCACCAATGACAACAGCGATTTTTACAAGGGCAAGATTCAGGAGAAGAGCCATGATGTGGGGAGGAAGGTTGAAGAAAAGATTTGAACTATGTGGAGGGTGGTCTTCCTGAATGTGAGGAGCCTGAGAAAAATAATAGCTGATTTTCAGACTCTCCTATCTTAAGGAATAGTGTACATAGCTGCCAAATCGGGAAATGTGGGCAACCCATTAACATGACTAGGATACGATGACCAGGGTTAAAGATTACTGTATATAGGATGGACAGAGAAGAGGGGAAAGAGGGGTAGTGTAGCAATCTGCATAAAGGATGTGACCAGATGTACAAGGGAAGAGTGGGAGGAAGCTGAGACTATGAGTGGTGTATAGGCCACCTACTCAGACAGGGATACTGGACAGAGAGCGTGCCTAACAGTTCTGTTGAGTAGGTAAAGAAGGGAAGATGATGATCGTGGTGGACTTTAATCTGTCTAGTGTAGATTGGGCAGCAATCTCCAATGACAGAAATCAGCTATTGTTGGATGCATTCCAGGATGGTCTTCTGGTGTGGCTAGTCAGAGAGCCAGCTTGGATAGGAATACATTTTACCTGGTACTAATGAATGGTGAGGCAGTGAAGGAGCTGCAGGTGGAAGACTCACTAGCTGGGTGTGACCACCATTCCTTGTGATTCACACACGATCTGAGCAGTGAGGCTGTATGTTCAGAAATAAGGGTGATGGACTTCCTAAGAGCATTTTTTGGGAGGTTGTGGGAAATCAAGAAGGGGATACTAGAAAAACTTAAACAAGAGATGGTCGCACAACAAAAATGAGATAATGTAAAACTTGTTCTAAGGGAGGCTACAGAAGGATACACTAGGGCATTGAGCAAAAGGAGCATTGCTAAAAAGCTGTGATGAGTGGACAATGTTGCAAGGGGGTGAGGGCGAAGACAGCAGCATTACAGATGTTCAGGATGACAGGGAGGGAAGAAGACAGGGACTTGAATTCAATGAGAGCAAGGGAGGTTACTAATTTGGCCAATGGCCATGACATCAAGTGAGCTGAAGCTTGCTTAGGACATCAAGGGAAGGGGGAAAAATTTTTTTATATATGTTATAAAAAAGAGGAGCTGCATGGACCAGATAGTGAGGATCAAGAAGGAAGGGAATGGGGGTTGGCAGAGAAGATGGCTAATCAGGCTGAAACACTGAATGACTACTTCAGCTCTGTGTTTATGAGATAGAAAGGGGGGATCATCTACCACCATAAATGGATGATGGGTGGTGGAGTGCCAGGAGCAAGACTGACTGATTACATACAGCATTGTACTGGAATGAGGAGGCATTATTCCAAAGAGAGGGTTCTGTGTTAAAATAGAAATCTCTGCCATATTAGCTGGTATTCTGTAAGATGGTGGGTCATTGCAAAATGGCATGGGTTAAAGCAAGGGGAGGGTATGGTTATCTCCAAATACAGATAAGGGGATGGGGGAAAGGGGCAGCTGCAATATAGGGGTGCTGGCTGCACACACAAGAAGACTTGATAGACTGTGAGGACTGCTTCTGCTGGCAGATATGAATGATCATATGTTCATAATGAGATTTTTAAGAATGCTTATTTCTTTATACTAAACAGGCTAAAAAATGTTGGTATGGAGAAAACTGACTAAGCATCTGTGTGCAACCAGTCTGTGCAACCACTGAGATTTTGTTGATACTGTTATTCTTTAAGAGAGAAGCTCAATATATAATACAGAATCAGAACCCTGAAGTGGTAGCACAGTCTGGTTGTGCACAGTTTGACCAGCCAGTATTATACTTAATAGTGACCCTACATGTTCCAAAACCAGAACAAAATAAACCTTGAAAAGATTTTGAATTTAGTACGGTTCTCTTCCACTTTTGGCAAGAAACTGTTATCTCCCTCAAGAAATAAAAATTAACTGTTAGCCTTCAAAGATGTGCACATGGCAGTGGCTCATGCACTGTCAAATCCAGCAAATATGTTGTTATACCACAGTATGGTATTACCACACTCCATAAACTTCTAACTGTGGAACAGCAACACTTGACTGCAGTGAATTTCTGTCCATAAAAAGGTGTCACAATACACTATGTATGTCTATTAATATGAAACCCTGTGCTACGATGGATGACTGAAACATACCTGGATGATTACAATACTATGCAATTGAAAATAAGTAAAAAAAAAAAAAGTTAGTCTTTCAGTCTGAGCTGATAGCTCAGCAGGCAGGTGCATAGCATGCGATGCAGAGAGTGCAAGAATCAAGTCCTGGGGCAATACCATTTTCCTCAGTTTTGTCTGACAATGATTATATATATATATATATATATATATATATATATATATATTATGGTAGTATGTTAGTGCTACCATAGTTAGGGTTGAGGAGCCATTTACATGTTAAACCTCAAATTTTGCACCTTAATAACTTTGCAACTGTTGAATGGATTTGCCTGAAATTTGGAATACAAGATCAAGAACCATAGGTCTTGTGATCTGCCAACTTTCGTACTGTTTGGATATACGGCTGAAGAGTTATTAATCATGATCTGCTCAAGCGTTTACACTTTTTTGGAATTATTTTGTAGTCTCTAGAGGTCGCACGGTTTGTGCGACTGTTCTGAAATCTTCAGGGAATGTGCAGCAGGGGTCCCTGATGTGCCTTTTGAAGATTTCGTAAAAAAATATTTAATGGTTCAAAAGTTATTCAAAAAACAAGTTCCCATTATAAGTCAATGGGAAAAGTTAACAAAAAGTTTGACAGTGTCACAAATGCAATTTTTACTTTCTGCCGCATTACTGGAATCATTTGCTGCCCTGCTGCAAAATAACAGTTTGGTCTTTTGGGCTGAAATTTTTGGAGAGAAGAAAGCCAACATCCCACAGATATGCCTTGTACTCGTTACTATTCCAAATCCTCATTTTCTGCCCCGAGACTCATTATTATGCATACATTCTTTGTACTCACTGTCTTTCTCTATGCAACTTTTAGGGAAAACTAGCCTGTGAGCTTACATTACTGTTACCCTTACCGCTTCTGTTTGCGGTTCCGTAACTGTTTCACTTACTGTTCCCGTCTACAGCACCATGTGCGTTACCCTTCTCGTTTCCATTTGTGCTTGCATTTGCATTATTTTAACCATTCCTGTCTACAGTACTGTTTATCTTTCTGTTTCAGTTTACATCACCATGTGCATTACCATTTGCGTTTGCAGGCACCGTGTTACTATGTGACAACACATCACGTGGTGCTCCCGCCACCGCATTACATTCACTAGTTCTCATTATACTTCTCAAAAAGAAGGGAAATTAGAGCCAAAAAACTCAATTTAATGCATTAGTTAGGGTTGCTCCACAGGGACAAAAGCAAGGAAATTCGGTGCTAGGGTTGAAAGCCCCTTGGCCCCCCCGCCCACACCCCAACCGGCACAGGGAGTGCGGCGTTAGGGTTGTCAGTCCTAAATCTCACCCCATTATCCTATACCTCTGCTTCTTCACACATCTGATGGGGTGAGACTTAGGGCCAGCAACCACAACGTGCACCCTGATGTGGAGCAACCCTAACTAATGATTAAACTGAGTTTTTGCCTCTAACATATATATAAATATGAATATATATATATATATATATATATATATATATATATATATATATATGTATATATTAGAGGCAAAATACTCAAATGAAAATGCAAAGGGTAACGCACATGGTGCCATAGACGGGAACAGTAAGTGAAACGGGTACGGAACCACAAGCAGAAATGGTAAGGGTAACAGTAATGTAAGAGTACAGGCTGGTTTTCCCCAAAATCTGCATAGAGAAAGACAGTGAGTACAAAGAATGTATGCATAATAATGGGTATCGGAGCAGAAAATGAGGAGTTGAATACTAAATTGCTTATATCTCATGAACCGTACGACGTAGAAAATTTTTTTTAAAGTCATATGATTTATGAGTTTCCTGGCTAGTTTTGTACTCAGCCCCTGCTAGGAGGCTATGCATTTTTCTGATGAAAAGTCCGTATCTTGCACTGTTTCCTAGATACAGGCCCTGAAAAGCGCGGCGAATGCTGTAATGTTATCCTATGGGAAAAAAGAGAAGTTCGGAGTGCCATAACTTTGGCTCCCTGTAATATTTTTCCAAAAAACTACTAAAAGACACATCTGTGGGATGTTGGCTTTCTTCCCTCCAAATTACAGCCCAAAAGACCAAACCGTTATTTTGCAGCAGGGCGGCAAATGATTCCTGTAATGCAGCGGATGCCGTAATGTTATCCTATGGGAAAATCATCAACTTTGGAGTGCTGTAACTTTGCCGCCCTATAACACTTTTTCACCAAAACAAGAAAAGCACATCTGTGAGATGTTAGCTGTGTTCCTTCCAAATTTCATCTCAAAAGACCAAACTGTTCTTTTGCAGCAGGGTGGCAAATTATTGCTGCCATTTTCACACAGCCTGGAAAAGTACTGTCGAACTTTGAGAAAACGTTCGCAAATTCATGCGACAGTGTCACTAATGCAAAAGTGCTTTGTGAAAGTACTTTTTCCAGAAATTTGAAAAACATGTTTCTGGGGTGTTTTACCCCAAAATAAAGATATGCCTAGCATCCTCAGGGTCCGACTAGGTGAATACAAAAATAATTAGTTTGCTAGAGGGTCCCAAATTTAAATGCCAAGCATTTTTCTGATGACCAACTGGAAACAAAATGGTGGATTTGCGACAGTAAAAGGGCCATTTGGGAAAGTAAAAACTGCATTTGTGACACTGTCAAACTTTTTGTTAACTTTTTCCATTGACTTATAATGGGAACTTGTTTTTTGAATAACTTTTGAACCATTTAATATATTTTCACAAAATCTTCAAAAGACACATCTGGGACCCTGGCCACACGTTCCCTGAATATTTCAGACTGGTCGTGCAAACTGTGTGACCTGTCGAGATGAGCAAAGAATTCCCCAAAAGTGTAAACGCTTGTGCAGATCACGCTTAATAACTCCGCAGCTGTATATGCGAACAGTACGAAAGTTGGCAGATCCCAAGATGTATGGTTCTTGATTGTGTATTCCAAATTTCAGGCAAATCTATTGAATGGTTGCAAAATTTTAGGCTTAACATGTAAATGGCTCCTGAACCCTAACTATGGTAGCACTACCATGCTACCATAATACACATATACGTATATTAATTATACCTGCCCAGTAGGGCAAGTGTAGTTAGTGTTGCACAGCCACGTCTATGTTAAATCCAAAATGTTGAACCTTAATAATTACGCAACTGTTAGTCCGATTTGTCTGAAATATTGCATGCTTGGAGTGGTACCATAGATCTCTTGATCTTGAAAGTTGCATTCCAGTCAGATTTACAGTTACGGAGCTGCAGATTGTCACAAACAGTGAAAAATCCTCACTTTTTTTGCATTTTTTCATTGTTTGTTGCACACACACTGTGTGTCTGTTTGGTCTGAAATCATGTTGGATAAATGTGGACTGGGTCAAAGGGGTGCATTTTGAAGATTTTGGGAAAAAATATTAATCTGTTCAAAAGTTATGCTATTTTTTCATGTCCCAGTATAGTCTATGGAAAATTTATATGGGCGTCACGAAAACGTTCGCGAAAATTTTTTTTGTGCATGATAACATTTTTTTGTGCATGAAAACATACCATTATAAGGCACAGGGATGTCATGAAAACATTTTCTGTTGTTGAGAAAACATTCTGTTGTCGCAAAAACAGTGCTCGACAACATTGTCCCATTTCTTTGTCAGTTCATTGTGTCAAGGTGGATTGTGCTTTTGCGCTGAAATTTGCAGGGTGGCAAGCCCTGGTCCCTCAGATGTGCATTTTGGTGGTTTGGTCACAAGCCATTCAATGGGCCCATATCTATAGTGTTCCAAAGTTGAGAAATTTCCCATAGGATAACATTGAAGCACCTGAGGCACTTTTCGGTGCCCGTATCTCAAAAACAAAGTGAGATATGGATTTTTTGCTACTCGCAGCTTAGGTCACATAGTGACCTAAGTATCAAAAACAAGTTTGGAAATTATATATTTCACCTGCAGTGGATTTTTTTTTCCTACTTGCTACTGTTATGGAGATATTGGTAAAAATGTGTCACAAGGGTTCCTTTGGACTGCTATGGCACTATTGTATGACTCCGTACTAAAGTATAAGTGGGAGCATAGGGCCCAGAAATCCAGCACTCCAACATATGCATACCATTATGCTAAGAATGGACAATGTGAAGGAAGCGCAGGGCCCTGAGGGCCCACGCTCCCACTAAAACCTACCAGTTACCAGTTACATTAATCTTTCTCAAAAAGAAGGGAAATTCATTGCAAAAAAGCTCCATTAATGCATCAGTTAGAGTTGATAGCACAGTGGAAAAATTTTGGAAATGTGATGTTAGGGTTACAACCCTACCACCCAACTCCAACCCCCCACCCTCCACACACCAACAGGCATTGGGGTGTGTATTGGGGTTGTCGGGCCTAACACTCACCCCATTCTCCTATACTACACCACCTCAGCTTGTTTACACATGGAATGGGGTGAGAATTAGGCCAATGACCCCAATGCACACCCTGATGCCTGTTGGTGTGTGGATGGTGGTGGGGTGGAGGTGCGGTGGTAGGGTTGTAACACTAACATCACATTTTCCAAACTTTTATCACTGGGTTATCAATCCTAACTGATGCAGAGTTTTTTGCAATAAAAAAATATATATAATATGTATTAATATTATAGGTGTGAGGTCACTCCCTTATAGTTAGGGTTGAGTAGGCACTTTAATGTTAAACCTCAGTTTTTGCAAGTTAATAACATTGCAACTGTTCAATGGATTTGTACAAAATTTGGAATGCGCTGTATGGTATGGTAGATCTCTTGATTTACCAAGTTGCATTTTGGTTGGACTTACGATTCCTGTGCAGCAAAATGCTAAAAAAATGTGTTTTTCACCACTTTTTACACGTGACCACACCTTGTGGTCTTTTGGTCTGAAATTTGGAATGTAGAAAGAGTTGGGGAGAAGGAATAATTCACGTTGGTTTGGTAAACAAATATGTATCCATTCCAAAGTTATTACATTTTTAATGTTTGGATTCTGAGCATGCTCAGTTTACTCCAAGATTTATATGATTCGTTTTCAGACAAAGATTGGGCTCATGGTCAAGGATTTTGTAGCGTGGGGACAAGGATCCTGGTCTGCCAGAAAATTCCTTGTCCATGAGCCACCATCTTGTTGTTCAGTTTTTTCCCCCCAAACAAAATGTTGTAGCTTTCTCCACAGGTGACTTTTGTGCCAACTGAGGCATGGGTTTTGTTCAGGATGGCCCCCTCTACAAAGCCATGCCTTTGGTTTGGCTTGTTTTGGTCAAAAGATAGCTTTTTAAAACTAAAAATTCTTTGACTGTGACTCACTAATGATCTTAGTGCACGATCTGTCAAAATCCTAGTCTGCGAGCCTGCGGTCAGGGATTTTGCTACTTTGTGGACTAGGATTTTAAAAACTTTACCATTGCATTGCTAATGAATGGTTTGGTCTTTTTACTTTAAATTTTCAGGATATTGAGAGGATGCCCTACAGGTGTGAATTATGCTGTTTAGGTATTGGGTAATGAAGTGGCTCCATAGATATGCCATCACGAAGTTCAGATTTCCCCATAGGATAAAGTTGTGGAGCCCATTGTGCTTTTCAGTCAGTGCCTGTGGCTTGTAAATGATGTGAGATATGGATTCAGTCACTCTACGTCACAAGCAGTGCTCGTTGTCATGGTTACAATGACATGCAACTTTTTTTTCTACCTGTTATGGTTCCCAAGATATCAACAAATTAGTGTTACAAGGGATCGTTGCTCTATAGGGCTGCTGTATGGCTCTGTAGCTATGCGTAAGTGGGAGGACAGCACCCTGAGGGCTCGCACTCCCACAGATGCATATTGTTATGCAGAAATGGGCAGTTCAGGCCCCTCGCTCCCATCAATTCATGCTATTTAGTAGTAATATTACACTTTTTCAAAAAGTAAAGACATTCATTGCAAAAAACTTTGTTTAATGCATCCATTAGGGTTCAAGCAACAAAAGTGAGGAAATTATATGTTAGGGTTGAGCCCCTAAACCCCTCAACACCCCACCCCTCCTTCACAGACTGACAGGTGCAGGGGTGTGCCATGAGGTAGTGAGGCCTAGCTCTCACCCCATTCTTCTTTACTGTAGCAAGTCAACTTGTTTACACATGGATGGGGTGAGGTTGGAGCTACTATGACCCCATGGCACACCCCAACTGCCTGTCAGTCTGTGGAAGGAGATAGTGTTGGAGGAGTTAGGAGCTCAACCCTAATCCTCCATTCCCCTCACTTTTGTTTCTTCAACTTTCATAAATGATGCATTAAGCAAAATTTTAATGTGTGTATATATATATATGTAATACATATATACTTTTTCTTTTGCAAAAACTTTGTTAATGCATCAGCATTGTTTCCACAGTGACAAAAGTGTGGAAATACAACATTGGATTGCCACCCAACCCCCATGCCCCCATCCTGCTCATGCCAACAGACATCAGGATGTGCCATTGGGTCATCATCCCCAGCTGTCACCCCATTCCATGTGTAAGCAAGCTGACATGCTACAGTATAGTAGAATGGGGTGAGAGGACTGACAACCCCATGACACACTCCGTCTGTTGGTGTGTGCAGGATGGGGGCAAGGGGGGGTGGTGTGGTGGTGTGGTAACCCTAACATTGAAGTTGTACACTTTTGTCTCTGTGGAAACAACCCTAACTGATACATTAATGAAGTTTTTGCAAAGAATTTCCTTTCTTTTTGAAAAAGGGTAATATAAATAGTAAATGGTATGTGTTAAAAGGCCCCATGCTTCCATCAAGCTGCCCATTTGTGCATAATGATATGTGTCTGTGGGAGTACAAGCCCTCTGGGCCCTGCACTACCACTTACACATAGCTACAGTGCCATACAGCAGCCCTATAGGGCAAGGAACCCTTATGACACTAATTTGCCCATATCTCGGGAACCATAGCTGCTAGAAAAAAATTCAAGTGTGGCTGTAATTGTGATAGTGAGACCTTCATGCAAGATAAATCAACCAAATCTGTATTTTGCATCATTTGTGAGATGTTGGCACTGAAAAGTGTTGTGAATGCTAAGTCTGTGGGCGTAATAGTGGCCCACAGACATGAAAATGAGCAATTGGAACACTAATTCCCAAATATCTCAGTAACTGTACAAGGTAGAAGACAAATTCATATTTCATGTTATTCATGGCTTTCAAATCTACTTCTGTATTTAGTACCCCTATAAGGGGACTAAGCATTTTAGCAATGAAAAATCCGTATCTCGAATTGTTTTCCAAAAGGTGTCACGGGTGCTGCAATGTTATCATATTGGAAAATTTCTGAACTTTGGAATGCTGTAGCTATGGGCCTATTTAGTGTTTTTGTATCACACCAGCAAAAGGCACATCTGTGGGAATATGGCTTGCAGTCCTGAAAATTTCAGGCCAATAGCACAAGCCACCTTGCCACAATGAAGTGACAAAGAAAACAACACATTTTAAAATGTGTTCATGCAGCGTTGTTGCAATTATTTTAGATGTTATTGTAACACTCCCATCTCTATAATGAGAATGTGACCGCTAACACAAAAAATAGTGGCGCGGTTATTTTTCTTATGATAGCGATTATTTTTGCAGTAACATAAAATATTGCCGCCAACAAAAAACAACAAAATGGTGCAAGAAATTTGAAAAACACTTTTCCAGACCAGCTGGTAAAAAACTAATGCCAGGATCATGTTCCTCAGGTTGCAACTTTCAAAAAATGTGTTAAGGGGGCCTTTAAAAGTCATAAACTTTACTCCAAATGCAGTTCATTCAGACTTTGCTTTATATATATCCCCTATGTTTCACTCCACAGAAGAGCTTGATCCCTGAGTTATCTCTGTGTATGGTATATATATATATATATATATATATATATATATATATAGTTAGATAGATAGATAGATAGATATAGTTATTTTTAGTTTTATTTCTTTCCTTTAAATTTTTCTCAGTAGTTACATTTTCAGTTTCATATCAGCATGTACACATAATGTTTGTGCTTGTATCTGGCATCAAACTATTTTATAGTTTTCTTCTCATACAAGTTTATCTTATGCCAGTATTTATATCCTTTGCTTGCACTTCTTCAAATTACATAAGTGTGTTCAGTCATTTTATTTTTTAACCACAGAGCTTAAGTAATCAAAGTTTGTGTTACTGCAGCCAGTTTGGCTTGACCCCCCCCCATTCAACTTTGAACAGCATACCTTATTTAATAATTTAAGTTGTTTTGCGGGAGCATTTTGATGATATGGTTCCTTGTGCTGTGAAGACACAATCTGGGCATTTGTATCAGTGCCTGTATTACTAATCATTTGTAGTGGCTCAAATTACTTTGTATTTGCCTCTTATATTTGTTGTTTGGCTTACCTCCACAGACACTCTTGTAATTTTCATGTTTGTACCAAACTACTGCACCACAGAAACACCACTTGCTTTTCCCTGTGCTCTGTGCTGTTTCATTTGTCCCTTTCACCTGCTTTGTGACTACTCATGGCCCACCTGTGCAATGACATGGGCCAAGTGCGTCCGCACATGCACAAACTTGGTTGCTAAGCAACCAAACACTGTTGCGCATCCAGCATGATCGGCTCAACAATGGCCTCAGCTTAAGCAAATGCATATATGGATCCTTTTGATAAACAACATATATACACGATAACAGACACAAAAATACACACTTGGGTATGCTTTATTGATGATATTTTCATAATATGGGAGGGAACACAAGAAGAACTTAGTAGGTTTTGTGAAGAACTTAACCAAAAAAAATGAAATCTAAAATTCATTATGAATTCTACTACAGAACAAACCCCATATTTTGATCTAAAAATAAAGCTTGAGAACAACAAAATAGAGACAGGTAAGAGGAAAAAGAAAATTATTTTTTTTTTTATTTTATTTTTTTTATTTTATTTAAACAGCAGTTTGGAAAACCTTTGAGCCATAGGCTCATTTACAAAGGTACCTTGTCACAGTAAGACAAACCAAAATGCACAGTATAGCAGTACAACACATAAGTATAACAGTAAAATTAAGACATAGATACAAACAAGCTGGTACAGGTAGGATGGATGCAAACAATACCAGAGTTATGTCGTCCTTAGCAGCTTAGTAATAAGCTTTGTCATAAGTATTGAGTCCGGCTTTGACTAGTGGCAGTTACAGCATCGGGTGTTAAAGTGGTTACATAAGGAAGTTTTGAAGCACGATATAGTTGGAGCTTCGGAGATGGAGGGGGGCAGTGTGTTGAACCAGGAGGGGGCCCTAAAGCTGAAGGCTCTTTGGCCGTGAGAGGTCCTAGCTCTAGGGATAACAAGAGAGGTTTTCCCAGAGGTCCCAGTATGAACTAGTGGGACAGAGCGGCGTATGGTGGTGGTCATTCCTGGTGGGGCAAGCCCAAGGAGGATCTTTTTTGTAAGGGTACAGGTAAGATATTTGAGGCGCTCGTCGAGATCAAGTACCAGCGCTTTAGCATGCAGTAGACAGGTGTGTGTCATCCTAGGTGCTCCAGTAATTAACCTGCAGGCCTTATTCAGAGTATTGCGAATTTTATGGAGTGTGGTCTGATCAGCAGCACCATACACCGGCAGTCCATAGTCCACTAGGGACAGGATAGAGGAGGTGACTGCTAGTCGAAGAGCCTCCGGGGGGAGGCAGTGTTTATACCGATGTAAGATGCCCAATCGGATATTAGTGGCAGTGGCTAGGGCAGCAATGTGTCCATGGAAGGAGAGGGAGGGGTCAAAATGGATCCCTAGGTATTTATAGGAGCAAACTTGTTCGAGTGGGAATGAGGACCCAGAGTGAATGAGGAGTTTGAAGTTGCAGGACTTGTTTTGGGGATTACAAGAGCGTCTGTGGAGGTAAGCCAAACAACAAATATAAGAGGCAAATACAAAGTAATTTGAGCAACTACAAATGATTGGTAATACAGGCACTGATACAAATGTCCTAATTATTTCTCCACAGCACAAGGAACCATATTATTAAAAGGCTCCACAGCAAAATAGCTTAAATTATTAAATAAGGTATGCTGTTCAATGTTAAATGGGGGGGGGGGGATGCAAGCCAAACTGGCTGCAGTAACATAATCTTTGGTTACTTAAGCTCTGTAGTTAAAAAATAAATTGACTGAACACACTTATGTGATTTCAGGAAGTGCAAGCAAAGGATATAAATACTGGAATAAGATAAAATTGTATAACAAGAAAATTATAAAAAAGGCAAACGGCAAATATAAGCACAAACGGTGTGTGTACATGCTGATATGAAAATGAAAATGTAACTAATGAGAAAAAATGTAAAAGAAAGCAATATGAAAAGGAAAAATATTTTATATATATATGTACTGTCCATTCTGTGGAGTGAATCATAGGGGATATAAATAAAGCAAAGTCTGAATGAACTGCATTTGGAGTGAAGTCTATGACTTTTAAAGGGCCACCTTAACACATGTTTTGAATGCTGCAGCATTGGAGCCTATTAAAGGGGGCCGAAGAAAATAAGAATTGTATCCATTTCCCACTACAAAAGTTATTTTGTCATGTTCCTCAGGGCCCGATTAGGTAAACACAACTGTTGATGTTTACCAAAGTGCACTATTTGTTGAATTACAAAGTTCTTTCTCTCTCTTTCACTAACTGAAAACAAGATAGCGGCAGCATAAAAACAATTTCAGGCAGCTCGACAACAAAAAATATGATCGTGAAAATTTTCGAGCTACACATATAAATTTTCCTATAGGCTATAATGGGACATGAAAAAATGGAATAACTTTTGAACAGAACAATATTTTTTCACCAAATCATCAAAAGGCACCAATCCAACCCAGGAGACATGTAGACAAACACATTTGATCCCACTGAAATGCATTCTTCAGTCCATTATGACTTACTGAAGAATTCAGAAAAAGGGTGATTTTTCACTTTTTGAGTGCCCCACGGTTCTGCAACTGCACATCCGACCAGAACGAAAATTTCCAGCTCCAGAGATCAATCATAGGCAGTTCTCCATACCAAATCTCAGGCAAATCTGACAAATGGTTCCAAAGTTATTAAAGTGCAAACTTTGAGGTTTAATACAGAAGTGGCCATGCAAACCTAACTATAGTGGCACTACAATGCTACTATTAAAATATATATATATATATATATATATATATATTTAGATATATATACACACACACATACATATACACATATATGTAGCAAATACAAATCAGGCATCTAACTATATATATTCAAGGAAATTTGTGGTTACTGCACATACATTATGAAAAAAAGAAAGCATTCCATTCAATAGTATAGAAAACCCCCACTCCACCACCCTCCCCAGACACAGGCACAAATCACATATCTAAGTGGCACCAGAGAACTACCATTATACGAGCAGCACAATCCATCTCTCACCCCATGGCTACAAGTAAAATGAGCAATGAAATATGAATGAGTTATGCTCATTCATGTCTCAGTTGGCAAGCAGCCTAGTAAGTGAAATGAGAGTCCTATTTTTTTCCCTGAGGGAAGTCAAGAATATAAATAAAAAAAAGTTACTTAAGGCTGGAGCTGATGGCTCAGTATTGAAGATACATGCCTGCAGAGCCAGAGGTGCAGGGTTTGAATCCTAGGAGTGGAGACTTTTACTTTTTTTCTCAGCAGCATTGCTTTTCTTTTTCCAATGTATAAAACATAATCTGCTGTTTCAGCCAATAATTAGAGTGTCTGCGCACACTCCCCTTGTACTTGTTCTTGATAAATGTCTGCGTACACTTCCTTTTGCTCCCCTTTTTACCCCTCCCCAGGTCGCCTCTGAAAAAGGGACCTTGTCTCAGTGGGCCTACCCAGTTACCAAAATTCAAATAAAATAAATAAAAATAATTTACATAATGTAAAAGCGCATTTATCTTTTAGCAATGTAAGTACCTGTATGCATGTGTATATGCAATAATTTCTTTTTTCCAGAACAAAACCACTGGCCATGAGTAAAACAACATCTAAAAATAAAATCAATCATTTTATTTCACACCTAAAAATGTTTCTGTGACATTACACAGTTATTTCTGTGTAGAGCACATGTCTGGTAGATACAATTTACTTTGAAACAGATGAATTCCTTGCAGTGAGTGAACTCCCTGCCAGACATTGATGTGTCCTGTTTGAGCACACTACACTCAAGGGAACAGAGAAAAAAGAAGTGTATTACACAGTAAGGGACAATAATAAATCTGGCATCTTCTTCATTTACTTTTTTTTTAGCAAGTGACACAGACCGCCTTCCACTTATGGTGAGTCCTATCTCCGTGAAGCTGTGCTATCACAGAAATGAGTGAAGCACTGCAAACCACAGACTGCCAATGGGGGGGATAGAGAGAGAGGCATGGATTCAATGAGGGACAGAGATTGAAATTTCAGAAGTTGAACCAGGTATTTTCCAGCAATGTTGTTACATTACCTGACTGTCTCTCTTCCTCTCTCTCTCTCACTCTTTCTATAATATCTATCTGACCATGTACCGTCAGGGGACTGTGGGATGTGGGTGAAAGAAACTGGCAATGATGTTTATATCCATCATGCAAAATATAATGTTATCTAAACTTTATGGATTCAAACACAAAGGATTAATGACTTCTTTGTATCTCACACCCTTTCTACACAATCTCAGCAGCAGTTTGGCAGTAAAAACAGTACATCATGGCCGGTCTATCAACATGTAGATTTATTCTGCAGCTTCTATACACTCTACCTCACTCTCTCTCCAGACAACCGATTTTGAGTGAGATGATGAGGTGGGTGAAGGAGTAGGTCAAAACAGGAACAATCTGAATCCCTCAATCACACCTGTCATCTGCTTCACATTTAATCCTCCATCTCAAACAATCACAGCTGCTAATGTTAATTGTGGACGTCTTCACAAATTATGATAAACTGTATGGAACTGGTGTTACGGGTAGAAAAGGGGAGTAACCAGCAGTTAGACTACCATAGACAATAATAAATCTAACTAACAAAAACTAATATTTATTAACAAAAAATACTTGTGATTGGATAGTTAACATAAACGAGACACAGAACTTATGAATGAAGAAAACCATGGCTGACTGAGAGGGTTTTCAAGCAGTGACTGACACCATGAATGCACGTGCCGGTACAACCAGCACACAACAACATACATTTATTTATTTATTAAATTTTGATAACTGGGTAAGCCCGCTGGGCCCCAAAGGTCCCTTTTTCAGGGGTGACCCGTGGAATTACATGGAATAATAAATGAGGTAGCATACAGCACAGGTACATTACACTAGACAGCGAGGAACATAATACATAGTAGTTTTTCAGCAGTTACATTTAAGAGGTAAGACAATGTAGCTTTTTAGCAGTTAACATTTCCTGGGTAAGCTCTACAGATGGGGTGCAGTGCTATATAGATGGGGTGCGGTTATAGTTGTTATTTCCATATGAGAGAGAGGGGTGGGCTTCCACTTAGGAGCCTCTCACATTAGCAGTTGCATATGGAGGTGACCATCATATGAGCCTTCAGCCTTGTGCAGAAGGTGTGGGTAGAGGTAGCATCCTGAACACCAGGGAGCAGGGAGTTCCACAGGGTGGGCGCTGTGATGGCGAACGACTTACCCCCCCGCTTTGGTTCTAACCCTTGGCACTGCGAGGAGGGTTCTCTCCATAGTTCTGAGGAGCCTAGGGTTTCTCTTTTGGGCAATGAGTCCAGTGAGGCTGGGAGGAGGGGGTGGGCTAAGTAGTTTATGAGTGTGGCAGAGTAGGGGGTATTGGAGCCGGGCCTCCCAGGAGGGCCAGTTTAGTTGGGACAGAGTGTCACAGTGGTGAGCCCGGGAGCTGGATAGGGTGGTGAAGCGAGCCACCTTGTGATAGAGAACTTGTAATCTGTTCATCTCTTGTTTGGCAGCTCCCTGTATCACTGGGACCACATTGGAGAGGGTAGGGAGGAAGACTCTTGTGGTGATGGAAGCCCTGGCCACGGGTATCTACTGGTCTTTCAGCCTATACAAGGTCCCGAGTTTGGTGTGAATATTTTTGGTTACCTGGTCGACATGATCCTTGAGGGAGAAGCACTGATCCATGGTGAGGCCAAGGTATTTTATCAATTCAACCACCTCAAGTTTTTTTCCTGATTTGGTCATCAGCCTGAGATGTGGGCATCTGTCCCGGCAGAGGGTTCTTGGGCCAAATAGCATGACCTTGGTCTTGTTAGGGTTAATGATCATTCTGTTGGTGACAAGCCATTGCTCAAGGGAACTGAGGTCTTCCTATAGCCCGGAGCAGAGATCTCCCAGATTAGAGGAGGGGCGGTATATGACTGCGTCATCTGCATACTGTACCGCTGAGCTACCCCCACAGTGTTTACTGATATCGTTTGTGAAAAGAAAGAAGAGAAGGGGGCCAAGGATAGATCCTTGGGGCACCCCATCCATTAGGGGGAGAGGCTCCGACAAGGAGTCTTTCCATTTTACCCTCTGTGACCTCCCTGTAAGGTAGTTGTTGAACCACGATAGGGAGTGGCTGTCTAACCCAACCTAGCTCAGTTTTTTAAGGAACAGGTTGTGGTTTACAAGGTCAAAAGCTTTGGAAAGGTCAATGAAGACTGCCCCGGTGGGGGATTCCTTGTCCAGTTCTCTGAGAACATCAGTAGAGAACTGGTTGGTTCTGAAACCATGCTGGGAGGGGGCAAGTAAATGGTGGAGCACTAGGTAGTCCCAGAGTTGTCCATAAATTAGTATGTCTTGAATCTTACCAAGGCTAGATAGCAGGGAGATGGGCCTGTAATTGTTGGTAGTCTCCCTTGAACCACCCTTGTGGACGGGGACTACATGGGCCAGTTTCCATTGTTCCGGGATGACACCTGCAATAAGGGATCGATTGAGGAGCCAGGTGAGGGGCCTGGCGAGTGCAGGGGCCCCTTTCCTTAGTATGTGGGGGGGATGCCATCGGGTCCCATAGCTCCCGACATTTTGAGGGACTTTAGTAAAGGGAGGACTTCGTTTGGTCTTACAAGCTGGATGTGGAAGGTTGGGTGGTCCAGACTTTGGGGGATGGGATCATTCGAGACTGGGAGGAGGGGTGGCAAGTCCGCTTTGAACAGGTCCAGGTTTGTGAACTGGCAGTTGAGAGCAATGGCGATGCTAAGGTCATCGTTAGTTAATTGGCCATTGACGTCTATGGGGCAGTGAGCGGTCTTCCCACTCCCCTTTATAAGCCCGTTTATGTGCACTCAAAAGAGTCTAGAGTTGCCTAGGTTCTTTTTCTGTAGATCTGTGAGGTAGTCTCGTTTGGCAACTTTGATGGTCACTTTGCACTTATTTCTCAGCGTCTTGTAGCGGTTTAGGTCAGCTGATAGGGAGGAGAGCTTGTATTTTTTCCAAGCAGTGTCCCTAATTTTCATCAGTGTTTTCACTTGAGGGGTGATCCACTTGTAGCAGCTCCCCTTGGTGTGGAATTTCTTCAAAGGGGCCAAGCAGTCAGCAACCATAATGATGGCTCTCTGGAAGAAGGCCGTAGCCTCTTCCAGTGTGGGGAGTAGTTTGATTGGGCTCCAATCAATCCCATTTAGGCAGCCAATCAAGTGCTCAGGTTGATAGTTTGAGAAGTCCCTTGTCACGAGTATTCACGGGGGGACTCTGGGGGCCCTGTTCTTCCAGGAGCAGAAGATTGGGAGTGATCACTCAGGGCATCCGCTAGGGTGCCAGCCGCCTTTATATTGGTGGGTTTGCTAGTAAGCTCCCAATCAAGTGTGGAATGGTTACCCATTTTGCAGTTAATTCAGGTGGGCCCCGTGATAACCTGCATAAGGTTAGCTTCCTGAACCAGCCCTAGTAGGGAGGGATTGTCTTTCGGGGCCCAATTCAGATTGAAGTCCCTCAGGATGATTAGCTCAGAGGTGACCTCATTGGAGATGTCCCTTAGGACCGACTCCAGAGATGAGCACGCATTGGTTGTGGGGTTGTATATGCAGCCAATGTTGAGATGCTTACATGGGCCAAGGATGATGCGAACGAAGATCGATTCACCTTCCATACTAGTGGCCTGTAGCAGGTTGACCTGCACTGAGTTAAGGGTGTCTTTTGTGTAGATTAGGATGCCTCCACCCCTTTCCCTCAGTCTATCTTGTCTATGGGAGAGGTATCCTAGGGCTGCAACCTCGTGGGAAGGTATGTGAGGCTTGAGCCAGGTTTCCGATATGGCCAAATTGTCCGGGTTGTACTGGTCCAGCCAGGCTTGAAGTTCCTGCATCTTGGGTCTCAGTCTACATATATTCATCTGCACAATCCTCAGGCCCTTATTGGCCACCCAGTGCGGGTCCACTGGGGAGGAGACCAGAAGATCATAAGGAGGGGGACCAGGATTTGGTTGGATGTCCCCTGCCATGAGTAGGAGGCAAAGAGAAGGAAGCTGACTGAGGGGTAAGGACTTAGTGCAGAGTCCCCGTTTAGCAATGAGTAGAGTTGAGTACAGGATGCCTCTCCTGCAGAATACATGGGCAGTCAGAAGTGCCTCCATGTTATTAAGAGGGAGGGTGTAGTGGTCCCAAGAATGTCGTGGGGGAATGTCCAGTTTGGGGGGACTTCTCAGGTCCTGTTCTCCTGTGCTTATAGTCCTATCTGCCCAGTGTAGGAAGAGGAGGTACAGGACGGCCAGTAGGAGCCCTCTATTTGGGCAGCCAAGAGAGGGGGGTCCAAGCATGGAGGGCATCATGCTGTTGAGGAGGCTGGGTGGGGAGGAGGGATAGAGGGGCAGTAGGGATGGTTGGGCCCCTGGGAATAAGTTCCCTTGAGCCCACCGTGCTCAACTTAAGAGTAATAACCAGCCTCGTCAGGCACTGAGGCCCTGACAGATCAGGTCAGTGGTACTGCCAGGAATTACTACAGTGAGTCGCTGGTCAGCAGTAGCCAAACTTATAGGGTATCAGATGTCTTACCCAACGGATAGATGTGACAGCGTATTGGAGGGAGGTGGTCTTGGTAGCACTTGTTACTATAGGATCCTCCTAGGGATGAGTTTGAGCGCCGCTGCCCTTTAGGTCAGCAGGCAGGTTGGACGCAGGAGCTGTCTATGGCCCGAGGCCAGGCATGCTCATGTTAAGCAATAGGGGGAGGCAATCTAGCTGGAGATACAGTGTTAATTAGGTAATCAGGCAGTTAAGGGTGCAATTATGCACTGAAAACCATACCCCTGAGGTAGAGCTGAAATCACATTTATATGACTCATGGGAAAAATAGAATAACATGCAGTTTATGAGACATAACTGGATTACTATAGTGCTTAATAATCACTTAGATACTGCAGGTACAGCAGCAGCTGTAAGTTCTGACTACCTAGTTTATGATACAACTGGCAGTTTTGTGGATAGCAGGCAATTTGGTAGGGAGAGACAGAGATACTTCCCCGAGTTGCACAGTAATTTGCAGGTGGTGCAAAAAGGTTGGGATTAGAGAAAGCAGGTGCAGTGATAGCTAAACGCCACTAGAGGGGTATTGCAGTTTTGTATTGGGCACGGTAGCCAGAAGGTCCTTTTGTTATAGCGGCCACTAGTGGACAGCTGTGATAACCTGCAAATGGAAAAGTCACCTGATAGGTTAATTTCAGTCAGGTGCTTTATCCTACAAAAAGGAGTGACGACCAAGGATGGCGGTGGGGGCAGCGGGGTCCTTGCTCTGCCGTTTGCACTCCTCGCTCGTCCTGGTCTCCTTTACCTGTGCAGATTTTTCAGTTTGAATTCCACGCCTTTTGCAGGGGGTTGATGAGCGTGGGGCTTGGGAAGAGTCCGTCGGCTGTCGGGGAGGGCTGCTCGGTTGCCCTCTCGACCCAGAAGGCTCCTGGGGAGCAGGTTTGTCTCTGCAGAGAAGGAGGAAAAAGGTAAGGCTTTTATACAGATCCTACACAAAGCAGCAGACTAAAGGAGCATTGGGGTTGGGGATCACACATTCAATGCAATTAAGGTTATTTTAGCCCAGCCCTTGTTAAGCTCATTATAGGACTTTCTAAACAAAGAGGGCTCAGTTGGAGACAAAGCAGTTTTTGCAGGCACTGGAGTTTGTAAGGTTAAAAGGTGCAAAGGCAGTAGAAGTTTAGCAACCGGTAATCAGGAAAAATATTTTCTCTATTTCTACAGTTTCACTGATTCAGTTTAAAATAAAGGTCATGGTCACAGAAGGCACTGGGGTTTGTAAGGTTAAAAGGTGCAAAGGCAGTAGAAGTTTAGCAACTTGGGTAATCAGGAAAAATATTTTCTCTGGCACTACAAGTTTCACTGATTCAGTTTAAAATAAAGGTCACGGTCACAGAACGAGCTTACTGTGGCATTTGATGTTTCACTATTAAGGTGCTCTGCTACTTCCTTACAATTCACAAGTATACAGGGAGAAAACTTGAGGGGAAAAAAACAATCAGCACTCATGTGGTGACTGAAAATAAAGTTTAAGTCTTTCAGTAAAAATGGTGCTCTGCCATTTGCACTCCTCGCTCGTCCTGGTCTCCTTTACCTGTGCAGATTTTTCGGTTTGAATTCCACACCTTTTGCAGGGGACGTTCAGCGTGGGGCTTGGGAAGAGTCCGTCGGCTGTCGGGGAGGGCTGCTCAGTTGCTATCTCAACCCAGAAGGCTCTCGGGGAGCAGGTTTGTTTCTGTGCAGATTTTTCATTCTGAATTCCACACCTTTTGCAGGGGGCGATCAGCGTGGGGCTTGGGAAGAGTCCGTTGGCTGTTGGGGAGGGCTGCTCGGTTTCCCTCTCAACCCAGAAGGCTCCCGGGGATCAGATTTGTCTCTCTGCAGATTTTTCGGTTTAAATTCCATGCCTTTTGCAGGGGGCGATCAGCGTGAGGCTTGGGAAGAGTCCATCGGCTGTCGGGAAGGGCTGCTCGGTTGCCCTCTCGACCCAAAAGGCTCCCAGAGAGCAGGTTTGTCTCACGGAACTAGCTGTCACACTCAAAAAAATCAGTCTCAAAAAAAGAAACTGTATTGGATAAGACACATGTACATGCATTTTGTTTTTTCCCCATTATAAAAAAAAATGACACATCTTTTGTTTTCATGAGCTTTATTGTTTAGGAACAAAGTTTGATTTAACTCAGAACAAGCTATCCAACAAATGCATGATTACATTACTTTTCATTTCCTGTCCTCTTTAATTGTTCCTGTTCGTAAATACAGTCTTAGAGATGTACCGCAATGTGGCTTTTCTTTATCAAAATTTTAAACACATTTTAACATTGAATGTTTCTCAAATGGGGTCCCTTTCACCTGGAACAACTTTTCCCCTCAGCTTAGAAATTCCCCTACTCCATGGATTTTTAAATACAGTTTGAAAAAACTACTGTTACAGGAACATTCTTTTTGTAATTGTTTTGTTACTTGAATTGTGTATGTTTGTTATTTGATTTATAATCTTTGTCTTGTTGTAATGTTGACTTGGGACAGTCTGTAAATGAGACTTGCATTTCATGGGACCTATCCTGTATTTTGTTGCGACTTTTGAATAAAAAAAGAAGTGATGATAAACTGCAGATATTGAATCAGATGATTGCATATTTGATTTATACATCATTATTTTACTAGGTAGTTTTTAAACTGTTGTTTGCATAACGATGTAACTGTTTCTCTCTGGTTTCAAATATTGACATGTCTGCACATGGCTATTAAGATATCATCAGCATTGTTAAATCTGCTGTCTGTGTGAGTATTTCACTGTGATGTAGCCAAATGACCAGTATGTCATCTGTAAAATATATAATATTAGATATCCCTTTTTATATTGCCATTTTAATCTCCATTGCTGTTGTACAAATTTACTTTCTCCTACTTTGTGGTGCCCATGTCTTGTCTTGCTGTATATAATTTCAAAAATATGTTGGCAGAAGGCATTTGGGTCAGCTCTTACATAATTCATGTTTTAAACTGTAGCTAACTGATTGATTAAGAGTGTGTGTGTGTGTGTGTGTGCATGTGTGTGTATATGCGTGCATGTGTACGTGTGTTCCTGTTTGCATGTGTGTATATGTGTGTGTTTCCAAATTTGATAACCTGCTGTACTGTACATTGGATGATTTTATTCATCTGGGTGGTTATTGCTTTTTTGGCTAAAGGATATTAGGGTAATTTTTTGGCTGCCTTTTGTGTGCCATATGCTTTTTAGCTGCACCTCCTTTCTGTCACTTCTTGTGGAATTGTGGCAGGAGTGTGTGTATTAATGCTATTGTATTATTGAATTTGCTGTATAAGAATGACATCATAGCAAGTGACTGCTCACTCTGACAAAGTCATCACTGAAAGGCTAGCACCAGTGAGCAGTACTAATAGAAATATGCTGCTGTTATTATTGCCATTGCTACCATGAAGTGCATGAAATTTGTGACCAGGAACACCAATCACTTTCCGAGCCATTACTGAAACTAAGACTGTGATAAACCTGCTGAAAGCAAGTTGAAACAAATCACATTTGCAGCTGCCATGTGAATCTATTCCAGTATGATGTAGTTGACAAATTTTCAGCTGCAATAATCCTGATGTGGACAGACAAAAAAAAATATTGATGATATAGTTATTGAATTGGAATTAATACCTAGGAATTAATACCTTTGAGCCAGGGCTCTTCTACAAAGGTTCCACGTCACAAAGAACATTTAACAAAGCATGATACACATTACAGGTAAAACCAAACAGTTACATCATAAATTTTGCAATTGCTTAGTGAACTGCTTGATGACTGCCAGGACAATTGTAGAATTGTTTAAATTGAAGGTTGTCTGAAGGTCCACAGTAATTTATCAGTTTGTGACTATCTCAATAAGATTTCAATATGAATAGAACATAGGCTTTACTATTTGTTTTCTTTTATACATTGCTTATTAAAGGATTGGAAAACATAAGATATAAATTATTTGCACAGACTGAGATATGAAGGCTGTTATAAACAACATATTAAGTCTTAGTGTTAAATATTTGAAAACAAAATTATGAAGGAGAGGACGTTTGTTATGAACAGTTAATGTGTATATTTTTATAAAATATTTAGAGCTGAATATGTATGACAAATATGTAATCTAAATACACTTCATACTGGTTAGTTGGCATGTGCTTGAATGTAGCTTTGCCTTACTTAAACAGTGTTAGGAATAGAACTTAACCTAAAAAAATAATAAAAACTTCCCTGAGTCTTTCTGCAATTAAAATACCATGCACAACATCTTCTTGTGAAAAGAAATTAAGTCTGTGATTGATGTCATATGTATGAGAATGTCTTCTTTTCACTTTTTGAACTGTATTTAGAATACTATTTTATATCACTATTTTTGCGAGTGCTACGGTCTTCATGGTTTTCCAAAATTGTTGGATCCATAAAGCCATGTGTGGAAGGTTGTTGGCATCTTCATGAGTCTGTACAATTTTTAAACTGTCACCATATGTGTATAATTTAAACACATATGAGGGTGCAGTTGTTTCTGATATGTCACAAAATAACTGTTTTCATTTGCTCTTCCAGGCTGCCAGTAACAGTCACCAGGTATGGGCTCTAAGCCCTTAGGTGCAGCTGTAGAGGCTGAGCAATGCCCTCTTTTGTTTCCCCAAGCCATTTTGGTTATATCCCCTTCCCTGTGTACCCATAATCCACATGTCACATGTGCCATCCCTCCAATAAATCAGTCTGTGCTCTATTTGTATGTCATGCCCAGTGGGCTAAGTAATTCAGTGAGCATCTACACAGGGTTGTCTCGTGTCCATAATACTTTATTGATAAGGAATCATTGTTTTTTTTCCTACCCTTCCATGTGAGATGCAATAATGCATGTACTTGTAGTTCACTGATTATGTGTTTGGAGGTCATGAAGTTCAAAAGTAAACATACCTAACAACACTCACTTATATCATCATTAACTCTATTAGAACCATTGTTCAACCACTGCACTGTACACAACATTGACATTTCCAGCTGTTTGTGTGGTACAGACTACATGCCTGCTGTCAGAGTGGCATCCAATAACAGTTCAAAAATGGCCAGCAAGTAGATCCAGTGCTATTCTGGTGTACCACAAATCATCATTCACACAATCAGGTGGAATGACCCAGCACCCTCCATATTGTTAGCACTATCGAGTAAATGTCCAGTCCAACCCATAGGTATAGACAACTACCCATTACAGTCAGTCATGTCTGTAATTCCAGAAGTCTGTAAAACAATTAATATAAAACTGCTTGGATATTTTGGTGTACATAATAGCTGATGGTCTGTTGTACACCAGAACAGTTTGTTTCACCTGCACTCCATATCTAGCCCCTCCAGTCAGCATCATGCATGACTTGGCTATCCCCAGTGGCTATGTCATTTAATTGTGCACAAGTATACCACCATATAAAGTGTGGCCAAATGTAATTTTGTGGAAGTCAATGATTTTTAAAGGCAACCATATGCACCTCAGTAGCACAATGCGCACTTTGCTTCCTGAATCACTTCTTGTGCTTTGCACTTAGTTGGTGCAGAACTCTACATTGGATATATGCAGTTCCACCAAGCCAGTTCAACAACAAAGTTGTTGAAGGAGAGTACAGTGACACTAATTTGCCTGACGGCAACCAAGTCACCTGGGAAATGTGTTGTCCCACTGCTGTGGTGCCCCAAGCACTGGGGCACATTTAGACTGTTTGCTGGGGGCCTGCCTTCCCTGTACCCCTATGTGGGGGGATTTCCCCCCTGCACCCCCCTGATTTTTATATAATCAACCCAAGGGGGGAGTTACCAGGAACAGAGGTCAACACTGGCACAGCACTGTAACTGTTCAGCAATTTGACAACCCATTCAGTACTGAGGGTGTCTAACTGGTTTTATCACTGTACTGGATTCAGTGTAATGCCATCACTGCACTGTCAGCATACTGACTTATGCTACTTTTTCACAAATCCTTGAACCTTTTATGGATGTAGCTGTTAGAATTCTGATAGATTTCACATTTCACTTTACATTAGGATACTGCAGATTAAAGAGGAGGACCAATTATCTGTTTGACATTTGGCCCTCCCAAAAACATTGATCATGGCTCTGTAGTGCAACTGTGTATGGGAAATAGCCCCTTGAGGCTTGGAAGTGTCAGGATAGGGAAGGATGTCACAAAAATCACAATGCTGGCTCCTGGCACTGTGCAAGGAGAGTTAGTTTTCTTTGGATGAGAATACTGTATTGAACAATGGTACATGGCAGAAGATGCCTATACTGCAGGAGTGGTGGACACAGCTCTAGCCCTGGCAACCTGGATTAGTCAAGACATTTTTATTTTATTAATATTTTTCTCAATTCATAACCCTAATAATACATTTCAACAGGAGAGTTGAAAAGGTTTGGACATGAAAACAAATACAGGATACACTTGCATCTGCTTCCATCCAATTGTATCTGAGCAGCCCTGCTTCTGTATTCAACAGCTGCATCTGTTTATGACAGATAGACACAATGTGTGGCAAAAAGAATTCCTGCAAACATGATTTGTATCATTTGTATAATTTTTTTGAAGTAACTGTGCCTTTTCTGTTTGCAAAATTCAGATACAGCAGTCTAACTGTTTGAACCATGTTTATTTTGAGAATAACAGTTGGTGAATCCTTGGCCAATTTCCTCAGTATCTAAGGGTACAGAGTATGAATAACAGTACATGATAAGTATTGGAATAAGGGTGCTCACACCACCTTTCTTAGCACCTAATCACTATGACATGCTTTTTCACCAATCACCAGGGTTAGATTTATCAGATTGCCCATGTATTGGGCCTCTGCAGGGTTGGTGATTTCACAAGATTTGCAGAGTTTGGTATAGTATCATGCTTGCACAGTAAATGGTTCACATTTGATGACCAAGTGGACTACGTTTTCTCTTGAGAACACACTTCATGTACATTGCAAGAATGTCATGATTGCATCTGTAGACCATGCCAAGTTTATTGTCTACTGCCTTAAAAAAATTATGAATATGTAGGAACACATCTAGTTTTGGGTCCCCAAGGTATTGGAAGGATTGGTCAGTAGAGAAGGGAGAGCCATCTGCTCAAAGTATAGCTAAGATACATGACCGGCTCTAATCTTAACCAGGAACCCAGAGAATATGGTATGTGTCTTTTGTGCTTTAAAGATCTCTTGACACAGCTGAGACAACTTTGAAAAAATGTTATATACAGGCATAAATGTAGCTTGTATTTCATATTTTCAGGGGGAGGAAATTGACAAGGAAATGATAGAAGGCAACCTTAGGATGGCAGAGAAAGTAGAGATATTGCTGATGGGGCACCTGAGTATGCCAGATGTTAACTAGAGCACCTTTACTGCAGCCACAGTCAAGAGCAGGGCCATTCTCTATGCCTTACAGGGGGCTTGCCTCAGACAGCTAGTGTTGGAACCCACTCAGAAGGGTACAATCTTAGACCTGGTACTCTCAAACTGGGATGTTGAGAGGATCTCAGATCTAGAAGTGGGTAGCCCTGTGGGAACAAGTGACCACCAAACAGTGTGGTTCATGATAAATTCAGCTGTAGAGTCAAGCCATACAAAAGTGAAGGTACTGGACTTCAGGAGGGCTGATTTTGACAAAATGGGAGAGTGCCTTAGAAAAGCACTAGCAAACAGGCAAGAAGGAGGGGTGGATCAACAATGGGGAAACATCAAAACTGCCATCACAGAGGCAACAAGCCTGTGTGTGAAGCAAATAAACAAATCAAAATGAAAGAAAAAAACACTATGGTTCTCAAAAGAGGTGGCAGGGAAGGTTAGGGAGAAAAAGATAGCATTCAGGAAGTATAAGAAAACACAGAAGGAGCAGGACAGAGAAGTGTACGAGTTAAAGCAGAAGGACACAGGGAAGGCAGTCAGAATAGCAATGGCCCAAACTGAGGAAAAGATAGCCAACTTGGTTAAGAAAGGGGGATAAAACCTTTTATAGGTACATAGGGGAGTGAAGAAAGACAAAGGGAGGGATACTGAGACTGAATAAAGAGGAGGCTGGGTGGGCAGAGAGGGACAGTGGGAAAGCAGGGATACTGAATGAATTATTTTGCTCAGTATTCACAAAGAAAGAGAAGGGGGAAGTATCTAGTCCAGTCAATAGAAGCACTCTAGATAAGGGGGTCAATATCAGTCCTTTCACAGAAGAAAGGGTTCTGAAAGAACTCTTAGAACTGAAGGTGGACAAAGCAATGGACCCTGATAGGATTTACCCCAGAATTCTAAAAGAACTAAGGGGAGCACTAGTAACACCATTGACTACCCTTTTTAACAAATCATGGGAGGATGGTGTTTTACCTGAGGACTGGAGGAGGGCGGATGTGATTTCCCTTCAAAAAAGCTGGAGTAAGACAGAGGCAGGAAACTGTAGACCTGTCAGTTTGACCTCCGTGGTAAAGAAAATGATGGAATCACTTCTGAAGGAATGAATTGTTGAGTACCTAGTGGCCAATGCGGCACAGGACCCAAGGTAGCATGGATTCACAGCAGGAAGGTCATGCCAGATGAATCTAATAGATTTCTGACCAAAGTAGTTGACCAGGGTGGGGCTATGGACATGGTCTACCTAGACTTTAGCAAGGCATTTGACACAGTCCCACACAAAAGATTGATAAACAAATTAGCCAACCTGGGAGTGGGCCCCAGTGTGGTACCCTGGGTAAAACATTGGTTGGATGACAGGACACAGAGGGTAATAGTAAACAGAGTCCAGTCTGAAGAAAGGTGGTTACTAGCAGGGTACCGTAGGGTTCAGTACTGGGTCCAGTCCTTTTTAATGTTTTTATAAGTGACATTGCAGCGATACTGGAAGGAAAACTATGCCTCTTTGCAGATGACACAAAGATCTGCAACAGGTTTGATACACAAGGTGGGATGAAAAGGATGAGAAGGGACTTGGCAAGGTTGGCGGAATTGTCAAATGTATGGCAGCTTAGATTCAATGCAAAGAAGTGCAAAGTAATGCACTTGGGAAACAAAAACCCAGGGGAAGAGTACACAATGGGGGGGGGTGTGAGATACTGACAACAACAAAAATGGAAAGGGACCTGGGGACTAGTTATATCAGATGACCTAAAGGTGGGCAAGCTTTGTGAGAAGGCAGTAAGGAGGGCTTGGGGGGATACTGGAATGCATAGGGAAAGGCATCACCAGTAGAAAACAAGAAGTTGTTATCTCTCTGTACAGACAGCTGATGAGACCCCATCTGGAGTACTGCGTGCAGTTCTGAAGACCCCATCTCTGAAAAGACATAGACAAGGTGGAGGATGTCCAGAGGAGAGCAACCAAAATGGTGCAGGGTTAGCACCAGAAGACATATGAAGGGAGGCTAAAGGAGTTTAATATGTATACCCTTGAGTAAAGGCGGGAGAAGGGGGACATGATAGAAACTTTCAAGCACCTTAAGGGAATCAACAAAGTCCAAGAGGGCAACATCTTTCAGAAAAAGAGATGTGCAAGAACAAGGGGGCACAATTTGAAGATGGGGGGATGGCTCAGAGCCAATGTGAGGAAGTATTTTTTTATGGAGAGAGTTGAGGATGCATGGAACAGCCTTTCTGAGGAGGTTGTGTGGTCTCAAAAGCAGTGAGGGAATTCAAGAATGCATGGCACAGACATAAGGCAATTCTAGTGGGGAGTAGGAAGAAGTAGGCTGTTGGTTAACCAGGATCTGCAGCTTATCCATTAGGTAGGGAAATGGGCAGACTAGGTGGGCCAAGTGGTCCTTTTTTGCCATCAGATTCTGTTTCTATGTTTCTGTAATTCTCACCTTTATTTCCTTATTACTAAAGGTATTTGCATGAATACAGTATATCTGCCCTTTTAGCTCTGGCTGCCTGAATACACCTGACATCATAATTCTGTTTGAGACTTCAAAATATGTTGTTCTGGAGATAATTACAATGTCATAAAAAAGGGATTGTAATGTCATGTGTAGAGAAGCAGCCAGAGTAGATTTAGTCTAGGGGAGGAAATATTGTTTTCATGTAACTGTTTTTATTAATAAAGAAAATGGGGAATTAATTACTAAAAATATATGAAGTAATAAAGAAAATGGGATGGAGCTGAATATAAATCTTACTTTTTTCAAAGTTTTCCCAATGCTGTCAAGGGATCTTTAAGGATGAGCCTGTTATCAACAAGCCTGAACTGGATATTAAGAAAGTCAGCATTAACTTAAGAGTTTATACAGTGTTTCTTTGTGCTGACTAGGAGTACCAGGTGATTATCTTTGAATATATGAAACACTGAGAACCTGTTCCAGCTCTGCTTCCTTTTCTCCATGATGAACATGTTATGGTCCATTTGCTTCTCCTGATGGGTTTCACCATAGTAATGATTAATTTGGTGACCTCTGGTTGCTCCCTCACAACTGCCTCACTGTCCTTTTGGTACTGAAGACCAAAAGTGAATGTAATGTTCCCCAGGAGGTCTGACCACTGCCTTATTGAGTGACAGAATTAGTTCCTCTGTTCTGCACACCACCCCCCTTTTGATGCAGTCCAGCATTTTTGGCCCCTTTGACAACAGGCACACCATGTTCTTGCTCTGTTTCAGCATCTTGTCTATTATGACCCAAAGGCCCTTTTCCTCCTAGACTGCAGTAGGAGGAGATTTGCACAGTGTCTAGGCCCTAGCTCTGGTTTCCTTCCCCAGTTTAGCATTTTATATTTTTCTACATTGAATCTAAAGATCCTGAATTTTTTAGGTCCTCCTGAAGTTTGTCCAGCATTCTTAAGGGAGTCCATCACCCTGAATAGTTTATTATCACCTGCAAACTTAAGCCGACTGTTGAAGACACCAGCTTCCAGATAATTGATGAAGGTGTTGTAGAGCAGTCTACGTAGTCCAGTCCCTAAGGGATGCATCTGCAGATTAATTGAATTTGAGCTTTATTTAATATAATGTCATTTCTGAGGTTCCACTGAAAGGTAGATGGTCCTTTCAACGCTTTCAAAGCATACACTTTATTGATGTGACACTGCAGGTAAGGAGCTGACAGCTTTGACAAGTTTATCACATTTCCAAAAATAAATAATGTAACTCCTAACCACTGTCAGAAGAAGTTCTTCCTTGTCTTGTTCTATTAAGTTTTCCCTTGTGGCAGGAGCAACTATGAAACATATAGTTTCCTTTTGTCTCAGCTATGATCCCTCATCTACTACACAGAGTAATATAAACACATTTGAATGACAAAGTGATTTGCAAATGAGATCCATGCTTTTCTGTAACTGAGATGTACAAAATCAGCTGTTATGAACTTGAACTTGCTCCAGTTTTCCTCTTCATCCTTTTGCATAATGAAATCTACCATGCTGGCATCACCAGGGTGTTTAAAAATAATAGCTCAGTCCAGTCCAGTTACACCCAAATAAAAAATAAATCCATCTGACTCATATAAGCAGGTACTTTGGTCATCCTCCTATTCAATGAGCAATAATTTTTCAGCAATATTTTGATACATTTATTTAATGGAATTGGTTCTTAGGTATCTATAAAAACAAAGTTGTCATCAAATCCTAACTTAAAGTTGTCAAGCTGCTGGAAATTGTATGGTTCTAGATAGGAAATTAAGAGCTGCAAATAGAAGTTCCACAGCAAGTGTGGCTCAGGTCTAGAATAATCTTCTATCAGTAGTTTCTTCACAATTAAATTAGAATGTCTTAACTTAAGCAGTATTTAAATGTACTTGTGACTACTGTATTCGGTGCTGCATGAGTCATACTTTTTTTGCAAAATATTGTAAATATTTGAAGATGCCAGATTGTTTTTATACATGATTCAATGTTTATTATAAATAGATGTAATTTGTATCCAGCTCCCTTGATGACAGTTTTGGAAATGGGATGTGCTTTCATTTCCACAAGTCCTTCTGAAGTCATTAGGGGATAGAGGCTTTGTAGTAGCTGCACCCTGATTCCAGAATTCTCTGCCTTCCTACCTGTGTCATATCTTCTCAGTGGAGGCCTTTTAAAAGACCTAAATAACCTGTTTTGTTCTCCCTGGCAGTTCATGACACTGGTTATAAAATGTTATTTTCTTTTCTATATGTTTTATTTTTGTATTGGTGTTTTTATGCAGCATATAGAGCATCATTGGTAAGGTGTTTTATAAATAAAACTGGATTGATTAATTGATTGTTTAATTGCATGCACCAGGGCAATTACACAGTATTTACATGTTTCTTGCATCTAACTACATTGCAATTTCAATGCAGTTAAAACACAGTTACACTATAACTGCAGTGTATTTAAGTTACATTTAAAGTGTAACCAAGACATTTTCCATCACACACCTTTTAATAACTAAATAATAACAAAACAGAGCCTTACTTTCATGAAGGGTATGTAATCAGTATATTGGTAAAGTGATGGTGTTTACAACAGACTGTCAACAATATTAAATAAAGGGTTAATTTTGCCATGATATGGAATCTATCCTATAAGCATGCAATAAGTCTTAGCAGAACATGTTTTGTTTGTTTTAATATGATTTGTACAACTTTAGGGATGGAAGAAACTGCTGGTCCATCGAGTTGCTTCCTTCCAGCAGCACAGAAATATCTTTACATCTTATTTCTTCAATTTACCAATCAAGTCTAAGCATATGCCTAATCTCTGTCTAGGTTTGTTCTTGGATTGGGATTGGGTTGTGTGTGTATAGAAACATTAAATCTTGGCAGTAAATTCAGTGGAGTCAACCAGGATGCAATGCTCTTTTCATAGTTTCTGACAGTAGCATGCTGCAGAATTTCTGCAAGAACTCAATGTAATCCAATGAAAATTAACCCAGTTTGTCAAATAGGAAAGTGTGACATGCTTATCACAGAGAGTTGCATCCTGGTTGAGCCCACTTAACATTTTCATTGTTTTACTCAACTCAGTAGCAAGAGGAGGAGGTTATCCCACCACAACAAGCCTGCCTTCATCTATTAAACACTTTTCTGGTTGTTTCATGTGAAGAGTCCTGTTTTGAAAGTGACCTAAATATCCGGATACTTTGCTGGTTCCACTTGTATGTTAGTGCATTTGAGAGTGTGAGAACGTTCTGCCACTTAACAGCTCAATAAAAAAGGAGAAAGAAGCCATTTCCAAGGACAGATGTGCCTCAAGAACAGTATAAGAACAGTTAAGAGAACAAAAGCTGGCACTGGGGAGTAATTACGTGATGCACCTCATCGAGTGAGCAGCTCAATTTGACTTCTCTCCTCCCTGCCCTCCAATTTTATTGTTTTTCTTCAACAAAATTCATTATTTTCAGGCACAATTCAATTATCTTATCTGGTGTAGGACCCTGGACCCCAAAGCTAGGACAGATTCAGCAATTATGGAGGCAGAAATGAAGCCAGTGGCTACACCACACTCTGCCAGCAACACCTGAAGGGGGAAAGAGCTCTAAATGCTCCAAAGCTCAGACTTCAGTTAACAAAAGCAAGTCTGCTTCTCCAGCTACTTTGATGAGGACCACTTCTTGCAGAAGATGTTGCCTTTAAAAGAAGCTTTGCAAACTATAAAGGATGAAATCAAGAGTATCCGCCTAATTAAGGAGTGCTTAACTCAATGCATAAATGACGCCAAGATCTACATCAGCCCCATGGAAGACTGGAGGAATCAACAGGAGCCAGAAATTATTTTTCTGAGGCAAAAATCACTTGACTAAAGGACCACATTGAGGATTTAGGAGGGCATAGTTGGCACAACAATATTGTGGTAATGGATGGCCATGATGATGCTATGTTTACATGTAGTGGGAATCAATTAATTTGTAATCAATTCTTTTCATTCAGATTGTAATCATTTTTGGTTTACATGGTGTTGGACTGATGAGGAAGAACAATCAGATTCAAAATCATCAGTTGCTATGTTTTTACATGGAATGGAAATCAGTCACCTTGTAATCAATTCAAACTGAAATGATTACAAGGTGATTGATTCACATTACATGTAAACACACAGCAACTGAGGATTTTGAATCTGGTTGCATTCCTTTTGCAGCAGTTTCAACACTAACTACAGTATAGCAGAATCAATTCACAAATCAGGTTTACATGTACAAAGTAACCGGGTTCAAAATAATCAATGCTTTTGAACCACTGCAGTTGAAGCCAGTCCCAACTGAAACAGGAACCCAATTCAGAATGAGTTTACATGAGCTTCCAGTTGAGGAATACAGCATTGATTCCACTGAAATTGGAGTCTTGAACCCAGTTCCAGTGTGCATGTAAACAAGACAAGTGCCTCAGTGTGTGAACCACATTTGGACTGTGGCAGAATGATTTTTCCTCTCTATTTACTCATGAGGACTGCTTTAATATGGACATACATTGCTTATTTTTATACATCCGGTGAAATAATTGTTAGCTCAATTATCTGTTTTTGTACATTATGGTACTGGTGTTGTATAGTTGGTGTTTTCCCATATTTTCGGCCAGATGGCATGTTGTGTTTTGCAGAACTCCATAGATCAGTATTGTGTTCCATTGTTGTCTAAGGCTAGTTCTGCTATTTCAATTTCAATGCAGAGTTTCCTTGCATTATGTAGACTTCTATTATTATTATTATTATTACAGTTAAATTGGTGACAGTACTTGTCTGTATTCAAGAGGAAGGTGATTTTCTTCTAGTTTTACATAAGTCTCTGAACTGTCTATATCATTGGGGGGGATCATAGGGTGGATTGAGAGATTCATCATGGACCTTATGAATGAGGAGTTGCAGTCATTTGAATCGGGGGGTTGTATATTACTGCTAATTGATACTTATTGGGGGGTTTTGTTGTACTTTGTTTGTTCTTATGTTTTATTTGTTCTGGGAGATTTGCCTTCTTGTCTGGGTATTTGTTGGGTGGTTTTGTGCTGAATGTAATGTCTGATCTAGTACGATACTACCTGATTATGTTGGTGGGATTGGTGGGGGAGAGGGAGAGGTTGGTATAGCTCAGCGGCCCTATTAGAATTCCGACCACTTTTTAGAGGAGATGGGAATGGTTTTATTAATTTTTCCCATAATACAAGGTCATGGCTGAGTCATACACATTGATAACTTGAAACATCAAAGGTGCCCAAGAAAAGTGTAAATGCCATATGGTGCTGCAGCACCTTAAGAAATTGCAGGCGGGAACTGCCTGTCTGCAAGAAACCCACCTCAAAAGGGAAGACATACACTATTTTTTGCTGGAATGGGTGGTGCAGGTGTACAGAGCTGATAGAAGTAAAAAAACTTGGTGGGGTTAGTGATCTTCATAGCATGGAATGTCCCCTTTCAATTGATTCAGGAGTATTGGGAATCAGAGAAGTGCTACATTTTCTTGCATGGCAAACTGGGGTTAGCCAAGATATTGTTAGACTCTATCTATGGTCTCAACTCTGATACTCCTACATTTTTCCCCATGCTAGCCTCTCTTCTGGCATCATTTGCCCACTCCCCCATATTGTTACTGGGAGACTGGAACTTAGTTTACCAACCGGATCTAGATAAATCACGTCCCACCAGATGAGATCTTACATTGGGGCAATGGGGACTGTGGGAATTGATGGATGGAGTAGGCCTGACTGACCCAAGGTGCCACATCCATCCCTCAGATAGGCAATATA
This sequence comes from Neoceratodus forsteri, assembly GCA_016271365.2. Lineage (NCBI taxonomy): Eukaryota > Metazoa > Chordata > Ceratodontiformes > Ceratodontidae > Neoceratodus > Neoceratodus forsteri. The sequence goes on along the minus strand of CM057458.1, from coordinate 873,896,892 downwards.
CCTTTTACCCCCCCCCCACATAACATGTTCTCGAATTGACTATTTCCAGATAAATCAGGAAAGTCTCCATGGCCTCCTGTTTTCCACTATTCTCTAGTGATATCAGACCATGCTCCAGTGTGTCTAGGATATGCACTTAGTGGGTCAGATGATCATGACACAGTTTGGAGGTTGAATGTGCAGCTGCTTTAGGACTCCTGCACCTTTGCCTCTATAAAAAACTTTATAATTTCTTTTAGCAGAATGAAGGTACAGTCACTGCCCTTGATGTTCTTTGGGAGTGACAAAGTGTACTATATGGTTCTATGTGATAACGGCAAATGCCTAAAGGCAATCACTGTTATCACACAGTCAGAGTGCTGAAAACATTTCCGGCACTCTGAGAACCCCCGGTGCACAGGACCAACAGCACCAGGAGATTTTTATTGCTTTCTGAGGGGCTGCACCCCCGTAGAGTCTTCTCCCCTTCCTCCCCTACTTAAGTTCTCATCTCCAGGGGTGCATGTTAGGGGTGATAGCAGTAAAAAAATAAAGTTTTGGTACGGGTGCAATAAAATCGCACCAGCGCCTGGACCTGAACCCAGTACCTCACCCACCCCATCCACTAGCCAACGCCCAATACCATGATACAGCTCAGCCATCCTTCACAGCACCATCCCCTACAGTCACTCTGCCCCCTCCCAGCCCACGCTCACTATGCTCACTCCACTCATGCATGGACATGTACACATAGCAACATTCTGTCACCCAGTTTGCCCAACCCCCCATCCAGTCGACCTACCCTCCCATCACCATGAGAGATTGCATCGGGAAGGGTTCACCCCTTTATGGACGGTGCCTTTCCCCATGCGCCCACCTCACAGGATACCATAGTATATGGGGTGAATGTATAAGATTAGCCTCCAAATGTTCCAAAACCTGTGTCTCAACACTTGACCAGATTTTGATGGATATTACACAGTTCGAGCATACTGTATGGCGGGATACCTCTGATGATGTCTGGGCCCACTTGAATGCATTAAGAGCCCTGTACACAGACATCCTGGCACAGAAAACTGAAATAACTATTTGGTGGACCAAGGTGTGGTATTCAAAGTCAGAGGAGCAGGCTGGGAAGCTGCTGTCACTCTGACTTCATCAGTTGGAGATGTCCAAAATTATTTCCATTATCCAGTCCAGCCCAGATGTTGCTGTTGTGACTTAACCCCAGGTAATAGCGGTGTTCTTTCGCACCTATTATTCATCCCTTTATTCTGACGACCCCTCTCCTGACTCATCTAAGTTGCTAACTTATTTGGGTGTATGTATTTCTTGGTTCTCCACAATGCTCTGTATTACATACCATTAAACTGGCCCTGCTTAGATGGTCAGCTTTAATTCTCTCCTTATGGGGCAGGGTCAGCATTATTAAGATGAATGTTCTACCACAGTTGTTGTACCCCCTAGGCATGCTACATGAGTTCCTGTCTAAATCTTGTTTTTTTTCACTTGCAAAGCTCATTAAATAACTTTTTGTGGAAGAGCTGGGGCAGCCATTGTTCTTATTCTAAGCTCACTGCTCCAAACTTTCAGGGTTGGTTACGTAACCCAAATATATTTTTATACTATTGTGCCCTTGATGGCAGTAAATTCTATCAATGGGGATGCCTGTAGTAGACTGGATAGCACTGGTGTACACACCCCTCTGGCTAGAAATTGAGCATTTGCTTTGTCAAAGTGCCAGAATACAACTCAATAGCCTGCTTTATACTAAGCTGTCACAATTACCCCTCTCCTTCCAAGCAACTCCCATTGATTGGTCCATGAAGGTACAACAACAGCTTGGATCTTACCTAGGTTTGGGGTGGACAAAAGTGTGGCACAGCCCATCCTCAGAAATCCCAACAAATGCATTGCCAGGTATCCCATTCCTTTTTCAATTTGTCTTCAGCTCTGTGGCATTTCACTGGCATCTGTATTAGATGGGGACAGAGTTGTACCAGTGCACAACCCCCCCAAACATGGCACATCTTAGAAATTAAACATTTTAACTGCCTGAATCTTCTTTTCTTACTTTAAACTTCATGAAAAAAGGGGTCCTTTTAGTTATCAGATTGGAATTACAATGTGAGCAAGCCAAACCACCAAATCGTCAAGGTGGGATCCACGATTTGGTCCCTATCCCTAGTTTCCCAGCTCTGAAATGCCTGAAGTGGCTACTCTCACATACAGAGTGCATTGCCTAATTGGTTCCTTTTAATAAAGTGCTTCCACTCAAGAAATTTCACAGGTAATCAAATGGAACATGCTAAAAGGAGAACCACAACTTCCAAAACTCTAAACACATCCAAAACTAGCATGCTCTAACCTTTGCATTGCTCACAAAATATAATTCACATTTCTACTAAGGGGTGCTGTGCACTGGATTCTGTTTGTTTGTCTGTTACATGCCACAAACCAGTAGCACCCATCAGTAGATGTGTTAATTATATTTTGTGAGTAATGCAAAGGTTACAGCATGCTAGTTTTGGACGGGGACATATTTGTAACCTTCCATACATGTGGAAAACACTTTCAACTTCCAAGAGTATTTAATTTTAAATGTCTCCAACTAACCCATGCAGTTTCTTTGTACCTGGGACCCAAGCCCTGGGTACTACTGGAACCCTCTATCCCTGAATGTTTTTTTTTTCTAACAGTAATACAACCATGTCCCATGTCTGGACTATAGCATCTCTTTTCAGCTCCATGGCAATAATACTCAGGCTGGAATTTGTTACTACTGGACACAAGCCCTTATTCTTCCAGAGTATCCCACAATATGGCACACCATATGGCAGGATTTATACAAATATGTTAAACAGGACAGGCTACCTCTAACCCAATTATAAATTCTTCACAACTTATATTACACCTCATATAAGCTCCATAAAATGGGCAGACTTCCATCTCTCTTATGTTTTCATTGTAACCTTGCTGAATGACACCTAAAGCATATACTCTGGGACTGCACTAAGGTAGTATCATTTTGGATGGCCATAAGGGCCTCACTTGACACCTTCTTGGGCCTCAATGATTTTTTTAAGACCAGATTATGTTGGTGGAGCAGTACACCATGGATCTGGCATGTATCCACAAAGCCCACATGGCACTAATTGCGACTATTGAAAAGTTAATTATCTTAAACCATTGGCCATACAATGTCATTCCATTTTCTACATAATGGCATCAGGAAATCCTAAATGCATTAACTGTTGAAAAGCAGATTGCATCATTGCAAAGGTGCCCTTGGCTGTTACGCGATAGATGGGAACCCCTCTACGTACTACTATAACTACCAACTGTGGAGACTTAAATCCCACCTCCTTTACCCTATTAAGTTTCCAGTTTTGGTGGCTATATTATGAGTCCACCGAATATCCCTTTTTTTGTTCAATTAGGGCCATTGAGCTTTTGGGTGGGGGATGGGCTTGGTGGGTGTTATTGTTTGTTTCATTGTTTTTCTTTAGAGTTTGTTGTTATTTGTTTACTATCTTTGCTGGTTTGCAAGCTGTTTTGAATAACTAATAAAGTATATTAAATTATTAAAAAAATGAAGCTTGCACTGGTCCGACTATCAGCCTCACTAACTTAATAGTACCATTTAGACATTTAGAAAATAAAGCAAGGCTTCCCCTCTATCCTGCACCATCTTTACCCCTTTAACTGTTCTCAATGTTCTTTTTTTAACAGTAGTTTAAATTATTTTTCACAAGCACATTTGGGTTTTACTATTAGCTGTGATTATTTAAGATACTGTGGGTCCTTAAATGACTTACCTATATATTTCTGAAGCACATAGGGATACATGCTTTGAAAAAATGCTGTTTTATGAAACCCACCAGAAAATCAAGACTGAGTGGGGAACTGATCTGGCATGTCTGATATAAATGAATGCATCACTAAGCGTGAACTAGCTATATTATGTGTCCACCAAATATCCTTTTTATTTTTTGTTCAATTAGGGCCATTGAGCTTTGGGTGGGGGTGGGTTTGGTGGTGTTGTTGTTTGTTCCATTGTTTGTTTTATGTTAGAGTTTGTTGTTGTTTGTTTACTACCTTTATTGGTTTGCAAGCTGTTTTGAATAGCTAATAAAGTATATTAAATTATGAAAAGAAAGCTGGCACTGGCCCGACTATCAGCCTCACTAACTTGATACTACCATTTAGACATTTAGAAAATAAACAAGGCTTCCCCTGGGTCCTGCAACATCTTTACCCCTTTAGCAATTCTCAATGTTCTTTTTTAACAGTAGTTTAAATTATTTTTCACAAGCACATTTGGGTTTTATTAGTCAGCTCTGATTGTTTAAGATACTGTGGGCCCTTAAATGACTTACCTATATATTTCTGAAGCACATAGGAATATATTTTTTGAAAAAATGCTGTTTTATGAAACCCACCAGAAAATCATGACTGAGTAGGGAATTGGTCTGGCATTGTCTGATATATACAGTATGAATGCATCACTAAGCATGAACTTGTAACTTGCTGTGGTACTGCACTAACAAAGAACTTTCAGTGTTTTCACTAAATGGTACTGTCAAAACAGTGCTCCTCATTGTTGGGCTAGTGTTGGCTTTTGCTCTCTTTACTCTTTAAGAGAATTTTTTTTTTTTATTAATTTGCCTTGCAGCTTAAAATGCTTCTGTATTTGAACGTTATATTGGGGATGTGCAGGAAGGAGATCACTATGTCCCTCAGACATATTAGTGTGTTGTCTGCATATATATGTGCCTCCCAATTTATTTCCTGTCACTAAAGGGACTTAACTTGATAGCCTGTGCTACAGGTATTATACAGAGGGAAAAGAACAGTGGTGAGAGGAGACAACCCTCTCTTGTGCCTCTCTCTGTTGGGAACCACTCAGACATACAGTAGTACCATTAATCCTGATTTGTGCAGTAGGGCTTCTGTATTGTATAGGTACTCTGTACAACTTCTGAAGATGCACCTATGCCAAAGATCTTCAATGTGTTTCAGAAGAATGTGAAAATTAATCTTCTGAATGCCTTTTCTGCATCCACTGTGATTGTGGCTTGCTGAGATTTGGAGGGCACGGTGATGGATAAGCATAAAACAGAATTCTGACATTGTCTCAGAGATGCTTTTGCAGGATAAAAGTCCCTTTGATTTGATAACCACTTCATTTAGCCTATTTGTGAGGATTTTCATGAACAGTTTTTCATCTTAGTTACTGTTGTGCAAAATGTAAAATTCTGCTGCTAGAATGCCAACAGAATTTTGATTTAATTAAATTTTGTAGAATTAACAATAACATTTTATGACATTCTATCAAATTTTAAATCTCAGTTATTACCATCTTATTTTACTATCACTCATAAAAATTGCACAATGTATTGCATGAGTGCAGTTACATTTATTTATTTAAAAGCTAGTAACCAGGAATGGCACACTGAGCCACAACTCATTTCCAGGTGCAACCTATTGGAGAGGGAAAGAGCAGTATAGATTAATTAAAAGTACAGCAAGTAACAGAATGTGGTTACAGTGACAGCTTACAAGTTCCAAGGCAGAGTGATAAACAAGCAGGTAAGCAACACCATGGAACATAACATTGATTTAAACATACAAGTATTAAATAAAGTGCACAGTGTCTGTTGCAATAAGTAATGGTTAATTGGTCTGTTACCGCCCTTTAAGGGGTTGCCCTCAGAGGAACTGATGGCTGCATTTGACCTCTCAGAAGTGAATGTTGCTTGTGGGACAGGCATGAGTGAGATGGTGGTGATGAATAATAGGGCTGTCATTTCAGTGCTCGACTTTGCCACACCAGTTTGTATATGACCCAGATCTTCTCATTTGAGATCCCCTTGGTTCCATGGGGTACTCAAGGAGATGAAGACCAGAGGTTGCAGGTTGGAGAGTTGTTGGCAGAGATCAGGGTCTAAGGTTGATAGGCTGGCTTTGAGGACTCAGTATGGTTAGTATCAAAGGGCTGTCTCCCAGAAGTAGGTGATATTTCTGTCTGGGAAGATTGTTGCAGGGAGGAACAGACTGACTCAACCCTTTTGGACTGTAGACAGGCTACTTCAACCTGCCTGTTTACAGCCAAGAAGAGTTGTTGGGGGTGAGGCTTGGGCTCCACAGTGCATGGCAGTATAGGGGCTCAGCTCTCATGAATTGGATTTCATCTCCCCGATCATCCACATCAGAATTTGTCCAGATTGCTGGTAATTGGTAGGGTATGTGCCACTGGTGTGATACCAGACATTCATCATTTCTATTCCTGCCACACTATCCAGTCTGATCATCAGTTGCCTCACATAGTTCAGAGGGGTGTGGAGCATACACAAAATGTATGGAACCAACCGACAGACCATAGACACTGGCTAAGGTTTTGATGGCAGAAAAATCATGAAAATGTTTAATACATTGGTGAATCATATTTCTGAAGTGACTATTGCTTCTAATGCTACAACTCTGGTGGTACACCAGTTGAAGACTCTGATTTTCAAATGGAAAGAAGGGCAGACTCGGCCATGATCTCGAACCTGCACTCCATTATGAGGGAGCAAATTCAAGATATACAATCCCTACAAAATAAAGTTGATGACCTGGAGTATAGGAGCCAGAGAAACAACCTTCAGTTCCTTGGTTTCTTGGAAGAACTCAAAAAAGGGCATCCAGTTGATTTTTTGTACAACATCCTTCTACAAGTTCTGCAAATGTATCTGCCACCTGGCTTCACCATAGAACAGGCACAGAGAACTTTAGGCCATGCTCCCAAATCTGGGGAGTGGTCCAGACCAATACTGACCAGAATTCTGAACTACACAGATAAGGACTGGGTGTTAAATCAAGCCAGGGAGCTTAAATCACTGAGCTGGGGTGGACAACGAGTGCTTATTTTTCAGGACTATTCAAAAGATTTGGTTAACAGGAAGAAAGAGTATAATGAATTCAAGAGCCAACTACATGCTCTAGATGTCCCCTTCTTTCTCTGTTATCTAGCAACAATAAGCATACTGGTGAATGAGGCCCCCATGCTATTCTCAACCCTGGAATCCCTCAGGGACTTTATGCTCCGTAACTGGCCAACTCGCTGAGCATTACCTTCTCCACCCCCATCTTCCCTGCAAACTTCCCATACTGGGGATAATTCAGAACACCAACGTAGCAGACTTCCTCACCTACAGAAAGGGAAATGGACACCTTTGGCTGGAACTGACCATTTACTGCCCGACTCCTGGCCAGGGATCAGAAAAGGCAGCAGAAGGAGCAGCATGCCAAACAAGTGCATCCAATGGACAGAAACAATCCAGACACAAAATTGTGCATCAGGTGCTTCAAGTCTACAGGCAGAGTATACTAGCCCTATTTTTCCAAAAATAGGTTTGAGATTCTAGCCAATGAGCCTGCAGTTTGATCTACCTCTACCCCTGCAGATACTTCAATGGTGGTCGCAGACAAAAAAACTCACCCTCCTCCCGAGGACCCACAGCAGACACAGGTCCTAGTTGCTGAAGCGCATCCGTCATCTCCTCAGGTAGTGGATCAACAGACTTTACCATCATCCTTTGGATCTAGCCTCCCAAAGCAAGCACAGGAAAAGACCCTTGGAGACACTGCTGATGGACTTTAGACTGCATCTTAAAATATACAGTGGCGTCCCCCAGGATGAAACCCACTTTTAAAGCACTCTGCAGTATACTCTAGCAGACCTACTGAATAAAGCAATGTAATTTCAATGGTTAATTAGTCCCTTTTGTCTTGCAGGAAACAGTGGCATTCACTTCATCCTGGCTGTGTCACATTTTCCTGAATGACAAAAGGGACTAATTACCATTGAAATTACATTGCTTTATTCAATGGGTCTGCTGCAGCATTCTGAAGAGTGCTGTAAAATACTGCAGAATTGGGTTTCATCCTGGGGGATGCCACTGTATGTCAGATAAGTTGGTTTAATTTTTTGTGCTCTTTGGTCTGGAAGTTGGGGAACAGGGATCACTGTGGTTGGGGTGGGGGTGTAGCAGCATATAAAATGCAGGCTAATGCATGAATGAGCCTTCTATTCACCTTGGCATGATTGGTTTCTGATGTTGCCACCCCTCTCAGGCCACAGCACAATTAACCATGAAGGCTATATGCTCTTATGGTTAGATGGGGCTGGTTGTTTAGCAAGGGGATCTCAGACTGATTTAACCCTCTAGAGAAGTTATATAAGGAGCGGTTGCTGTTATGTGTATAACGCTATGATGTGGCTCTTCCTTCCCCTCCCCACCCCTGCATCCTCCTCTGGACAGGGCTGAATGTGAGATATTACCTTTGTTTTCTTTTATTTTATTTTATCCTTGGAATAATGGACTATACAGTTTCTTAGAGATGCAGGCCCTAACAGGTCTGGTCCTCTTGCTTTCCTTTTTTCATGTCTGACCTTTGCAGGCTGTAAATAACACTGATATGATCGTGATCACCCAGAACATTGCATTCTGGAAGGCTGGGTACTAATGATGTTGTTTCTTATCACCCCATTCCCCCTCCCCCTTTCTTTGTATATGTATAACTAACTCTAGCAGACTTAGAACTAGTCCTAAGTGCAGATTACTCAGACTTGTGTTTTGTTTCCTACCCCAATTCTGCCCTCCCTCTCACCCTCCTCCTTCTCCCCCTCCCTTTAGAAGAATTGGTCCATAATCTCCACCAGAATTGTTTGGATTAGTGGCATAACTGTACTACACAGGACCAGATATGTGAATGAACGCGTTCATTTACATATCTGGTCCTGAGTAGTACAATATCATCTACAAGCCCATTTGTCCACACTGTGGACCAATAGGCGTAAAGATCATACTGTACGCAGTCATTCAGCTGGCGGCCGGGTGGTATGCGGGCAGGGTGCTGCCACCTGCCAATGATGGTGGGGTGCCAGGTGGCTGGGGGTCCTCTGTGGGAAGGTAGGAAGGGAGGTACCACTGGACCACCAGGCTATAGTCTGCAGTTACAACAGCCATGATCAGACAGTGGGGGAGGACCACTAAATCACCATATGATGTTTTTATATTACTGATGCCTGCGATCAAGCAGCGGGGGGACCGCTAGACTACCAGGTAGTATTTTTTCAATATAGATGCCTGTGATTGGGCAGCAGAGGGACCACTAGACCACCAGGTAATGATTTTATATTACAGACACCCACGGTCAAGCAGCGGAGGGACCGCTAGACCACCATGTAATGTTCTTTCAATATAGATGCCCATGATCAGGCATACGGGGTGGAAGGGGGTCCACTAGACCACCAGGGAGGTCACAGTTCTTTTGGACGGTGTTCCCACTGGGCGGGTGGCCACCCACAGCTGGTGGCTATTGTGTTGCACCTTGCAATACAGCCGCCTACCTGTGGGTGGTCAGCTTTTGCTCCTATATTTTATGGCTCAACTTTGAGCACCAGTGTTTGGCCATGTAGGGGTTGCACCAGGATATGCGCCGCACATCCCAGGCTGAATATTGGGATGTGCCGCATATTCATGGGCATGCCCCCTGCATCTGTGCCTGCATAGGATTACATTGCACCCCGGTGCATCAGGATTTACTCGCTGACAGCCTTTTTCAACCTCCCGCCGTGGCACAATTCTGGGTTTCGCCAGTGCAATTCAGTTGTGCCAGGCACAACCCCTTTGAATATCCTGGCCCCAGAGTATAACCTTGCTACAGTTACTAAGCACAATAAGAAACAGTTTTTTAACTATGTTGGATCCTTAAAGAGTAATATGCCAAAGGTTGGCCCTATTAAAATCAAGGATAACATAAGTTCTGATGAGCAAGCTATGGCCCAAAAGTTCAATACATGCTTCACTAGTAGCTATAAACCTAAAGAAATAACTGGGTACACAGAGTTTAACAATCTGGATTTCTCCCTGAAGTTCACAATCTCTGAAACTTATGCTGCTATTAACTCCTTCAAAACTAGCTTATCAGACGGGCCAGATAATATCCCTTTTATCTTTTTAAATAAATTCCCCATTAGCTTGTGGGCTTACTTACTTTATTGTATAATAAGTCTATATCTGAAAGTGTGGCTTTACAGGATTGGAAAGTGGCTACAATAATTCCCATCCATAAAGGAGGATTTGAACTAGATGTGACACATTACAGACCTATTAGTTTAACTTCATGTATAGGTAAAATCATGGAAAGACTACTGTTAGAAAAGATTAAAAGCCATGTCTCTGCTCATAATTTATGTGATATTACTCAGTATGGTTTTACTCCCCCGAGATCCTGCTATAACAATCTGATACATTTTTTTGAACCAATTAGTGAAGCATTAGACAATGGGCTACCAGTAGATGTCATTTTCCTTGACTATGAGAAGGATTTTGATTCTGTCTCTCACAAAGTATTAATTGAACAATTAGTTAAGATACATCTGCATCCCATCATAATGTGGATTAATACTTGGCTAACAGACAGGAAGCAACAGGTTAGCATCAGGAGGTATAAATCTACCTGGAGTTCTGTGACCAGTGGGGGTACCTCAAGGCTTAGTGCTGGGTCCCATATTGTTTAATATAATCATTGCCAGTATGCAAGCCACAAATGGAGTGTGGTTAAATAAGTATGCTGATGATAGTCATTTTGGATGTATTGTGAATGACCTTACATCTGTTGACCTACTACAGGTTAACCTGGACAATTCAACAAACTGGGCACTAGAGAATAAATAAGTATTCAGTGTTGCCAAATGCAAGGTAATGCACCTTGGAAAAGCTTAATCTGGTTCAAGGTCAGTTGGCATTCATCTGTATCCCAGTCCCCCGGGTCGTGCCTGAAAATAGGCAGGATTTGTCTAGTGCACTTACCCAGCCAACAAAAACTAAATAAATAAATAAATAAAATATATATTAACTGATTATTATATGAATAGCACTGTCCTGCAGGTAGTTAGCTCTGAGAAGGATTTGGGTGTGTTTATCTCTAATGATCTAAAGTTCACTGAGCATATTAACAAAACAGCAAAAACATGCAATAGACTGATTAGCTCTATTTTGAAAAACATCAAAAATGGAGAATCTGAGGTACTTTTGCCTATTTATTCCAGCATAGTAAGATCACATTTGGATTTCTGCTCATATTTCTGTGCACCTACTTCAGCACAAGAAAGAATAACTGTGGAGAGAATACAGAGGAGGCTTACTAAGAATATTATAGATCTGGAAACAGTTCCATATGGAAGTACATTGAGGGCATTGGGTCTTTACTCTGAATAGCGCTCCTTAAGAGGAGATCTATGTCTGATTTATAGAGCCTCCAGAGATCCCGCCCTGTTTGAGACCAACTGCTTGCACTGCCATCCTTCCAAAAATAACACTAGGTCGCATAAACTAAGGCTGAGGACTAATATTAATAAAACTGTAAAAAGGAATCTTTTTTTACCCAGAGAGCAACTTCAGCCTGGAATACCATTCCTACAGAAGTAGTGTTAAGCACTAGTTTACAGCAATTTAAGATAAATTTTGATACATATATGGGAGATCACAAATATCATTTCCACCTTGCTTAGTGGTGACAAGTTCATTATGGGCTAGTCCCTTGAACTTGTGTTCACCTATGAACCTATGAACCTATTTGCTCACTTCCTTAATTTCCACTGATAGTAGAAGGTCTATGTTAAACTTCTTTATGCTTGACTTAACCCCATTCTTCCAGGTCTTATACACCCCACTCAGGTCAGTTTTATACATGGCAGACACTGTGCCAATCATATTAGATCTTTGATCAATTTAATACACTCAGCGGGGCCTCTCTCAACACTGGCAGCTGATATAGCTTTCAATTTTGAGAAGACCTTTTACTCTGTTGAATGGGATTACCTACGGATGGTGTTGTTTCATTTTAGTTTTGGCTGTAGATTCTGGGCCTGGGTAAAAGCCATCTACACGTCACCTATGGCCAAGGTTCTTACTAACTCCACTATGTCCCTCCCATTCTTCTTGGGCTGGGGCACCAGACACGGATGCCCTCTGTCTCCCCTCTTCTATTTGTTCTGGTGGTGGAGCCTTTAGCTGCAGCTATTTGCCAGCATGGGGACAAATAGGATATTTCAATAGGGAATTCCTGTTATACCACCTTACTATATGCTGATGACTTGTTTATCCCTTTGGCTGCCCTGCAAAAATCTCTTCCCCCTTAACTGGATCTTTTGAGCAGTTTCACAAAATACTCCAGCCTTAAAGTGAACAAGACAAAAACTGAAATTCTCCCCTTCAGCTCCCCCAATGTAGTGCTTCCTTCTGACCTCAGATGGGTGCGGGAAGGTTTGAGATATCTGTGGGTGAAAATTACCCCCCAATTAGGCAGCATCTGGGACAGCAACCTGGGACTCCTGCTGTTGGAATGCAAAGAGGAGTTGAATAGGTGGGCCCAGCTCAATCTCACCATGGTAGGTAAGATCTCTGCCATTAAGATGACTTTGGCCCTGAAAGGTTTATACTTGATAGCCCACATTCCTCTCCATCTTCCTAACCCTTGGTTTTCTAAAATAGATAAAATGATCGGGGCATTCCTATGGGGGCAAAAAACACCCAGATATAGTAGAAATAAGATAAGGGCACACTGGCAAAGATGGGGCTGGAATCTGCCCTGGTTGGAGGGCTATAAGATTGCTTTTCAAACACTCACTACAAAGGGACACCTGCTGCAAGCAGGGTGAGCAGGGCGAGCGTGTGTCAGCATGTGCAAAGTCACGTGAGTCAGCACGTGTTTGGCATTTTTGGTGGGTTGGTGCCAGTGGCAGAGTATCTATCCATGCTTTCCCTTTCTCCCTTGTTCAAGAGTACTTAGATATATGGTTCTTTCTGTACACTGTAGTCTTTCTATTATAGGTTTGCTTCATAAGTTTATCCCATTGCTTTGCTTGTGTGCATTAAACATGGTTTGCACAATCACTACCACTGATGGAAAAGTAGGGGTACAATGCAATAAATGTTTTATGTTCATCATAGAGAATCTATTGGACCCCCTTTCTATGTTTACCTGCATTAATTGTAGACAAAATGAGGACTTATTACATGATATCTCATTATTTAATGCCCGTACATTGGAGCTGGAATCAAGTCAGAAGGATATGGCTTGACGCCTTAGCCTAGCCCCTCCTAGTAATCAGAATATGCCTATTTCTATTGGAGGCTTTGTATCACAACCTACACCCCCTCTTGATAATGGTCACTTGCATCCTCTAGTCATGCCTAGTTTACCAACCATTTCTTGCCTTGATGGTCTCCCTAGCTCTGATACTGGTAATAAAAAGGGTATGAGTGAAGCGAATCAATATATAGGACCTGATGATAGATGGTATGAGATTAAAAATAGGTCCTTAAAAAAGGGTAGAAAAGCAAATGTTTTTTCATTAAGTATGAAGAATATTTGAACTTGGCAGATGACGCTTAGAGTAGCCACAGTCCTTCCTTGTCCATTGATACTGGAAATCAGGACCAGCCAAATATTTCTACCATCATAACTAACAAAAAAGCTTGGGCAACATTAGTTCCTCCTACTCCCATCACTGGTGATCTCATTGATTTAATGGATTTCACTCCTCCCCCTACAGTTATTACTGTTCATAGTACAAAAAGGAATATGTACAATTTAAGACAGACATTTGTTATTGGGGACTCTATCATAAAACATCTTGATAGAGCTATCTGTAACATGGACTAAGTAAATAGGACCTGTTCTTCCTTTTCAGGTGCTACTTTACAAACCATTACTTGTATGCTTCCAAATATTCTGTCCGACAGAGACAGTAATCTGGTGATAATTGCACAGGCAGGAGCCAATGATATTGGCAAAGAAAATCTACTAAGTGTTAAACAACATACGGTAGCCCTAACAAACATCTTAACAGAAATGGGGTGTGATATTGCAATATCTGAAATTCTCCCTATACCTACAGCAGCCCCCTCAGTAAACATGAAAATTAAACAATATAATGAATGACTCAGGAAGTGGTGCATGGGCCAACAACTTGTATGTATCACTCTTTGGGAATAATTTTTTTGGTCACTATGAATTATTTTGCCCGGATGGACTATATCTAAGCAGATGAGGCTCTGCCCTTCTAAGTAAGCAATTCACCAGGCATATTAATTTTATATTTAAACTAGATTCTCAGGGTGAGAGGTATGGTATTTCTGCCTCCATTAACAATAATCTAGGAAAAACATTGGTCATTCAGGGCAGTTCTCAACAACTAAAATTCCTCTATTTTAATGCTAGGGGATTAAAAAACAAGATTGACAAGCTCAAAATACGGGTTATGGAGGACATAGTGAATGTAATTGCCATTACTGAAACTTGGGGTGATGAGAAAACAGCCTGGGATTGTTTTATACCAGGTTTCCAACATTTTACAATGAACAGGGCTAATAGAGTAGGTGGTTGTGTTGCTCTATTAATTGACAATACTCTTGACTCCATTTTAATTTCTTATAAAATTAAAAATCCTCAATTAACCATTGAATCTGTTTGGGTTAAAATATTATCCAATGTTAAAACTGTTACATTAGGTATTTGCTATAGACCCTCTAATGCAGACATGGCCATTACAGACGGTAATATAACTGAAATTGAGAAAGCATGCAAATTGGGCAATATGATATGCATGGGTGACTTTAATTTGAGGGACATATCATGGAACACTGGCATTGCAAATTCAAGTGCAGGTAAAACATTCTTAGCCTGCTCTCACCAGCTTAACCTTCAACAAGGTGTACTGTCCCCAACTACAGGAAATAATATTTTAGATTGTATTCTTTATAGTAACCTCTTAACATATAAGAGATTAATATTTCATCCCCTATCTGTAATAGTGATAATAATTCAATTAACTTTTCCCTACATTTTTATGTTTCCTTAAACAGTAATAAAAATAAAATCTATCTGTATAACAAAGCAGACTTGCAAAGTATATTTGCTTCACTTGGGAATATTGATTGGGATAACAATATGTCATCACTGGATGCTAAAGGTAGTTGAAATTTTTTCCTGAAAACAATCCTGGATTTAAAGGATAAACATATCCCTTTCACATTAAAACAAGCCAAAAAGAAGCATAAGTCTAAATGGCTGTCAACGCAAATCCAGTGGGCTCTAAGGCAAAAACCAAAAAAATACTCGATATATTTAAAATCCCAGACCACTGAACATTGGTCTGCTTATGTAAAAATTCAAAAGAAATGTAAGAATATGATAAAGAAATCAAAAAAAAGGCTGGGAGTTAAACTTAGCCAGAAATGCAAATAAAGATAATTGTAAGATGTTTTATGCCTACATTAATTTTCTTAAAATGCCTAAGTGCCAAGTAGGCCCTCTTCTAGATGATTCTAAACTTAGTCATCAGCCCTGTGATATGGCCAACGTTCTTATTAAAAAAAATTAATGAAGTATTCTGTACTAAAAATACTGAATCAGATGTTAAAATATCTGTAGCCTATGAAACACTTATCACATTATCTGTCAATATGATTTAGGACAAACTTTTATTGTTAAAAAACAAATAGTCCCCTGGGTCAGATGAAAGAAGTGGCCATTTACTATCTTCTTGCTATCATATTTCCCAACCACTATGTTCACTGTTTAAATATTGTTTATTAAATTACTTTATACCCAATGAATGGAAAACTGCCCAGGTAATGCCAATCCATAAAAAAAGGTCTCGATCAAACTGGGAGACTTATCGTCCCATTAGCTTGACATCATCTGTTTGCAAAGTGCTTGAAAGTATCATTAAACACCATATTGGTGAGACAATTAATACAATAGATATTCAACAGCATGGATTTAGAAAGGGTAGAGGATGTCTAAGCAATTTAATTTGTTTTTATAAAAAGGTTAGCAGGAACATTGATTGTTTGATGTATTTATTTATTTATTGAATTTTGTTGACCCGGTAAGCCCACTGGGCCTAGAAGTCCCTTTTTCAAAGGTGACTGGGGGGGAGGGGGTTACAGATGGTAATCAACTGAAATTGAACCAGATTAAGCTGTTGGTGGTATTTTTAGTGAATGGGAGAAATTTGGCCAGAACACCGGGTAAATTCCCCTACTCTTTTTCGATAAGTGCCATGGGATCTTTAACGTCCACCTGAACTACCACCAATCCAGGCAGATGGGACCTTGGTTTAACATCTCATCCAAAAGACGGCACCTCAGAAGTGCAGCACCCCCCTCATGCTGCACTCAGTGTCAGTATTGGGATATTAACCCAATGGCACCCCCTGGGATATAATCTATCTTGATTTAAGTAAAGCATTTGATGTTATGGCCCACCATGCAATAATTATTAAACTATTAGATACTAACATCAACAGATATATTATTAAATGGATTGATGACTGGCTGGCACATTGATCCCAACAGGTTCTAATAAACGGTTATTTATCCGACTCAAGATTAGTGACTAGTGGGGGTCTCTCAGGGGTTGGTTTTGGGCCCATACGTTTTACAAATATTTACAGCTGACCTTACCAAAAACTGCTTCTCTGCTTCTATTAAATATGCAGATGACATTAAACTTAGTGGACCTTTTGATAGTGAATATAACATCTCTAAAATTCAACATGATTTATGCAGTATACCGGACTGGGTCGAATTTTGGGAAATGCAACTTAATGCTGCAAAATGCAAGGTAATGCATGTTGGCTTTTACAACCCCACCACCATTTTTTTATTAAATGGGACTCCTCTGGAAATCACTACAAATAAGAATTTATATAGCAAATGATCTGGGATATAACAAACAGATTAACGAGGCTCTTAATAAAACAAGCCAAATTGTATGGTCTATTAAAAGAAATACCAAATTAAGAGATCCTGGAGTTATGCTACCATTATTCCGAGCCTATGTCCGGCCACAATTGGATGTCATCCCAACTCTGGAGTCTTATAAAAAGGGGGGACTAGTGTCATTGGAAAAATTCAAAGGAAATTTACTAAAAATGTACATGGATTGTTCTATGTCCCATATGAAAAACATCTAGAAAACTTAAATCTTATGTCATTATCTCTTAGACATCTTTGGGGTGATTTAATATACATGTTTGACATTGTCAATGACCCATATCTGTTTTCATGAATGGGTTTTGTGATTAAGAACAATATTCACAATACCAGAGGTCATCCATTGCAAATAAGCAGGGCTAAATTCAACCATGTAACTAGGAAGTATTTTTTCACTCAAAGGATTATTAATCCCCTGGAACAACCTTACTTTTGAAATAGTTAGTAGTACCAACAAACTAACATTTAAAAATCGTCTTGACAAATTTATCATTAATAAAAATAATTTTGGCTATTATAATTAATTCTGGTGCTATTATGGGCCTTACAGCCCCCTTGCACCTAACCACCTTAGTATGAACCTTAGTATGAACCCAAGCCCTTCACTGGTTTCGCCCCAGATCCCCCACCACTCCACAATGGGTGGATATGGAGATGGACCTGGCAGGAGTTTCGTCCCTAGCTTCACTTATTTGGAACAAGCATTATACAGTGTTAAAATCACACCCCACTATCGGGCCAACCCTCTTATGCTGGAAGCAACTGCATAGCTGGCTTAAACTGTCCCCCCACAACCATACCATTTAGGCTATTGTGGCATAAGTCTCTAATTACAATTGGTGGTCAGCAAATCTACTGGTCAGTTTGAGAGAAACCTGGAGTGGTATATTTTGTATATCTATTAGACTGTATGGGGACTTCTGAGGACACTTTCCAGAATCTCCAGAAGAAGTGGAATATTCCACAGTGATTTCTGGAAGTACCTGCAAATATGAAATGCTGTGAAATACCTCTTACCCTTGGCAGGTAAACTTCCCATGAGATCTGTACCCCTGTTCAAATGATTAGCCTTGACCAAATGTCAAGCCAGAAGTTTTTATGCACTTCTGAGGGACTTGTTCCCCAATCAGATGGACAATGCTCAACATAAGTGGGAACTAGCTTTAGGTATTTCCCTAACCACTTCTCAATGGTCTCAATGCTGGCACAGTGCACACAAGCACTATACTAATGCCCATAGTCAATTAATACAGAATAAGATTTTATATTGGTGGTATAGTACCCTGGCAGTGTTAAAGAAACTTAAGCTGGTAGGTGATGATCAATGCTAGCAATGCCATCAACATGGGGGGGATCATTTTCACATTTTATGAACCTGCCGGGCATCTCTAGGGTGGGCCGCCTGGCAGATCAGATACTGTGTAGTCATATCCCTATGTCTCCTGCGTTGATGCTTCTGGGGATCAGACCACAGAGTAGGACACTTCCCAAGACAGAGTTTAGATGTCTTATGCTTCTAGCGGTAGCCTTTGATGAGGGCAATTGAATGATGGCAACTGGTCATAAGGGCTACTGCATAATGGTGCTGACAATGTGGGTGACCTTAGATTTCACCACTTTCCCCGAGTTGCACCCCCCTGGAGTAGGAATACTATTTAAGAGGGGTGTGGGGGGGCAAAGCCCCCAACAAGTGTGTGGAGTGTGGGGGGCGAAACCCCCCCCCACAATAAATAACAGTGTTTTTCAGTCGTCTTTTTGGTTGTGTGCCCTTATTACCAGTCACTGATATTCAGTCACCCTTGTCACATAGAACCCTTCTTGCTATGCAAACCAGACGTCTGCTTCTTATTATGTGGTGCACATCTCAAGTACCTACAATTGAAGAGATCTTAGTGTCTATTGGCCCCATTTTGAGATGGGAAGTGACCATCAGTTGTTGGGGCCTCTAATGGTGACTTTCAGGAGATGTGGGCTCCTTATCTGGCCTACCTGACTCCAAGAGCAGGGACAGAGTAGGAACAATCACGGGATGGTGAGTGATGCTCAGTATTAATACTCAAGTTATAGATTCTCATAGTGCTTTGTATGGTACAAATACGTCCATCAACTAATTTAGATGTATGACTGGATATATGGGCCCAGATATTCAAAAGGGTTGCTCCATGCGCAACAGGGTTGTGCATGCGCAAGTCCTACATTGGGCCATTCTGCGATATTCAGCAGGAGGCAGTTGCTCCACTGGCAACAGGTTGCGCAAAAGAGCAATGCAAATGAATGCATGCTCAACAGGAGGGGGAGGAAACATGCATAACCTGCGCAACCTGATATTCAGTCGGGTTGTGCAGAGTTGTGCATGCGCAACCCCCAACCTGCGCCTGCACAACCTTGAGCCAAAAAAAAAAGGATCAAGTTGAGGGCCACCCACAGGTGAGCTGCTGTATTGCAGGGTGCAACACAGCAGCTGCCACCCTGGCTGGCCCCCAACTCGGTCCCTGTGCCCCCACCAGCCCGATCGCGGGCATCACAGTTACATGAAACCCCACCACACATCTCCCACAGCCCGATCGCGGGCAGTACATCTCATGAACCCTCCCCACACATCTCCACAGCCCGATCGCGGGCAGTACAAATACATGAACCCCCACACACACACATCTCCCACAGCCCGATCACGGGCAGAACCTATGTGAACCCCCCAGTGCCGATCGCGGGCAGAGATAACCCTCCCCAGCCGAATAACTCCCTGGTGTGGTCCAGTGGACGTAAAGCCCGATCACGGGCAGAATGTCACAACACAACCCCCGTCATACATGACAGTCCGTGATTTGTGAATGATCATTCACAAATCGACTGTCATGTACGGTATGGGCTGTATGCCCATTGGCTGTAGCTCTGCACCACCGGGCGTGCAGCCCTACCGGACAGTCAGTCGGCGGGCGGCGGGCGGCAGGCGGTGGATGCTGTCGCCGCCGCTGCGGGGAGCGGGTGGAGGGGCTTCGTGGGTGGGTGGGGGAGGACACCAGACACCAGGGAGATGTTTGGGGGTTGTGCAGTGACATTCTGCCTGGGCGATCGGGCTTTACGTGTCCACTGGACCACACAGGGAGTTATTCGGTTGGGGGAGGGTTACATTCTCGCCCGTGATCGGGCACTGGGGGTCTACAGGTTCTGCCCGCGATCGGGCACTGGGGGTCATACAGGTTCTGCCCGCGATTGGGCTGTGGGAGATGTGTGGGGGCGATATGTATGGTTCTGCCCGCGATCGGGCTGTGGGAGATGTGTGGGGCGATATGTACGTGTTCTGCCCGATGATCGGGCTGTGGGAGATGTGTGGGGTGTCATAACTGTGATGCCCGCGATCGGTTGCATTAGGCGTCGGTCCTCGACGGCTGCTGCCTGGCAGGGGTGGCCAGGAGCAAGTCCTCGGATCGGCGCACTTACATGCAAATGGCATGCAATGGGGCTATAAATAGATGCAAATGGCCCCTGCACCTTGTATAAATTATGGCCCCATTTGCATGTCACCTTTTGAATATCGGAAATTTGCGCATGCGCAATGGTACTAGCGCCACCGCAAGTTTAATGCTCAACTCTGGCAACTTCTGGTAGCACAAGTTCCACTTGTTACATGCGCAAGAGTGTTGGAGTCAGTGATATTCAAAGGAGTTGCTCAACAGCTAACCCTTGAATATCACCCGCCACACCCCGCGCAACTATTTTGAGCGGCGAGGGGCTTGCGCCAGACTGGCGCAGTTTGAATATTTGGGCCATGGTGCCTTAGTTTTTCTGGTCATGTTTATTGTAAATAGTTTGCAAAATGACTGACTCATTTATCACATGATACTTGGTGTGCCTTTTGTCTTTTTTTTCTATCTTTCTAGATATAGCAGACTAGAGGACCACACGGAGTTCAGAAAATCCAGATCACACTGTGCTTTGATAAAGATTAGCCTTTATTGCCTTCATTGTGGTTCTACCTATCTGCTTAAAAGAAGCTGGTATGTTTGACCTTTTTTTCTATTATAGCCAAAGGGGAAATTAATAACTGGATGTTATATCTTATATCTAGTGTTGCTTTAAGGTTTGACTAGTAGTAGGCCTTGTGCCTAATATAAATGTGTTAATACCTCTACTGTGGTTATTGTGTATTGCTATCATGTACCACCTGTATCCTTGTTACTTTATATTTGTGTTTGTATGATTGGAAAAGTTAATAAAAACTTTTAACCACAAAAAAAAGTGAAGAGTTTGCTCTGTTCTTCTCTGACAGATTGTTTTCCAACAGGTCTGGGATCTCTCCAGTAGGGTGTTCATAGACCTACAGTAGCAGGACGGTCATCTCTGGAAGCACTCCTCTTGCCTGGAGCAAGTTTAGACCCATGGGGGTGGAAAAGTTCTGTGAGATGATTTCAAAGCTGCAGCCCCAATATTGTGAGTTGAACCTGAGCCCAACCCATCTCCTTGGTGGATGCACGGAGTCCATAAGGCCAGTGTTCGCCGAAGTATTCCGGTGTTTGCTTTCAAAGGGGTTGTTCCCTAGTGCTTTGAAAGAGGTGCTGGAAAGCCCTCCTGAAGAAACCGTCTCTCAACCTTGACACTTTGGTATATTATAGTTCAGTCCCTTTCTGGGTAAGGTTATCAAGAAAATAGTGGCTCTGTAGCTCAGGGCAACCTCAAAGCCTTTGACATCTATGAGCTTCCCCAGCCAGTAATTAGGTCCGGGAATAGTACTGAAACTGCATTAGTCAGTGTGCATAATGATCTCCTCAGGGCTAGAGATAGAGGGGAATTGTCAGTTCTTGTTTTCCTCGATCTCTCCTCAGTGTTCGACACTTTGGACCATGTAGTGTTGTTGGATCATGCAAGGGAGCTCTGTAGACTCCCCATCACAATCATCAGCTGGTTTGAGTCCTTACTCACAGGCAGGATACAGACGGTGATGACAGAGAGTGTCTCTTCACACCCAAAGCCCCCGCCTTGTGGAGTTCCCCAGGGTTTGATACTCTCGCCCATGCTGTTTGCAGTGTACATGCTATACATGGGTGAGATCATCAGATACTACAGTGTGGAGTTTCACTGTTACACAGATGACACCCAACTGTATATGTCATTTGCACCCGGGATGCGTGACACAGTGGTGGTACCAAATAAATGACTGGTCAAGAGCCAGAACTGGATGTCCTCAAACTGGTTAATGCTCAACTCTGCCAAAATGAAGACATCGGTGACTGAGCATGGTCATCAGTGGTAGGCAGTTGCTGTTAGGGCGGGAACAGGATTGATGCTTCGTCTCACCCCTCTTTACAGCCTTGGCTAAGGTGAAAAATATGTGTTATCCTGGATGACAGACTGACATTTGAAACTCGGGTGTTTTTTTGTAAACATGTTCTATTGAAAAGGCTTCAAACTAAAATACATGATTGCCAGCACTAAATACATATTTTAAAATATAACGTTGATGTTTATACAGTACTAATATCAAAGACGAAGGAACATTTTCCATTAGATGGTGATTATACTTGATTCATTAGCCTCAATAATTGATTGCCCTGAACAGGGCGAGCCCCAGGATCCACGGTCACCGGCCCTCCGGCGACCTTGCAGCCGACGGCAGCCACCCGCTAAGTGGATCCAGCTCTCAGAAGCCCCTGAACAGGGCGAGCCCCAGGATCCATGGTCACCAGCCCTCCGGCGACATGGCAGCCACCTGCTAAGCGGATCCAGCTCTCAGAAGGTATGGCATCCAAAGCCAACCAATCGGATACCAGGCACCTTTTCTGTAAAGACGCCGATTGGTCCAGTCCTTCACCCCAGTGCAGGCTGTTCCCCGAGGCTCTCTCTAGTGTGGTTGTAATTGAAATTCAAATGTTTAGCATTATTTTTAAAGCCTGTTTGTTGGAAATACAGTTTTACTGAATTTAAGTCTGTTAAGTGATTGCAAGCCCTTTTACACCTTTGTCAGACAGAACCTTTCTTCCGGTCATCCTTGGCACCTTTTTTTTTTTTTAAGCTTCCCATTGTTTTGTCTTCCTCTGATCTCTGGCTCCTTGCACTGGACTCTGCTGGGTCTCCCTATAAATTTTTGCCTCTCTTTTCTTCATTTGCAGCTCCTGAACAGGGTGAGCCCCAGGATCCATGGTCACCGGCCCTCCGGCAACCTTGCAGCGGACAGCAGCCACCCGCTAAGCAGATCCAGCTCTCAGAAGGTACGGCATCCAAAGACAACCAATCAGATTACAGGTGCCTTTTCTGTAAAGATGCTGATTGATCCAGTCCTTCACCCCAGTGCAGGCTGTTCCCCGAGGCTCTCTCTAGTGTGGTTTTAATTGAAATTCAACTATTTAGCATTATTTTTAATGCCTGTTTGTTGGAAATACAGTTTTACTGAATTTAAGTCTGTTAAGTGATTGAAAGCCCTTTTATGCCTTGTCAGACAGAACCCCTTTACCCCCTGCCATCCTTAATGCCTTTTTTAAGCTTCCCATTGTTTTGGTCTTCCTCTGATCTCTGGTTCCTTGCACTGCACTCGTCTGGGTTCCCCTATAAATTTTTGCCTCTCTCTCCTTCATTTGCAGCCCCTGAACAGGGCAAGCCCCAGGATCCATGGTCAGCAGCCCTCCGGCGACCTTGCAGCTGATGGCAGCCACCCGCTAAGCGGATCCAGCTCTCGGAAGGTACAGCATCTAAAGGCAACCAATTGGATACCAGGCACCTTTTCTGTAAAGATGCCAATTTGTCCAGTCCTTCACCCCAGTGCAGGCTGTTCCTGAGGCTCTTTCTAGTGTGGTTTTTCTATCCACCCCTCCACCCCCTCCCAGGCCTCCTTTAAATACACTGTGGCCACACCACCTCTATATACCTAGCCATTCTATAGGTTTACCCCAGTTGGTAAAAATTAACCTCTCCCTTACATACTCACGTAGAGTACAGTGAGCCATGGCACTTTACACCCTAGTGCGCCTATTAATATTAACCTTTGCTCCTGGTATATCCCACACTAACACTATACAACAGGCATGCATTGCCATGAAAAATGATACCTATTATGCTCCTGGTCATTTTACCCATCACTATTCCTCATGCCCCCCTCCCTTTATTCATCTATCACCCTCTTCTTTCTCTCTCTCTCTCCCTCCTCCCTTCCCCATTGTCCCTCAAAGCACTCCTTCTTTTAGTCTCAAACTATAACACAAGCCTATGCACAAGTAACACACAGTTTTTACCCTCTAAAACAAATAATAGGCAGTCTGAAGGGAAAAAAGATCTTAGGTTGCATTTTATCTCATTAAAGAAATTGCTACTCCTCCTTCTTCTCTGCTCAGGCAATGTTGAGCTAAATCCAGGGCCCCTACACTGATCCCCTCACCATTCGAATTTGCAGATGCATCTGGTTTAAAAATATAGATGATCAATATACTGAGTCTAATTAAAAAACTATCGCAGTTACAAGCCTGGGCTGCACATACTGAGCCCAATATTATCATTGTCACCGAATCATGGCTTAACAAAAACATAACCGACCAGCAAATTAACATAGTGGATTATGTCCCGTTCAGGGCAGACAGGAGCTCAAGGGTGGGGTGGAGTAGTTGTCTATGCCAAATCAAAATACACACGATTAGTAACATTATCACCAAATCTAAACCCAAGGAATTCAAAATTGTTTCACTAAAGCTTCATCTCCCTTCCTCTGATAACATTACCATCATAGGTGGATACAGACCACCTACTGCCGGAACTGATATCCTTAGTGCCCTCAAAACCTTAATCATTAAAGCTAACACAGAAACACTAATCCTTGGTGATTTCAATATGGATTGGCTATCATCAAAATCCTCTGACCTGCTGTCACTTTGCGACGAACTCGGATTAGCCCAACTAATCAGTGAACTAACCAGGATTAACACCCAAAATTCAGCCAACAGTTCACTTCTAGACATTATCCTAACTACCCATCCATATAAAATCCTACAAACAGCGGTGTTTCATAATGATATGAGTGATCACAACATTGTAGTCTGCACTAGATCACAAGCCAAAGTTATCCTTCCCCCCCTAAATTTATAACCAGTCGTTCTGCAAGTTCAATACTGACAATTATTTGCTTGATCTAAGCAGCATCAGATGGCAAGACCTTTTCCTTGCAAAATCAGTAGATGAGGCTGTTAATGTCCTTAATTGCAACATTACCTCTTTAGTTAATAGACATGCTCCCACTATTAAGGTTCGGACGGGCAAAAACTCTCACCCTTGGTTCACATCAGAACTCAAGGCTGCAGTGCCAAACCGTGACAAACTATGGGCCCAAGCAAGGCGCTCCAAGAGCCCATTAGATTGGCAGGCATTCAGGGCAGCCAGGAATGCATGCATCAAACGTATTCGTGAAACTAAATCTAGCTACTATGTTTCTATCCTAGAGCAGGCCAAAGAGAACTCCTATAAAATCTGGAAGACCCTGAAGTCAATTGAGGGTCACTCAGCTGTCCCATCTGTTCCAGCAAAGATCCTCATCAATGGATCAGCTATTGAAAGTACATATCAAATATTGGAAGAACTTAATTCCCACTTCGTCACCGCCAGCCTAGCATTTGATACTTCTCCACATGCCACCCAAGTAAGGAACATCGATAGCACGTATGCATTACCGAATACCCCAGCCTGTTCATTCCAGTTGCTCCCTCTTAGCTTTAAGGAAGTAGAGGAGTCACTTATTAACCTGGACACCAAAAAACATGCAGAGGAGGACAGCATAGATCCATTATTCCTAAAACTTGGCTACCCCTATCGTACCGCCCCAATACTTCATATATTCAACCTTTCTATTTCAACAGCCACAGTTCCTTCATGTTGGAAATTCGCCCATATTCTCCCCCATTTAAGTTGGGAGATCCATGAAATCTCAATAATTATAGACCTATTTCAATACTACCTATCCTCTCAAAAGCATTCAAAAAACTGATCTACGCCCAATTGAAAAACCATATTGTAACTCAATATATTTTAAGCCCTCTTCAATCTGGCTTTCACCCAAATCGTAGTACCATTACAGCTCTAGCCAAGGTTACTAATGATTGGGTCTCTGCAATGGACTCTAAGAAAACTACTGGTGTGGTGTTTTTGGATCTAAGTAAAGCCTGTGATACAGTAGATCATAATCTATTAGTTCACAGCCTTACTAATCTTGGCTTTACTCCATCCACAACCCAATGGTTCAAAAGCTACCTATTGGGCAGGACACAGAAAGTTAAATCAGGAAATTTCTTTTCGTCCTCCCTACCTACTGCTAGTGGAGTCCCACAGGGATCTATTTCAGGTCCTGTCCTCTTTTCCTTATATGTAAACAACCTTGACCATCAGATTACCAAGTCCCAGTTATACTTCTTTGCAGACAACACAGTCCTGTATACATCTGGGCCTTCACTAGAAGAAATTAGGGACACCCTTCAAGCCAACTTTGCGCAATTAGAAAAAAACCTAATTAATGCAAAGTTACTCCTTAATGCCAAAAAAACGAAAGCCATGATCCTTCGCCCATGCTCCTCGTTCACTATTACTCCTGTTTTACCCAATGATTTTATAAATACTAGGTACTATGCTCTAGGTGAGCATCTAGAAATAGTTTCAAAGTTCAAATATCTCGATTTCTGGTTCGACAACAGGCTTTTCTAGTTCGACAACAGGCTTTCCTTTAATGATCACCTCGATGACTTGGCTAAAAGGCTCAAAGCCAGGTTAGGTTTTTTCTTCCACAATAGATCTTTCTTTCCTGCTGAGATTAGAACCAGATTGGTTCAGGCCACTTTTCTTCCCCCTCCTTGACTACGGCGATGTAAACTATAATTCTTCAGCTTCTACTAATCTCCATAAACTAGATGTTCTCTATCACCGCTCTCTACGATTCATAACAAACTCCCTTCCACTAACTCATCACTGTGATCTATATGCCTTAGTTGGCTGGCCTTTGCTGACCGTTAGATGGACAGTCCACGCCGGCACCTGGACTTTAAAACTTCCCCAGAATAAACTACCACAATATCTATCCTCTTTAATACACATAGCGTGCAGTGTTTACTCATTTAGAAAGACAGAGTTACTCCTTCTCGATGTACCTAGGACCCGCACTTCCTTTGGAAAACACGTTATTTCATGTTCACTGCCAACTATTTGGAATCAACTACAATCCTTATTGAAATTACTCAATATTGTCCCTGTTAACTTTTTAAAAAGGCTAGCCATGGCTAAACTAAAAGATAACTGTAACTGTCTTTAATGAATTACTGTCCCTGGGGCCACAATCTAGTGACTCCATGATATCCCAGGTTCCATTCCTCCACTTCCTTAACTCTGTTTCGCACCACCATCAGTGTCTGTGGTGGAATCTTTATTGTATTGTTGTGTAATTACTGTTACTTCCTCCAGGAATTTTAATTTCTCTGAGGAAATCCTAATGTATGCGATGTATTGTTTTTATAAACAGTGTAACTTCTCATCATGAACCTTAAGTACCCTGGGAGCTCTTTAT
The DNA here is from genome assembly GCA_016271365.2 of Neoceratodus forsteri. NCBI lineage: Eukaryota > Metazoa > Chordata > Ceratodontiformes > Ceratodontidae > Neoceratodus > Neoceratodus forsteri. The sequence continues at coordinate 873,869,553 of CM057458.1, read as the reverse complement.
CATTATGTATACTATGTTTTATGATGTAAGCTCTTTATCATTATGTGTACTGTGTTTTATGATGTAAGCACTTAACCTACTTGATTGTACGTCAGTCTCAGAACCTCATTGTGAATGTATGTATGTCTCAGGACCTCCTTGTGAATGAGCTTGCTCAACGGAGTTTTCTTGCAATAAACTTGAACTTGAACTTGAAATACTGACTTCTGCCCATTAGTCTGTACATGACACTTCTCCAAGAGCATACACAGTGTAAAGTTATTAATCCAATGTGCTATACTCAGAGAGGTTTCACTGGCCCAATGTTGCATAGTGGTTTTCCTGGCATTTACTAATGCCAGTTACTATCAACTATGTTCATTCTTTTTGGTTGCATATGATTCTGCACCTAACATAAATTCCAAAGGAGACCTGGGGAAAGCATCTTTGAATACTCTCTGCATAACTTAATGGACTTGTATCCAAAAAGGTAATACTTTCCCACAAGTCAGGGCCATATGAAGAAAGCTTCCATCTTTAGCTTTCATTTTGGGCATATCCTTTCTCTGTTGGGTGTAAATTTGTATAATTTACATGGTGTTAAGTAAGTTTGATATACAAAATTAAATTGTATTATTCTCAGTTTATTAGAGACAGAGCACCTGTATATGTGGTGTATGGCCGCTAACCATATAGAGTCATCAATTACCATATCTCAATCAATCCCCTTCCTAAGCTTTTCTAGCTTTAATGTTAGGTGGAGTAGCAGATCCCAGAAATAACTTATAGAGTGCAGAGAGCATAGATGTGTTAGGTTGAGGTCTGAACAATACTTCTTCAATAGGAGAAGACTTAAGGTCAGTACACACAAGATATTGCCTAATTCTGAGATATGGAAAGAAATCTCCAGGTTGGATACAAATTTGCTGCCTTAGCTCCAAGAAGGACTTTAATCTGCCTCCTTACAACAAGTCTCCAACCGTGTATACTCCTATTCTTCACCATCCTAATAATGTGTGTTGTACAAAAACATTGTAACCCCTATTGATCCACAAAACTCAGGTGTAAGGCAGTGTTAGGAGACAGGCCTTTATTGTGCCCTATGTGCTTGTGAATCCCCATCAACAGCCTAATTAATGTTCAAGTCATGGGATTTTTACTTTTTGGAGGGCATGCATGATATAAGGAAGGCAATAAAATTCCACTCATTAATCTACCCATAACTGATTTCTCTTCCATCCCTTTCCATGCTGGAGCTGAGTTAGTCAATGGTTTATCCAGGAAAGTAAGCTGGGCAGACCAGTAATAGTATTTAATATTACGGAGTGAGAGCCTGCATTTACTCAGATGGAGCTGCAATATTGTCTTTTTATTCTAACCACTTTACCAAACCACATAAATCTGATCAGTATACCATCTAACTCTCAGAAAAAGTATTCCAGGGACCTCTTCTAACTGGTAAATTTAGAAATAAAAATAAATGTTAAGGTAGAATATTAATTTTTATCAAATTAATTCAACCTATTAAACTTATCAGGAACTCCTCCCACTTGTCACAGTCTTCCATAATAATGCTGATTAGGCTGCCACAATTTTCCCTATGTAAATTTAATACACTTCTGGGGATCAAATTGCTAAATATTTCAGGGATTTAACAAGCTTTAGTTTCAGGGGATAATTCCAAAAAGCCTGACTCATCTTGCACGAAGACCATAATCTCAATTTTTTTGTCCTGTTAATCTTATGGCCTGCTCGAGACCCATATTCTCTAAGTACATTATACAGAATTGGGATGCTATTTTGAGAATATCAAAGATATACTAGCAAATCATCAGCTTTCACCTGCTTTAAGCTCTTGTATTTTATGTTCCTGTCTAATTGTTGCAGCTAAGCATCCCAAGGACATTACATAAAGTAATGGGGAAAGGAGACATCATTGTCTGGTTCCATGGGACAGATGAAAGGAGTTAGCGAGAGTACCTTTTACTAATATTTGGGCCAAGGGCGATAAGATTCAGATGTTGTCTGTCATCTGGAGTGATTTCTTTTTTGTAGACTCTGGCCAAGATATTCCAAAGGGTTGCACATGGCACAACAGTGTTGCACCATGTGCAACCCACTAATGCTCCCCGGTGCAATATTCAAAAGGGGAAAGTGCGCGGCACAAATCCCGATGCACCGGAGCGCATCCGTAATGTATGCAGGTGCAGGTAGGAGGGCGTGCCCATGCATACTCTGCACAGCCCGATATTCAGCCCGGGATGTGCAGAACCATGCATTGCAGGGCTCAACATGGCAGCTGCCACCTGTGGGTGGCCACCCAAGCTCTGGCTGCACCTCTGTGGTGGTGCCCCCCATGCCCGATTATGGGCATCAGTAAAAAATAGATTAATCCTATATCCCTGGTGGTCCAGTGGACCGCTGCCCACCCGATTGCGTGCTTAAGTGTGTAAAAATAGATAACTCCTACATCCCTGGTGGTTCAGTGGACCTCTGCCCGCCTGTTCGTGGGCTTAAGTGTGTAATAATAGATAACTCCTATATCCCTGGTGGTCCAATGGACTGATGACTGCCCAATCACTGGCTTAAGTAAAAAAGAAACATGGAATCCAATATCCCTGGTGGTCCAGTGGACCGCTGCCTGCCCGATCATGGGCTAAGTAAACAATGGAATTAATGCTATACCCCTGATGGTCCAGTGGACCTGTCCACCCGATCGCAGGCGGAATTACAAAAATAATAACACTATTATCCCTGGTGGTCCAGTGGAATGAAGTGTGCCCGATCGCGGGCTTAAGTGTGAAAATATAGCTAACCCCTATATCCCTGGTGGTCCAGTGAACCTGTCTGCCCGATCGTGGGCTGAATTAAAAAAATAATAACACTATTATCCCTGGTGGTCCAGTGGACCCCCCTTCCCACCTGCCCACTGATCCCCACCACCACGCTTTCCCAAGTCAGTGCCGGACAGCAGCACCCCACCCACCTGCCACCCTGCCGCCCACCGACTGACACCATCGGTAGGGCTATACGCCCATTGGTCCACAGCGTGAGCTGAATGGTGTGCAGCCCATGCTATACTACACATCAAGATATGATCCATTCATATCTGGAATGTGTAGTACGGTATGGGTCTGTATGCCCATTGGCTAGCGCCAGGATCAATGACGTGTCAGGCAGTGCGTGCAGATGGTGGTGCTGCCACGCCGCTGACTGGGGAGCAGGCGGATCAGTGGGCGGTAGGAGGGGTCCACTTGACCACCCTGGATAATAGTGTTATTTTTTTAATTCAGCCTGCGATAGGGAGGACAGGTACATTGGACCACCAGGGATATAGGGGTTAGCTATATTTTCACACTTAAGCCCACAGTCGGGCAGACTTCGGTCCACTGGACCACCAGGGATATAGTATTAATTCCATTGTTTACTTAGCCCATGATCCAGCAGGCAGTGGTTCACTGGACCACCAGGGATATAGGATTCGGCAATACATTTATTTTAATCCTGTGATTGGGTGGCCAGTGGTCCACTGGACCACCAGGGATATAGGATTATTCTTTTTTTTAATGCAGCCCCCGATCAGCCTGTGGGGCACATTGCTGTGCTGCAGAGGGCATCGGTCCCTGACGGCTGCTGCCTGGCAGGGCGCCAGGTGCAAGCCATCGGGGATAGGCGCACCTCCATGCAAATGGGTCCATAATGACATGCAAATGGCCCCATTTGTGCCTTGCATACATTATGGCCCCATTTGCATGTCGACCTTTGAATATCATGGTTGTTGTGCCTGACACAATGGAACTTGCGCTAGCACATCCTCATGCTCCACTCTGGCCGCTGGCGCTGGCACTGGCGCAGTGCCACTGCACCATGTGCACTGTGGGTGGCCAGGGTGTGATATTCAATGAAGCTGAGCCATGGTGCAGCTCCGTTGAATATCACCCAGTCCACACCCTTGCGCAGCCAAGTTGAGCTGCACCCAGGCTTGCACCACATCCTGGCGCAGTTTGAATATCTGGGCCTCTGTTTTTACTCTGAAGGTCTAAGGCATCCTTCCAGAGTACACACTCAGCTACTACCACTACTCCCAGTCTGAAACCTCCTCCATCAGTCTCCTCTCGACCCCACGGTCTGTCCAGCCCCCCTGGATCACCTCCCAGGAGAGTGCCTGCTCTCCCGGATCAAACCCCTGGAGAGGGCCCGCCCTCCCTTGGTGGCCTTTCTGAAATTAGAGAGATGGCCATGAGATCAAACCCAACACGAATCTGTAGCATGTAGGTCTGGCAGTAGGATGTGGTCGGGTCTCCCAGGTCTTCTTCATTTCGTTGTCCTCCAGAGTATTTCATGAAGTTTTCCTCTGGAACGCAGCTGTACAATGCTGTCTGCACAGATATGCTCCTGACATCCGCTGCCGCACCACCACCTTAATTGTAACAGCTCTTTTAGTATCCTCGAGCTTCATCGGGGTTACTAAGGAGCTGAGCAGAGCCCACAACCCACCCTGGGAGTTGAGAGTTGTCCTCTGGATGCTCGACTCTCTCCCACCTCAGGTGGCCTGAGTCCATTCCTGAACCTGGGTCTCCGGCATGGTGCTACATGTGGTGTCCAGCGCTTCAACCCTCAGCACCACTGTGGCCAGCTATCCGGAGTGGTTTCTACCACCTTAGGAACACTGCCCAGATTAAAGCCTTAATCCCACCAAATGAACAGCCCTCACTGGTGCACACTTTCTTGACAACCAGACTTGCTCTCTACCTCAGGGTCAGTGGAGGGTGCTGCATCACCTGTAGCTAGAGCAGAATACAGCAGCCCTATAAGGCCCTATATGGACTGGGCCCCGGCTACCTGAGTAACCTCCTGACTTGTGCTCACCCTGACTGGGACTGGGCCCTGGCTACCTGAGTAATCTTCTGATTTGGGCTCACCCTGTGTGCTCTCTCCACTCATCCAACAAGTTCTTCCTAGTGGTTACCAGGACACTGCTTAAAATCTCAGATGATCATTCATTCGAGGTGGCAGGACCAGCCCTGTGGAATTCACTTTCAAGTTGGGTCTGAAGGTGCATCATTTTATGGAGGCTTTTGGGACTTCTTAATTTCTCCCTCTTAGTTTGCCTTAGCTGCTGCATTGCTTTCATCTGAATTGTTATTTATGTGTTTTAATTGCCAGTTTATTACAGCATTGTAGTTTAAATTTTGCCTCTATCCTGTACAGAACCTCAAGCTCCAGGGAAAGGCCACTTAAAAAATAACATTTTACTTACTTCATTACTAAAGTACTTTAGGGTTATAGAATCAATCAGCTGCCTAAAGCATATGGGGGGAGGGCATTTACCGGAAGAGAGGACAGGAGGGAGGAGGTAGAGGGGCAGGTAGAGGTTTGGCAGTGGCAGGAGAGAGTGGGGAGATAAGAGCTGGGAGTGAGGAGGAGAGGTGAATCAGGACGGGAGCATGTTCCAGAGGGAGAGGAGATGGTAGAAGACCCCAGCCTGCTGTGCTGAGAATTTGGAGGATGGAGAAGGTATGGAGATCCCTGAAGCAGAGAGAGTAGCAGGAGGAGGAGATGAGAGAAAGGAGTGAAGAGAGGTAGGAGGGAAAGGACCCTAACCAGTATTTAGAGATGAAGGAAACACAGTATGACTGGTGATATAAAGGAAGTGAGAGGATGGAAAGGGAAGAATGGAGGGAATAGTGATGAGTACAAGGGGGTAGCAAAGCAGCAATAAGCATGGCAGAGGGTATACAGTCTGGTGAGGGAAGAGGAAGGGGCAGTGCCTTTGACCACATCCACATAGTTGAAGAATGGGTGAACCAGTTTGGTTATCTGCTCCCAGTGGACTTGTGGTAAAAAGAGAGTCCTTGGTATGGTACATGGTACCAGTTTTGGAGTGGAGCTTGGCATAGATGGCATCAATGTGGGCAGAGAAGTCCAGCTTGCAATCAAGCCACACACCCAAGGTACATGAACACAAGGACTACTTCAAGAGGGGCACCATCCAGCATGGAGAAGGCAGGTAAGAGTGTGATTCTGGGCCAGCCCGGTGGTGCTGAGGGCTGAAGTGGTGGATGCATTGCCTCATGCTATGCTAGTGACTCATGTTCAGCAACAAGCATGGTCCACCTGGGGTTGGCAGGGTTGGAGTAGGATTAAGTGTCCAAAAGACTGCTCTCCTTCTCCGGGGAGGGGGGACACCAGTGGTCAGCACTTGACTGTCCCCCAGTGGGGACTGGAGGCAGTGCACCAATGCTGTAGAAGAGAGGTGGAGATGGGGCAGACACCTGGAAGAGCACATGTGGACACGTGCACTCTCCTTCCACTGGTGTCATTGTACACCCCTCCCCGCAGTTGAGAAACAGAAAAAATCCATTGGCAGCATGAAGGCTGTCCTGATGGTGCCACCATGGATACACACAAGTTAGTTCCTTCCTGAGCCCACCCTCCAGGTCTCCACAGTGGTGGGGTAAGTACCCGCTGTGATGCGGCCTGGAAGGGCTGTGATGGGGAGGTCTGAGCTCTGTCCATGGCCAGGGGGCAGCCATGAAGTCTGGCTGGAATGGGGGAACCAAAGGCAGAACCCCCAGCAGAGGATATAAAATACTAAGAAAAAAAAAGGGTGAAAGCCTGGCTAGTTTCTGGCTGGTACTGAAGGTCAGGGAGACTATTTTCTTAGTGTTGACCTGGAGTTGGTTGGTGTGGAACCAGCACAGTACATTGTGGAAATCTTGCTTGAGCAGACCTTCCACAACTTCAGCCCAAGGCCAGAGTATGTAAATTACCATGTTGTCTGCATATATGTGGATATGCAAGTTGACAAAGTGAAAGGCAGGTCATTGAGTAAACCTGAGGCAAGGACAGGACCCAAGATGGAGCACTGTGGGACCCCAGATAGAATGGGGTTGGTAGGCGACAGCCTCCCACCTTTACTGACAGTGTTGTCAGCCTGTGAGGTAGGAATGGAAGCAGTCAACAGTTGGAGCTGAAAGTCCAGCAGAACTCAGCTTCTCCAGGAAGAGTGAATAGGACACTGAGTCAAAAGCTTTAGCCAGGTATATGAATGTAGCTACAATGATATGTCCCTGATGCATCCCAGTGAGGATAGAGTAAGTTACACAGAGCAAGGAGAAGACAGTGGAGTGGTATTCTCTAAAACCAAACTGAAAGGGGGAGAGGAAATTGGAGGAATAAAGGAAATCAGCAAACCTGGAGTAGATAGTTCTGTCCTGCACCTTTCCCAGAGAAGGGAGGAGTGAGATAAGTCAATTGTTGCCAGCAGAGAGTGGATTGCCCCCTTTGTGTAGAGGCAGTAACTTCACAATCTTCCAGGTCTGAGAGACAGCACTGAGGGAGAATGAGTGGTTCAGAAGGTGAAAGAGAGTGGGGAGGCAATGGCAGGAGCTGAGATATGAAGTTTAGGGCCCAGCCCTTGAGTGCTGGACTTAGCATGGTTAAGTGAGGCAAGAACAAGCAAGGTTTCCTGAGTAGAAACAAGAAGGAAGACCTCAAGTGAGTGGAACAGGGAGACACTAGATAATCAGAGGGGAGAGGGACCAGGAGAGAGAGGAGATGGGAGTGCACAATTGGTAAATAATTCATTAAAGTGAGCAGCAACAGAGGGATGGTCTTTCTCCAAGAGGACTGGGGGAGCAGACTGCGCAGGTGGATCAAAAGGGGAGTGGATAGCCTTCCAGAATTTTGCTGGGTAACTAAAGTTAAACTGGGGATTGGATTTGAAGTACAATGTCTTGGTAGTATGGACAGCCTTCGTGCAAGAAGTCCTGAGTTACCTGTAAGATAAGAGGTCAGGAAGGGATCATGAGAATTTGATATGGGCCCACACTTACTCCTGCAACTTGCATAAGTGGAAGAGGTTATGTGTAATCTAGAAGTGGTGGGACATTTTGACCCTGGATTTTTTTTTTGGGGGGGGGCTTGCATGCACCAGGTGTGAATAAATTTGGCATGGAAAAAAGAGAGGATTGTGCCAGTGCTAGGAGCAGAATAGATGGGGGAACCAATGAATGGCAGCAAAGTTGTTCAGGAGGGCACTAGTATCAAGCAACTGGATAGATCTGGAACAAATGTATTTTAGGGCAGATTGAGAAGGTCAGACTTTCCTGATATAGTAGATCACACAGTGGTCACTGAATGTGTCTGACAAGGTGCCTGCCCAATCATACGATGTGGTTGAAGGAGAGTACCCAATCCCGAAGAGAGAGGTTAAGGGAGTAAGGATTGAGCTGGGTGGGTTTGCAGATTAGTTGAGTAAAATTTAATGACTCAGTCCTCTAGGAGGTGAGCCAGGATGCAGAGGAGAGCCAGCTGATGCTGGAATTCCCAAAGGAGGAGGAACTCACCAGAGATGGTATGGGAAGAGAGAGAGAGAGAGATGAGAAGGAGTCAATCAAAGTGGAGGACAAGATTTTAGGGGAGACATAGAAAACACCAACAAAGAGGGGGAGTGTGGGGGGCTAGGATAGCTTAGATGGGAGGAGCTGATGAGCGGAGGGCAGAAAATCTCTGAAAGTGATTGAGCAGGATAATTTCTTATGGAAATACAGGGCAACTCCACCATCCCCCTTACCACATTCCTACTGGAAGAGGTGGTAATCAGGGAGAGCCAGGCTGGAGTCAGGTATCCTAAGAAAATAATATAGAGGATACAGGTATATTAATATCAGAGTATAGAAAAGTGTTTATTGGAGAGGCAGAGTTGCCAGATAAATGTAACTATTTTTTTATGGATTTGGAGAAATTTGGAAGTGAGCAAAATATATGGGTTGGAGGGAATATTAAAAAAAAAAAATTGTTCAAGAGAAAAGTAATTTTTTTGTATTTTAGGAGATGACAGTTGAAGAGGTTCATGAACAACTCATTAGGCTGAAGGTGAACAGAAGATGTGAGCTAAATTATTGAACACCAGGATTGTTGGGGCTCTCAGCCTTACAACTCAGGGGACATCCAGCTTACATGTTCTGCTTGTCTTTAAGTGAGGGAGGGATTCCACAAGGGTGGAAAAGAGCCAGGAACAGAGTTGTCCCCATTTTCAAAGGAGGCAGCCATGACTAAATGATTAATTACAGGCCAATCTCCCTACTTTCAGTGGTAGTAAAACTTTTACAAAGGCTTGTGGCTGGACAGCTGTGGGCATTTGTGGAGGACGAATGCCTGGTTCATTAATATCAGTCAGGCTTTCATAAAAAAACATAATACAGAAACTGATGTGTCAAGGGTCTTGGACAATCTCAACAAAGTTATGGAACAAGGTAAGGTAACCTGGGCCATCTTTATTGACCTCTCCAAGGCCTTCAGCACGGTGGACCACATGATGATGTTAAAGAAACTGGGGGAGACTGAGTTCAGTGCTGGGGTTTTGGTTTGGTTCAGGCACTACCTGATAGGCAGGGAACAAAGGACAGTTATTAATGGTAAACAATCAGGGGATCTGGTTACAAATAAAGGAGACCCACAAGGGTCCATTTTGGTCCCTCACTTTTTACCTTGTACTTAACAGGGCTGGGAGAGTTCATTGGAGGTGTGGACTACCAACTCTATGCAAATGATATGGTGGTCTATACCGCCGATGAGTCTGTAGAGGGAGTCTAACAACACCTTCAAAAGGCCTTTGTAGGCCTACAGTTCTATATCAAAATGTCCTCCTTAAAAATACATTCTTCCAAAACAAATATACTATTTGGGACAGCTACCAAATTAAATGTTCTTGGAAATACCCAACTGACCATACATACATACACTAAATGGAGATAAAATAAAGCAGGTTAATGGGTATAAATACCTAGGATTCTGGATGGAGCCTACAGGATTGGGAAACTTAACATAGATGATCTAATAAGTAATTTTGGGAAATGTACAGGCATATTACATGGACATAAAATATGTTTAGATCCTGAAACAAGGTTAAATATAATTCAAAATTCACAACTTTCGCGGAAGTTTCCAACCTTCTGACTGTGGTGGATCGGAAATCTTCTGAATGTGTTTGGGTGGATTTTCACCCTGTCAGATACTTTCTCTGGTGTCCAGTATCCCCCCCTTTCCAGCAGTCACAGGACTTGCAGATTGATGCCAAATGTATGGCAGCTTAGATTCAATGCAAGGAAGTGCAAAGTAATGCACCTAGGAAACACAAACCCACGGGAAGAGTACACAATGGGGGGTAAGATACTGACAACAACAAAAATGGAAAGAGACCTGGGGGTAGTCATATCAGATGACCTAAAGGTGGGCCAGCAATGTGAGAAGGCAGTAAGAAGGGGTGGGGGATACTGGGATGCATAGGATGAGGCATCACCAATAGAAAACAAAAAGTTGTTGGCCCTCTGTACAAACAGTTGGTAAGACTACATCTGGAGTACTGTGTACAGTTCTGGAGACCCCATCTCCACAAAGACATAGGGCAGGATTCACAAAGAAAGCCAAAAATCCCACAGCTGTGGGAAAAAGGCCTGCAGCACTGCAGAAATACAGTTGCGTGATATTCATATAGACATTTTGAGCAGGTGCGGAATTTCATAAAATTCTCACAGCTGTGGAATTTCAGCAGCTGAAGAAATTGTGCACATACTGAAAATCCGCAACTGTGGATCCGCAGCTGCAGAAATAGCTTAGGAGGCACAGCAACAGTGAACTTAATTAGCTGGAACAGTAGACTAACAGGGCTGCAATAGAATGAAGCTGAAAGCACCTCCAAAGAGACAAGCAACCAGTCCCTCAACTGGGACCACTGCAGCACCACAGGTACCAGCAATACCATAGCACCACAGTGGCCAACTGTCACTGCTGGTCCTCTCTCCGTGGGGTGTTCCTGTTGTCTGCAGGGGTAGCACTCACTGCAGGCTGGCCAGGCTCTACTGCCAGTGGGGCTCAGTCATGGGCTGCACTGTGTCTGGTGGATTTTGCCTGTTGCCATATCATGGCAATGTGTGCTTTTGTTGCTGTTACAGCAGCCACAGTTATACTATCTGTGATGCTATTACCAGTGCTTCACCTCCACCTTAATTGATTCCAATTGCTGGAGCACTACTGCAGTTTGGTGAGGGAGGTTACACCTTATTCCACTGCGTGTAACATTTTTTTCTGCCCCTGTGGAAAAAAACTGATTGTGAATAGCCTTTCAGGGTCTGTGCCTTACTTATCTCACACCTTTTTTTCCCCAGGGACTTCTGCAGCTGCACTTTTTTCCACAGTCCTTAATGTTGTTTTCTGCAGCTGTGGAGGGTTTTGTGGTTAGCACTCAGTGCAAGTTCCTCTTTGTTTCCATAGCTACAGCAGTTTGGGAGACTTAGGGAAGGTTTTGCACCTTCAGAAAGCTTTGTGAATCCAGCCCATAGACAGGGTGGAGGCTCTCCAGAGGAGGGCAACCAAAATGTTGCAGGGTCTGCACCAGAAGACATGTGAAGACAGACTAAAGGAGCTTAAGATGTATAACCTCGAGGAAAAGAGGGAGAGGGGGGACATGAAAGAAACTTTCAAATACCTCAAGGGAATCAACAAAGTCCAAGAGGGTAGCATCTTTCAGAAAAAGAGATGTGCAAGAACAAGGGGATTCAATTTGAAGATAGAGGGGGGATGGCTCAGAGGTAATGTGAGGAAGTATTTATTCACAGAGAGGGTTGTGGATGCATGGAATAGCTTTTCTGAGGAGGTCATGGAGTCAAAAACAGTGGGGGAATTCAAGAATGCATGGGACAGAAATAAGGCAATTGTAGTTGGGGGTAGGAGGAAGTAAGTTGTTGGTTAACAAGGATCTGAAGCTTATCTGTTAGGTAGGGAAATGTGCAGACTAGGTGGGCCAAGCGGTCCTTATCTGGCAGCAAATTCAATGTTTCTACATTTCTATGTAGATGTTAAAATGATTAATTCCCTGGTGGCTAGGGTTCCCACCCACTACCTGATCACTCACAGCATAAGTAAAAACAAAATCCCTGATGGTTAGTGGGCCCTCCCCCACCTGATCATCTACCCAATGAGGACATCATGCCCTGGTGTCCAGTGTAAATCCCCCTTCCCGATACCCTGTATGGTAAAAAAAAAAAACATTTCTCTGGTGGTTTAGTGAACCACCCTCCCTATCCCCAATCCCCTGGCAGTCCACGAATTCAGATATCCCCGGTGGTCTAGTGCACCCCATGTTCCCCTACTCTGGCAGGCAGTGTCCCACCACCCCACTCCACCCATCCCAAACCCAGTCAGGTGACTGGCACAGTCCTCCTCTCTCCACCACAGTCAGCCACCCACTGAGCTGTCAGTAAACAAGCATGCACTGACAGTTCAGTGGGTGGCTGGCCATGGTGGAAAGAAGAGGTCTCTGCCAGTCACCCACTCAGATTCATGATCAGGGTGGGTTGGTGAGACAATGCCTGCCAGGGTAGGGGGACAGTGTACTAAACTACCAGTGATATCTGAATTCATGGACTCCCAGGGGATTGGAGATAGGAAGGGGGGTCACTAGATCACCAGGGAAATGTTTATTTTTTTGACTGTAATGGGGATTGGGATTAGGGAGTTAATTTGACACCAGGGCATTATGTCCTTAATGGGCATGTGATCTAGTGGGGGATGGACCAATAGACACCAGGGATTTTTTTTGTCTTCATATGGGGCGGGTGCTTGGGTGGTTGGAGGTACCACTAGCAACCAGGGATTTTTCTTTACATATGGGGCATGCGCTTTGGTGGGTGGGGGGACTGCTAGCAACCAGGGAATATTCTTTACATATGGGACAGTGATTGGGTGGTGGAGGGACCGTTATCCACAAGAGAATTTTTTTTAACAATTGTGGTGGGTGATTGGGTGTGGGGGGGACCACTAGCTAACAGGGATTTTGTTTTTACCATTGGTGTGAGTGATCAGGTGGAAGGAGGGACCACTACCCACCACATTTTTTTTTTATATATGGGGTGGGTGATTGAGTGGAGGAAGGGACTGCTAGCTTCCAGGTTTTTTTTACAAACGTGGTGGGTGATTGGGTGTAGGGAGGGCTCACAAGCAACCAGGGCCAGTGATCAGGTGGAGGGAGGGACTGTGAGCCATCAGGGATATTTTTTAACATATGGGTGGGTGATTGGGTGGGGTAGAAACCACTAGCCACTAGGAGATGTTTTTTTTTCAATTGTGGTAGGTGATCGGGTGGGGGCAGGACCACTTGCCAACAGAGAATTATTTATTTTAACATTGGGAAACAATCAGTGAGTCTGGCATCCAGTGGTGGGGGGGGGTGATGGACTGTTGGGTGTAGGGCAGGTAGAATTTCTGCAAAAGTTCAGGAATGGATTTCCATACATTCACGGAAGTGAAAATCTGACTTTTCACAGAAATTCCACTAATGGAGTTTTTTTTTACACAGCTCTAGTCCATATGAGATTCATAGGTATCAGTTATTTAATCAACTGGGTAGGATGTCATTACAGAAGCGATAAAGGTTACATGAGGTCCAATTTGCCCTAAGGAGTATTCAGGGAGAAGTCCCAGCATATTTGATAGAGCATCTTGTCTTGGGAGAAAAACACAGGTATCTAAGGAATGCAGACCATGTAGAATTAGTGACACCTGTTGTAAAAAAAACTTTATGGGCTACTCACTATTACAGCAGTATGATCCAAAGGAGGTGGAACTCCTTACCAGTTAGCTTCCATTCTAAAACTAAAAAAAATGGCAACTTCTATGTCAATTTTTTATTTGCAGATTGACCATATAAGACATAACCTAACAACCAACATATTTAACTGAATTCTGAGAATGTTGTCTTTTATTCAATGTACTTAATAAGGATTGTACGACTGTGTGTAAAGATATTATTATGCTCTTTTTTATATCTGTTTTAATATCATGTATATTGTTATTAATTGAAACTTGTGCAAATGTTATTGCAGATGAGTGTCATTGTAATGGAGTTACTGTATCCTCCATGACTTAACCCACATAGACTCAAACAACCCTGGAGGAGAGCCAAGATTCAGAAATACACAACATGCCAGGAGACTGCTGAGAGATTCTGACTTTGAGGGGGTTGGGTTTAGGGAGAAGGATTCTAGCATTGTGAAGGAAAATGATGAGAGCCTTAAGGAGGGAAGGTGGGAGAGAGGTAGAGGGGGTAGTGTGGTGGCCAGGGTTGGATTCAATGTCACCAACTAGGAGGAGGAGGAGGAGGAGAAGGAAGAGGAATAGGAGGATGGAGAGGAAGTTCCACCCCCTTGAATGAGGGGGAGAGGGGAAGGGAGGGGAAGGCACTGTGGAGAATTTCAAGGTTTAGAGAGTGGGCAGAAGAGAAGGCCAGGGTGGATGGTGGGGGGGGGAGGGTAGGAGGAAAGTAATGAGGAGAGGAGAGTGAATGAGTGGAAGGGTGAAAAGAAAAGTGGGAGCATGGAAAGTGGCAAGCAGGAAAGGGGCAGGGGAAGAGAGTGGAGGGCAGGGAAGGAGGACGGGGAGGAGAGGGTGGGGACAGAGATTCTATGGGAGAAGAATGAAGCAAAAGGTGATGGTAAGGAAGATACTGTGATTCATATTGCAGTTATAAGAGTAGATAAAGGCCTAATGACCTATGTTAACCACTCCTCCCTTAATTTCAGTAGTAGTAAATTAGACTTGTACTTTCCATATAAGAATGCAATCTCTTCTTTAAAATATCCTTATTCTTATTAATTACTACCTCTACTAGGAGACCACTGCAAGTCCCAGCATCCCTTTGCGTAAAGAAGTATTCCCTTTTTTTGCTTCTGAAATGCTTATTCTAAACATGTAGGGGGTGTCCCCTAGTGATCTGAATATTGTGTTTAAAATCAGTGATTTGGTATAAAAAGTAGCAGGTGACTTTATTTAGGTAAAGCATTAGCAATTAATTGGACAATAAAATGCAACAAGCTAAGCAGCATGAACAAAGTCAGGCAGAGCTACAATCTAGAGAGAGGAACTAATATGGCAGCAACAAATGAGGAAGTAACTAGAGCAGTCTAGGAAAACTGCAATGAAATAATGTGGCAACAATTACTGGAGCAATAAACCAACCAGGTTTTTGAAAACTGGAACTGTACAAAAGTAGCTACATGCCACTTCTGTAATGTGTACAGTACCAAGGCCCAGGTCCATAGATTTAAAGAGAATTGATTATATGGGGCCAAACATTTCATCACAATTCAATTTTCAGTTACAGTATTTCTATCTGATTCAAAATTCCTTATCAAATGTTCCGCACATTTTTAAAGTGTTAACTGTGTCCCATGGCTCTGTTTCTCAGACTATCGTTATCAAGCTTTAAAGGGTAATGAGTTATAGGGAGTCAACCATTGTGTTTACATTCAATTTTCTGTTCTTTCCATCTAATTTAAAGACAAACATTTGTTCAAATTTCACCAGATACAAAATGCTTAAACTTCTATACCAGATTCATGTTTCAAGTCTTTAGGTTTAATGGTGCCATGTGACAAGGAGCTAAACTTTCAGAAAATGTTTAATTAGATTGCACAAATATGCAAACTGTAAAATTATGAACTCCTGTAACTTAAAACATAGATAATGTAATCCCACTGAAACTGGCAGGGTTATCTGTCTGATAAACAGTAGTCTCTTGCTTAATGAATGTCCATGCTATGAGTTGCCAAAAACTGAAATATACCATAAAATTAGTACTTTGTAAAGTTGAATTCCATGAGTATCTGTGAAAATTGTGTCCAAGCCACATCCATGTATTGTATTTTGCCTAGCCATATACCTTCCCTGCCATGAAGGAGAAAGGACAAGGCTGGTGAGAGTAGCAGTAAGGTTGGATTCATAGGGGGTACCATTATAATAATAGCAAGACAGCTGATGGTCCATTGAAGGAAAATGATACAAATGCAAGTAAGGTGATGTGCCTGTCTGCAGTACCTATAAAAGAGTATGACCCAGAGTAAAGCACTGCCACTAGAGGGAGTTGTTGTGCATGTGGTAATACAGTGTGTAAGTTCTGAGGACACGAGAAGATAATTTATTAAATTTATTTAGTTAGATATGTTCCTTAGAGCAAAGCTGTCTTGAGTGATCTCCAAGGTTCTTGTGGTCGTGGGAGAAATGACAATAAGAGAAATTAGACAATCTAGCATTTCTTAAAATTCTTTTGAGTAAGGGAGAGCCTTCTTTTTCTGGCAAGTAATATGGCATTCAAGCACAAGAAATGCCTGCATGGTCAGGATGTGCCACAGTTGGGCTAAGAGGGATGGGGTTTATGGTCATGTCAATGGAGAAGGTGGACTGTGGGATTTCATCTCAAATACTGAAGAAGGGGAGGCAACTGGTGCAGGCAGTCCCCAGTGACAGGAGTTAAATACACTAGTTCATCAAGAAAAGAACAGTTGAGCTGGGTAGCAAAAGAACAGTAGATGCCCAGGTGCAGCAAGAAAGTACAGAGATATCAATCTCTGCTTAAATGCAGCTCATATAAGACTCACACCCAACAAATCTGACTAGCCTGAGAGCCCAATGCATGGTACGTCTAAGACATAGAGACACTCAGAGAGCTATAGTGTGGAGAATGAAATGATTAGGGCACAAAAAGTGATGAATTCTGGCTATTGTAATCAGATAGGTTTGACAGGTACAGGTAACAGAGTAGATGGCTCTCTGTTTACGAAAGTGTGTCACTGTGAATAACAAAGAGGATGTCACGGTGACAAGCAATTCCACAAAGTCTGTCTGGTCAAGTGAAGGCAGAAGAAAGGAAGGGGACAGCATAGTCATGCAGGAATTAGCAACAGCAGTGCAGAACATTAGGTTTATCAACTGCAATGCTGGCAAGTGCTTTGCAAGTGTTTCATGCCACAAGTGGAATTCTGGAGGTATTACCTATAGCATTACCATAAACATTTGAGAATAAGTTGTCAATAATAATGTTTGGTATTTCCACTCTAAATTTAAAACTACAGTACTGCACCAAATTGTTCATCTTTAGTGGATACTAAGCTCCATGAACATTGGACATGCATGCAAATTTCAGGTCTTAACATGCAACAGCAGGGAACTTACAAACATCCACATTTTAGGTTATTAAAAAAATTCACCAATAATTATATACTGGAATTTAATTAACAAAGTAGGTATTCTGATACTTTTGTTAGACCAACCAAAAATTCAGTAACTGCAAGTTTGTTCAAAAAATGTTTTGGTTCTATAGGAGTTATCAAGTCACCTACATTGTTCAGGACAAATAGAACTACAAATAATCCTCTGCACAGTGAAATTCTGAGATCCTGTAACTGAAAAATGACTACACCAAATATCTTCATATTTAGGATTTTCTATAACCATTCCAAGAATGTTATGCATGCTAATTTGTGAATATCTAGTTTCATGGTGGCTGGGTGTAAACAACTACATATTGTAACAAAATGTCCTTCAAAAATAAAATTAGAAACATTGTGCCATCTCACTAATGACTGAGGCACAACAGGGGGAGTGTTATGGTGAGATAACAGCCTGCATCAGGTGAGTTGCAGCACGAGGCAAAACAGAGTGCTTCCGCCACCTGATAAGGGCTGTTATCCCACAATAATGCACCCTCTGTAGTGCCTTATTGCAATCATGAAATGGGTCACTTGTAGAAAAGAGTTTTTTTTAAAGATATAATTGTTACTATCAAAGTTAAAAAAAAAGACTAACGAATGAGTAATCAGTGTAAACAATAAAAAGCCCAGTATGGACTTTGTATAATTTATACTTGGTCTCGTACTTGGTAGTTGGTCAGAAGGAGGGTTTGAGCCCATGTAGCCTGACCCCACACTGACAAGTCCAGTTTACCCCAGTCCCCTTGAGCAGATAATTATCCAATGTTGCTTTGAACTGTATTAATGAATCTGCCTGAACTCTTTTGGCAATGTGTTCTACCATCTTCCTGCTCTTTGTGTATAAGAGCATCTTCCATCATTCTTTATATAATTTTCAAGATTTATTTGCCTGTCATGTGACCTTGACTATACACCTTTTGGAACAGCTCAGTAACCATTTCTGTCCTTAAATTTCTGTCATTCATAATGTTAAACTTTTGTAAGACAGCACCCCTTAAATGTTTCTTTCCAGATTATAAAGCCATAGGCTGTTTAATCTAATCTGGTATGGTTTATCACCTAAACCTGCCACCAGTTTGGTTGCCCTGTGCTGCACTCTTTCAATATTATCTATGCCCTATGCAAATATGGGCTCAACAGCTGGGAATAACAGACCAGATGTGGCCTGATCTAAGATTTGCATAGCGGGATGATACAAAGCTCAGTTTTGTTAGTGACTGTCTCTGTCAGTGTCTCTCTTTTTCCTCTTCTCTCTCTCTCTCTCTCTTTCTCACTCACACTCTGGGGTGAAGTAAAATCTGAACTGGCAACAAGCTCATCTCCATGTTAAGGCAACTCAAGAGAAATATTCATACTGCAGTCAGCATGCTGTGGCTTTCAAGACCCTCAGGCTCTGTTGCAGCTCAGACCCTTCAGACTTGTTCTGGGGAAAGTCTCTGAATAGAACACTGAAAACTCAGATGCAGGGCAGCTTCCCAATGCAGATTGAAACCTTGAGCTGCTTGATTCAGTGTTTCTCTCCTCTTTCCTGTGCACTGTAGTCTGCTCATTTTAGCTGTGGCAGCACATGTCTTCCTCCGACAGTACAGCAGGGCCAGCCAGGATGCAGAGCAGTAACTTGCAGTGAATGACCTGTCACAAAATACTGCATGGCAAAGGGGCTTAATTGCTCTTGAATTAAATGGATCCCTGCAGCACACTATAGCATTTTGCAGTTATAATGCAAAGTGCTGTACTGCATCCTGGCAGGCACCGCTATATTTGCACAGCAGTATTCTTATCCTTGCAGGTAGTGTATTTATCTACTCCCTCTGTCTAAAGAATTGCAAGAATGTTCCTCAGTGAAAAGCCAGCAGATATCTCGCTTATTGTTGCATTCTGCTGTCAGTCACTATGGAGGGTTTGCCCGGCTACTTCTCAATTGCTGATTTGTCAAAAGAGTCCTGGGGGAAATTAATGGAGATGCCAGTGGCTGTAGAGCAGGGTTCAGGAGACTGATTATCTGGCTTCACAGTCTTTTACACTGGTTGCCATGAAAGAAGAGGACAGTGGCACACAAAGATGTGGTGGCCATCAGTTTTGGATCTTTCCCTTTCAAAATGGCTTTTGCACTCATACAATATTTTGCCTCTCTGAGCAGAGCTAACACAGATACACAAAAGTGTCCACTCAAGTTAGAGTGACTGTCTGCAGCAGTGTCTGGTTGTGGAAGCACCATCCAGGATTGTTCATGTGTGGCACTAAATGACAGTCCAGTACAACAGTGATGTTGCAAATCAGTGGGGGCTGGAGACACCACAGAAATGGCACTCCTTCACATTCCTACTCATGTCCCCACCAAGGCTGTCTGCAGTTCATGAGGAAAAAGGTATTAACAATTTTGTTAGCTGAGTCTGTTGAGCCCAAGGTAAAGCCCACAGTACAGTTTGCTGGGTAACAAATAAGAAGATATCTTGTTTAAACAACAAAATGGTAATCAACTGACTAAGGAAGGATAATTAGAAAGTGTTGTAAACTAATGATATGAGTCTTGGAAACAAAGTGGTCATACTCTTGTCAAATATGGTAGCTAAAAATTTGGACATGGTGGCAGTTAATGAAAACACAGGTGAACAAAAATAACAGCTTAGAACTACAGGCTGCTTGATTTGCTCCATTTAGGAAAGATGGAGAAGATTATGGGAGAGTGGCAGTATTCAAAGAGAAGTCTATCATGTTGTTAAATGAAAAGTCCATTTTTGAGTATAAGGTAGTAGTATCACTGGGACATCTGTCAACAGAGATGGGGAAAGAAAACTTAGTATGGGAGTGCTGCAGAAGCCACATAGCCAGTCAATAGAGATGGATGCAGTACTGGAAACTGAAATAAAGAAGGCAGCAGACCTGGGGAGGCTTTCACTCATAGGTGTTAATTTTGTAGACATACAGTAGCCTGGGAAGTACTATTTCATAAAAAAACTTGAATTCACTTGAATTCACATCCCTGTGTCATAAAGACAAAATTGTTCTCACATAAACCTATGTATGGAGGCTACATCAAAGACACACTTCTTCTATGAATTAACACAATTTTGATTTATTTTATATCCATTAAAAAGCCCTGTGTTATTTAGTCAAAACAGAATGCAGAATGCAGAGTTTTGATGACAAAGAAGTGACAGCTGTGATACAGACAAGGCGATTTCTCACAGAAATTCATACATACCACGTCATTTCAGCACTGAACCTCAAATGATCAACCTTTTATGGTAACAGAATGATATATGTTAAGTTAATTTATCTAAACACAAACCAGATGGGTTAGTAACAAACTCTGAGTGAAAACAATTAATTCTACAGACTGCTCTGACTGGGAATTACAACAGCTTCTTCAGTCAGTCTGGGACTTAATTGGTGAAGCAGCAGGCTAGACAAAAATGATGTCATCGCTCACTGATAGGGAGAGACAAATCTTCACTCTTTTTTCAGTTTTCAGTTACTGCAGAGAACATTAACATATACTGAGTTAAAGAAAACCACAAAACCAAACAGCATGATATTTTCATGAAACACTAATCATGACACAGGGACATGAATTCAAGTGAATTTAAGCTTTTTATAAATATATGCATTTGATCTTTAAGTGCTAGTATCACCCAAAATAGTATTTTTTCTCATGTTTCCATTTGTTCATTGGAAAGTTTTGTTTTACCTGACAGTAATATGTGTAATGTAAAGAGCAGTATTTACCTGGAGACTTACATATCTAGTTCTATTTGTCTTTGTACCTCATCCTTAGAGGTGGCTGAAGTTGCCAATATTTACTTTGTGCCTAAATCTGCAAATTTCAGCAACTACATTTTACTGACAACTGCAATTCCCTTAGTTATTCAACTTGCAAATTTGCTAAATTTGATAATTCTCTTAGCTATTCAACTGGCATAGTTGCTAAATTTGTACATTGAATCTACACAAATTGCTTAATTTGTCAGCAAATTAGGCAACTTACATAGTTGCCACATGAAGTTGCTATTTGCTATCAAAAAACTGTACAAATTGTGGCTCTTACTGTAATAAGAACCTTGACCCACAAAATGTGCTATAATACTGTCCCCTCCCAAGTCCCAGAAATGTTTCAATCATATACCCATTCCCATCCCTTACTGGCACCTTTCTCCCTCCTCCTCCTCCGCTGCCCTGGTGAATTTGAAGTAAAAGTCGTACAAGCAATGTACATTCACCCTTCATCCCACCAGCATGCCAAACACAATTCCCCTGCATCCCCCCACTGAAGTCCCACCACTTGGTCTGTTAGTCATAACACCACAAAAAACCCAACCACCCTCTGGCCCCCACAACCCTCGTCCCCACAACTGCACACTGAAAAAATGTGACCCATGCTAAAAAAGATGATTTCCTGGTGCAATGAGTCTGCTTCTGCTCTGTTCAAAGCCCAGCTTGGTAATGGGCCTCACATGAATGAATGGTGACGTAGTTTGCTCCAAGTAAAACTTGATTAGCTAAAAATCCATCTGATCATGTTTTACCAGGAACAAAGTCATCACCATTCATTTGTGTGCCAGCACCATTAATGAAATGGAGAATTTATCACTGATAGACTGAAGGACTTAGACTATATAAAGGGGATAGATGACAAATGGGCATTCATAGAAGGGATGATACTAGGGTATTACAGGAGTTCATTATGTACATTCAAAAATCTAATAAAAACAAAAAGCATTCTGGTAAAATGGTCAAGTGAGGGAGGGAGACAATCTAGAAAAAATAAGGACTTTTAAGACCTTAAAGGGAAAAAATCAGAGACTAATAGGGACCTGTATAGGAAAATTAGGATAAAAGCAAACACCTCATTAGGAGGGCAAAAGCTGATTCTGAAATAAGGACAGCAAAAGGAGTTAACACAGAAGCATAAACATCGCTGATAGAAAAGGACCGCTTGGCCTGCCCATTCTGTTCTGTTTGTCCCTTGCTAGTCTGTCCCAGCAGACCCTATCTAGTCTTCAGTGACCTTGCCTCTACACTTTTTTATTTGCTAATATTCCACTATGTCTATCCCATGCATGTTTGAAACTACCCACAATTTTTGCCCTGACTACCTTTTGTGGGAGGCTGTTTGATGCATCCACCACTCTTTCACTAAAGTTTTTTTTTTTGGAATAGCAATTTTTATTGAGAACGAATTTTATACTGCATACCAGACAAGTAACATATGAACGGTCAACAATACAATTGTATAGCTGACCTCTTTTTACAGTATTGTTACTCATCTTGCACTTTGCGCAGGTCTGCAGGTGTATAGGATGTATGTATTAACCCTGCTTTTTCAATGATGAAAGCAAAAAGAACACATTAATTACAAGTTACATATAACACAGAAAGAGAGAATAGAAAGAAAACAAAAAAATGATGTATGTTCTTGCACACCTTAGACCAGAAATGTTGTAACTTAGGGCAGCTTCAGAAGTTATATGTGTGGTTGCCCACCTGCCAACAGTTTCTCCAGTGTAGATTTGATGCATGGGTTCCAGAGTGCTGGGTAATTGCTGAAGTTCTAAAGAACCTGGTAATCACTTTCCATCTAAATTCCATTCACAAAAGAGATGCTGTTAATTTGTTTGTTTGGTCCCAGATTTGCTCCTGCTGCTTCTCCTCCATCTCGTGTTCCAACTCATTTTCCTATCTGCCTTGGATGAATTCTCTACTTTGTTTATTGCACGGTGTAGTTGCCATGTATAATCTTGAAATGATGTTGTTCCCTGCTGATGCCCTGATAGATTCTCTACATAGTATCGGGGGTAATCCCTGTCTTGTTTTACCAAAGTTTTTCTAGGTTCTGAGAGGAGGAAGTGCCTCACCTGTAAGTATCCATAAATCTCTCTTTTGGGGTATCCTATAGTGGTTCTGCAAGTCTGCAAAGGCTCTTATCTTATCATCCAACTGTATCTGCTCCACCCTCCACAGGCCCCTTCTCTTACATCTGACAAAAACTGGATCAAGTCTTTCTATGAGAAAGCTGTTGCAAGTTCTAATTATGGATAGTCTACTGATGCTGTTAGGGATTCCATTTTTTATTACTACCTCTAACCAGGCCAATGGCATTGTTTTAAGCCATGGATTTGGAAGTGCCTGTAGTTGCTTGGTCTCAGATGTTTGCTTTCTCAGCCTATAGGCTAATGACCTGTTGCCTGATTCATAATATTTCTGGTTAGTAAATCTCATGGAATTCTTTTTTTTTTTGTTAGTAATCCTAAAAGTTCCTGCCTAAAAGTTCTGAACTCCTCTATGGTTCCTTTGTTGTTTACTTGTTTGTGTTGCTCTCCCAATTTCACTAGTTACCTCTCCTGATTCTTTTGTATTGTCCACACTTAGCTTTTTTTGTGACTTGCATATTTTATTATTTATTTTATTTTATATGAAAGTTTGTGACCTGAAGCGGCACACTGAGCCACGGCTTGATTCCAGGTGCGACCTGAGGAGCAAGGGATGGGGAATATTTGTACAGATGTAAACTGACTTACAGGACCAGAATAAACTGTTGGTCATACTTTTTAGTGAATGGGAGGAATTTGTCCCAGACACTGGGGAAATTCCCCTACTCTGCAGTAGGGGGAACTGCTGCTGTTCTGAATCTAGAATGGTAGCTGGCACCAGGTCAGTGATGGAGCAACATAGTGGAGAGAATGTGCAGTCTGGGCTTTCTTCCCTGGTTGCAGTCAATGCAGGGGAAGAAGTGGGAAATTCAGGTGAACCCTTATGTTTAGAGCTTAGTAGTGATTTGCATGGTGATGATCATGCGGCAGGAGAAATGGACTCAGAGGACCAGTTCAGGATTTTTCTGCCTGCTACACAAGGGAGTACTTCCTCTAGTTCAGGAAAGAATGCAGCTCAGAATGAATCACCATGGACAGCAGATCTTCATTCAGCAATGCAGGATGAAACAGCTGTCTGTCAGGAGCAGGGCGTGACAGGCACGGCTGGAATTAATCTTTCAGATGACGCGAGCACTGGAGGAATGCAGAAGGGAAGCACACAAAAAGACAGCTTCCCCAATACAGAGTGGTCAGAAGAGAATGCTCTACAAAATGATGGCTGGACACAACAGAATGGCAAATGGATCCTGGATTCTACCTGGGAGACATTATCGCAGGTCACACAGTCAGAATTGGGGGCCCCCATGGACTTAAATCAAGGTCAGGAAAATGTTTTAACTGATAAAACTAATGATAAAGAGGGAGAAGGAAACACTGATAAGACTGCTACTGCACTAGGAGCTGAGACTCTGATGGATTCACAGGACCATTCCCCTCCTTTATCTCCATGTAGAGAGCAGCAAAGATCCAGGCCACACTTTTCTGACCTATTTAGAAATAATAGGTTAAAGCAAGCGCCTAGAAGAAATGCGGTCCACCTTAGATATTGAGGCAGGCTCGAGAAGCATCTGGGCAGACTTTTTTGTGGCCAGAAAACTACTTAAAAATCGATGACCTTTCAGGCAAATGACATTTATGCACTAATAAATGTACTGTACATGGGGAGGACACTTTTGACATCAGTTTCAAAACCTTTGCTGGTTTAGATAAGTTTTGGCAACATTATGAAAACTGTAAAATGAGCCTTTATGACTACTTTTTGGGGATATACATATTACGATACCTCTCTTCAAAACAATTAACATCATGTTTCAAAATAAAAGGGTACTTGTGGGGAACATTTTATTTTGGTTGGAATAGAAGTGTACAGTTTTATAGCCACCTGAAGCAATTATTGATAGGGAGAGTATCTGGACAGGAAGCTGGAAATTCAAAATAAAGCTACACATAATAGGGAATTAGATAAATTATATACCTGATAGTTTTTATTTCTGGGAAAGGATGGGGGGGTTGTTTTTACCTGAGGCAACCAAAGGCCTGCTACAAATGTAGTAGTAGAAGACACCTCTGTAGCGCCTGTGACAAGGTTAAGTTTGCCCTTTGTGGAGAACTAGATATAAATTTTGTTGCAATTTATGTAAGGAACAGGGTCATGTCTACCACCTGAAAACCTGAGCTGGACAAAATAGGCAGGGAGGCATAAATAAAGAAGATTTGATAAACACAGTACAAAATAGGCATCAGAGTAAAGACACACCCAGTGCAGGCCCCACAACTTCAGCACCTATACCCAGTGCAGGCCCCATAACTTCAGAGCACACACAGGCCCCTAGGCAAGAAAAAGAGGAAACATCCCAAGACACTACACAAAGCGAGTTACATCCAGGCCCCTCAAATATGCAGAAGGATGTACCTTCTACTTCCAGAACCCAAAGCAGGCCCACAACATGCAATCTCCCCCTCCCATACCGGAGTTTCAGACCCCGCATCCTAGAAGGGTAACAAGGGCCTCTAACAAGCATGTTAGCCAGAGTTTGGAAATCTCCACTGGAAATTATTTTCAAATCCTGCAGAACCAGGAGGGAGGATCAAAATTGGATATATTCTCTAAATCTGGATTTATTTCTGAAATTGAGTGTGAGGAGGAGGGGAGGTGTACTAGAGACTAAGAAAAAAAAGGGAGAAAATGGAAAAAAGATACTCAGAAACCTTAAAAAAAAAAATGAAACTATCGTAGCAATGAAATTTGTTTCCTTAAAGGCTTGCACCATCAAGAATTATAAAAAAAGGATAGCGTGCTTGCATTTTTGTCAAACCTTAGATGCGGACATCATTTTATTACAGGAAACAAGGTTTAACGCTTTGCATGACATGAGACAGGCAAAGAAACTGTGGACCAACATTTTGGTCCTATGGGGAAGATGAGGCTGATGGTCTAGGTATCCTATTTAATCACTTTAATGTACAAGTTACAAGGTCAGTAGAAATACTCCCAAGGAGGGCCCTCATGATAGATTGTGTGTATAAAGGGTTTTCACTTAGAATCATAAATACCTATGCTATGCTCCTCAGGTAAAATCAGCCTGAGTAGATCTATTTTATAGCATGCAACCTTATCTTTTTACTCAAAAACAAGTTATATGGGGGGGAGGAATATAAACTGTAGCTTAGATTTAAAAGTTAAGGCCAAGTACAAAAAAAGGTCTATTGTGATACCCATGCACTGTAAGATGTTTTAAAACAAACTTCTCTTAAAGATGTCTATAGGAGCTCTGTAAGGATATGGGTGCTACTTATAGACGAAGTGCATTTTTTCCCCAGGATAGATTATGTTTTTTTATCCAAAAATCTTTTCACGACCAGTTTTAAATTACAACCGTACGAATTCTCAGATCATTTGGTACTAAAAGGTACTATAAGCTTTTCAAAGTTTCCCACTAGGTTTCCTGCCTTTGTAACAATGTGGAAATTGAATTCTTCTCTTTTAGAAAAATCAATATATAAAGAATAAACTAAACACTCTATTCACTGCTAGGAAGTCAGCGGCAGTAATGTATGACTCTTGGGCACAGTGGTGGCAGACACTAAGATAGATTTAAGGAATTTGTTTATTTCTTTCGGGAAAGAAAAAAGTAACAAGGATTATTTAACTTATCTAGAGTACCGTAATCAGTATTATAAATTAACATCATTAGCAAATGTTTCAGATATCAGGTCAAAAGAACAAATTGAGAGGATCAAATGTCACATGAGACAGTATCAATATGACCAAGCAGCTTCTCTACAAGCAGAAATTAAGTATGGGATAGAGAAAACACCATCTGCAGACCCATTTTCTGCATGTAAACAGAGGCTGAGCAATAAGTTAATGGAGGGTCTCATAAGCAAGACTGGGCAGCTGAAATATACAAACATAGAAATGCTAGAAATCATACAAGACACTCTGCAGGAACAGCAAGGGAAAGCTTTTACAGCATCAGCAGATTGGGGGGGAATTATTAAATGTGATTTGCCAAAACCATCAGAGGAGGAAAGACATGAGTTAGAAAAAAAAAACATTTCTAAAGAGGAAATAAGAACAGAAACTAAATTAAAATTAGATGTATCACCAGAGGAAGATGGTCACATGAATGAGTTTTATAAATTCTCAATAGAGGATATCTGTGACATCCTACCAAATGTATATAATGAGATTTTAGAGACTGGAGAGATGCAAAAAATGTTTTCGGCTGCAATGATATTATACTTACATGAAAAAGGGGACAAGAATGACTAGAGGCCAATCAGTTTATTGAATACAGATTACAAAATATTATCAGCCATATTGTGTCATAGGTTACAAAAGATTGCATCTTCATTAATACATCCAGTTCAAACATGGTCAGTCCCAGAAAGGAACATACAACAAAATCTTGCCTTGTTAGGAAATGTATGTGATTTCGGAAAAAAAGCACAAATTGACAGGTTATTTATTAGCATTGGATCAAACCAAAGCTTTTGATAAAATCTCTCATGAATTCCTTTAACAGGTACTCAAGAAGTATAGTATATCACCTAGATTTAGATCTTGGATTCAAACTTTATATAAGTTATATAAGTGCTACCTGCTGAGCCGCTGACACTGCTAGATTGTATCCCCTCTCAAAAACACCTTTAGACCATCCCCATAAAACTTTTGTTTCAAAGGTGTGTTTCCATTTTTCTTTATATAGTTCTTAAGTGTATCTTTCATTTTGTTTGACAAACAGACTGGGGACAAGGATGAAAACCTTCTTGAAGAAATCAGAGGGGTGACACGAAAAAGGGACACAGTAGGGGTTAAGGACCTTGACATGCCCAATGTCAACTGGGGCATCCCAATTTGCTAGTTCATCAAGAAATCAAACTGTGATAGAAGTCTTACAGGACTACCTTCTCACACAATGAGTATGCAAGCCATCTAGACTAGACACCATCCTGGATGTGGTCCTCACCAACTCGGAGATAAATGGTACTGTTAAGGTTGGTGAACTGCTAGCAAGCAGCGACCACAGCTCTGTCTGGTTTGAATTATCCTTAGGGGATGTGAAACCTCAATCCAGATCAGTAGTCCTAAACTTTAGAGGAGCTAGCTTTGAAAAGAAAATAGGGAATTAGCCAGGGGAAAACTATCAAGGATCTGCAAGTAATTGCAAGTAGATGACATTTGGAGGTTGATTAAACCATCCATCTTAGAGGCTAAAGAGCTGTGCATAAGGACATAAATAAAAAAGAATAAACATAAAAGACCCATATGGTTCACTAACCAGGTCAAAACAGCAATTATGATCAAAAGACAGACTTTTCTCTTCTTTAAAAAGACACTGATTGACAGCGAATGGGACTATTACATACAAAAGAACAAGGAAGTCAAAAGAATGGTGAGACAAGCAAAAGCGGAGGCTGAACTTTGGATAGCAAAGGGGTAAGAATGGGGAAAAAACACTTCTTTCTGTATATACAAGAAAAAAGGAAGAAAGGGGAGGAGTAGTTAAACATAAAAATTGTGACAGGATAGTAGAAGATGATAAACTGAAGGCCACGCTTCTGAACAACTTCTTCTGCATAGTGTTCACCAAGGAACACAACAACCCAATGCCTAACAGTGGCATTGAGGCAGTTGACAAAGGGATCCACAAATGAAAATGCCAGCATTTACCACCAGTAGGGTGAAACAGGTGCTCAAGCAAATAAAACAAAACAATTCATCAGACCAGATGGAATATATTCAAGGGTGCTTAGGGAGTTGGCAGGGGAATTAGTGGACCCCTTGGCCCATTTGTTTTTATCCATTCAATTCAGATGGGAGTTATGGCTAGGGACTTGAAAAGAGCTGACGTGGTGCCTCTACACAAGGGCGGGAGCAGAGAAGAGGCTGGTAACTACAGACTGGAAACCTTGATTAAACAGGATTGATATACAAAACTAGTGAATCTAGGTGGTTGACTAGACACTTCAACTCAAGGTATACAAAACGTAGAAGTGGAATTGAATTTTAGGTTGATCAGATGGAATATTGCAGGTTTAAGGGTCTGTATGGCAGATATGGATTGAAGAGCATCATATTTTTTGCTTACAAGACACCTAGCACTCAAAGGATGCAGATGTCCATATAAATGATTGTGATAGCTTCCATAGACCAGGTAAAAAATATGGTAACAGAGGGAGAATATCAGGAGATCTTGTTACATGTTTTAGGATTGATAAAAGTAAGATGGTTAGAACAATAAGCAGTTCCTCAACAGCCCAAGCTTTTTGGGTTAAATTGCAAACATGTAAATTTGTTTTAATTAATGTATACATACCATCATCAAATTTAAAATCCTATAATGATACACTATGGCAAGAGCTGGAGGATCTTATATACAAAACACAAATTTTTCAACCAGGTTCAGAAATATTAATATGTGGGGATTTAAATTCCAGAATAGGATCTTTTGATGGCTATGCAAATAATGAGATACAAAATTTGCTATTTCAGAATATAGTAGATCAACATAGAGTTTTCTTGGATAAAAAAGTAAATAAGATGGGGGAAAATAATTGAGATATTAGAGGTTGGTTGTGGGTGTTAGGGAACTGGAAAGGAGTTTGGGAGGATAAGGGACTGTATGCCAAGGACAGGCTTCATCTTGCCCCATTAGGGAAGGAAGTTCTTAAACAGGGGATGGCTGACTACATTCAAGAAAGGTGGGGTTTAAACTTGTGAGGGGGGAAGGGATAAGGGAGGGGCTGACCAGAAGCCCTCTCCTCCAGATGAGGGGAGTAGCTTCAAACCCAAGGGGAGGGGAAACAGACTGGGGGTGGAGGTTTCAGGAGGAGCAGAGGGAGGATTGAAGTATAAGGAACCTGGGTGGGGTTCAACAAAGGGGATCAGGGATAAGGGTTGGGGGTTGGTGTTAGTAAATGCCAGGAGCTTGGGAAACAAGTTGCCAGAGTTCCAGGCCATGCTGTTCGAAGGGGGGGTGGATGTGGCGGCAGTCAAGGAGATGTGGGCCAACAAAAACCATGACTGGGACCTAAACTTCCGGGGGTACACTATGCTTAGGAAGGACAGAAAGGAGGACAGAGGGGGTGGAGTGGCTATGTTCATTAGAGATGACATAGAAATTGCTAGGGTAGAAGAGGCAGAGGGAAATGTGGAGGCCTTGTGGGTCACCTTATGATCCCCAGCAGGAGATAAGTTCAAGCTGGGTGTAGTATATAGGCCCCCAGGGATGAGTGATGTTCTAGAGGATGATTTTATGGACAACGTCATTGCCCAGTGTGGACCAAAAAGGGGAAGGAGTGGTGTTGATGGGGGACCTTAATATGCCAGGTACAAACTGGGGAACCATGTCCTCTAAGGTGGCCAAGGAGCAGAGGCTGCTGGATGGCTTCCAGGACGTGTTCTTAACACAGCATGTGATGGAGCCCACAAGGGAGGGGCATATCCTGGATGTGGTTCTGGTAGATGGGGATCTGGTAAGGGACCTGGTTGTAGAGAACCCCCTGACTGGGAGCGACCACAATACTGTCTGGTTTCAAATAAGCATGGGGGGAGGGTGGGTGAGATCTAGAACACTGGCAGTGGACTTCAGGGGGGGCAGACTTTGTGGGCATGGGAAATATTCTCAAGGATCATTTGAAGGGGATTACATCAATGCAAAGTGTGGAAAGGAGATGGGAGGTCATATAACGGGGACTTCATGAGGCAGTCAGGATCTGCGCTAAGTTGAAACGTAAGGGAGCAAGGTCACATAAACCATGCTGGTGGTCCAGTGAGGTACAGGTAGTGGTCATAGAAAAGAAGGTGGCCTATAAAAAATATAAAACAACAAGAGGGGATAGGGATAAGGAAATGTACCATCTTGCATCTAGAAAAGTCACCCGGATAGTGAGGGGAGCAAAGTCCAGTAAAGAGCAGCGGCTGGCACAGGGGATACATGGAGGGGAAAAGGGGTTCTTCTGGTACATTGGGGAGCTGGAGAAAAACTAAAGGCCATCTCAGCAGATTGAGATCAGAAGGAGGGTGGGTGGAAGAGGCGAGGGACCAGGCAGAGGTATTTAATGAGTACTTTGCCTCTGTGTTCACTAGGGAGGGGGATGGGATATCTACAAAGCAAGGCATTATGGGGATAGAAGCAGCAGTTAGTGGGATCAGGGGAGCAACAGAAATGGAGCAAGAGGGAGGGAGAGGTACCCCAGGGGTGTCACATCTGGATAAGAATAAAAAGGCTATTAAGGTGGAGGGGACGGATGATGCTATCTCCACCAAAAGGGTGTGGTTAGCCCTCAAGGCCCTAAAGAAAGACAAATCTCCTGGGCCGGATGACATTCATCCAAGAGTACTATGGGAATTGGCGGACATACTGGCTGCACCCCTGGCGGAGCTCTTCAACAGGTAACTTGAGACAGGGAGGGTACCTAGGAATTGGTGAGAGGCACATGTGGTGCCAATCCATAAAGGGAGGTCGAGGGAAATACCAGGTAACTATAGACCCATCAGTTTGACCTCGGTGGTGGGAAAATTATTGGAGAGTATACTAAAGAATGATTGGGGGTACTTGGAGGAGGTGGGAGGTCTGGATGGCGGCAACATGGGTTTGTGCCAGGTAGATCATGTCAAACCAATCTTGTGGAGTTCTATGAATGGGTAACATCAGAACTGGACTGGGGAAGCCTGTGGATGTATTCTTGGACTTCAGTAAGGCGTTTGACTCTGTCCCCACAATGGTCTGGTGGAGAAACTGATGGGGTTAAAGTAGGCCTTTGATGGTCATATGGATTGAAAACTGGCTAGCTGGATGCACCCAGAGAGTAGTGGTCTGTGAGGAGCTCTCAAACCCTAGAGAGTTGGTAGTGGGGTACCGCCAGGGCTCGGTCCTGGGTCCAATCCTGTTTAATACATACATGTTGGACATCAGGGAGGTATAGGGTGTGAAATGAGTCTCTTCGCTGATGACCCAAGATGGGAGCAGTAGCTGAGGAGAAGAGGGAGGTTGGCCCTGCAAGGGACCTGGACACCCTGGAAAGCTGGGCTCACACATGGAAATTAAATTTCAATATCACCAAGTGCAAGGTGTTGCATCTTGGGTGGGGAAATCCTAAACACAGGTACACCCTGGGAGGGGAGGCACTGGAGGCCTCAATAGGGGAAAAAGACCTAGGGGTCATGGTGGATGCATGTATGAATAACTCTGAGCAGTGCAGGAGAGCAGCTAGCAAGGCAAACATGATGTTGGGATGCATCGTAAGGGGGATCACCTCTAGAAGCAAGGAAGTGATTCTGCCACTGTACAATGGACTGGTTAGACCACACCTTGAGTGCTGTGTACAGTGGAGACCACACTTGAAAAGTGACACAGCTCCTGGAGAGGGTACAGAGGAGGGCAACTAAGATGATCGAGGGCTAGGGGATTTGACGATGAGTACAGACTTGAGGAGCTCTGCCTGTTTTCATTGGAGGAGAGGAGAGAGGGGTACATGATTGAGGCCTCAAGTACCTCAAGGGAATAAATAGGGTAAACATGGAGGGATCTTTAGACTAAAGCAGGGAGGTATCACCAGAGGGCATGGTTTGAAGTTGGAAGGTTGAATGGTGAGGGGGAGAAGAGGAGGAGGTTTTTCACTGAGAGGGTGGTGGACCCTTGGAATGCACTACCTGGTGAGCTGGTTCAGAGATCCACAGTGGAGGGCTTCAAGAGAGGGTGGGACAGACACAGAAAGTGGATGTAACAGATGATGGCCTGTCCCGGGGGGGGGGGGGGGGTGGGGATGGATGATAGGGGTTTCTGGAACACAAGGGAAGGGAGGGCCTCGGCACCTAACTAGGGATTTGAGGTTCGAGCAGACTCGATAGACCATAAGGCCTAATCTGCTGGCAAATAGTATGTTAGTATGTTAAAGGTATATAACCTTGCCCCTGTAAATGGCAGAGTAACACCAGACAAACCAGGAAAATACACTCATTATGACTCAAGATGTCTGTCTGTTCTAGATTATATTTTCTGGAACAGTAATATAAATTATTGATAAAACTGCATGGTAGTAGAAAGAAGTGAAAGTGATCACTTCTGGATAATACTAACAGCATCAGATCAAATAATTCCAGATAGTCTAATACATTTTCAAGAACATTCACAAATTGAAATAAGAAATCATAAGAAAATAAGATGGGAATCAAATTGTGACAAAATAGTGTTGGGAGTACTGCATAATATAAACATCTTAGATTTAGCAACTCTACCAAAAGGACATTTGGGACTACAAAATACAGTGGAAAATTGCTTTAAGGAAATCAGAAATTTATTATATGAAAAATCAGAAATTACACAAAAACCTAGGACCAATAAAATCTGGTTTGACAGAGAATGCCATGTGGCTAAAAGTAATTTGACGAGACAAATTAGACATATAAAGTCATCAAAGGATAAAGGTAAATTTAAAATATTAAATACAGCTAGGTTTGAGTATAAGAAACTTCTTAAGGAAAAACAAATTTTCTTTTATGAAAAACAATGGCTTTATATGTTAGAAGTTATAGAAAGAGGGGACCATCAATCGTTTTGGCAATGATTGCCAAAGGCACAAATAATAGTAATAACACAATAGATATGTACATAACTGAAGACATGTGGATTAAACACTACAAAAGTAATTTTTTGTGATCCAGATTTATTAGACAAAACTCCAGAATGGGAATTAGAAACAACAAGAACATCATAGAGAAGTATTAATAGTCAAGATGTTTATCTTGCAATACCATCATTCAAGAAAAAAAAGGCTCTTGGACCTGATCAAATTTCGGTAGAAGCATTTTTGGCCTCTCCTGCATTATAGACAAAAATATTAACACCTTTTTTCAATAACTGTATTCAAAACAGAAGTATTCCTAATGGATGGAAGGGAGCAATAATATTCTCAATATACAAAAAGGGTGATAGGAAAGACCCTAAGATGTACCATTCAATTTCCTTATTGGATGTTGTTGGTAAAATGTTTGGTAAAATTATCTTGAACATGGGGGGGGGGGCGGAGCCTGGCAGCCAACATGGTGGCATACTAATTCCTACAAAAGGGGCCTGAGTTACCCCAGCAAGCCCATCCGAACATCTAAACCACATATTTAAACAATGGTACTGTCAAATTTGTTCACAGGAACTCTAGAAGTGTAAACCGAGCCATTTCTTGAGAAAATCGAACTAAGCATTGGGCAAAAGCACCACGTACAACTAGACTGGTACTCCCACGCAGTGCCCATGTTTTAGGCTGCAGCAGCATTGGTGCCTATTCCTTACTATATCCAGTGTGAACCATGCGAGCAGAGCAGCACTGTGATGCAAGCCAGAGGGGGCAATGGCTGCACAAAACTCCTCCACTAACCTAGCTCAGGACATTGAGAATATGACGGCGATGCTAAGCAAAGTGCTACAGGATACAATGGAACTAAAACTTTCATCTTCTAAGATCACTGAGGACCTAAAGTTATTAGCTATCAGGGTGGAGGACACAGAGCAAGCAGTGAAGGTGCAGGCAGACCAGATATCCCTGCACGATTGTTATCTGAGGGAGCATCACTGTCAAATTCAATATCTGCTGTCGAAGGTGGATGACTTGGAGAACAGGGCTAGGAGGCAGAATATCTGAACTGTGGGCATCCCGGAAGGCATGAAGGGCAGTGATATGGTTTTGTTCCTTAAAAATGCTCTGCCTGCTATGTTAAAGCTTCAGCATGAGCCCGCTCTAGAACTACAGATGGCTCACCATTCATTAGCTCCAAAACTTAAACAAGCCGAGTGCCCTCATCCTATTCTCTGCAAGTTTTTAAGATACCCTGTGAACGAGTGTTATTTGAGGTTGGTGAGGGAAATGAAAACTGTGATATGGCAAGGTTGCTCGATTCAGCTTTATCAGGACTACTTACAGGATCTGGCAAGAAGGAGAAGGGCTTATGCCGGAGTGAAGCAGCAGCTCTACAGGATGGGCATTACAACTTCTCTGAGATATCCTGCCATGCTGAGGGTACAGCACAATGGGGTCTACCATATGTTTAATTCCCCAGGGCAAACGGAGCAATTCTTGCAGACTAGTCAATTGAAGGGGCAAGAACCACGGCAATCACTACCACAACCATGTGGCATGGACTGGCAGAACATGGAGGCCTCCTCAGAGCCCATGGAAACTTCCTCTGGCGCTCAGAAAAATAAGCAGAAGCAGGAGGATGAATGGCATTAAGTCAAGAGGGGCAGATTGAGAAAACCTGGCAGGGCCACCTACAACAAGTAGCCCACTCCTAAAAAGAACCATTCCAGAAGTCACCAAAGATTACAGAACCTGTTGGATGATAGCACGATTTTTCCTGTTACAACCCCAGTTAAAATTTCTAATAGATTTGAACCTTTGGGCGATCTTATTCCAACAGCATTGGGGCTGGGGAGTAATTCGGAATCAGTGGAGCCTGATGATCTCACTGACCAGAGCCTGCTGGTGGACTGGGCCCCCTCTCTGCAGGGACTAGGCAGAGTGCAGAGGGGAACTGCAGGTGAAAATCCTCCACCAACTTGAACTGTGGTCTTGGATCAAGTACTTTTAGTATTGCTCCCAGCGCTGTTAGAGGAGTAATTCTCCATCTCTGGGAGCATATAACTTGGGTTGGAGTGTTCTGTGGGGGGCCTAGCCCAGGCTTAATTTTCATTCGGAGAGTTACTGGTGTGGATCCAATTTATTTGGCAGGAGTGGGTTGTAGTGCCTGCTCGGACCATGCCGAATGTGTTCGGCAGCATGTTTTGGCTGTCATCCATCTGACATACGCCTTGCACTTCATAGCAGTTTGTTCTAAGTTAAAATGAGCAATTTGCAAGCTATTGTCCCCTGATCAGTGGCAATTGCCTCCCCCTCGCACAAGCAGAAGCCCCCACACACACATAAAGTGAATTGGTTAAATTTCACAGCTCGGCAACCACTGCTCACTCGAGTAGTGTGTGGACGTGATGTGGAATTGGGGCACCTTTCCCAGGTGCCTAATGACATTTTGCCAATATTTTTGTAAGTTAGTTGGTACCCTGGAAGTAGGTAGTCCTTTGAAAGCTGGGGGAGAAGGTTAGGATGGCTGATGGCTGGCTTCTTTCCAGGGGTTGCAACCTTGGTTTAATAAACAGCACTGCGAAAGGGGGATAGTTTGCAGCTACTGTGCAAATTCATTCTTCTGTTCGCAAAGTAGCACCCCCACCCAGGAGACTAATGGGGACCACTACTACAGTAAGGTATTTTGTATTACGGGGAGTTTACTTGTTGTACTGTGTGGTATCAGTTGAAGTTCCAGCATTATACAGTTAAAGTTTATACCTACTGACTAAGCGGTTCCTATAGGGGTTCCCAGGAGCCAGTGGTTGTTAAAGTTGTTTAAGCTATTGGAGTCTTAATGCCTCTACCTATGGAGAAGGTGAGCAGCACCGACAAGATGCCACACTCCACTCCCAGTAGTGGACTCCTGACCATGGGCTACCTTGGGTATGGGTGGTTGGGTTACTATGGGAGATCCTCTTAGACAGGGGTATGGTAAAGGTGTTACAGGGTGGGGAAATAGATAAACAACAAGTTATGGAGGCCTTCAGGTCTACACAGGGTATGGTAAATGTGACACGCAGGGTTGGATCTGAGGGGAGAGAGGAGGGACAAGACTGGTACTACCGAAGGAAGTGGAATGGTAGTTATCCTGTTACCATAACAAGCCTTATAGAGTCCTGGATAGGTTGGAAATATTCTTTAATAAGTACAACAGATGGTGGGTAAGGTTATGATTATGGCTACATCCTGGAATGTGAGGGGTTTGAACTCCCCCATTAAAAGAAAAAAAATCCTAACCTGGTTAAAATCCTTAAAATCTCATATAGCCTTCCTTCAAGAAACAAAATTAAGCAATATAGAAGCTAATAAATTAGTGATGGAATGAGTGGGCTGGGAAGTTCACAGTGCAACATGCAAGACCAAAGAGGGGTTTCTATTTTATGTCATAAAAACCTGAAATGGCAGGAGTGAAGCACTGTGCAGACAAGGACAGGAGATGAGTAATAGCCAGAGTTAATACTCCCACAGCGGAAGTTCTCGTAGCAAATCTTTATGCCCAGAATGAAGACTCACTGAAGTTCTTTCATAAAGTCTCACAGGAACTATTGGGGATGATAACAGGAGAAATGGACATTACACTAGGAGGGGACTTCAGTCTAGAGTTGGATGCCCTTAAGGATATGTCCAACTCGAAGCCTGACTCTCACCCAAGGGCCATCAGGGCTTTGAAAAACTTACTCATTCTGCATAAATTACAAGATATATGGAGGATTGCTCATCCAACTATGAGGGATTACACTTACTTCTCGGAAGCCAAACAAGTTGCCCGTAGGCTAGACTACTGGTTTATTTCTCCAAATATCTCAAATAAGACTCTGGACATAAATATAGCTCCCCTATATTTGTCTGATCATGCCCCACTGACTCTTTCGATGGCCCTGCCCACCCCTGCCCCAAATCAGTGAGCTGGAGGCTTGACCCCCTATTGTTACAGGAGAAAGAATTTAGGGAATTGCTCCAGAGAGAGAGGTGAAGACATACAGTACTTTTTGGACAACCCTCAAGGGTCATCCTCGGCTGCTGCCATATGTGAAGCTTTCAAAGCAACTGTAAGTGGCCAAATTATAAGTTATGCCTTGTACTATAGGAAGCACAGGGAAAAGGAAACTAAGGAGCTGGAAAAAGCTTTGGGAGATAAAGAAATGCACTATAAGAAAGATCCAAACAAAATGCAGGACCCAGAGTTTATACGTGAGCTTTTGGCACTGAGAATGAAGTTGAATACATTAGCTTCCCATAAGGCAGAACTCCACATTTTAAGAATGAAACATAAGTATTGGGCAGGGGGTGAAAAAGCTGGGAAGCTCTTGGCATACAGATTGAAGAAACAACAAGCCGATAAGCATATAGCGCAACTGCAGGATAGCAAGGAGACATATATAGCAATCCGGACTCTTATCAACAAAATTTTGTTAGCATTCTATGACTCCCTGTATAGCTCCCACACTACCTGGGATAAGATCAAATTTGATAAGTTTATGGAGGGCACGAAACTACCCAAACTTACAATAGCCCAATGTGAACAACTAGAGCGGCCCATAGAAGAGAAATAAATTAGGGATGCAATTAATAAAATGGCATTACGAAAGGTGCCAGGGAGCGATGGCTACTCAATAGATTTTTATAAGGTTATCCAAGAGACAGCCACTCTCCCCATGAAGGATATGTTACAGGAGGCCCTGATAAAAGACTCACTTCCATCCACACTCAAAGAGGCAATTATTACAGTCCTTCTGAAGGAAGGAAAAGATCCAAACCTCCCAGTAAGCTATAAGCCCATTTTGCTTATAAATGCAGACACTAAGATCCTGGTGAAGGTGTTAGCCTCATGATTAGAAACAGTCCTTCAAGTTTAATTCATACCTCTCAATTGGGCTTTGTGAAGGATGGGACTAGCTCTGATCACCTGAGGTCATTAATATCCCTCATTCAAAGGGTGGGGCAAATCCACACCATGGCAGCAGTCATCTCGATGGACTTCGAGAAGGCCTTTGACTCAGTCGAGTGGGACTTCCTGCATGCCATTCTACAACATTATAACTTTGGCACAGTCTTTAGAAGCTGGGTCAAAATACTTTTTATACAGCCCCCAAGGCAAGATTGCTAACAAATAATATTTTCTCTGAACCATTTGAATTACACAGGGGAACTAGACAGGGGTGCCCACTATCTCCAATGTTATTTGTATTAGTCCTAGAAACCTTAGCCAGTGCAGTCAGGGAACACCCGAAGATTAAAGGTATATGTATGGGAAATGTCTCCCATTATGCCCAGTTGTATGCTGATGACTGTCTCCTTTTAACTGAGGATTTCCATACATGTACACCATATATAGTTGAACTACTGCAAGTATTCACAGGCATTTCAAGTCTAAAAGTTAACCAGGGCAAAACAGAGGTTCTCCCCCTCATACCAATACCAAGCTCTCCCCAAATGAAATTTCTAGTGTGGGTTTTGTTCGTGCTAAGGGAGGCATTAAATATTTGGGGATTAGGATACTATCATCTGTTTCCTCTCTGCCAGAGGCTAATCTTGCTCCATTGGTTAATAGTTTAAAGGAGGATGCCCTGAGGTGGAAGCAGCTGAATATGTCC
The DNA here is from genome assembly GCA_016271365.2 of Neoceratodus forsteri. Taxonomy (NCBI): domain Eukaryota; kingdom Metazoa; phylum Chordata; order Ceratodontiformes; family Ceratodontidae; genus Neoceratodus; species Neoceratodus forsteri. The sequence goes on along the minus strand of CM057458.1, from coordinate 873,830,436 downwards.
TTACCAGGCAAGGTGGCAGCAATTAATATGATGTTGGCATCCAGGGTATACTATGTTCTCTCCCATCTTCCAATCATAATTCCTAAAATATGTTTCCAAAAATTAGACAATATAATAAGTGAGTTTCTGTGGGAGAATAAAGCCCCTCGATACAGTAGAGCCAAGCTTTCAGGCTCCGTGGAAGTAGGGTGTCTGGTTCCTTCCTCATTTTCAAAAATATTCCTGTGCCTTTTCTGTGGCTAATATGGTTGAACTGTTTCATGCACCTCCTGAGGCCCTACCTGCCTGGGTAGCAACCAAAACTGGGGCCATCTTGGGGAATCATCTCTCAGGGTACTTGGCCAATCACCCCCCCCCCGTCCTTCTGATGTTGGTTGACTATTAAGGCTACACATTGGGCCTGGAACCAAATAGGGGTCATCAGCATGTCATGCCTGAATCCAGGGAAGTATCTACCCATCTGTAACAATCCTAGTTGGACCATTAATCAGAGACCTTTTGTGTGGGAAAACTGGAAGGAAAACCAGATTAACCCGTTGAGTGATATCCTGATGGAAAATGGGTGTACATTAGATCCCTCACTGCCAGCTAAAATGAGATGGCAGATGTTGCTGGGTTCTGCTATACCAGAGAGAGAATGGTGCAGTAGTTGCATTAGAGTTAAACAAGCCTGTGTGGATCCCCAAAGTTTTCTAATCCAAAACAAAGTACAGCACCTTTGTTACCACACCCCCGGCAGTGTTGCATAAAATGGGCCTAATAAAGGAGGATGTGTGCTGGTGGTGTAACACCAAAGGGGCAGATTTACTCAACGTACTATGACAGTGTGACCCAATCCACCCCTTTTTGTCTGAAGTAGCTCAATGCTGCTCCAGTATTCTTGCATGCCAGATTCTTACCTGCCCATTATTCTGGGTTCTGAGGATTTCCCCTCCAGACAGCAGAGTGACTGGACCATGCCTTGCATGGCTCTTGCAGGCATCTGTAGAAGCTAAATACCTTATACTTTGTAAGTGGAGAACTAAAGAGGTTCCCCTTCATCACAGACTGACTGGTGGCTATGGCCAAGCTGGCCAACTATGCCAGGGTTACTCATCTATCTAGAGACACTCTGCACACTTACCTGGAGAGGTGGTCACCATTTATGCATTACATTAAGGGTACTTCCTCCCTCATCATTGACACTGCTGGCAAAGCCCTGCTAAAGCCCCCATAAAGGTCCCCCCAATTTGCACTCTGCCATTGACAATACCGGGTAATGAAGGATGCCCTCTCCAACCATAGCTCCACAGGATATTAGATACCATCTGTCTTCCACTGTATCTGTTTAGTGTGTTGCATAACCATATTGTGGGAGTAGAACTTTTTGTAAGACAGGAAGTCCTTTATTTGAGATTTAATGTAATAAGATGCAGTAAGAGAACTGTTGTTTGCATTCCGTTCTTACGTAGAATGTTAATGTTGCTGTGTCTCTATAACTCAAAAAAAATTTCAAATGCAAAAAATAAATTATCATGAACAGACTGTTGGAACAAATACATATTTTAAGAGGCCTATCAGAATTACAAGCAGGGTTCCAAACTGGATATTCCATCATAGATAACACATTTATAATAACCCACTTATATGAGAAATATGCTACCCTCAGAAACCAAAAACTCTACTTAGCATTCATTTATTTCAGTCAGGCCTTTGACTCCATCTCTACTTCTACTTTATGGCAAATTATGCACAGCTAGGGAATTGATCCTAATTTGATTAGCATTATCAGGGAATTGTATACACTAACATGGGCCCAAGTGAGATGGGGTAAACAAGGGCAAACATCTACCCCTTTCACAAAAATGGGGGGCTAGACAGGGGTGTACTATAGCTCCTCTTTTATTTAACATATATATAAACACACTCCTGCTGAATTATACTAAAGAAGATATAGATTCCCCAAAACTAGGAAATTATTTCTGTCCAGCTCGTTCCCTAAGCTGATGATCTGTCATTGTTGGCACTTACTCAATCTGGTTTACAAAAAAAAATTAATTGTCAAATTATGCAAATAAATTCCACCTAAAAATAAATGAAGGTAAAAACCAAGTCCTGATATTCAGATCTAAAAAAGTGAATATAAAATGGAAAATAGGTGAAAACCACACAAAAACAGTGGATGAATATATATATTTAGGCTTGTCTCTTCAAAGTAATGTGAGATGGACGAAACATATAGATAATTTAAAACCTAAACTTAAATAAACAACTGGTGTGTTTATGAGCTTTAATTATAAATATGGCAGTAATACCAACCTACCTTTACTAACTGTAGTAAAAGCCAAGTGTTTTACACAAATGACATTTCAAAGTGAAACATGGGAAACAAACAATGTTCAAGTATTAGAAACCCCACTAAACAAGTTATATAAAGCTATTTTACGTCTTCCCTCTTCGGCATCAACAGTACTTGCTAGAGCAGAATTAGGCATATATATTACAAAAGCATTGATAGATGCCAAGAAACTCAGTTATTAGACCAAATTATCAAGAATGAAAGCAAACAGGTAACCATTTTTATGTCTTGAAGAAAAAAAGAAATGGCAGGTACTGGGTTGTAAATGATCGAATTGGTTAAAAAATATAGATTTGCTCATTCAGACTCATGATTTAAACTTTTTAAAGATTTATATAAGCAAAGGGATTCAAATTAGTATAAAACATAGTAAATACATTACTAACAAGATTATAAATTTCTATAGAGAAAAATATCTAAATGAAGCATTAAGTCTGAGAACTTCCACATGGTTGGTACCACATGACCTGAAACACGAATTCAGATATTTTTTAAAAGTACTAACTGAGCAAGATAAAAGAAAGTTATACACAACATACCAATTCGAGCTTTTTCATAGTAAATTATTATTAGCTCAATATTCTAAATCTATTAATACATCTGAAAAAATGTGCTAATGTACTAGATCAGACAGAAGATTTGTATCATGTGATGCTCTACTGTTCGTGGTATGATCTACCTAGAAAACATTGGCTTCAGCCAATTTTGGATTCGATACAAACCACAGACACCAGTGTACTTTTAGACATCATGTTTACAGTAAATGATGACCAAATCATTAATAATGTAGCTTCCTATTTAAAAATCATCACAAAGATTCACTTAAAACATACACAATGTTAGAATGTTATAATCAGTGAGTAATCTAATTATGCACAGCTGGCAGCTATGGAAAGTTCTTTGTAAGATTTGCATATGTAAGACTTGTATACATAAGCATTTTTGTACTGAATGGTCATTTTTTATGGGAGATTTTTCAAATGCTGTATTGCACCTAACTGAATATTTTATTCTGTATTTATTTATTTTATGTAATGGTCTTTTAACCAAACAAATAAACTTGCTTACTGATTAAACAGGGCCTAGTAGAGTAACTGGACAAGAACAGCCTTCAGAATGACAGACAGATGGGGTTTAAGAAGGCAGAACATGTCAGAAGAATCTGTTTACGTTCTTCGACTGAGTAACTAAAGATCTGGACAGGGGTCATCCAGTAGATCTCCTCTTCTTTGACCTCAGCAAGGCCTTTGACTCGGTACCACATAATCATCTGCTGAAAAAATTGGAGGACATGGGCACAGAAAAGAGTGTTGTTAGATGGCTGGGAAACGAACTTCAGGACTGAAACCAGAGAGTGGTTCAATACTTTATTTTTTATTTGTAAAATGGGCAGAGGTCAACGGGCAGAGGTCGGATGAGGAAGCAATCAGTAGTGCTGTACCACAGGTCTCAGTCTTGGATCCAGTACTGTTTAATGTGTTCATCAGCAATATTGGGGGTAGGTATACAGGGCAGGACTGCCCTCTTCACAGATGACACTAAGCTTGGTGGTAGGGTAGACAATGAGGAAGTGATTCAGAACCTACAAAAAGATCTGCAAAAGTATGAAAGATGGTCTAGCATCTGGCAACTGAAGTTCAATGCCAATAAATGTAAAGTGATGAATCTGGGCAAAAAAAAAACAAAGACTGCATATTGCTTAATGGGCTAAGACTCAGAGCCTCCCAGGGAAAAAAAGGGAAATAGGCATTATCATCTGTGACACCTTTGAGCAGACCAGCCTATGCAATACATCTTACAGCAAGGCCAACACATTTTTTGGGGTGTATTGTGAGTGGAATTGATAGCAGTAACAGGGAGGTGATGCTACCACTCTAAAGGTCCATTGTGAGGAAGCCCCACCTGGAGTACTGTGTCCAGTTTTAGAGCCCACACCTTAAAAAAGGACAAAAACAAACTGGAGACTGTGCAGAGAAGGCAACAAATATGATGCAGGGCATGTAGGGACTTTCATACGAGGGGCACCGGGAAGCATTGAATGTGTACTCACTAGAAACTAGGAGGGAGAGGGGGACATGATAGAAACGTTCAAGTTCCTGAAAGGAATAAATAAGGTGCCCTGCTCTGAACTGTTCAACAATGTTCCGAACACAACTACTAGAGGGCATGAATGGAAGCTGAGGGGAGGGAGCTTCACGCTGGAACTCAGGAAACACTACTTCTTGGGAAGGGTTGCTGAGCCTTGGAATAGGCTGCTGCAGTGGTGGTGGGATCCAAGATTGTGACAGCTTTCAAACTGGGCTGGGATAAAGAGCGTGCTTGAATAAAATTCAAGAAGCAATAACTTGGTGGAGATCAGAAGACGGGCTAGGTCCTGGTATCTGAGAAGTTCTCAAGACATTTGGGGTGGATTAGATGGACCCTTGGTCTTGTTCTGCTATCAGTGTTTCTATGTTTCTATAGTTCTATGTTTCTATCTTGCCTTATAGTAACCCAGCATTGAGCCGCCAAAGTGCTTTATGGTCAGTCAGTCCCAGATCTATATTGACACTGATTTTGGAGTGGTCTGAAAGGGTCATTGGGAATATCTCAGTATTGAGTGTCCCCAATTTTTTGGGGTGTATAATCTGTCCAAACAGGAATAACTGCCCTGAGCATGGGAGTGGAAGGTGTAGTCTTGGGGGTGAGGTTGCTGTCCCTCCAAATATCTATAAGCATTGCTTCTAGTCTCAGAGATGTAAGGGTACCTGCTCCTGCCTTTTCCCGACTCTTCATGCCCCTGGATGTGTAAGCTGCTGGATTCTCTACACAGTTCCAGTCTCCATTTAAAATTATCTGTCCATGTGAGACTTTGGTCAGTCTCCTGAATACTTTCATAAGAAACTCTGCTTATGGTGGTATAGGACTATATATTACATTGACAATTTGGAATTGTCTGTCTGTGAACTTCCGAGATGCCATAGCCACCATTCCTTGTTGTTAGAGCATGAGCTTGTTTTCTGAATGTTTAGTCCCTTCCTAATTAGTATGTCTACCCCTGCTTTTTTTATGTTCTTGTTGGAGTAGACACTAACCTGTGCCACCCATTTTCTGTTTAGTTTGGCATGTTCTTGCAGAGATACGTGGGTCTCCTGCAAGAATCCTATCTCACAATTTGTTTACTTAGACTATGTACCAGATGATACTGGCCTTTTTTACCATAGAGTTTAGACAGTTTACATTAAGGGACATAACCTTTATGGACAATGTGGTGAACAATGTAAAAAAATAAAGGGTGGAGTCATGTGAGCCATTTAACTTTGTGTTTACTTCCCTTAGGCAAGATGCCCTTTGCCTCACCAGTGACAGTACCATCTTCTTGAGTTCTGTGCTTACAGCAGCTGTTGACTTTTCAACTTCTTGCAGAAAAAGGCATCCAAAATAAAAAACAGGTTGTTAGTTTTGGCAAAACACTATACAAACTTAGTAACAAGAACATTTCCAAAAACATTTTAATCGCACTTACAACTTGACCTCCCAACTGGGAGGAATTTGCCTTTCGGCATGTTACTTACTTTTGCAGCAAACAGGGAGGTATTCACCCTCCCTTCCAGAGCTAGATTTACTTCTCTGGGGAGGAAACTCTCATTTCCATGGCTAAGGTGGACATAGACTCATCTACTTCTTCCTCCCATGTGTACACTCTGCAAGGACTATAGAATTGCTCAGTAAGACAACAAAAGCTGGGAGATACTGCTGTACTGTGGAGTTGCCAGTCAGTCACGTTATATCCCTCCTCTAGCTTTGTTGCATGTCCTCCTTTTCTGTTGCACTTTTTCATTTGAAACAGGCTTCCCACCTATACCCTGTTCATTTATGTGAGGTACTTGCAGGTCTCTGTCATGTCCCCTCTCTTCCTCCTTTCCTCCAGGGTGAACATGTTGAGATCCCTCAGTCTCCCATCATACAGTTGCATATGCAACCCTTGTACCATTTTAATTTCCCTCCTCAGGACTGCCTCTACCTTGTCCCTATCCTTTCTAAGATGCAGTGTCTAGAACTGTACACAGTATGCAAGATGTGGTCTCACCAGTTATCTATATAGTGGTAATATCACACCCTTCCTTCTGCTTATGATACCTTTCCCTATGCACCCCAGCATTCCACTGGCCATACCCACTGACTTGTCACTCTCCCTGTGACTTTGAGGTCATCAGATATTATAACCTTATGTCCTTTTTTTTAACTGACTAACAGTACCCCCCCTCCCCATTTTGTACTCGGCATTTGGGTTTTTGTGCTCCAAGTAAGCAGTGTCAGTGGCTCAGTGGGTAGCACACTCGCCTCTGAGGCCGGGAGATCAGAGGGCTGTGGGTTCAGTTCCCACATCTGGCACTTGGGTTAATATCCCAGTACTGACACTGTAATGCAGCATGAGAGGGGTGCTGCATTTCTGAGGTGCCGTCTTTCGGATGAGACGTTAAACCGAGGTCCCATCTGCCTGGATTGGTGGTAGTTCAGGTGGATGTTAAAGATCCCATGGCACTTATCGAAAAGAGTAGGGGTGTTTTTATTGACATAAAAAACATAAACAGCAACACTTTTAAGTAGGATAATCGATAGAACAAAACTTTTCCATAACATATAACATAACAAAATCAAAGAGATGTTCAAGCATTACATTGTAAACGCTACGAGAACACAAAAAATCATGAGAAGTAAACTATTAACAAATATCCAGTCCACTTTTAACTCTTATTATTTGAACTTAATAAAGTGAAGAAAACCTTTCCACCATTTACGTAAAGTTCCTGGGGTCACTCTTGATGCATCCTGTGTATAAATTATTATAAGCTCCTTGATGACTAACCTACTTACGCAAGAGTAAGGCATTCTCTTTTGATAAAGGACCAATTGAACCCTAGCTTGCCATAAAATAATATCTTAGACATCCCAAAATAAGGATAATGTTTCTTCGTGAAATTCAGACAAATTCTTGGGATAACATCCTAGAATCAAAAATTCATAAGACATATTACATAACCATTTAAATCCCCAAAGCTTTTCTAGGTATAACCATAAACCAGTCGCATATGAACATCTAAGAAAAAATGCTCCATCGATTCTTCTACATTAATACAATCCAAGTATGGGCACAATCTTTCCTGTAAAGCCTTGTACTTCGCATTTCCTCTGACATTCAGTTTCCCATAAAAGATCAGCCACTGCCTCCCATTGTTTTGAGGCATCCTCTACAGTTTAATTGAGCTAATACACTAGAATTTAAAGTCATAGGGCAATTTTAAATCCTGGTTCTGAGGGAAGAGTCAACGACATTAGAAAACGATAAAGCCCTTTCATGTTATTATTCAGAATTACCTGTTTCTCATGCTTTTCCATTTGAACAATTTCTGCGCTGTGCCTAAAAATATGATGGAATATATAAGTAGCGATTCAGTTTAGGGGCCATAGTGTACCAATTCTTAAAGTATTTGCCCATTGTTTTCAAGTTCCAAGACTCCACTGCTTCTAATTCTGCTTTTAACCCTTCTTTAATTGAGTTTGATAAAAACAAAGCATGCACAAAAATCACTGGGTCTACCATTCCTAAACCACCCTTATTTTTCATTATAAATATGTATAGCTCCTTTAACAGGATTTAAGCGATTTTCATAACATTTGAAAACACACTATATATTCTAGTCTCAAAACACAGGAAGCGGAAAATCATTGCCACATACTGTATTGTTGGAAGAAGAAATTGCTTGATTACCTGAACCCTTTTAATTTGGTCATTTTCCACTTTTTCCATCTATTAACCTTTCTCTCTATTTTAATAATGACATCTTCCAATTTTCAACAGGCATGTTCTGGGAACCGAATAATATCCCTAAAATTTTAAGAGGTTTACGGAGATGTTAATACCCTCCTGACACACTTCCTCAGCACCAGTTGCTCCAATAAATAATCCCTTTGTTTTATTTAAATTTATTTTTGCATTTGATACCTTTGCAAAGGCCTCAAATGCAGTCACAAAATGAATTACTGAGGCCCTATCTTCCAAATATACTACTAAATCATCAGCATAGGCTTGTATCCTTAATTGTAAATCCCTCTGCCCATTCACTGTAACACCCTTCCAAATCTGTCTCGAAACTATCATTTGTAAAAAGGGGTCTAGAGCGAAAATATAAAGAAGAGGGCTTAGAGGGCAACCCTGTCTAACTCCTGTAGTTAACTTAAAACCTTCCGCCTTCTGATCTTTTAAATATGGAATTACTGTATAATTATCATATAATATCTCAATTATTTTCACTAATTGCTTTGGAACCCCATAATGCTTAAGGGTAAGGAAAAGGAACGGCAAATAAACTCTATCGAAGGCTTTTTCTAAGTCAGCTGCTATTAAGCATCTAGTTAACCCTAGCTCAGTAAAATACTCAGTTACATCTCGAATCAACATCAGAGCAGACTGGACTCTTCTATCTGGTAACCCACAATATTGAAAGGGTGAAATAACTTTGAGCTAAATTCTTCAGCCTATTATTTAAAATACCAGTAAAGATTTTATAATCAGAGTTTAAAAGAGCTATTGGTCTCAGTTAGTAATGTTTTGCTTATCTCCTGACTTAAATATATAAGTCAATAACCCTTCTGTAAAGAGGGATAGATTGCAGCTTTATCTAAAAATACCTAAATAAGATACACAGGCACTGACTAAGTTCTCTGAAAAGATTTTTAAAAGTTATTGAAATCCCATCTATTCCGGGGAAATATTTAGTTTCAATAACTTAATGGAGCTTAAAATCTCTGTTTGAGTGATAGGTCCCCATACCTCCAATCTCCCAACTAGGTTAACTGGAACTAAAATATCTTTTAAATAGGTGGCCATAGCTGAATCGGGGATTGTCTCAAGAGGATTCAAAGAGCGGTAATGTTCTACAATCACTTCTCTTAGTTGGGCCACAGAGGATACCAAATTACCATCTGAATCTTTGAGTACTTCCAATTTCATAGAATCTCTTACCTGTTTACACATTTCGAATGGATCCCCAATGGGTGATTTTTTAATTCCATTAGTTAAAATGGCCTGCATAGTTTTCCCTCTATCATACTGAAACTCTTTCATTTTTTCTTTAAGATTAGCAATTTGTTCTGAGTAATCCATCCTAGAAGAATAAGCTATAGTCATAAACCTCTGCAATTGTTGTCTTAAACCTAAATAGTGCAGGAATTTGTCATTCTTTGCTCTAACTCCTTGCAATTTAAACCATTTCCTTAAGTCCGATTTAGTCTCTAACCACAATCTCCCAAATCTGAATATAAAAGGCTACTGATAACCTGGCTCTTAATAGGTATCTCACCCCAGCTTGTATATAAGGGAGTTCTAATGAGGAGTTATTGAGTTTCCATCTAACTAGCCTTTTTTCTTGCCTGTCTGAAAAACTAAAAGAACTTAATAGAAAGGAATGGTCCAAGAATTCACTAGGAACTATTTTAAAAGATTCTATTGGCATATTAGGTGACACTAACATATGGTCTATTAGAGAAAATCTCTTCCCCTTTTTAAACGAAAAACCTTCTCCAACCTGTAAAGCATTATGACAGTTCAAGAGTCCAGCACTTTTTATAATTTTGCTTAAAGCATTAGAGTCACAGTATGTTTTTTTATTTGTTATACTAGCATGGGTCGAAATGGGACAATTAAAGTCGCCCCCCCATAATACTCTAACTGTTGTTAATAAAAAAGGCTGTACCGATTTAAGACAATTAACTCTACCTGCTTTTGTTTGGGGGTTATAAATGTTGATAAACCTATAGCTTAGTCCTTGCCACTTCCCATCAATAATCAGGACCCTTCCTGGTATTAGGTCTATCAAATTGTGTAACTGGAAGTCATATGAATTAAACACTATTCCTATACCATCTGCGGAATCGTCCCCAAACAACCAAAATGAAGGGCCCCAAAACCAATCTCTTTTAAATGCCACCAACTGATCTATGGAATACATCCATGTCTCTTGTAAAAAACAAACAGAAACAGGAAATTCATGTATATAATGAAAGAAGGCTTGTCGCTTAACCATATTCAATAAGCTATGAACATTCAAAGAGCCCCAAACCAACCTCATTAACCTTTTAAGTATTTAAATCATTGTTTTTTCCTCTTTTTCTTTTTTTTTATCCTTGTAAGTATCCATGATTTGTGACCTAGTTGAAAGTGAGGATTTTTGAGAGTCTGAATCTTCAACCTCTATCTCAGTGTTACCCCAAGAGGAAAACAGAGCCGCATATGAGTTACTGGTATCAATCTGTTCCACTGGGGGGTTTTGATAGTGAATTCCTTAAAGATCTTCTTGGGGCAGTACAGTCACTGGTTTATCAATCAAGTGGCTGCCACTCCACCTCAATTAGCTGATCCCTTCCTGTAAATACACTGGAGGAAATCTGAGAGGTTAGGAGATCCATATTGCCCTTAACTATCTTAACAATATCTGAGGATATCTCACGCTGATCCTCCCTACTTGGTGAGTTTAACTTTTTTTTGTTCAACACCTTGTCTTTTAAACCCCCTTCTTTTTCAATTTCTCTCTTGCCTAGAGGGAATTTCATCTGATTTGTTGCAGGGGAAGGGGGGCACGTATCCTGGAGAGTAGCTTTAGCCATGGATTCTTGGGCTTTTTGAATAAAAACCTTGGAATTAGAACAAAAGGATTTTTTTTGGGCAGCCCAAGGACATAGTTTGAACACATGGCCTTTAGTTTCGCACAAATCGCAACTGGATAGATTGCTACAAAACATAGTTAAATGTCCTACCTCCCCACAATTATCACAACGGGGCTGATCACATACACTTGAAAGGTGCGTTCTAGCCCCACACTTGTAACATGCACGGGGCTGCCCGCTGTAAAAACATACCCCTCTATCTTTTCCTAACAAAAAGGAGTTAGGTATGTTCAATTCCAGCCTCTGTTTGCCTTAATTTAACTTTATACTTCCATCCTCCAGTCCAGAACCCTCTGTATCTAAAATAGGCTCTGGCTCACTTAGTACTTCACATTTTTTTTAACCAAAAGGTTATGTCTTCCACCCATACCCTTCATTTCGGAACATAACTGTAACAAACTTAATCAGGGTTTTGAGAGTGGTATAACAATAAAGGGTGTCCACATAGGAGAATACTTAACTTGTCCATACCTAACCCAGAACAACTCTAAAGCCTGTTGAGAATCGAAAACTTATGTCATAATTGTCCTCCCTGAAATATTAATGAAAGCATAAACATCCTGAGGGGTGAAATGCAGTGAGTCTTTCAACAAGGTTTTCCCCACATAATGCCTATCTGGCCTAGTTTCTAACCCTCCTTTATACCTCAGCCTCACAGCATTGCGCCTAGGGCTGCTTCCTAGGAATTTGAGAAAAGTTCAGACATCAAAGGCTTCTGTGAAGGGGGTTGTAAAGTGTCCTCATCTGTATTAATCCGAATGGGCTCCTGCAAGAGGATTTCCTCCCCTTTCTGCTGCTGTCCACCTGGAATCCACTCAGGAGAATGCTGAGATAAAGATAAGTTTGAGTCCTAAGCAGGATCAGGCTTCCATACACCAGCTACTGTCTGATTCTACCCTGCTTCACTTAAAGCTTTATGAGGTGACCAAGAATCTTACGAACCTTCTTTATGTAAAAAAAAGGGGTCTGCCATCTGTATATCAGCTTTAGACTTTTTGGTTCATTTTATCAGAAAAAGAAATCTGTAGCCCCACTTTGGGAACCGTCAGTCTTTTGATATGTAACAGCTGAGTCAGTTGCTGAAATCTCTTGACTCTGCTGTTTGAACACAAACCCAGCTACCTTGTTCAACTGTGCTGTTTTATTTTCACAAAAGTAGATGGCAATATATTCTGTGCAGATAAATCATTTATCTTCACTTCACTTCCTTTGACATTATCAGAAACCAAACCGCAGTAAGCACTCACTTTAAGCAGAGATAATACCAGCCTGCACTGAATTCAGAGAGATTATTTGTTCTTGGGAAATGGAGCTCAAGCCTTGCTGCTTCTAAGCTCTCTTCCACAGAGCTGTTTACAATCTTGGATCAACCTTAACTCTGCCTTTGTGCTCTTCATTACAATCAGGCTGACACCTGCTGCAGTCAGGGAGTTCAACACACCTGCAGTGAAGCTTCATTAAACAAGGACAGAGCATTTTTTTAACACCAGATGCAAACTCTTTGCTGGCAACTCTGTCCTACTCAGAACTATAACTTAAATAAGACACAGTACCTTTTTTTTGCTCCATATTTTGTGCCACTGTCCTGCAGTCTGTTTGCTGGGTTTTAATATCTTGGCTTTCTCTGTCAGCCTGCAGTTTTAAATTCATCTCGCTTCCCTTGGAGCTATCTGATGAAATTGGTTCTTCCATTTCTCCAGAAAACATTATCGCAGCATTATCTTGTTTCTGACCCACATTTAGTGGTTTAATAAGTGACTTTTCTGTAGAGGTTGCAGGTTCAAATACCAACAATACCTTTTCTCTTCCTGTTGTTGCAATTTCCAACTGTCCAGTTTCTTTCTTTGTTTCATCCAAAACCGATTGCTCCCAGCTCACAAAAGCATCCTGAAGCTCAATATCTGATTCAATTTCAGCCAAATCCATGGCTGGAGCCTCCACAACACCTGGAGCAAGAGTTGAGGCTAGCCTCCTGCTCCAAGACTTCCTCTCCTTCCCTAGTCCACTTGGAGTGACCATCTTGAAATGGCCTGTCCCCTACTGGCCGCAATGCAGAAACATCAGCACAGCAGCTTCAGAGTAGGGGAATTTCCCCAGTGTCCTAGCCAAATTTCCTCATTTCACTAAAATACCACCAACAGCTTAATCTGGTTCAAGGTCAGTTGCCATTCATCTGTATCCCCCTCCTTCTCCCAGTAGTGCCTGAAAATAGGCAGGATTTGTCTAGTGCACTTACCGGTCAACAAAAGCTAAATAAATAAAAATAAATAAATAAGTACATGATTTTACACTTTCTGGCATTGAATTCCAGCTGCCATATCCTTGACCATTCCTCAAGTTTCCTAAGGTCTCTACCAATTCTATCCACACCCTCCTGAGTGTCCAGTCTCTTGCATATCTTGGTGTTATCTGCAAAAAGGCATACCTTCCCTTCAAGCTTTTCTGTGATGTCACTTATGAAGTTGTTGAACAGAACCAACCCCAGTACTGAAAACTGTGGCACACTGATGGTGTCATTACAGTGAATGCCATTTACCACCACCCTCTGCTGCTTATCCAGTAACCATTTTTTTTATCCAGTTTACATCTTTGGCTCCCACACCTAAACTATCCAGCTTCTTTATCAGTGTTGTATGTAATATAGTGACAAATGCTTTGCTGAAGTTTAATAAGGCCACACCCACTGTCCTTCCCTGATCTATTTTCTTGGATGCTCTGTTAACGAAATCTTTCAGATTTGTCTGATACGACCTTCTTCTTCTGAATCCATGATATCTTTAGGTCTTATAGTACCTCGTATTCAAGATTTTCCACTATCCATTCTTTTAAGAGGTTTGCCATTAACTTACCCACCAATGATGTGAGAGTGACATGTCTATAGTTGCTAGACTCCTCCCTGCTGCTGCTTTTATGGAGTGAAACTACATCAGTGCTGTTCCAGTCCCCTGGCTAGGAGAATAAGATTGTCTTCAGGTTTGTCAGGTAAATGAGACTTACAAGGGACAACATTGAAAGGATGATGAAACAGGTGAGGGTGAAGGATTATGCAGAGAAGGCAAATGTCCAAAATAAGTATGTAGTTTGGTATGTGTCACATAAGATTCAGACTCTATACCCACAAGTAAAATTACATTTGTAGGACCTGGAGGCATACCTCTCAACTGTACCACATTACGAGGAATGTTCCTCATTTTACTTCAGAAAAGGTCCCTGTTCCACATTGTGAGGATTTGTTCCACATTCAGAGTCACCATTTTAAAGCAAATATCCATAGTAAATGATTGAAAAAATTACTTATTCAATTAATAACAGACCTCCTCAACATAAATGCAACATTTTAATAGTGTTTTGAGCTTCTTAGGTAAAGATTTGATTAAGTGTTCCACATTTTTCCCATTTGTTCCACATTGTAACAGGCAATGTTCCACATTTGGGGGACAAAAGGTTGAGAGGTATGCCTGGAGGACTGACATTGGAGAAGGAAGGAAGGATATGTAATGACAGGGTACTCAATGAGCTGCAGATTCTGAAGGTAAATGAATACCAAGGATCATGTGGAATGCAACCACTTGTGTTCAGGGAGACTGGCCATGCAATGGCAACATTCCTGACAGCTCTCTTCACTGAGTCCCTGGAAATGTGTTAGGTACTAGAGGACAGGAGGGTGTCAATTATAATACAGTGCCCATGCACAAAAGTTAGGTTAATAAGGGCTGTGGTAGTTCTAGACTGGTGAGTTACACCAGGTAGTAAACAGCAAATTAAATTGTTAGTGGAAAGAATAAAGCATAGACAAAAAAAAAACATTCACCAAAATAGCAAGGGTTCACAAGGAAGAGAGCGTGTCAGATGAAAATATAAAAAGCAGCTCAAAGCTGACAAAGTGCCAGTGCACAGGTAATCACCAAATAGTACATATCAACTAGCAAACCTTGCACTCAGGATCCCATGATAAAGGCTATAGTGACTTCAAAAAAAAATATTACTGCCATGTGGCATAAGGTTACAACTTTGACACTGCAGACATAAGAACAAACTAAACTATTTTGTGTCTGCACCTGATGCTTTCTCAAGAACAGGGCCAAAACTGTTGTGTCAGAGGGTTCAGAGTGCAAGGTTTGCTTGTTAGCATGTCAGATAAGCCTGATAAACCTTTTAAGCTCAGTGACACTGTCTGCAGATATGGTCATCATTTGCTATTCTCTGTTCATATTTTTTTTTTCAATTGTTTAACCCGGAGTGGCGCACTGAGCTGAAAGTTTGTTTACAGGTACGACCTGGGAGCACAGGGAAGTTAAGTGACTTGCTCAGGGTAACACAGTATGCAAGTGGGGGCTGTGGGATTCAAACCCAGGTCTCCATATTAGCAGCTCTGAGCTTAAACCACTGCTCTATACTGCCTCCCTGCTGTGTCTTGTGTAAGCTTCTTTACAAGCTTTACAAGCAAAGGGTCAGAAGTTCGATTCTACGTGAGGGAATGTATTTGCCACCTATCAAGTATATTTATGCATTATGCTGTCACTATACTCATGGTTTCACCATGCTCAACAGCTCTGACACAAAGGGCAACCCTTGGATGCATACACCATCTGCAGTCCAGAACCTAGCTTTACTGTCTTCTGAGCATCACTGATCTTCACCGACTGGAAGAGAGACCAGTCATGGAGGGAAGGCAGAATCCAACAGGTGCAGAAGCAGGGATTCCTTGACAGCAGTTCTACCTGGGTGAATCCCCCTTCGAGTTCACAGTCTGGGCTCCTATCTCCACTGAGGTGACTTCTCTGCTCAATTGCTCTGCTCAGACCCAGCCAGTGGCTGCTTTGTCAGCATATGGAGCAGCTGGAACACTTACCCAGAATTCTAGCAGCAGCAGATAGGTAGATATGCGTTTAGCAACTGCAACCACAGCAGACTTCTCAGAAGTCTTGCCTGTATGGGGTAAAGATGGCAGCATTGAAAGAATCAGACAGGAGGAAATAGATGATTTCAATAACTTGTTGAAGTTCTGGTGCCAGACAAGAGGATTCTATTTTATCAGATAGTGGGTGAATTTCTGGGATAGATCACTCTTCAAACGGGATGGACTTCACCTCACACAAGAGAGAACAAGAGCACTGGCCCAGAAGTTGAAAGTATACTTGGACCATTTAAACTAACCAGAGGAGAGGCTAAGGCATGGAAACAGGTGGTGTGCCATAACACTCCCACAACAGGAAAACTGAGAGCAAATGTAAGTGCACCAATCACATAAGGACAAACAAAGCACACAAAGGGCCAGCATCAGAAAAATTACACAAGAAACAACCAGCAGAAAAAAGGGAAACAAAATCGCCCAACAAGAATCATGATGCTAGCTAATGGCAAAGAGTCTGCCTCAGTGCTAGGAGTCTGGGCAACAAGATCAGTGACCTCAAGGCTCTAGTGGAGGACACAAAGGTTGATCTGGTAGCTATTATCAAAAGCTGGGCCACAGACAACTATAAATGGGACCTGGCCATCCCAGGTTATGCACTTTTTAGAAGGGACAGACAGGTAGAGAGAGAGGTGGGGGGTTGCCCTCTATGTGAGGGAGAGCATCGATGCAACAAAGGATGAAAGTACCAAGGCAAGAGGGGGGCTTGGAGTCACTCTGGGTCCACTTAGCCACCAATGCAGAAAAGAAATTGCTCATGGGCAAGGGCAAGGAGAGGGAAAAGAACAATTAGCTGTGGAGTTACAAAAGATGGCTGGTAAAGGTGACATAGTGGTGGTTGGGGGTCTTAACCTGCCAGATGTGGACTGGAATATCCCAGCAGCCAAGAGCTCCAGAAGTCAGGCTTCACTGGACACATTCCAGGACTGCCTGCTGTCTCAACTAGTGAAGGACCCAACCAGGGGGGAAGCCATCATGGATCTGATCCTCAAAAACTCTGAAGATATTAGATCCATGAGGTTGGAAGAACCCTTGGCAAATAACAATCGCAATACATTCTGGTTTGAAATAACCATGGGTGCTACAAAACCACCTCAAGTACAGAGGTGCTGTGCTTTCAGAAGGCTAATTTTGCTAGATTGGGGCAGATAGTGAGGAATAAGTTAACAAACATCAAAGACAAGCCAGATGTGGTGGAAATATAGAAAGATATTAGGGATACTGTTCTAGAGGCAACAAGACTCTGCATCAGAACTGCAACAAAGAAAAATAGGTTTAAAAGACCACTGTAGTTCTCCCATCCAGTAAGAGAGGCAATCAGGGCCAAATGGAAGGCATACAAATGGTTCACACAACATAAAGGGGACAGGGAGTGGTAGGATTACACTCAGATAAGTAACTAGATCAGGAAAATAGTGAGGGAGGCCAAGGCAGCAAAAAAGCTACAAATTGCTTGTGGAGTCAAATCAGTGGAGAAAACCTTTTTCTGCAATTTCAGCACAAAAAAAGGGAGAATGGGGGAGGAATTGTAAGGTTAAAAGTGAGGGATGAGGCTCTGGAGCACAGCGGACAAAAAGCCGAGGCCCTAAATGAATACTTCCACTCAGTATGCATGAGGGAGAGTTAAGGCCCACTGCACATCAGCAGCATCACAGTCGAGACCAGAGGGGTTCAGAGAATATGCACCCAGGAATTCACCACTGACAGGGTCAGAAAGGGCCTTTCAAACATCAGACCCAACAAGGCTGCTGGCCCTGATGGTTTACATCCTAGAGTGCTCAAGGAGCTTTAAGAAGAGCTGGCAGCACCTCTCATGCACCTATTCAACAGGTCACTGGAGTCATGTGTAGTTCCAGGTGACAGAATGGTGGCTGACATGGTGCCACTGCACAAGTGTGGAAACAGGGAAGATACAGGTAACTATAGTCCAGTCAGCCTATCAGTAGTGGGCGAACCTATGAAGGCTCTTATTAAGCAAGATCTAGTGGAATACCTTGAAGTAAATTACCTCCAGAACTACCAACAACACAGGTTTGTGATGAGCAGGTCATGTCAAATAAGCCTTATTACATTCTTTGACGAAGTGACCAAGGAGTTGCATAGGGGTCATGTGGTGGACTTGCTTTACTTTGACTTCAGTAAGGCATTTGACACAGTCCCACATAGAAGCCTCTTAAAAAAGCTAGAAGACCTTGCAGTAGCAGAACAGAAATTAAAATGGGTACGGAGTTGGCTGAGGGACAGAAAACAAAGGGTGGTAGTAAATGGGGTGAAATCTAATCAGAGGCAGGTCACTAGTGGGGTGCCTCAGGGGTCAGTCCTGGGGCCAGTCCTCTTCAATGTATTAATTAGTGACATCAGCGAGGGCATAAATTGCAATATTGCCCTGTTTGCGGATGACACAAAACTCAGTGGAAGAGTGGATAGTTTGGAGGGAGTCAGACAACTGCAGGAGGAAGTCAAGAAATTGGAAAGTTGGTCACAGATACGGCAATTAAACTTCAATGCTAAGAAGTGTAAGGTGATGTACCTGGGTCAGGCCAACCCCAAGGCAGAATACTGGCTAAATGGAGTCCAGCTTAGCTCATCTGCTGAGGAACATGATCTGGGACTCGTCATTAGGGACAACCTCAAGCAGCAAAGTCAGTGCAATAAGGCTTGCAGCAGGGCTAGCAGGGTGTTAGGATGCAATGACAGGGGGACATACAGCAGGGACAGGGAGGTGATACTACCATTTTACTGGTCATTAGTGAGGCCTCATTTGGAGAACTATGTATAATTCTTGAGGCCTCACCTAAGAAAAGACATTGATAGATTGGAAGTGATCCAGAGAAGGGCAACAGAAATGATACATGGCCTTCAGGAAATCACCTATGAAGAGAGGCTTCAGTCTCTGAAATTGTACTCACTAGAAAATAGGAGGGGGGTATGATTGAAACTTTCAAGTTCTTTAAAGGAATCAATAAGGTACCTGAAGTGTAGCTTTGTCCAGGAATGTCAATTCTAGCACAAGAGGGCATGAGTGGAAATTGAAGGGTGGAGTGTTCAAGAGGGACATCAGAAAGCATTACTGCTCAGAGAGGGTGGTGGAACATTGGAATAGATTACCTCCAGAGGTGGTGGCTGCAAAGTCAGTATCAAGCTTTAAGCATGGATGGGACAAGTACTTGGAAGAAACACATGGCACTGGCAAGACTAGACTGGGAGTCTAAGAGGATAAAAAAGGTCCAGGGACACCTCGCTTGGGCAGACTCAATGGACCACAGGTCCCCTGCTGGTGTCATCTTCTATGTTTCTATATTTCTATGCTTCTTACAAAAATTATTCTCCCTGTATTTGACAATGCTGATGTAGTCTGTAGTTCTGCCGCTTCCTCAACCCTCTCTAGGTGTGACATTCTCTTCAGTGCTTTTTGCTGCTTTGCCTTTAACACTCCCCTTCCATGTACCCACCACTGAACTTTCAACTCTTTGCTCTCTGCCTTCTCTCTCCTCACTCTGTCAGCTTCATGCCTCCACACTCATCTCTAAATGCTGGTTTGGGACTCTCATGAGTGTTGATGATTCCTCATTGTACCCTTTCCCTGGGTCACACCTGGAAATGAGCCTCAGATCAGTATGCCTTTCTTGGTTGCCAACTTTAAATAAATTAATCAATAAAAATTAATTAAATAAATAAATAGAAAAGCATTTAACTCAGTGCCACATGTAGAGATTTTGCAAAGTTTTACTTTGCTAGCCAAGCTGAAAAATTCAACTTCATGAATAACTTTGCAAACTGCCCACTTCACCACTTTGCACTTTGCATTGCATTTTCTTAGGGAAATGGCATTTTCAGGTGAAGTCAGCAAACTTGCACAACTTCTTCTAAAAAATTGCCACTTAGCCTGCCAATAACTTTGCCAAATCAGCACTTGGCACTTTGCAAATGTGACAAACTTCATGAAATAAATCACTGAGAGAAGTCTGCCAACTTCACACACCTCTAACTGCATAGAAGACTGGTTAAGAAAATTGGTGACTTCAGTTTAGGGGATGGGAGTACTAGTTAAATTGGGAACTGACTGTCAGGATGGACTCAGCAGCTGGTCCTCAGTGCTAAATTCTTATGAGTAAAGGGGGTAACCTGTGGTGTACCAAAGGGCTTATCATAGGGCCAGTCTTCTACAATATTTACATTTGTTACATTGGGGCTGAGATCCACAGAAATGTGAGTTTATTTGCAGTGACACCAAACACCATGGAGGGGGAGGACAGTGAGCAAGAAAGCAGGTACAATATATGAAGAAACATGTGAAAAGACTAGAAAAGTGGTCAGGCATCTGGCACTAAAAGTTAATTGTAAACAAATGCAAAGTGATGCATGTTCAGTACAAAAATCCATAGCCATAGTACTGTATCCATGGGGTAAGGCAGTATACTCCAGGGAGGATCAGGGAGGAAAAATGGCCCTGGGGTAATACTTGTTCTATGGTAGTGCACAATTCTGCTGTCATTGTACCAAAGCATAGGGCAGGAAAACATAATTCTGGGTGGCATCAAGAAGGGTTTAATAAGCCACTGGAGGGAGGTTATTCTGTCACTCTACAGGTCCCTGGTTAAACTGCACCTGAAGTATTTTGTGCAGTTCTGGAGCCCACACTTGAGAAAGGACCAAGAAAAATTGAAGACAATCAGAAGAATGGGAGAAAAACAAAACAATCCATGGCCAACAGTGTAAGACCAAGAATACTATGAGACTGCACAATCTCCTTTTGTAATCCTGGAGGCCAAAAGGCAAAGTAGGGATATGATATAGATCTATGAATACATTCAGTGGTACAGAAGAATGGACAATTTAGAATGTTAAAAAATGAAAAGCAGTTCAAAATCACTTGGAAAGAATCTCAGGATGGTAAGGGAAGTTTAGGAAATGTATCAGGAAGCATTTCTTCATGGAGAGAGTGGTGGGACAGCATGTAAAGCAATGGGGTTAATGCAGTGACCTTATATAGTTTCAAATCACTGTGTGACAATTTCAAGAGAATAATTAGATGGGGGTGTTCCTGGTGGATGAGCAATGGAGAGGAAGGGAAATAGTAGTGATGGGAGCAAGAATAATGTAAGGCCTTGGGGCTGCCTGGACAGACTTAAAGTCTTCTCCTTCTTCTTCCTTCTGTCTATACTGTCCGTATACATTTATTTGCTTCTATAGATGATTCTTGGGTCATGGTGAGCAAGATCTGTCATATGGGAAACTGACAGATTCACAATACAGGGACTAAAAAGGTGTACTTTTAAATACGGTGGATACTGTATATGGCATTATTACCTTAACCGTACTAAATTGTGTGTGTTTTCTTTAAGAAATGTTTTTCAATATAGAAAAGTATAACATGTTACTGTGTATAGAGGTAAGGATAATGTTATTATAGAATCAAACAGTAAAAATAAGGCCCAGTTTCCCAATCAGGTGTAGAAGAAGGGGTTAAAGATTTCAAATAGTCTCATAGGTTTTGTTTTTTTTTTCATTCTGACATAGGCATGGAATCAATAGACATTCATTTTGAAACACAAGGTGTGTAATTCAAAAGTGCAAGGAAAACATTTTTAATTATACATTTTATATCTGAGACATACTTCCAGAATATTAATGAAAACATCTACTAAGCAGATGGGATCTCAGTTCTGCATCTCATCTAAAGGTTACCACATCCTGTAGTATACCATACCATCCAAGAGAAACATACACAGATGCACAAACAATGGTGAGATGTTGTTAAATGGACTAGATTCAAGTTTTCTCCTAAGCAACATTTAAATTTGTGACCATCTGGTCTAGATATTTTAGAACTGCAAACTGAATTACCAAAACGCTTGTTAAAATGTAATGCAGAAACAATCAATATCTTTACATTACACAACAACTAGTTGGTAACTGCTATAGTAAATTACAAGGCTGGCATATGAAATGTCAGTGAAGTGAGATGTCAAAAAATGAACATTTGATCTTACATCTGAAAATAAATCATATATAAAGATTTTGTTGAGCAATTGTTGTCTAATAGCTGACAAACTAGTTTTTACTACAGGTAAAGCAGATGTAGAGTGTCACACTTGGACTGCTGGTTCTGATCCATGTATCATTTTTTGTAAATATAAAAAAATGTGTGATCGACTGTCTGTCAAGAAAATGCTGGCTTGCTGAAACTGACACATCACCCCCCCCACCCCCCGGGATAAGTTCAAAGGACAGGACATAGCTTAAAACTGCAGCTATCTGAAATGCAATTATCTTGTTAGCTTGCTTTGAAGGCAGAAACCAAGATATCTATTTTTATAATGCCCTCATGGAGATCCTTTGATGTGCACTAGGTGTCCTGAGAAAAGGGACACCGGCCAGTGTTATGGATATTCTCCCAGGAAGCCAGCTCATTTCGTCAAAGAGACATTTGACGTCTGGGGATACCAGGTCCCAGACTAAATTAAAGAGTCCAATATACATTTGCATGGAATATACAGTGACTGACATCAAAGAGACTTTTGATGTCTGGGGAAAAGCAGAGCACAGACCGGTTTGGACCAGTCACATAAAAAGAGGTGATTCCTTATGTCATCTATTATTTTTTCAAATATCTTAGTAGGACAGCCTGTGTTATAAAATATTCATTTTTATACACCAAGGCGGAGTTAGGTGACCTCAGAAAGAAGGCCGGCTCAAGACTGCTGTTAAAACTACTGAGCAGACCTTATACAAGGACATATACTTTCATATTTCTGACTGAGAGAAGAGAGACCATGAAGCACTGAAAGATTAAGAAGTAAGGACCTTAGACAAGACTAGTCTGAGTGTTATTATTTGTAGGAATCTGCACTTTTAAACCTGTTTGTTTTAAGGCTGTATGTGTTGGGATATTTTGTTCTATAATTTTATTGTTTTCCTATTTTACCTATTTTAAAGTAAAGATATATATTTTAAAATCGGAAACTGCCTGGTGTGCCTTGACATTTATTTTTATATAAGTGAAGCTTTGAAGGTTATAGTTGACACTGTGTATGAGCTTATTGTGATACCAAACTGGGAAACGGATAGAGTTCTCTAAGGTCTTGCATAGAGTTCTAAGGGTTCATTTTGCACTACATGGTTAGGTGCCCTTAGGCAAAGATATCTGGCCCCCCGAAGGCAGAATTATCTGAGCCTGATAATTAGGTACGCTAACAAGAGATTATCAGTTTGAATCCCTCCAGCACTTGAGACTAAGGTGACTCGAACCCTCAAAACAGACAAGAGGGTTACCTTGTACTGTTCACTGTTCACAATTCTAGGCTCAGAGATTGGCACTTTGGGAGTAGAGGGCTGACCTGCTGAGCGAATCTGTGACATAGAGCACATCAGTCTTGAAAAGAGTAAGCACCCAAAATTTTGTAGATCATTGATGAAACAGTGAAAAGTCAGCAGTTTTATATACCTAGTGATATTTAATAAAGAAAGGAGGCAAACCACAGTGACATAAAACACTGGAAAGAAATGGCAGACTTTATTTTTTTGTTTTGTTTTTAGAAAACATGGAAGAACTCTGTAGTAGTACAAAGTGAAATTAGTAAATTCACCATTTATGGAATTTTAATGAAATTCAATAAACTGCAACATTTCATAGGATTTCATGGCATTTTGTGAAATTCATTAGTTGGTTATAACTCAGCCATTCTTGCATATAACGCCATGCTAATTAGCATGCTTTATTTATTGAAAAAAGTCCTAATCTAAGGTCAAACTACTGTACATGACATTTGGATGAGTAGTTTTGAACTTAAAGGGGCACAATGTTTGGTCTTTGTTTTTGTGCAGAAGGCTTTGAATATATTTGTTTGCTTACATCTCAGCAGTCTTTACAGCTAAATACCCAACAATTTGCATGGATGATTTTGCTGGACTGGTCTTAAAAACAGTAGGGGGGTAAAGAGGAGGTTTGAGGAACTGGGACCTCTGTGTGAGGGAGCTGGCAGATCTGTCACCTTTGAGGAGGTACTTTCCATTCCCAGTTCAAGTATGGCAAGAAAAGGGAGAATTCAAGAGTTTAAAGAATGGCTGGAGGCCTGGTGTTAGGAAAAGGGGTATGGGCTGGTAGGAGGGTGGGGAGTGGGGACCTGGGAGAACAGCAGTTTGTATGCAAAAGATAGATTGCACCTAAATGAAGAAGGAAAAATGTACTGAAGGCAAGGATAGGGAAGCACACTGAGGAGCATTTAAACTTTGAGGGTTAGCAGGATGGATACAGGAGTTCAGAGGCCTAGTGATGTGCAATCAAATGGGCTTACACCCTTAACAGCAAGGTAAGGAGGAAGGCAACTACTAAGGGAGCAGACATAAAGGGAGAGAGGCAGGGGGGATGGTAGAGACAAGGGTTGGAGGGTGGTAACACTAAATGCTAGGATTCTGGGGAATAAGGGGGCAGAACTACAGGCTGTCCTGGAGGAGGGAGCAGTGGACCTGGTGAGTATAACTGAGACATGGGACACCCAAATCCATGGCAGAGACCAAATGGTTCCAGGCTACAGATTACATTGGAAGGATAGGGAAAAGGGGAAGGGGGAGAGGGGTGGTGCTGTACATAAAGGAGGGATTAAAATTTGTAAAGGAGGAGAGAGACGAGGGAGGTACAGAAGCACTGTTGGTGCAATTACAGGATCTCAAAAATTGATCACTAAGACTGGTGATGGTGTACAGGCCACCTTCTCAATCTGAATGGATGGACAGGGTACTGGCAGAACAGATCAGAAGGAACTGCAGGAAGGGAGGAGTGGTGATAGTTGGGGACTTCAACCTGACGGGGGTGGAGTGGGACACACCTACCACAAAGAACAGAAGGGAGCAGGTAATACTGGTTGCCTTCCAGGAAAGCTTTTTAGTACAGCTGGTGAAGAAACCAACTAGGGAAAGGAACACCCTTAACCTCATACTTACAAGTGGGAAGTGGCGGAGGGATGTGAGGGTGGAGGAACCACTGGGGGGGGAGTGACCACTGGACAATATGGTTCCAGTTACAGATGGCTAAAAAGAGGGGGGCATCTGGCACAATGTTGCTGGATTTCAGCAATGCCAATTGGAAGGCTATGCCTGTAGTTCAGTGGACAAGCAGCCAGCTACTTACCATTCCTGTACTATATAAGCAATTCCTCCGAGCCTCTTTCTCAAGCACTTTTTCTTTGCAGCTGGAGGCTCTGTCAGTCTGTCCTTTGCTGCTGGCTGGGGCCAACCCCCCCACACCTTGCTATTTTGGCTTTTGCTTGTTTCTGCTGGACTTTTGTTGTCAGTTCTCCTGCATTTGGTTTGTATTTTTGGCTCCAGCTATGTGCTTCTTTGTGTTGTTTGTTCCCTGTTCCTCTGTGATTGTGTGTCTTTTGTTTTGCCTTCTTTTGGGGGCTTCTGTTTCTACACTTCTTGTATATTGCTATTCCTGATGTCATGCTACTTGCTCCCATTTACTCGTAATGCAACTGCAATCATTATCTGTGTGTTTCAACTCATACCACATAGCTGCTCTCCATGTTATGCACCTTAATTGTTTTCACCTGGTTCAGGCTCCCTCTGAACCCTAGCCTATGCAGCTCAATTCTGCTTCTTTAACTCATACCACATTCCTCATTGCTGTTGTTTCACTGCACTGCCTGGCAATAGCTGCTTCAGAGCATTCCATCCCTCCAATCTGTGTTCATCTAATCCTACAGCTCATAGTTACTCAATACAGATGCTGCTCTTTCTGTTTGTACAATGCTATTATACTCTGTAGGTCAGCTAAGCTACTGCTGATGCTGTAAACTAGTTTTAATATATGCATGTGGTTCTCTGCACTATCCAAAATGTTCTTGTTTTTCCTATGTCGAGGACTTGGAGGCGTTGGGAGAGTCAGGGCCCCATGTGGCACACTTACTTTTTATTCTAATTCTGCCTCCACCAACAAAAATCTTCAGAGTATTTGTCACCTTTTATTGGCTTTCTTGAATGCCTGCTGGCTTGCCCCATTATTTATATTTGCTGCTTCACCAATTTACATGCAGGTCCAGCCACTGCTACTCTGCTTTACATACCTACGTGCAGGTCCACTCATTACTTATGCAATTATTACTCAACGTTCACTACTACCATCTGTCCTATGTGAGGTCCCAGTACCCAACGTTCATTCAGTTCCTCTTCAGTTTTCTGGGGCATGCCAGCCATACCATTCTGGCACAGGGCCTCCCTGCAGCAAATGGTCTTGCTCTGGATTTCTAAGTCCACATCTTGAGTGTGCCTGACTTAGGGCATGGTCCTTCTCACCTGGCCCACGGCTGGAATGTCCTCACTCTAGGCCTGGCTTTAGCCATTTGAGACTTGATGGCAGCTCCTGGTATAGAATTTAAGACTAGCTGTAAAAGGTGGTTACAGTGATCTCCTTTGGCTCTAGTATTCTACTAGCAAGGCACCTTCACCACATTTTCCCTACGACTGCCTCTGGTTCAACTGATTTGTTTTTAGGGTGAGTAGGTCAGGTGACTGCCTCAGCAGTCATTGCTCTCCTCCTCCCACCTTGGTTGCCCCTGATGGTACACAGCATTCTCGCAACCTTCCACAGTGTTCCCGTTAGAAGGCTTGATTGAGAGCTTTCCTCTAAATTGGAATATTTTCCACCCCCCTTTTTATTGGGCTTCTAAATTGCAGCAGCAAAGCCATCACAAAATAAACATCTCAAGCCTAGAGGGAAGGCAACCCAAGCCTTGAATCCCCAGATATTTCCTCCTCAAGGTTTTTTTTCTCTCCTCCATGACTTAGGTTATAATAGTTAGTTAGCCATAGTTAGTGTTCCCTAGTTTCTTTAGGTAGGTTCCACTGTTGGATGGAGGTGGATGGTGTCCCTACTTGTTGTTCCCTCTCTCCTTAGGAGGCCCCTTCAATCTCCAGTGCAATCCATTGTACTCATGCCATTGCTAATCTGTGCATCTCATTATGTTATCAAGCTGCCTGATGCCTTAGCTACTACTATGCCTCACAGTTACTGATTGCTAACATACTTTGTACTACTGCATTTTTTGGAGGAGAACCTTCCTAAAGTACCTTTAGCCAAGGGAATCATCCCACATGACCTCTAGGGGTGGAACCCTGTTTGAGGGTTCCTTGCTTTTGGTACTCCTACAGGGTGGTAATTCCTCTGGAATAGAGAGTGTGAATGGCCAAAGCCAAGTAACACAGTTGCACAAGCATAACATTATACTGGCTGTGTAGGCCACTGTACTTTAAGATGATGAGGGAAGTGGTACAGGGGTTTCTGTGCAAAATTCAACTGGGTATGGACACACAACAATGGTGGGAACTGATAAGACAGGGGATAGTGGAGGCAACAGAAACTTGCTGTAGGGTCCAGACTAAGAAGGCTAGGGGAAAGAAATCCAGTTGGATAAGCAAAGGGGATGCTAGACAGGGTGAGGAGGAAAAGGGTAGCTTACAAGAGATATAGAAAATTGGGGAGGGAGGAGGATAGGAAGGAATACCTGCAAGAAGCAAAGGAAATGACATAGGGTGTAAGGGCAGCCAATGTGGCAAAAGAACTCAGGCTGGTGCAGGGCATAAAAAAAGGGGAAAAAGACTTCTTTAGGTACATCAGGGAAAAAAGAAGCTGCAAGGACCAAATTATAAGAATTAAGGAGGGGGGATGGGTGGAAGGGGGTGAAAAGGTAGAAATGCTCAATGACTACTTCTGTTCAGTCTTTACAAAAGAAAGGGAGAAGCACTACCCATAGTAGGAGGGAGGATAGAAACAGATGGGGGGGTGACAGATGGAGAAATCACAGCGGGGAGGGTGCTGGAGGAGTTAAGGGCATTGAGGGTGGACAAGGCACCAGGACCAGGTGGAGTACATGCAAGAGTGCTGAAGGAGCTGCCAGAGGTACTGGCAGGACCCTTGGCAGAATTATTTAATTCACTTCTAGACACAAGATGCATACCCCATGACTGGAGACTGGAGACTGGTTCACGTGTTTCCCCTCCACAAAAGTGAACCCAAAGATGAACTGGGGAACTATAGGTCAGTAAGTCTAATGTCCTTAGTGGGGAAGCTAATGGAGACTTTCCTAAAGGAGAGGCTAGTTAAACTACTGAAGGCAAACGGGGTGCAGGACTGGAGGAAGCATGGCTTCATCAAATACAGGCCTTTCCAGACCAACCTAGTGGAATACTATGAATGGATGACTAGGCAAATTGATGGAGGCCATGTGGTCGATGTCCTGTACCTAGACTTCAGTAAGGCCTTTGATTCAGTACTGCATGGGAGACTTGGATGCAAGCTACGGGGCACAGGTGCAGGAGCAAAACTGGTGGGGTGGGTAGAGAACTGGCAAAAAGATAGGCAGCAGAGGGTGGTGGTAGGTGGGGAATACTCATCCCCTAAGCCTGTGACAAGTGATGTTCCACAGGGGTCGGTGTTGTGCCCATTGCTGTTTGGTATTTTTATTACAGACATCTCAGACAGTATCAGCAACAAAATCAACCTATTTGCAGATGACACCAAGATGAGAGTCGTGGTGGATGACCAGGTTGGGTGGCGGGGGCTACAGGAGGATCTGGCAAGGCTAGAGGCATGGTCTGACAGATGGCAGCTGATGTTCAATGCAAAAAAATGCAAGCTACTGCACTTTGGAATAAAAATCCAGAGAAGAAGTTACCATCTGGGTGGGTGAGGCTGGAGGTAACAAAAGAGGAGAAGGATCTGGGGGTGCTCATCATGGGAGCAATGAAAAATTCCATGCAATGCAGAAAGGCAGCAGCAATGGCCAACAAAATGCTGGGGTGCATTGCAAGGAGCATTACCTCTAGAAGAAGGGAGGTTATTCTACCGTTATACAGATTGTTGGTTAGGCCCCACCTGGAATACTGAGTGCATTACTGGTGCCCATACCTACAAAAGAACATTAGACTGCTGGAGAGGGTGCAGCATAGGGCAACCAGGATAATTCAGGTCCTGGGGAATTGCCATACCAGGTCAGATTAAGAGAATTAAACATGTACACACTGGAGGAGAGGAGGGACAGGGGAGATATGATTGAGACCTTCAAATACATGAAGGGGATAATCAAAGCAGACACAGAAGGTCTAGTCAGGAACAGGATGGGGACAGACACTAGGGGCCATGACATGAAATTGGAGGTGGGGTAGATTCCGGAGGGAGGTGAGGAGGCATTTCTTTATGGAGAAGATGGTGGCAAAGGGGAATGCACTACCAGCTGAGGCGGAGGCATGTAATACTGTGGAATGCTTCAAGAAGGGGTGGAACAGGTCAAAGGGGATGGTAAAGGGAGGGAAGGGAAGGAGGGTGGAGCAGCTGCTGAATAGGGTGCTAGCTGCAATCTCGAGCAGCCTAGATAGACCAGGATGGCCTTTTGCTGTTGGCAACTTTCGTATGTTTGCAAACATGAATGTCTGGATTTTCAAAGGGCCTTTAGATCGATGCAGGGTGCATCAAACAACCAGCTTGTGTCAGACCCAGGTGCACCAAATACTGTGCACCATATTTTGCAAGAAAAGTGTTCTCTAGGGCAAAGCACCTCAAACTGACAAAAGGGGCCCAATTCACAAAGCCCTTAGATAGATGCAAGGTGCCTGCATCAAACATAAATGATGCATTTGGCACCTTGCACCAAAAGATGCCCCAGGAGCTATTCAGAAAAGTGGCCTAGGCTGTATGAAGCAAAGGGGTCTTGTGCCAGCCTTGTGCCACAAAAGTGACTATGGCATGGTGCTAGGCAGGTGCAAGCTGCCACATCCCCTGTATCAGGATTCACAAAACTGTTCCAATGGGTAATTTTCTAAGTACCATTAGACCAATCAAGGCTGGTATAATGGTACTTAGAATATGTCCCTTTGCAACAGTTGAGCACTGCTCGGCAATGTGCTGTGGTCTCCCTCCTCAGCCACGATCCCCCATTATGTATTCTAAATAATCCTTGGCAATCTAGTCATCCCCCCAAGCGCTGATCCCCCTTACTTCTAATAAAAGATCTACCTGGTGATCTAGCACCCCCCAAGCCCCTTCCCCACTATTATTATTTGGAAAATGTTTCACCAGGAAAGACAACATTAACTGTGAAACAGCTCATTTCTAGAAGCATCCTGGGGTGAGGGGGGGGTTAGAATGTTGAGAGAGCAGCAAAGCAAATTACAATACAAGAACAATTCAATACATGAGCAAAACAATGCAGCCCAATTACAAAACATAACAATGTGATACAGGTATGAACCAATTGACTTAGACAACAGGTCAGGAATATAACCCTAGGTAATGAAATGGAGCACAGCGAACAATTAGCAGTTCGGGAACAATGCAATAACAGGAGTTGGAACATTACAGTGCAATTACTAAAACAAAACAGTGTGGTACCGGTACTGAGCCAAAGAGGGCACCAGGGCAGGCATCAAAACCTAGATTGGGAAAAAGCAGATGCAGCAGTAGCCTGACAGCAGGAGAACTCCCAGAGGAGGCAGACTAAAGTTGAAGTTCTATGAAGACAGGCTGAGCAAGAGAAGGCAAGTGCATGTAGGCCCATGTGAGGGCAGACATGAGATGGGTGTCGAGAGTTTGGAGGGCAACAATGTGAGGGTGGGGAGAGGCCACCTAGCAACAAAAACCTTCAGGACCCTGTAAAGGAAGCAGGACTAGGCTGCTGGGGTGGGGGGGATGAAACGGGGGCAGGAGGGCAGAAATGAGACAGGTAAAGGAGTGGGGAGGGCAATGAATTGAGATTGGGGAAGATAAATGGGAAAGGGGAGCATAGAATCAGAACCCCTTCAGGATGCAGAGAATCCCTGCAAGGAGAACTGGACTAGGCAGCAGGGGAGAGAGGATAGAAGGGGGAAGTTGGAGAAAAAAGGGGTGAGGGGACATGGGTAAGTAAAGGATGGGGAGGACAAAGGATAAAGAGGTGGGGTGATCGAGAAGGGTAGGAAAGAGATGCAATTAGGTACCTAATCTAGTCCCCTTCAGGATGCAATGAAACCCTGCAAGGTGAACAGGATTAGAGAATAGGAGAAAAAG
The DNA here is from genome assembly GCA_016271365.2 of Neoceratodus forsteri. NCBI lineage: Eukaryota > Metazoa > Chordata > Ceratodontiformes > Ceratodontidae > Neoceratodus > Neoceratodus forsteri. Next base: position 873,799,440 of record CM057458.1, on the reverse strand, counting down.
AACAAGGGGAGAGGGGCCAAGCCTTACGTCCCTTCAGGGTGCAGAGAACCCTGCAAGGGGGGTCAAGGCATAGGCAGAGAGGACAGGAGGAAGGAAGTGCAGGAGGAGGGGAGCAGGGCTACAAACTGGGTGAGTTGGGGAGGGGAGTATATGAACATACGAACATACGAATGTGCCAGCAGAAACAGACTACCTGGTCTATTTAAGTCTGTTTGAGTGTGCAGCTAGCACCCCTGGTTTGCAGCTGCCCCACCCCTTCCCCTTTGTCATCCTACTGCCACCCCCACCTCCCCCAACCTCACTTTCCCCTGTTCTCTGTCCCATGCTCTTTTGAAGCTGTTCACAGATTTACATGATGCCACCCATTCTGGCAGTGCAATCCATTTTGCTACCACCTCACTGTGAAATAGTGTCTCTTCATTTCCTTCCTAAATCTTCCCCCTCTATTATTAGCACATACCCCCTGGTGACCCTCCCCATCATTAACTTAAGGACCCCATCTGCCCCATACTTGATTCCTCTCAGATACTTGAATGTCTCTGTCATGTCCCCCCTGTCCCTTCTATCCTCCAGGGTGTACATATCCAGGTCTCCCAGCCTGCTGTCATAGTCTGTCTCCTCCATTCCACATATTATCTTTGTTGCTCTCCTCTTCACCACCATCCAGTAGCCTGATATCACGCTTTAGGTATGGCCTCCAAAACTGAGCACAATATTCTAAGTGCGACCTTACCAGCGACCTGTAGAGCGGCAAGATCACCTCTCTTCACCTGTATGAAAACCCCCTTGCAATGCACCCCAGCATTTTGTTTGCTTTTTCAGCCACTCTCCTGCACTGGGCAGTGTTGTTCAAGGTTCCTATTTTCATTACCCCGGGTCCTTCTCCTCCTCCTCAGTGATCCCCATCTTAACCCCCCCCAGCCAGTATTCTCACCATGGGTTCTTCACCCCAAAGTGCATAACCTTACACTTCTTTTCATTGAACCCCATCTGTCACCTCTCTGACCACTCCTCTAGCTTGCTTAGGACCCCCTGCAGCTGCTTCCATCCCTCCCCTCCATCCACCACTATTCCGATTTTGGTGTCATCAGCAAACAGACTTACTTTGCTCACCACCCTGTGTGCAATGTCTGATATGAAAAACCCAAATAATACTGGCCCCAACACAGAGCCCTGAGTCGATAAATGACTCAAGAAATGAGAATGACACAAACTGAGACAAAGAAATGGTTCAAGCTGAGTCAAGTTTCAAGTTTTTCAAGTTTGTTTGTTCAACAATAATTTGCCATTATGAGGGTACAAACAAGTACAAATGATTGATGATGAATACTATAAATCTGTGAAAGCAATTATTCATTAAAACATCACCAATGATGACAAAAAATAACAATTTCACATTTATTTATTTATTTAAAAGTTGATAACTGGGGAAAGCACCACTGAGCCTAGGCTCATTTCCAGAATGCATCTGGGGAAAGGGGTTACATAGGGAGAAACTGAGACATAAACAAAACAATTAGCAAATTAACAATCATGGGCCAATGGTTACAAGACCAAAAAACAATGATAACATGCAACATCAGCAAATTTGGAAAAGTGGGTAGTGGTTACAAGGCCCAAAAACAATAACTTAATACAACATAAGCAAATAAGCAAGCATGGGTTGCTGTTACAAGACACAAGAAACAAAAAGTAGAACAGCCTTATACAGCATACAAATAAAGGCACAAATGGCACCATGGTTATGATACTAGTACAGATACAGGACATGAGGGAGCACAAGCTAAAGAAGATATCAGGACATTTATTCACAGGAGCAAGAAAATCAGTATGGAACTTGTATCCCCTAAGAAGGTGGGAAGCGTGGAACTATGAGGAAAGGCAGCTAAGGGGGGGAGACAGTTTGAGTAAATTAGGGTGCAGATGGTTGGGAGCACTGGGAACACTGCAGAAGGGGAAGAAGTCTGAGGATCCTTTTGAGAGAGAAAAGGGAGGAGGATAGTGGGAGGTCAGAGGGAAGTTTATTTCAGAGAAAAGGGAAATGAAAGGAGAAAGTGGATTGACCAGAAGTGGAGTGAGGGTGAAGGATAGAAAAGGTACGTGGATCTCTGTGGTGAAGGGAGTAGCTTGAGGTGGCAGCTTGGGAGATGTGTGAGCAGAGGTAGGTGGGGAGGATCCCAAAGCATAACTTTGCAACAAAGGATGCACTGTGAATCATTTTTCTGTGTGATAAAGGTGCAAGGGAGAAGGCAGAATAAAGGAGACAGTTGTGAATAAGGAGTGATGTGGTGGTAGCGAAGCAGAAGAAGGAGTTCAGCAGGGACTGCAGTCTAGTAAGGGATGATTGAGAGGCCATGCCATACACCACGTCTGCATAATCAAATATGGGTAAGATAATTTTGGAGACCAATTCTCTGTGGGTGGTGAGGGTGAGACAGTCTTTATTACCACAGAGAATAGCCAGTTTGGGGTATAGCTTAGAGCAGATGGCATCTACATAGGAGTAGAAATCTAGGTTGCTATCTAACCATACCCACAAGTGTTTGAATGTTGGAACATTTTCAAGGGAAGATCTGTCCAAAGTAGTGAAGGCGGGAGAGGACTGGAGGGTGGCTAGTTTTTGTCTACAGCCGAAAGTCATGGGCACTGTTTTTCTACTTTTAGTTGGAGGAGGTTGTCCTTGAACCAGGACTGAATTCTATTGAAATCTTCCTGGAGAGAGGCCTGTACACTGATGTGGGAGGGCTCAGAGATGTAGATAATAGTATCATCAGCATACATGTGTAATTTGGAAACTTTGCAGACTTATGGGAAGTTGTTTATGAATAGGGGAGAAAAAAGGATGGGGCCAAGGATGGAGCATTGAGTGACCCCAGAGAGGATGGGGATCGGGGTGGAGAGAGAATCACCTATTTGACCTAATTGCTCCCTGTCATGAAGATAAGAGCAGAACCAGTTGAAGGAAGTTTGGCAAGGCCAACAGAGCTAAGATTTTGTAGCAGGAGGGGGGTGATAGACTGAATCAAAAGCTTTCGCCAGGTCGATGAATATGGAGTCAGTAATAAGGCTCTTGTCCATAGCTAAGAATATAGAATCTGTAACTCGCAGTAGTGATGAGGTGGTCGAGTGATGTTTCCTAAAGCCAGACTGCACAGGTGAGAGAGTATTTGTATTGATTAGGAAATCAGACAGCCTAGAGTGAATAAGGTATTCTTGAAGTTTGGTGAGGGAGAGGAGGAGGGGATAGGCCTGTATTTTCTGGGAGCAGATGGGTCACCTCTCTTATGCAGGAGTAGGACCTTGGCAGATTGCCAGGCCTTAGGAACAGAGGAGGTGGAAAGAGAGAGGTTGATAATGTGGGTGAGTGGGGCTGCTATTAGAGGGGCAGAAATGTGCAGGAGCTTGTGGTGGAGACAGTTGGGGCTGGACATGGTGGGGTTAAGGATGAGGAGAGTTGCGTAGACTTCAAAGGGAGAGAAAGGAGGGAATTGGAATTTAGGGAGTTGACCTGGAGCAACCAAAAGGACCAAAGGGGGTTTGGGGGTTGAAGGTGAGGGGAGTGTGAATCGGGGAGAGTGCAAGTGGCAAAGAATTTGTTGAAATTTTCTGCAACTGATGAAGGATCAGAAACAGAGGAGGCATCAGCAGTGAGGACGGGGAGGCTAGTTAGGCAGGGGGCTGAGAAGGGAGTGTAGTACCTTCCAAAATGACTCTGGTGTATTTTGTTCTTTCTGCAGGTGGTGCTTGAAAGAATTAGCCTTGGAGAGGCAGATGGCCTTAGTACAATTATTCCTAAGGGCTTTGTAAGCTAGGGGATCCTCATGAGATAAGGACTCTTTATCGTGGTGCCAACCTTTGTCCCTGGCTGTGCATTTGGCCAGCAGGTCTGTGGTAATCCAGGGGTGGTGATGTCTTTTTACTCTGGATTTAGTGAGGGGTGCATGATGATTCCAAATTTGGAAGAAGACGTTGGCGAAGAGAGATAGGGCAGAGTCGACATCGACAGCAGAAAAGATAGATTGCCAGTCTGCCTCAGAGAGGTCTTGTTGAAGGGCAGTGATGTCAAGATTGTGGAGGGGTTGGGAAAAAATGTATTTGGGGGTCCACAGGGGATATGAATATTTTCTTATGCAGAAAGTAACGCAGTGATTACTGATGGCATCAGGGAACGTCCCTGATGCAATGATACAGTGGCGGTGGGAGGATAAAACTCAGTAAAGCAGAATGTGGTTCTGTGAGTGGGGTTATGCAAGTAGGTTCATGGATTAGATGAGTAAGGTTCATGTCTTCAGTTTTAAGGAGGGTAGACTTAGAGGAGGGGGAGAGCCAGTCTTGCTTGAAATCTCTGAAATGCAGCAGGTCGCCGCTTGCCGTGAGGGAGGAGATGAGGTGATGATGGATACAAAGGCATCAGTTGTAGTTTTGGGGGGGCATAGAATGCACCTATATAGAGCAGGCTAGAGGACAGGGTGGATAAATGTGCAATGATTACTTCATGGGAGGATGTACGGGACTCCTTTAAGGCAATGGAGCATGAGAAAGATTGTTTGATATATAGAGCAACGCTACCACCCACTTGCCATGGTCTTGACAAAATAAATTAAAGTCAGGGATGGAGAGGGTGGAGTCAGGGATTTTGGCAGATAGCAAGGTTTCAGTAACATAAAGGATGTTGGGTGGGTGTTGGGTGACCCATTCTTTAAGAGCATCCATTTTCGGTAGGAGGCTGCCTGCATTCAGATAAAAAGTACGAAGCCCCTTTGGCAGAGAAGAAAAATTCAGAGTGGGTAATGAATAAGTTTGGGCCAGGGTTGGGGGGGGTGATGAAAGGACCTGGGTTGAGGTGGACATCTCCAGAAAGAAGAAGGAAAAGGGAGAGATGGGGAGGGTACTTGAACTTCCTGGAGTTGTGAGGGGAGATTTGGGTAAGTGGGTATGTGTAGCAAAGCACAGCCTAGGGTTAAGGAGACAGGAAGGGAGTAACCCCAGATGAATTAGAGAAGAAGGGTAAGGGGGGCTGAGATGAGAGGCGAGCGAGGGTAAGCTGGTGGAATTAAGAGAGGGTGGGATCTGAATGCAGTGGAGAGGGAGGAGGGGAAGTAATATTAGGAAAGCAGAGGGGGGCCTGCTGGGGTAGGAAATAGCAAGGGAGAGGAGAGTCAGGGAGAGTGAACAAGAGATTAGGAGTGAAGTACAAAGGGAGGATAAACAATAAGAGGTGGAAGGGTATTGACATTGTGGGAGACTGTGGGGTAGACAGGAGTAGGATAATAGGTATAAGAGAAAAACCTAAAATGAAAAAGGGACAGAGACTCTGCCTCCTGGGTCTGTGTGGGTGGCTATTTGTGTTTGTGTCTGTAGGTTAGTTTTTGTGGATGTACATGATTTTCTGCATGAAGTAACTATGTCATTCTTGCTCACAACACCTGTGAAAGTCTCCTGGACTGGATTTCTACAAAACATCACCATCAAGTATCTGCATTTTCATTTTAAAATCAACTTTTTGGAAGCCATCCCAAGCAAAAATAAGTCAAAAAACTAACTCTAAGAAACTCAGTGATTCTGAGTCCTGCTCTGAATCCACATTTTCATCTGACCTGCTCCTAAAGGAACTGTATGTCAGCTGTTAAACAATCTCTTTAAAGAAAAAAGGAACCATACAGACAAAAGGATTTTACATCCTGCATATGCGCAGGCACAGTTCATCACCCTCAGGAATTTTAACAGATGCTGTGACTCTGGAACTCAGCAATTCATCATTTCTTCTCATTTTTGACTTACCACAAGGTATCAGCATTTTCAATTGAAATCAACTTTAAATGCACTTGTCTCTAAGGGCTATCTATGCAACAACCATTTTGATGAACAAAGGAAACATACAGACAAGGTTTTCACTTCCTGCAAATTCTCAGGCCACAGTTCATCATCTCAGGCATTTAACACACTCTGTGACACTGGACCTTAGCAGTTCACCATTTCCTCGGGATTTGACTTTTTCTTAATTCTAGAATTGATCTTGCAGCATGACTTGTCTATGGTGCCACTACTCAATGGTCTCATAATTCACGTAGAACACACAAAAGTCAGAGCAACCAGCAAAAGGTTGTGACTCATCTATAAAAAAATAATACAGGGATATCTCCTCCATTTACTTATACTACTCTTACTACTAATGTCTTGCAGTGTGTATTCCAGATCTGGTCCTACTCCCAACCACAATGCTCCTTCTCAGAAAACCCCTGGGCTTGTGCTTGCCTTATTAAACATCTGCTGCCTGCTCCCCAAATTAGACCTCCTGAAGGCCTGGGTCACTCAGCATAACCTTGATGTGCTGTCCATTGTGGAAACCTGGCTATCCCCGATGATGCCTGACATGGCCATCACCCTGCCAGGCAACACCCTTTACAGATAGGACCGACAATCTAAAGGAGGCAGGGGCTGCATCATCTACACCAAAGACCACCTCCCAGGTCACATAATACCCCCACCGTGTAGCAGTGACAAATTCCAAGCCCTGGCCATTAAACTACTGCTAGGGGCTGACAACAGAGTGCTAACCATACTCTCAGTTTATATTCTGCCAAAACAATCCCAGGCTGGTACCAGCAACCTACTGGACTATATTAGCACACTAAGCCTAACTCTGAAATAGTACTACTAGGAGACTTTAATATTAACTGGCAATCACCTGCATCTACTGCTATAAAGGATACCCTCTCTATGATCCATTTCACCCAACTAGTGAATACTCTAACTAGAATCAACTAAAAGACCAGCACCAGCACACTCCTGGACTGGGTTCTCACAAACCACCCAGTGCACATCTCTGATCTTACCGTTCTCCCTGATGGCATGAGCAATCACTCCCCTTTCAAATGCATATGAAACAATAACTACTACAAGCCCCCAACCAGAACCATAAAAAACAGATGCTTTTAAAGGGCTGCCTGCCTCTACTAAAGGCTGACCTTAAACTCATCGACTGGTCAGACCTCAGAAAATCCAAAGATGTGGACACGGCTCTCGACCTCTTTATATCAAAATTTAACATGGCTTGCGACAAACGCTCCCCTATCAAAACAAAGAAAGCTAAAGGACCCATTAATCCATGGATTACCCCCAAACTCCTAGCACTTCTTGACCTAAGAGACCAATCCTGGCTAACAGCACAATAGCAGGGCTCTGCAGCTAATGTTCAGTGATATAAAAAGGTCTGTAATGACTGCACAAAAGTGATCAGACAGGCAAAGAATAAATACTACAAAGAAGCCCTCACCAACTCATAAATCCTTCTGGACAAGCCTACAGGATATTACAGGGAAGGATTCAAAAACACCCCCTGCTATGCTCACTGTTGAGGGTGTCCCTATCATAAACCCCTTAATCATATCCAACTCCCTGAATCAGGCTTTTAATGACCTCAGTAGTGTTCTTCCAGCTGACTTCTTCAATGCCCCTAACCCAAGAGTCACTACAAGGGCTCCTATACTGCCTCCTGACCGTCCCCCTTTCTGCTTCAAAATAGTTTCTGAAGCTCATGCACACAAATATGTAGTGACGGTCCTAGAAAAGTCAAGGCATAGCTGGGACACACTGGATCTTAAATTTGTACATCTGGCACTGGACAAAATAATTGGACCACTAATAAAAATAATTATACAATGGCAAGAAAGAATCTTGGACTGTGATTGGTCAGTTTGGGGCTGAACCCATGGCTTTATCCCAGCATGATGCCACAGGTCTACTCTCATCATCATGGCTGTCCTCTTTTTTGCATCGCCTCTTAAGAAACAAAAACATTCTTTAAAATTATTTTTTTTATTTTATATATAACAACAAGCCATTGTATAATAGGAATAATGCACTATAGGGTGTGTGTCGTTTGGGATAATGCCACGCCTGGGGCATTGGACGCACTCGGCCTGTGGACTCATGCCGAACCCCCCCCCCGACACACACCCTGTCGTGCATTATTCCTTTATTAACCTCTCCCTCTGCCACTCCCAATTCCCGCTAAGATGGAAATCCACCACAGTAACCCCTGTCCATAAAAGTGGATACTGAACAGTACACAACAATTACAGACCAGTCTCCATACTCCTGCAGCTCTCCAAGGCTCAGGATATTGGCTGACCAGATGGTGGAGTATCTTAACCAACACAAGCTTCTCTGCCCAGAACAACATGGATTCCGTGGCAGCCACAGTACCATCACGGCCCTTCTAGAATTCACCATGTTCATCAATAAAACCCTTGACCAAGGCCATCTAGTAGGGGCATCCTTCACTGACCTACCAAAGGCATTTGATATGGTTCATCATGCCCTCCTCCTACAGCAGCTCTCTGAAATTGGACTCGTAACAGAAATCATGGACTGGTTTAGCAGCTACCTGAGCCTTCGCTCCCAACAAGTCAGGATTGAAGAAGTCCTATCTGACAGCCAACCTGTCAGATCTGGAGTACTGCAAGGGTCTATACTGGGGCCACTGCTATTCAGTGTCTTCCTAAACAACCTTCCGGCAACTTGCCAATGCCACATGCTCTTATATGCAGACAACGCGGTAATCTTCGCCAGAAACCAACGAGTGGAGCTCCTCAAAAAGGACCTGCAAAATGGCCTTGCAACAGCTGAAAAATGGTTTAAAGAACAAAAACTGGTCTTGAATTATAAAAAGACCAAAACCATGCTCTATGCATCAACCCACAACAAACATAAACGCTAACCCTTGGCAATATGGAATGACACTGGCAGCACCCTGGAACTTGTCCCACACTTCAAGTACCTTAGAGTAACTATCAGCTCCACCTTATCCTTCACACAGTACATCGACAATACTGTCAAAGCCATCAACATCAGAATTGGCATCCTCTACAGACACAGACATTGTCTCACCCATGAAGCACTGAACCTGGCAATTAACAGCTTGATTGTATCCCTTATAGATTATGAACTGGTAATATATGGATCTGCAACAGACTCGGCACTCCAAAGCATCACAGTTGCACTAAATAAAGCCTGCCACCTGCTCACTAATGCACCTTAACTAACCCATACCTGAGAACTCTATACCCGCGCTAGCTGGCTCCAGCGGAAAGACAGAATAAGATATCAAGCCGGCCTTCTCACCAAAAAGGTTGCACTAAATCAGCTTCCTCCTGGAGTGCAGAACCTGCTGTTCCTTCTGCTAAAATACCTGGCAAACCTGGAGCTCCTCCACACAAACATTCTATATACCTAGATGCAACACATCCATGGCACAACATGCCTTTGCGTATCGGGCACCACTCTGGACAAACACACTACCACCAGATATCTCTGACACTGCTACAATTGGACCCTTCAAACTTAAACTTTTACCAACACCTTATTCATATATGCCCCCACTGACTGACAACAGCACTTTCCACCCCAATCCCCGGGATAGGCAAACCATGTCACTTAGCCCCATCTCCAACCCCTTTATCCCAGCCTACCCCCTCTGTCTACACTGTTCTGTCTACCCCACCCCTTCTTCCCCTTTTCTCCTACTTCTCCTTCTGATGCAGGCTTACTTTGCACATAGCTGCAGTTACTGGTTTGGCTTTGATATTTGTACCCTTATGTTAATATTGTCATTATCTGTTTACTGTACTCTTAATGTTTTATCTGTATATTGTCCTGAATTCCTTGCACTGTTGTTTATGTACATGATGTGGAACCTCTTAATGAGCATCTGCTCACAGGTATATCCAAGGTTTCGATAAAAAAATAAAATAAATAAAAACAGTGTGACTTGGCAGACCAGCCCTAAGTGTAACGATGAAGGAGCTTATCAGCAGTACAGTGGACTGCTAATAAAGCAGACTGAAGCAGATGCTGAACCCATTTAAAATTATGTGCAGGAGGAACAGAGGGGAAATGAAAATTTCTGGCTGTAATCAGAAAGTGAAAATAAGTGTGTTGCATACCCTAGCAGGGATCCACATTGGCAGTCCGACAAAAATTTTGTTGAATGCCCCATCAGTGACACCGGCAGGTCAACTGCATTCTGCAGTCGGCTGCCAGTTCGCACTTTGTTCTCTTGTTTTCTTCGGGGGACTTCACCCCCTAGCCCCCCACATGGGGGGCTGCTCCCCTGCACCCCTCACTTAAGGATTCTCAACTCCAGTCAGAGCTGATTGGGGGGTGCAGAACCCCCGACAGACTGCATGGGTTCCAGCGGGTCTCCCACTGCAGCTGGGCGCTGTAGTCACTGTGGGGGACCTCGCTGGTGAAATGTCACTATACAACCCTAAATTCTCTGGGCAGGATTCTCAAAGCTCTCAGAAGGTGCAACACCTTCCCTAAGTCCCCAAAACTCCCTCAGCTACGGAAAAAATGGTGAGTTTGCTCCAAGTGCTATTCCCAAAAAAACCCACAGCTGCAGGAAAAACCACTATGGACTGTGGAAAAAAGTGCAGCTGCGGAAGTCCCTCAGGACAAAAAGGTGTGCGATCAGTGGAGCACAGCCCCTGAAAGGCTATTCACAGCTAGGGGCAGGATTCTCAAAGGAAAGAAATCCAGCCAAATTCACACAAGTCACCAAAAATGCTGCAGATGCGGGAAAAACTAAGGAGTTGCACTGCAGCATATGCACAAAACTCTAGCAGCTGCAGCAAAAAAACAACTAGAGGTTGCGGGAAAACCGCAGCTGCGGAACACCTGCAGGGAGCTGAAACACACAAAATGCTATACACAGACATGGAAATCCCGCAGCTGAGGAAAGAATGTTGCACAAATGCTACTCCACAGAGACAGTGAAGTAGGATTCCCTGAGGAGAAAAGAAGTGAAACACCAAGCAAACATCAACTAAGCTGTGTGCAGGCAACAGCAACCATGTGGGATAAGGCAATATAAGGACATGTGAGTGCAGCATACACAGAACACCACACAGAGGAAACACACAAGAGAAAGGACAACACCAGAAGGCCACTGACAGTGTAGGCAGATGCACAGTGAACAGGCCAACAGTGTGTGATACAGGAGCAGGCCAAGGGACAACAGATGCCAAGGCCAACATGCCACTGGGTGCATGGTACCACCACATGCAGAGACAAAGGCGTATATAACAGGAGGGGGAAGCACTGCAACCACATGCAGGAAGGGAGGAACAGCAACATGGGGTACAACAAAGGCAACCTGCCAGACGACAGTACTGCCACAGACTGGCATTCAAAGACCTCACAGAGGAGCAGTGCATAGCCAGGTACAGGCTAAACAAGTCTGCCATAACTGACCTGAGTAACACAATACGTGATGATGTGCAGAGCAAAACACACAGGGGCCATGCACTCACAGTGGAGGCAAAGGTGACAGCAGCCCTGTGTATGCTGGCAACAGGCACATTCCAGGCACCAACAGGGCACAAAACCAGCATGAGCCAAGCTGCAGTGTCATGGTGCCTAGAACATTTCCCAAATGCCATCATACCAAAGGTACTGTACATCGGTACATCAGGTACCCACTACAGGCACAACAGCAGCAGGAGGTGATGGAAAGATTCTACACCATGGCAGGATTCCCAAGAACATTGGGTGAAATAGATTGCACACATGTAGCAATCAAGGCACCCACTGAAAATGAGGCAGCATATGTGAATCGCAAGGGTTACCACTCCATCAATGTTCAGGCAGTGTGTGACAGTGACAGCAAGATCCTGGATGTGTGTGCACAGTTCCCTGGTTCTTGCCATGATGCCTATGTCCTGAGGCAGAGCATGTTGTGCAACCTCTATGAACAGGGAGACATACAGCATTGATGGCTGATTGGTAAGTACACATCTGGGCATGGTGGGCACAGAAACAGAGCACAGGCAAGGTACATGGAGCACCAACACCCATGATGTGTGAACTGAATCACTAGGACCGACTGAGCAGGGGGTGAATGACAGTGCAGGACATGTCCAGAAACACGGTACACATATGTGACATGTCACGAGACAGGGGATGCCAATGAGAAACAGTAGGTGGCAGCTGGAGCAACCATGGGCACAGCAATGGCAATGCCAAACAATGGCGATGTGGGCAATGGCAGGAGACACACAAATGCAATATATAGGTGCAGAGCCAGTCATGGACATCTGTGACATATGCATGTCACACCATCAATAGTGAAAGGCATCCGCAGTGTGGCAAGACAGTGACACAGAATGACAGACCCAACATGTGCACAGTAGGAGACAAAACATTTACCAGGCCAGTGGCAGCCTGCCAGCAGACAAGCAGAAAACAGCTGGCATGCAGCACCACAGGAAGAACATGTACCAGTGAATACCAGGAATGGGCAACATGGGAGGTATCAGGGGACTGCAGTGGACAATGGACACCTGAAATACAGAATGTGACAAGACAATGTTCAAGATAGAAGGGTAAAAAGGGACATGGGGAATATGGGGATGGGGTGGACACCAATGTGGTGCAGGGACAGTGGGTGTGTGACAAGAGTCAGATGAAGGTGCATGGTGAGCTGCACACTGCAGTAGGCAGACTGCCAAGTGTCACACATAGGGATCAGTGCTGTGATGGCAGCAGTGTAACACCACCAGCTGTGATAGTGTGCACCAGCAAGACTGCAGTCCGAATTGCAGCTACATGGCACAAAGGCCTGCAACAGTGTGAACCAGCCACAAAGTGTAAAACAAGGGGCAGGGACATGCCACACAGTGCACCAATGGGCAAGGAAATGGCATCGGGACATGCATGCAGCCCACACACAGCATGCAACACCCTAGCAAGATAGAAAGTGGGACATGAACACAGCGAAGATCAGAATGACACCATGGGGCAGGAACAATGTTGAGCAGAAGGAACTGACACAGTTCCACATGGCATCTGAACAGGAATGTAGGATGCTCACATGCACAAACTGGCCAAGACCTGTGGGACAATGGTGAGCAACTTAGCACCAGACAAGCAACAGGAGAGTATAACCATGGACACACTGCCCAGGCAAGGGTACAATCACCATGTAAGGACAGGGACAGAGCACAGACAGTGCATGATAGTCTGTCACACATGGCACTGGGTGGACAGCACATGTCCAATGATGACAGAAACATGGACCCGCACATGCACCCCCATGAGGAATGAAGGCAGGGACAGGACAGAACACAGGGACATGTATACAACAGGGAGGTATTGGTCCCAGATACCTAGGCTATCACAGTCAGCAATGACAGGTGAACAGAGCATTGGGAGAGGTATGTTGTCACAGTGGAAGTGGAGGCAGGAATAGCCACACAGAAAGGGACCTGGAATGCACATACACCCTGTCAGAGGACATAGCATGGCACCCAACAGCCATAGGTGCCATGACCCCATGTGATACACAAGAGGGGTGACAAGAAAACCAGGTCAAGGGTAGACAGAACAGGAACACAGCACACATGACACACACACAACACAACACAACACAACACAACACAACACAACCACACTCTGATGGGCCTAGTGCCATCACTGCAGGCAGTGTTCATGTATCAATGCAGCCTATTCATACACATATTCATTCACATATCTGGACTGCCTTGTACGGTATGGGCTGCACGCCCATTGGCTCTTGCTCTAGACAATGGGCATGCAGCCCTACCAAACAATCAATCGGCCAGGCGGCCAGGCGGCAGGCGGGTAGTGTTGCTGCCCGCCCGGCTGATGGGGGAGTGGTGGGGCTCCATGGGTGGGTGGGGTGGGGGCCACTAGATCATCAGGCTACTTGGACCTTGGGGGTGGACTCTAATGCTCGCGATCGGGCCGCAGTCCACTGGACCACCAGGGATATTGTTCTTGGGGGACTCTAATGCCCGCGATCGGGCTAGTGGGGGAGGTGGGATTTCTACAGTTATGCCCGTGATCCGGCCAGGCGGGGGGGTGGGGATTTCTACAGTTATGCCTGCGATCAGGCCAGTCGGGAGGTGGGGAGATTTCTACAGTTATGCCTTGATCGGACCAGTCGAGAGGATTACTACAGTTATGCCCTTGACCGGGCCAGGCGGGGAGGGATTACTATTATGCCCATGATTGGGCTGCAGGGGGCACAGGGGAGTAAGTCGAGGGCCACCCACAGGTGGTAGCTGCTGTGTTGCGCCCTGCAATGCGGCAGCTCACCTGTGGGTGGCCCTCGACTTACTTCTATTTATTTTTGCTCAAAGTTGTGCAGGCGCAGGTTGGGGGTTGCGCCTGCACAACTCTGCACAGCCCGGCTGAATATCGGGCTGTGCAGTTTATGCATGGTTCCTCCCCCTCCGGTTGAGCATGTCTTCATTAGCATTGCGCTGTTACTCAGCATGACTTGGGGGGCGCAACTGCCTCCTGCTGAATATGGCAGAATGGAGCAATTTCGGACTTGCGCAGGCGCAACCCTATTGCGCATGGTGCAACTCTTTTGACTATCCAGCCCACTGTGTACTGGGTATGCACAGGTAACACAGATTAGTGCACCAGTGGTACATGCATGCCATGGATGTGGTACCCAAGTCACAACATCACATCCTCCCCTAGTGGCACAGGTAAGCAACATGGCACAGGATAGTGTATAAAGAAATGGCAGTAGCCATGACATATGTGGTGGGACACAGGTTCAGGTGAGTGAAGAAGGCACAAACATGATGAAAAGTCCCTGAAGAAGTACACCCTGGACTGCCACAGTGGCAGAGGACAATGGAGGCATATGGACAGCACATGACAAAGTGTGCAGTGATGTGAGCTGGCATGGTGGTATGAAGGGATGAGGTGGTGGATGTCCCACACCACGGATTGGGGCTGCCCATGTTTGGATATGGACATGGGTTGCCAGAGGATGGCATGAGAGGCCATTCAGGTAGCAAAGGCAGACAGCCCACCACACCCTGGGGAACACCATTGGGAGTGCTCGGTAACTTGGTGAGGCACAATGGCGATTGGGAATATCACAGTACAAGGCTGCAAACAGTGGGGGGTATAGTGTTGCACTCATCAGCATGGTTGCAGTGTGCAACTGTGTCATTGCCTGCTGCAACACCAAGGTGGTGGACACATGCATGGTAAACACCCAGGATGCCTGCTGTGGCTGTGTGGTACACAAGGGGGCACAAGTAGCAGATCCACACCCCAGGGCAGGCACAGTGCTAATGACAATGCAGAAGGCACCATGCTGATGTCATGGCAGTGCCCTGCCTCAGTAGGTGTGCGATAGGATGGTGGTACATCCCCGATGCTGGGTGACTGGATCAACAGTGATGTTAGGTGGTGGGAATGCTGGAAGCACACGAGCAGGCTTGGAGTGAGAGCCCATGGCTAAACCACCCTGGGAGGATGCACAGGATAGTGGACTGATACACAGATTTGAGGAAAACAATGACAGACAGGTGTGCTGGGATGTGTGTACCAATGTCACAAGACACGTGGTCAACATGTTGTACTGACACATACGCACTATGACCTGTACATGAGGAGTAGGGGATCATAATTCATAGGACAGCAATGGACACTGTAGAATGGGTAGGCACAACACAATGATGTCTGCATGGAGACAGGAACACACTGAGCCAAGGACTGTCAGCCTGGTGTAGCACATGGCACACCCCAATGGCTGACCACCTGAAACACAATGGTCCTCCAGGATCGATACACCACTGACATACAGATGTGGGTCTGTACACAGTCAGAGCAAGGACAAGGACATTGCACAGACACATGTGTACTGCACACAACACAGATTATATCAACAACACAGCAGAAACAATGTACAACATGCCGGTAGCGATAGGTGGAAATATAGAACATGTGAATCACATGACATGGTGCAGGACTGCATGTACACCACAAATGAGATGTGCAAAGGGCCTCCAACCAACAATATAGCATGGAACACAGGTTGCATGCAATGGACACATGTGGATGGGAATTACACAGTGTTCAGTACACACATGTGAATGCCATGCCACAACAGCATGGTACTGCAGGATAGAACCATCAACACAGGATGTGCCCTGTACGATGAGGAATGTTGTGTGTGACATAACAGAACCCACAATGGAGTAGGACACAGCAATATAGTGTGAATCAACCTAACAAGAGTGCATGTGTACAGTGCAACATGCAGGGGCACAGAACTAACATGGATGCACAGATGTGACATCACCCCAGGAGGACATAATGACATACACCATACAACAAGCAGTGACACAACATATGGAATGTAGATTTAATAACAATAACAATATGAACAACCATTGATGTACATAAAAACAACACAACAGTATGAACAACATAAAACTCCAACAAGAAAGAATATAACTGTTGGCAGAAATGTTCAAACAGCAGTACGTCAGCATCATCAGTGGTAAAGACACAGGCTAGAAACACAAATGTCACTGAAATGGAGCACAACCCTAGTGTTCATGTGTGGCTGGCATAGCCAGCACCTCACCAAGGGCATGCAAATGGACAGTGAGTCTCTCACAGGTAGATGCTATATCTTGCACATGGTGTTGTAACAGTGCCCAACAGCGACTGTAGTCACAGCTGCCTCCCAGCATCCCCTCAGGCACCACCAAGGCACTGGCAGTCACCACTGGCACTGGTGCAGCAACATCTCCTGCTGCCACTGGGTCTGGAACCTCAGGGCCAGGGTCCAGGTCAACAACGCCCTCCAGAATGCCACCCACATCGTCCTGAACAATAGCATCATCAGACCCACCCTGGACTGGGGACACATGATGCTGGGCTCCCTGTGCTGCCTCCACAGTATGTGGTATGGTGTCAGCTTAATGGTGGACCTCAGGCACATTGTGGTGACAGTGAGCCAGAACACCTCTTGCATGGCTGGTTGACAGCATCCTTCAAGCTGCAAGGACATGACGCAGCTTATCCCGCTCCCGGCGGCCAATTGGATGACCTACAATGTCAAAGAAAACACAAGGTGAGCATGGCCAGTATAACAATAGGCCAACTCACAAACAGGCAAAGCACAGAATTGTGAACTGCAATACACAGGCCTGTGATGTCAGGAGCATCAACACAGTACATGCAGTGAGATACAGGTCACCTCAGGAACATGGATAACACTATGCAGACACACCTGAGGAAGCACACTGTCACATGCACCAGAATCTGGTGCATATGCGAGGCAAGTCCATTGCAAGAGGCATGTGGCACCCATGAGGCACAGGCAAACAACGTCCAGGACAGTATGTGGGTCTGCAGGAACACAGGACATAATGTGGACTGCAGGCAAACAACAGGAGCATGCCACATGTGCACATACAGGCAACCAACATAACATTCAGTGAACATGCAGTGTGTACACAGAGCAGAATGCATGAAACAGACAAACAAGTAATACACCCTAACAACATAACACACACAATGGTGTGGTATGGCCCACAGTCACAGACCAGCAATGCAAAACAAACAGCATGTGTAATGCAGGCTGTGATGGAGTGCAGAGCATGCATGACATATGAGATGCTATACAAATACTGTTGGCACAACACCATGTGCAGATAATGCACAACCTGATGGATGGCAGGCACACCACCATGAGCTGGAAATGCACAACCCAGTGGATGGCAGGCATGCCAGCAATGCAGAAAGCACAGGGCATGTGTATGCCAACATGATGCTCGGCACAGTGGGTCATCCCAGTGTATGTAACGAGTGTGGCATGGAATGTATGCCCACACAAATGGTACCATGTGCACTGCTGGCATGACCGATGGTGTTTCCTCATGCCATTGCCCCACATCACCTGGAACTGTAACAGCCTGGGCAGTGCAAGTACTAGCCGGTGTGTGCTGTGTCACCCCAACACACCTTCAGTATGCAACCTAGAGAAGCAAGGTGCCACCAGACACGTGACACACCTTGTGTAAAACACATATCATACAAGGCAGGAAATACACTGGACTCTAATTGGTCAGTCGTGGGCTGGACCCGTGATGTTATCCCAGCACAACATCACGGGACTAGTCTCAGCCTCACTGTGAACATGTAGAGAAGCATTTGATTGAGCATGTCTTTAATTGTTTCATCATCTCTCAAAAAACAATAAATTCCCACACAGTAACATTCTTAAAATGATTACTTTCAGTCTGTATAACAAGGAGCCATTGTACAATAGCAATAATGCCTTCCAGGGTGTGTGTCATTTGGGATAACATCACGCCTCAGTTATCGGACACACTCGGCCTGCGGCCTCGTGCCCAATCACCTGAGGCATGGCGTCATCCCAGCCACGACACACCCTGTTCAAACGATATTGCATAAATGTAGCACATGTATGGCATAGGCATTGCCTAATGATGGACACAATGTGACAGGTGATGTGGGCCACAACACAGGGCAGGTGGATGGTCCCTGGGCACAGTTCAGACACAGATGTCCACCCATGGCAGGTTAGGATGCAAGCAACACCAATCAACACAGTGGTATGAATACAGAGACAGTGGGAACCTGGCACTCCCACACACCCACAGTGACCACACATGGACAGTCAGCCAAATGCAGAGATGACCACTGGATATACAGTGCCATGATGCCTAGCAATGGGTGGGGGCACAAGTGACAGATGGAGGGTGACATACCGCACATGCAACATGACAAATGAGACACACACACACACACACACACACACAGAGCATGCATAGGGTGTAGGAACAGTGAACAAAAGGTGACATTCCCAGTCACATGCTACAGAGGTGACACAGCAAGGCCATGTAAATGACAGTGATGCAGCAGGACAAAGGTATGTGGGGATAGGCAACATGCACACGACAAACACACCCTAGAACATGGTGAGGAGCATGGACACAGGTTTGGCAATGATATACATTGAAGGGACCAAGAGGGCTGCTGTGGAGGTGTGCCCATGACTGAGTGCACACAATGTGACGATGTAACACACCAGTATGATGGATAGTGTGCCAACCAGCTGGTGGATGTCATGCACAACACAGGGAGACAATGCTGGACACTGACAGTGTACTATTAGAGGGTGTCATGTAGGTGCACATAGTATCCACCTGTCCGGAGCTGGGATGACAATTGTGTATGGTAGGGCCACAGCATGCAGCACAGTGAAGGTGGCAGGGCACAGGCAGCAGAGGGCAGCATGTAGGCCCTGTGGGCCACTGTGAGAGCACATGCAGGTGGGAGGATACTGTTGGGGGTGGTGCATAAGCATCAGGGCATGGCACAGAACCAACAGGACTGAGTGCTGGCAACCTGTATGGGCAAAATGGATGTGAGGTGGTTGTAGTGTTGTTGATGGGGTACCACAATATGTAGGTGGCACAGTGCGGAACCCTGATGTAAATAGAAACCCGTGAGCAGAGGCTGCCTAGCTGTCTGTCTGTCTGTGTTCCACAAGCAGCTACTGACATACCTCATGAGGGCCAACCATAACCTGTCCCTAGCGAATGGGGACTGTGTGCAGAACATGGTAGTGACAGCAGCCATGGCTGCATGACACTGTGACACACTACAGTTCGCATGATGGGGGGGGATGTGCATGGACAATGTGACAATGCAGAAGAGGGGATACCTGGGAAGTCATGTGTGACAAACCTAAGGCTCATCTGAAGAGGCCAGGCACAGCTCTGGATCATGACGGCTGCTGGGACAACACACAGCAGGGAACAGAGGTAGGCACAAGGACCTGTGCAATGCTGGGCCACAAGGGGTGAGGGACATGCAGGGCATGCAGGAGGAGTGGTCAGAACCAAGAGGCACTGAGGGGGCAGTAGGCTACCTACTGATGTGACACATATACAAGGGGTGGGAGGGATAGGCCAATCCAATCATGTTCAACTAGGCTGCCCACAAGACCACTGTTAGGGGAGGAGGCATGGATGGGGATGGGGAGGGTACAGGGGTTATGGTGCACGGTACCAGGCTACATGAAGTACAATGGGGTGTGGATGAAGGTGCACCACTAGTTTGGTAGGTGCAGGCCACATGGGATGTGGCTGGAAGGGGCTGGGGCGCAGCCAGAGATGCTGAATGGGTTCAACACATTGCCCGCACACTACAAAAGAGGCTGGCGGGAGAATAGTGCTGGTAATACAGGACATGACTGGGGAAGCTGAGCTGCCAGTGGGGCTCCAACTGGTGTGCATAGTGCTGTGGATGTGAACACCAATGGGGGTATATGGCCTAGACGGCATGGGGGGATGCCACAGGGAGCAACATTGGTTGTGAGGGGAGGTCCCTAGGTACAGCATCAGGGACCACTCTCTGGTGACGGCCGCTATGTGTGCCATGGTGCTGTGATGGATGGCGGACATCAAGGCTGCACCACTGGTGGCTAACCCGGCACAGGTCACTGCAAATGGGGATGGTGGCAACGACTGAAGGCAGGTGCATGTGGTGCCACTCCAGTGTGGGAGACTGAGGGGTGTGACAGGCAACCATGTGCCCAACAGGTAGATAGAGATGCTGGGGAGGACAATGGCGGGCACACCAAGGCTGGGGACGACGGGTGCCATGGAGTGCAAGGGGTACCTGGATGCCTGACAGCGCTTGCATGTGCAGTGTGCACTGTGCAGACCAGCCATGCACAATGCCATGGGTGGGTGCCATCAGCAATCATGAGGGGGGAGCTCTGGGTGCCCAGCACTAGGCATGCAGACAGGCATCCACAGCCAGTCAGCACAGTAGTATGCTGAGAGAGCCGAGGTGGATGGTGCCAGGCCTGCTGATGGTGCTGCAAACTCGACTTGTGTGGCCTGGTTGCACACACATAGCCATGGGGGGAGGACACGGTTCACAGACAGCACATATGTATGGTGGCCAACCCTGTACAATGCCCACAAGGGATAGGTAAGGGGACACCATGTGGAAGGCCACCTGGTGGATGGGTGAAGTGGACTAGGGCATAGTGGCAGCTGTCAGCCTCATAGCCACAGTAGACATTCAGGGTAGGGAGTCAGAAGAAGACATGGTAGACCAAGGGGCCTACACTACTACTGTGTGGGCTGGCACTTGGTTGGTATGTGGACACCACTGTGTCTCGTACTGCCTGTATGTACTACAACCATACAGCAACAAAGAGCTAGCAGATACAATGGGTACAGGCCACGAGCCATAGCTCAATGCAGTGCCTTTCAATCAGCCAAACAGGGATAGGGGTGACACATACCAGTGGCCAATGTCGGCCACACTGGGAACACCTTCCTCACTCCATGTCTGACACCACAGCCCACATGCAGTGGTCACATGCAGCCCAAGTGCACACACTCTGCATCCAATGTTGGGCCACCACAGTCAGCATAACTAGTGCACACATACCATCCACATACTGTGTGGTGACAGACATGTATACGCCATGGGGATATGCCACACCCCACACCAGCAGCCTGTGCCACATGCCCTGTGGCAAATCACAGTAACACGTGACCATCCAAGCATCCAGCAAAGCAATATACCAGCAAGGTCCTGGAATAACATGGAGCACAGGCACAATGCACCCAACACACACTATGTTTTGGATGTGCACTTCATGGACAGCCCACATGTGCCTGCTGGCCAGAGGACAGTACACACCCCTGTCTGACAATGCAATTTGGTCACGGAGGGACCTATGTCACCACCTGTCCTGGGATCCACTGACACGTATACAATGGCTGCATCACTGTACAGGTTGCTGTCCATGAGGCACAAGTGTGGAGCAGTTTCCTGGATGCACCTGCAATACTAGGCAGCCCACATGTGAATAGTCACCACATGGTGCAGGTGTACAGACAAGGACACACACCGTGTGCAGGGCTGTGCTGCACAAGACAGACACTGGTCCTGAGAGGCATGCGGACAGTGACCTGGCTAACTGCAGGAGAACACAGATGTCACCTTGACATGTGTCCACACCTGCAGCCCATGCCATTTTAGAGCCATGTCCCCTGTAGGAAAACAGACTATCACGCAATCACCCATGCAGGGCACCCCTCATGACACATGCGACATGTGTGAGGGTCACACAACCCTGGGTACAGGTGTAGAGGACACATGCTGTGCATGCTGTCGATCCCCCAACATCCATGTACACACCCCTATGTATGCCCACACACCTGTGTACATGTGTATACATCCCATCCTAACAATCAATTAGCCATCCCAATACACTCACCCCCCCAAAGCATGGTCCATGGCACATCGATCCTGATGCCACTGTGCTGGTCCCATACCCTGTACTACCATGACCACGGTCCTGGTACACCATATGGCATGACCAATGTGATAGATCCCTGGAGGCACTGTAAATCCTATCAGTTGTCCACTTACCCCAGTCACCCCTAGCACAGCTGAATGACCGACTGCGACCATCATAATATACACCTGCCCCAGGTACACATCCCAGTGGCATATCCCTGCATGGGTGTACTGTTCAGCAACATATGGAGCAATTCCTTGTAGGTCGGCCCTACAGCAGCTGTTCCAGCTGATCAACACTCATGATGTTGAACCATGGCCCCCTAGTCAGTGTACAGGGACATGGGACAGTAGGGGGCAGTGCTGTTGGCAATGTGACACACCCAGGAGGTGAGAATGCACACTCCCAGCAGGTGGACAGGACATAGGCATGTCCCTCACACCATCACACAACCAGGGTATGTGTACTGGTACATCTATACAGAGCTGCTGCACAGCACACTGGCACCAGATTCCATACCACATCACCACCATGGCCTGCAGACATGCCCGTGTGTTGCATGTCATGACACAATCCAACACAGCCAGTCCCACCACACTCACCGTCACTGTATCCACTGTCCCGTGACACCTCTCACTGTGACCTGTTACAAGTCACCTGGCCCAGCCCACTGTGTCAGTGCCAGAGGGTGGGCCACATGCACTGTAGACAACTCACGGATCCATGGCAATGGTCCCATATGGCCAACATACTGGCTTCCCACAAACTGCTGAACAACATGAACAGTCAGCACCTATGGTGCACTTCCACCCTCGGCAGCTGCTCACCATGTACCAGGTGGCAGCCCACAATAGATGGCACTTCACACATCCGATTATGTGCATGCATACTATGTGCTATGTACACAAAGGTCTGCCTCACACCTGCACAGGGTGGCTGTGGCTTTGATGTGGATATGCATGCCCCCCCACCGGCATTTGTGGCAACAGTGAGCCAGAACCGGTCCTGTGCAACCCAAGCACCTGCCACACCGGTGCTCCCACACTAGGGCATACACCTGTTGGGTGGAGAGGGACATGTGCAGCATATTACAGTGTAACCCCTGCCCACCAGCAAGGCCTGTACACTGACATCATAGGTGTATATCCAAGTGTCACCCTGTAGCACAGTACCCATACAGGAACAGCACCCCCATGTCCGCTCCAACAGAGCATGGCCTCTGTGCATGTTGCCATACCACACAACTGTGGACCCCTGCACATGCATAACACATGCCCAGTGGAATGGCACCAGTCCCACTGCCAGTGGTCAGTTCCCCCTTCATGGGACACCCCACCACACAGTACAATGTGCACCTATACACATGCGCATAGTGTGACTGTGACCCAGGGTGCTTCCACAACAGGCAGGCATGACTGGGACTGCCTGATAGCCTCCCCAATGTTATAATGCAAGGTAGATGCTACTCACGAGGTTGAACTGCAGTGGTCACTGGCTGTGGTTGTTGTGCGGCACCTCCTGCTGCAACCTGCCTCTGGCTTGTGCGTGTCACCCTGACACTGGACACACCTGTGTGGGGAAAGCATTGCAGGACACACCATGTCCACAGAGCTCCATGCTGCACTATACTTCTACACCTAGGGTTACCAGATGTCCACTTTTACTTGGCCATGCCCTCTTTTCCAGCTGCCATATATTCTTCATGTACCCTCTCTATCCTGTTGTGTGATCAATATTTAATATCCACAAACATATTACTCTCTCCTACCCAGGACCACCTTGTAAATGAGCTGTGAGAGCGGTGGTGACTATAAACCTATCTACTTGAGGGTCTGGCATGGGGGCTTACTGGGTGAGGGACTAAGTGTCCTCCTCTGGCATCCCAAAATCTGGTACCCCTACCTACACCACAACAGTGACTGATGCTGGTGTGGTACACTGTACAACATGATACATAGCTGGCACTGCTGGGTGTTGACTGTTGCCCACACATCACACAGGTATGTGCACAGGACATGGGCGGGTGACACACCAGTGTAGCCTCACAACTCGTGTGCTCGCAGCGCAGGCAACACATGGCTGATGGTTGACCGCCACCATGACCCTCATGTACCCTGGATGTGGGACTGAATGTTAACTGCATAGGTAGCACAGTGTGTAGGTATGTGTACAGGACACATATGGCTATGCATGCCTGCACTGTAGATGGTTAAACAAAAATGTTCGAGAATAACTACTGATAGTCCGCGGGTAATGTAACCCTAGTTTCCACTCCTTCTTTGTGCCGCCTCTCCCAATGTGTCCAGCATATCAGTCGCTCTCCTTCCAAAGAAGGGGGCGGGCAAGAATACTCACACACATAGACAGGTAACCTCTTATCCATAACTATATTCCTGTATTGTAGTCCACAGGTCCATATCCCCTACATTTCAACAACTAAAACTGGCTTCCTCAGGAGGTGCCTTTTCCAAACATAATGTTTAAATCACTTGATACTTATATCTTTCATTTGTAATGCTTATTTCCAATATCCATCCTGCTCATTTCGAGTGTGGGCTTAACATGAATGACAGTGAGGAGCAACCAATACAGGGGACTTACAAAGGATAAGGGGTACAAATCCATTTGACACATGGACTACGCAGGATGGACTTAGGTAATAAGCAGTACAAATGAAAGACATACGTATCAGGGGAATTAAACATTAACTGTAGATGGTTGACAGCTGTGGCCGTGCGGATGCAACATGTGTAGTGTACCAGATGACCACTGTTGTCCACTGCACCACACCGTACCACATCAAGGCAATTGGAGCTGTGACACCATACACCACCATAACATGCACATCCTGACTGGCCATAGCCATGACACAGCTGTATGGTGCCAGCCAATCAGGTGTTTGCCTGTGACAGTGATGGGCAGTGCACCATGTAGTCATGCTTTCCCACCCACCACCCATCATGTGTGCCCTTATTACATGTACTGTGGGGTGAGCCGTGACACACTGAGAGGCCAGCACCAGCTGTCCTGCATGTACAGAGTACTACAGTGTCTGTAAGCAATGTACAAGACATGGGCTCAATGGCATGCATGGTGTGTCCATAGGCAGCATGGTGGGTGCATGTCTGGTCAACATCCATACCATGGCATGATCCTGGGCATGGGGATGGACCATGTAGTGCATCACCAGAATAGTCTGCCTGTGCCTGATGCATGTTGCACACAGTGGCATTCAAGACACCCGTTGACACGGGCCAGCACCACTGTATGTAGTACACACCATAGCACTGACGTGCATCTCCCCTGGTCATGGCACAGTTGACACCACACACTACACATGCAGTCCTGTGACTGTCAGTTGGGGATGTCATGGCCCCATGAGCATGTCCTGGATGTGACAGTACAGTGGAACACAGTGTGAGGAGTGCATTACACACTGAACAGGGGCTCATGCTGACATGATGTGCTGTGCCATGCAGGGCATGGCCACATGAACCATGGACTACGTCCAGGAATGCCCCCACCAACCAAGCATGGCTATAGTCAGCTGTCTGTGCCTCTCTGTTATGAGGACAGTCACCATGACATGTAGATGTGGCATGTGCTAGTACCATGTAGTTATAACATCACACCTATCACAGCCATGTACTCACCTTCCGCTGTCCCCTGTGACTCCTGGAGTTCGGGTGCCACCAGCCGGTACAAGTGTGGCTCCCTCTGCTCCACATCATTCCACTTATGCTTAAGCTGATTGACAGTCTTCTGCACACCATTGGACATGTACAGATTCCTGACAATTGCACTCCAGACCCTGTTCCTCTTTCTTGGTGAATGCAGAGTCCTTCCAAGTGGCAACAGGATGGCTTCATGATCCCTAATGAGATCCAGCAATGCTGCTGTCTCTGCATCACTGAAATTTGATGCCCTTCCTCTCCCTGCCATGGTCTGATGCTTGTATCTGTGACTGTGCAAGGCTGGATGTGGCACAGACTGACACACCCCTTCAGCAGGCTTCACACATCCCAGTGTAACTCTGTGCAGCACTTGCACATGTTCTCACATGTGCGTGACATGTGCCTGTACTTTACATGCATGTGCGCAGTTTCTATGGTGAAATCATGCACATGCATGAAAGGCACAGCTGATTCCCACGTGTGCGCAGACATGTCTGGCATTCTCACGTATGTGTGGTAATCCCATTGTTTTGTCACGCATGGGCTGTAGGCATTCCTCTCAACCTTTTGTCCCCACAAATGTGTTACATTGCCTCTCACAATGTGTCACAGATGAGAAAGATGCACATCACTGATTTATCTGTTCCTAGGAGGTACGACCATAGGTATAATGGGTGCATATGGGTGCAGAGAGTATGTTATCATTCAAACAATTTTACATCGGCATCACCTGTTTGTTTACATGGCCACTCTGACACTGTCAATACTGCCTGTAGCACATGTCCTCACAATGTGGAACAGGGTGTATTTGTGCAGTACATTGGAGAACGTTCATTGTTGTGTGGTAAAGCTGAGAGGTATGGCTGCAGGTCCTTCATAGCCCATCAACAGCAGCAGCACTGGCCTGTGATGGGGCACTGTTCTGCAGGCATACCCATGTCAGCAACCCCCATTCCGTGGCAACATGTGTGTGGTGTCAGCCTTACCAACATGGACACATGTGCATGAGGCAGTGCACATGTCCATGCCACACCCAAGGTGTGACATGCACAGCAACTGCATGGCCATTGCGTATGTCTGGCACACTGTACACCATGACAGGCAATGACACGATCCCCTGGGCCTGCAACCACCAGCTAGGTGTGCTGACATGCAGTTGTGACACTGGCAGTGGATGTTACTCCATCACACCACTGTACATGTGGACATGCGCCACAGTGGGGTGGCAGCAGGCGTTGATCTGTCCCTGACCCATCGGGCTGCTGCAACACCTCACAACACAGGATTAGTTGCATCACACGGTGTAATTCTTGTGGTACAGTACGTGGTTTGGGGTGGCCGCACAGTTCCCAGAGGGGGTGGAGATGACTGCTTAAAGGGGCTGTAGGACCAGGGGCAGGGATACATCACATTCAACACTGCCCTTCATTGCAGGGGGGGCATTGCCCCATACCTGGTGCCCGTGCACACATGACAGTGGTCAGACAGCACAGCAGGGTCACCATCATGGCATTGCACCCACCCTAGGGCGCATCAGTCAACCAGCATAGCATGATGGACTGGTGTGTATTGCATGCTACCCATACCTAGCCCATGTTGTATGATGGGTCATGCAGTATTCTATGGCACCAGTGACGTGTGCCTGTGCCCTGCGATGTGTATACCACAAGAGTAGTGAGGGCCACATAGTGTTGTGTTGCATGTGTGTGCCATCCCATTGTTGTCATTGTGGGGTGTGGATGCACTTATGCAGGTGTTCACAGTCCATTACATGTCTCATGTGATTTGTATCCATCTCCTTTGCAGGCGACAGTGGATATCCGCTAAGGACATGGCTCATGACACCAGTGACAGCTCCACAGACACAGCAGGAGGAGAGGTACAATGCTGCCCATGCACGGACATGTTCTGTGATTGAACGTACCTTTTTCCTACTGAAGATGCAGTTCCGCTGTCTCTCAACCTCAGGGGGTGCACTGCAGTATACACCAGAGAAGGCATGCAGGATGATCGTTGCATGTTGCATACTGCACAACATTGCCCTGTCCCACTGGATCCCAGCACATGAGGACCTGCAACTGACTAATGATGATGTTGCCCATGGAATGCCAGTGCCACTGTCACCACCATCGCCAGGAAGGCGCCGGTCCAATCAGGCAACATTGGCACACCAGGCATGGGATACGCTCATCAGACACTGCTTCTAGGAACATTACCAGTGACACAGCCAACAGTGTCTCAACCAGTTGTGCCAGCACTGAATGCCCCTTGCATGCTGTGGTGTGCTATGGACATGGCTGGCTAGGACTGAGTGTGTG
Organism: Neoceratodus forsteri; assembly: GCA_016271365.2. NCBI lineage: Eukaryota > Metazoa > Chordata > Ceratodontiformes > Ceratodontidae > Neoceratodus > Neoceratodus forsteri. Next base: position 873,771,307 of record CM057458.1, on the reverse strand, counting down.
TACATTGGTCAGCACCCATGATGGGACAACTATGTAGTTGCTGGGGGAGGCCCTTTCTGGTAGCCTATTGTGATCCCTATGACTGACCAGGGTACAGGTACATCACCTGGGGTGTGATGTTCCCATGGACCAAATAACACCTGCCATGTGAATGGTTGCTGGGTTCTACATATGCATGTCAAGACACTGTTTTCATCTGGTATGGCACGTCACAGTATAGTATGAATGCTCCCACATCATGTGTATCAAACAGTGTAAAGTGCAACAGTCAGTAAACACAATTCACAAACCTTATCTTGGTCCTGACATTACTTTGTACACCATGTAGCCATACCTGTCAGGAACAGTGGTCACAGCCTCTCCAGTCTGTCAGTCCTACAATTCATTGGCCAGCTCATTCAGGACCACTGGGATATGGTGTTGCACACAACAGCCACAATGTCCCGGCACTGTATGATTGACATGGCATGTGGATTGGGCACTGTGAGGCTGCATGGGGCACATGTTCACAGTCCATACAGGCATTACAGTCTTCCTCTGTTACTGTTGCTGATTGGGCAATGCATGTCCTGTCTGTGCCCCTGACATACTGCATGGCCTGTGGACAGGTGCAGCACATGGGGCGTTATTTTGTATGTGGTTCCCAGACTGGGTGTGGTACATATCCACACATGCAACTCACCATGAGCATGCACATCTATGTATGCATGACCCATGGTCCACCCAATGTGCTGTTTGGGATGGAGTGGCCAACATGTCCAATGGGGCATGGTGTCACTGGGGGGGGCAGCTCTGCAGGAATGGTGACACCCTGACCACCACCATGTGTCATGATGCTGGGTCCTGATGCTTTGTATCCACACTACCCCTTGTATTGGCACAGTGATGTCAGTGACCTACATGTCCAGACAGTTTTCATGTGGTAACAAACCACATGGGCCTACATACACACCCCTCCACATCCTGGCAGCCATCACCTCCCTCAGACACACACCTGTAGGCTGGCGCATGCCACAGTCCAGTGACTGTCTATTACCCCCTGTATGGTATTGCACATGTGTTGTCACACATACAGCTTTCCAGAAACATGTCTGGGATGTGCACAGTGGCACTGGTGCTGTGCATGCCGTACATGTCTGTGCCATCACACACTTTTGAGTCCTGCCACATAACACATGGCTGTGTGTCAGCAGTGTGCCAGAGACTGGCACAGGCAGCGCAACTACACATGGCCATTACACCCTTATGGGATATAACAGAGTCTCACACACACATAGTTATGGTTGACACACCTTTATTACATGTACCGGGAACAACACTGTCCCACCAATCGCTACACAGTCACTTTCCATATTGTACACACATAATGTATATGGTGAACATATCCATCAGGCTCCTTGCCATCTACAACATCATTAAGGCATGATGCCATCAGTGGTCTTGTCATACTGTATCACATAACAGCATGAGCTATGTCATGCCAGAACACTGCACTGTCCATGGTGCCATGCACTACTAGAATGCCCATGTTTGCATCACCAGTTACATACACCATCATATGGTGCTGTGGACTGAGGGCTGCATTGATGCCAGCACGATATAACTGCTCTACCATGCCTGTCCAAGCTACTTCCTGTGATCCGGCAAAGACCTACATCTGTGTGATCCATGTTGTGTTAAGTATGCCTGTCCCTGGCAGTGCAGCACAGCACTCAGGGGTGTGGTGTGCCACATGACATCACAGTGTCTACTGCTTCTTTGGTGGATGTCCCCTGTCAACACGTTTCACTGTTTCCTGCCCTTCCCCATCTCAGGGACTGTCTGTGTTTGTGTGGCTCAGCTAGGGGCTTTGTCATTGTTGCTGTTGGTGTTGGTGCCTGCTCAGCTGTGGCACACCCTGTGTGTCCTGGGTGCCCTGATCGATGTCTGTTTGTGCTGCCCTCTGTGCCTAATGGGAACTCGGCCATCTCTTCTGTCCCTGTTGTTGTGAGGCCTGTGTCCCATCATTGCCACAAAGCCCCTTGCCAGTATTGTGCATCTTTCTGTTTTGCTTTGCTTGTGAGGTTTCAGTTGGTGACTTGTCTGTTGCCTGCGCAGTACATGCCTCACCTGTGCCTGCATGTCCCTGTATGCTTCCACTGTCCCCAGTATGTTGCAGCTGTGAAATGGGCTCAGTCTGTGTGCTGCTGCTGTCCCCTACCTGTATTGTCTGTGGTGTTTCCACCATGGTTGCTGTCACACATGTGTGGTAAGTGCCTTGGTACTGTGCAGTGGCCACTTGTTGCACGCTCAGTGTGGGTGCACAGTGTTGCCCATCCCTATCCATATCCACACCTGCAGCTGGTTCGCAGTGTGTTATCATATCATGTGACTGCATAGTGTGCCCTGCTGTGTGTGTCTGTACATGTGTGGGTCCATGTGCATGTGGTGGGCTATGGGTGCTGACTTGGGTAGACACTTGCCCCCCTGGTGGTGGACACCTCAGACATTGTTGTGTGCATGGCCACTGGTTCAGCCATGCTCACATGGGGTGTGCACATTGCTGTCAGTGTATTGGATAACTGTTGCATTGCACCAGTCTGACTGTTGAGTGTCACCACATGTTCCACCTGTGTTGCATGCTGCCCTGCCAACATCTGACTCATATCCCTCATGAAGGACACCTGTGTCTCATGAATGGCACACAACAGTTCAATGTGCTGCTGGATTATGGTGTTTTTCCTGGCTGTGGCACTAGAGATTGCATGTAGTGCACCCACTATATCTGCATTCAACTGACACTGTGTCTTGTTGTTTTACTGCACTGCTGCTGTACTGACTGCACAGCATCTATGAGCTGATGGGTGTGTTCTGAGGTACTGTCATGTTGTTGTGACAGGGTGTCTTGCAGGTTTCCTGTGGCTACACTGATCTGCCACTCTGCATTCAGGATGGTGTCCCCATAGCAACTACTGTCGCTCTGTCCATCATGGGCATCACCCTCGGACTGTTGCTGAGTGTGCAGTGATGTGGGTGTCCCCAAATCAAGGTCACCTATTGACAGTCCAGACACGTGTCCATTCTCAGGGGACCCATGCAGGGTGGATGGTGGGAAGTCCTCGGCAATGTTCTCGATGGGGACACTGTCCGCATGCTCCTCCTCACACAGCTTTGTGTCTGGTTCCGCCACACCATTGCCAACCATTGTCTGTGGCTCTGTTGAACACCCTGCTGCAGTGTGTAGGTCAGCTGCTGTGGTGTGTTGGGTGTATACCTGTTGCTGTGACTGGCTGTCACCTCATTGTGGTCGTGGGCTTTGTTGCACTGGTCTCCCAATATCACCTGTAGGTGTACAACAAAAAAACACATTATGACCTGACCATGGTTGTGTCCAGCCCTTCCTAAGGCATACATTCAATGCATTGTGACATTGTACAGTTGCATGTGGTACACTACAGGGTCCCTATGGCACACTACTGTAGCACATTGGACAGTGTGCATCATGCCACAGTACAGTGCTCTCACTGGCACTGTCACACATGCCCATCTGTGCCTGTGCTCTGTCAGCTACTCCATTATCATTCACATATGTTATCCTATCATCACATTTGCTGTGGTGTGTATGTGGACACTGCTGGCATGTGTATCACAGATACTGTTGCGCACATGGGAGCACACACACATGCAGCAACACCCATGCACATCCGTATGTCTGTACTGGGTCCAAGCATTGCATGTATGTGGCTCTGTGTATGGCTCAGTGGCATCTATTCACAGTGGTGTGCACCAGTGCACATTACCTACATACCACCTTTGTGGTGGGTACAGTGTTGTTGCACTGCACATGTACTAAGGGACGTGAGTCCAGTACACATCACGACCACTGTGCATCACAGTTCCAGCCATGTTCCACTGGATTTACATGTGTGAGGGTGGCTCGGTGGGCTGGCATTTGTCCTCTGCATGATGGTGGCGGTTTACCAAATGGATGGGCCCTGGAGTGTCCTTCACTGTTGTGGGTGTTTGGAGGACTGGTGGCATTGCTGTGGCGCAGACTCTATGTGTTGAACTACCCTTGTCTACATCTGTGTGTGCGCGCCAAAGGCCCATGACTGGGGTTGCATTTGGGGGACCACCACTTTCCATGCATCAGCATGCAATTCAGTGTGCGCGCCACAATGGCCTGCTGGCTACACTGACAGATATGAGGGTGGGGCGGGTGGTGTTCAGTGAAGTGGTGTAGGCACTGTGAGCATACTCACAGTGTGGTGTTGGCAGGCTGGGCTTATCCCGAGTGTGTCATTACAGGAGCCAGTGCTGTGACAACACTAGTCACACCTATGTCTCAGCCATGGGACCGGTGCACTGGTGTGGATGGTGTCCATTTGTAGATGACTCAGGGCTAGGTGTCATGGTGGGTGTGTGGTGTTGGTAGCCTTGCATGCGACTATTGTGCCTCTGACAGGGTTGCCAAGTATCAGGTCACTGTGGGTTCATGCAGGTTGCTGCACGTATCTGCACCTGTAAGACGGTTTATCTGCCGTGGTTGTACACTGGGTGGGTATGTCATTTCCGTGCTGGTGTGTGTGAGGGTCATGGGGGTATTGGTATTCATCATGCAACACTGGCCAGACATGTACATGGGAAATGGCAAGGGCAACTAGGATGCTGGTCTGTATCACCATGAGGATGACCCCTGGAGGGGTGGCACTGTTCCTACCCCTTACTACAGTTTTATATTGTGACACCTCGGGATATGAGTGCAGACTTGGTGACAATTCTAGATGGATGTCACATTCCTAGGGAGGGTTCAGTGAAGAGCAACTGGCATGGTCCAGAGAGCAGGGTGTGGATCCATGTGTAGTGGCCCAGGGTGCTCAGCTGTACTCACTGGGTGGGTGGTCATGGGTAACATGCCAGAGGGTCTCCAGGATGTGAGAGGGATCATTACAGGGGCACAATCAGGGTGCTATGAGGAGGCTGATGGATGGCAGCTGCTCACCCATCACTTGCCTGGGGGCAGGCACAGAGGGACATGGGTGGTGTGTTCTGTCACCGGAATGGGGTTTTCACCATGGTGTGCACTGTCGAGGGTGCTGATACGGGTGGGTACTGTGGCTGGGTTGGGTGTTGTTGGGACAGGTGTGGGTACATCTGACATGGTCCACTGCAGCTGCTGCATCTGCGACTGGGGACATCATTCCACATGTGGGGGTGTGCAGACATATCTGCTCTCTGTGCAGCTGATGGCATTCACATGGACTGGTCTGACCATTCTGCCATTGCTGCCTGCATTGCTGGCAGTCTGTGTGTTGCTGCATGTACACAGTGCATTGTGGAGTGTGTGCATGGCAGGCCATGGCAAATCATTGTGTTGCCCTACACACATGTACATACCAACCCCATGGTGTATGTGTTGCTCGTGTGTTGGCAATGTCCTTGCAGCTGTTCACATTTAGGATCAGTGTGCCAGGCACATGTGTAGCTGCAGTGCTCACCATGCAGTTGTATCTTCACATGTGTTGCTGTGTGTTGTGTTTGTTGTACCTCTACATGTGTTACCACACACATTCTGTTTCTCCACATTCCACATGCCACACATACAGCATGTCTGCAGTTGCATTATTCACTCTGTTGTGTCTGGATGTTTACTGTTATTTTCCCTTTGCTGGGTTTGCTGAGTGGGCCAGCGGATCATGCCACACATGTCACTGTATGCCCCACCCTCTGTGGCTGTGGCCATTTTGATTCACAGTCCTGTTCATTCAGCCCTGTGCACACATGGACACCATGGCATAGCCTCATTGCACATCCCCTGCTATGCACATCATGGCCCTGATATCATTCCAGTTTGTACTGTTCCTATGGGCCCTGTGTGTTTGCCTTCCATGTATTCTGCCACTGCTGAACATATGCTTGTGTCAAGCATGTTTTGCTGGGTCCAGGTGTCCATCATGGCAGGCCAGTGCACCTTCTCAGGGTCCACCCCCATTCGGATGCTATTGTTTTCACACCTGAAGTGATTCCACCTCAGCCAGTGTCATGCATGTGTACAGTGTTGCCATGTGTGGTGTGACACATTGCTGTGCAGTTCTTCAGTGCTGTTTGTCCAGCACACACTGCATAGCACATGCCTAAACCTCCTTTAGTCGTGTTCCAGTCACATGTGACAGTGCAGCTGATTCTGCCACACTGCACTGTACTGTGCATCACAGTGCATTCACAGTGGATACCCATGTTTGGCAGTGACACTTACATCCACAGTATGTGCTTGCACAATTTCCCACAGGCCAACATCACACTGTTGTGCAATGGACACTTGTCCATGCACCATGTGTGCCATTCATTATCTGTGCTTTGAACCTTCATCATTGTACAGATACAGTATTCACCAGTCTGCATGCAGTCCTCCTGCTTGTGCAGTGGAGTATGCCATTCCCTGTTCTACATTTCAGCATTCACCTTGCAGCAGGGGTGGAACACTCATACCACCTGGGTCATGGTTGTGTTGCAGATACTACTGACACATCAGCCTGGTTCATCATACCACACATTATCATTGCCTATGATCCCACACATAGATACTTGGCTTCACCTAGTGTCTGTCTCAGCACCCACACCACTACAGCCATGACATGTTTCTACCACCATCCCCATGACATTGTACCTGTTCTTTCACCACTGTTCATTTCCTCCCTATCTACCATATCTGCCCCCTTGTTACTGCATATCCCATAGTCAGGCAACTGTGTCAGTGTTGGGCATTGTTGTTTCTCTTACAGTGCATGTGTGTGCATCTCCTGTCCAGCTGCATTGTGTGTGTGTGTTCCTGTACTGTTCCGGTGTGTACACTGTGTCCCACATGTGTCACATTGCTGTGGTCTGTCTCCTGTGCAGGGCACAGAGCATTACACAGGGCTCCATGTCTTGCCATGTCTTGTATTGGTATGGGCACATGCCCATTGTGCACCTTGTGTCCGTGGTGTGTATGTGGTGGTGGTATGTGCTCAGTTCCACATACCATTGGGGTGCATGGTGGCTGATATGGTGACAGTACCTGCCCATGCACAGTAGCATGTCACTGATAACTTGCCTCTCTGTCTGCTCCCTGTCATCCATATCCTGTGTGTGTGTTCATGACAGCATCTACAGCATCTACATAGGTTAATGTCCACAGCCATTACACGTTTCCTGTTCCTTGCCACCATTACTTGTCTCCAGTATCCTTTCTCTGTTGCCAGCCATTGGCCTTTGTGTGCCACCTCCAATATGTATCCCTCCTGGTATACCCCACCTTGTTGGTATCCAACACCCAGGGACAACATGTTGTGGCCTGTTGCCTGGCCTACATTACTGTACCACACAGCTGCAGTGTGGCTCCTGGTGGCACTGCTGGGCCAATGCTGCATGGCCATCCCCATGTTGGAGCAAGATTTGCATCTCACATTGTTCGTGCTTTGGCACATTTGCACACACACCCTACTGCCTTCCCAGTAGCAGCTCCCTACTTGTGTGCTACCATTGTTCTTCTGGGGCAGACCTATTGGTCATGTTGCCTGGCCTCCCATGTGGGACAGTATTGTGGGTCCTATGATACCCATCTCCATTCATCCTTGTGCCACTCCACACCTTCTGCATTTTGTGCCCTCTCACGCTGTCCAGTCATGTGCCCCTCACACTGTGTGGCCAGTGTGTGTTGCATGCCGAGTGTGTTTCAGCTGCCAGGAGTGTAGCCAGTGTTTTGTGATCTGCACACTTTGTGGCCTTACTGCTCCCCCTCCTTGTTGGAGTAACCCCCCCCACGACTGTGGGAAGACTGTTTCCACCCATACACCAGGACCATGTTAGTTACTTCATTGGCACAATACATGCAACCTCTGTATCCCATGACAGTGGTTGTTGCCATGCATGGGTGAGTACGACTGTCATGCATTGTTCCCTGTTACACCCATATAGTGGACCAGAGCCTGTCAGGTTGTATTGTCCTTGTGGTGCATGGGGTGTTTCCGTGACCAGTCCTTCTACATTGCATTCCTATGACTGACAGTACAGCAGGGTACAGTATCTTGTTTGTTAGGTTTTGTGGGACACAGTAGCAGTTCATATCCTGTGTGCTACCCCCTTATATCATTTTGCACACCCTGGTGTGCGTGGTGTATGTCTGCCTACACCCATGTCTGCTGCCTGTGACCTGCTGTTGTGTATGTGACACTTGCTCTGTTGGGTCACCTCTGTACCCATGTCAGTCTGTCTGGCACCTGTCCTACTTACACAGGGGTGGCCTGCCATGGCCAGCTGTGTCCCGCTGTACACCATGTTGTATGCTTCTTGGCCTGCATTTCTTTCCTTGTCCATACATCCTACCCGTCATCTGCATGTTGCATGCCACTACTTCACCTTCCCTACATTGATGTACTGACATTCTGCTATACTGTCAGCAGGAGGACTAGGCCTCATGGTGTGTCACGTCTGCATGGTAGGCAGCCCCTCATGGGTGCTCACTCCCCCCCCAGTATAGGTCAACATCAGCATGGGTCTACCTTTGTCACTATCCCCCCATCACCCTCCACCATGCCCTCCTCTACCAGACTTCCGAGCAGTGCTTTGCATGGCTGCACCACCCTGTCAAGGACGTACTGTGTCCTGCATTCCACTCTGTCTTGGCCCACCTCCAGCATCCACTCATGCCTCCTGGTTGTGCCCCCTACTGTGGTCTGTCCATCTCTTTGTCTCCACTGCTGTGGTTCCCTGTTGTGTCATTTGTTGCCCCATCATGTTCACCCTGTCTCTCCTCTCCTTCAGCATCATCAGCCCACACTCTTGCAGCCTATCCTTTTAGGCTGAGCAGTGACCAGGGGGGTGCGAGAGCTGTGTGTTGCAGTAGGGCCCACACTGTTAGGGGGGCCAAATGCCTCAGTGGTCAGCGTAAGGACAACATTTTCTCACAGACAAGATTGCATGTTTCTCTTTGGCGGTTGCTTATCCATTTGAATCTGAGTCATTCAGCAGTTGTGTAGCTCCAGTGTCATGTGGTTGGGGGGAGGGGGTACTGGACAAACAGAACCATTTCTCATAACATCTACTTATCTTATTGCTCATTTCCCCAAGGAGGGTCAGGAACATATTACATTGGATCATGGTGTCAGCAAGGGGGTGGGGGAGTGGCATGGACGTACTATTTATGCTCAGCAGGACTGATACAGTACAACATACACTATAATAATGTCATATGGGCTGTTGGTTATTTTACCTTTATTGGTCGAGGGTGGGCCCCACAGAATATTTTGCAGGGAGGCCATTACAGTTGTTGGCACAGCCCTGCTCTTGGACCCTCCATTCCATGCCCTGCATCATCCTGGTTTCCCTAACCTAGACCCTCTCCAGCAGTGCTACTTGCCTCTTACGGTGTGATCTCCTGCACTGCACACAGTACTGGGGATGATGCCTGCCCAAGATGTTCTACAGTAAGTGGTTCACCTCCCTCCTCCTGGACATACTCCCCCTAGCCATGTGGCCCAGACTCCTGTGTGCTTTTGGCACTATTCCTCTACACATTTCCATGTTGTCCATTGTGCCATGTACCACCCCCCCAAGTTACATTACACTTGTTGTGGCTTGCAGTGTGCTCCCCCCCAGGTGTGACCATGGGCTAGGTCTCTGACCCCACATGCTGCACCCTGCACATCCCTGGGTTTACACCTCAGTTACATACTCCTTGTCCAACCCTTGAGGGTCTCCAGGTCCCTCTGGATGATCTCACTACATCCCCATCTTCCAGGGCCCACCATTTTGGGCTCACCTTCATATGGGCTCATCCATCCCCTGACCCCCTCCCCCTGACCACACATTGGTCAGACACAATTGTCTGAGACTGTATTGCTCTGGTACTGCACTTTATATCAGCTTTTCTGGGTGACACCTGTCTGTTGCATTGATCCAGCTTGTCTGCTATCCTGGTACACGTCTTGTTTCAGTGGGTACTGTTTCACATTTCACTTCATACATAGTGGTCACCCTCCTCAACAGTGATTACCTTGTGACTAACACTACATGACCATTGCTGTACAATTGGTGTGCAACAGTTTGATTTACCAGTCTTTTGGCTTGACCGTCTTATTTGTGACATCTTTTCCTTGGCCCTTCATTGGATGTCATCATGCTTCTTTTTCAGGGCCTTTACATCCCTGTTTGCTGTGCCCACTGCAATCACCTTTGGGCAGATTTTGTCCCATATGTCTGCCTAGGCTGCTTTTGGTGTTGACCTGCTGTGGAGCACATCATAGTTGGCATCGACCTCATGCACCAGCACCTCCTCCTCTCATGGAGTCCAGTTGCCTGCCCACATGCCTCTGCTCCCTGTGCTACTTGCTGTTTGATGTTCCTGGCTGCTTCTTGACTCTGGCTGCTGGCCCTGCTGTTGTGGTGCCACTGGCTGTGGCAGTGTGCTTTGTTGCTGCTGTGTCTGAGGGTGCTTATGTAGCAGCTGGGGCAGGTGCTGGTGTTGTTGCCCCTGCTGGGCATACAATGCTGCCTGTTGTGCATGGGCTTGCTGCTGTATTGGCACCTGTGGCATATATGGCAGTTGGTAATGTGCCTGTTGCACTGTGAACACACATGGCTGTTGTTGGTGTTCATACCTGTAGTGTTGCTGCTGCCATCTCTAGGCTATGGGCTGCCCTAGGTTCCTCATTCCTGGGTGCTCTTGCATGTGCTGCTGTTCTGCTGGTAATCCATGCTGTTGCATGTAGTGGTAGGCATGCTGCTGCTGTTCGGCTCCCTGCTGTGCGGCATTCTGCTGGCTTCTCTCTGGCTGCTGGTTAGGATTCATCCTTAATGATCTGCTGCTTCTCCTTCTTTGATCCTCAGGGTGTGAACTTTGTACCTCCCTGAGGCTCTTTTTATGTGGTCCCGCAGCTGCGGACCCACATGTGCGTATTTTCTGCACATGCGGAATGCCTCAAGTAGGCTTATTTGTGAAATTCCACACGTGCGCCTACTGCCTTTGTGAATATCCCACAGCTGCGGGTCCACAGTGCTGCAGGCTTTTTTCCTGCAGCTGTGGGATTTTTGGCTTTCTTTGAGTATTCTGCCCTGGATATCTCTGATGTGGTGAAAGGCTGTGATCTTTCACACCTATCATTCAATTGATGTGATTTCTCATCATGGCACTTTTAATCAATTATTCCATCACCCTGTAAATGGGGGGGGGGTAGTTGTTTTGAAACCTTACTATGAGTTTCTATGCAGTAGCCAGCTCAATGCTTAATCAATCAATCAACATTTTATTCATCATCAAAGAATGAATGAATGGGATACTCAGTTGAGCAGAACTCGTTTTGTTTTCTCATTGACAGGCTGTTACTTGAGCAACATTCAGTCTCATCTGCATTGTACTCCACATTACAATCATTGTTTTACCAGAGCTAACACTTCCATCCCTTGTAGGAATTAACACATAAAAGGCCCCTATTGAAACTTATTTAAAAGCAGACACTAACAAACAGCAATGCAGTTACTAACACTGCAACACTTGTAGCAATATAACTTCCAAACAGGCATTGCAGAGTAACACTTCACATGGTATCAGCAGCCTGGAGGCATGCTGACTCAGCATCCTGCAACTCTGGAGAAATGAACCACACCAAAAAGGCATTAACATATAAATTTGTCAACTTTGTTACAAAACCTGAAACACAGATTCTATGGCACTGTTTTTAGAATGGTGCTGCCTGTTTTACTTGGGAAAACAATTGCAGAACGATCTTTTAACTTTGGAGACACAGGTCCTATAATCTTGCTGACGGGGGGGGGCTAGACTGTGAGTTCGGGAGATGACATCATCAGCACCACTTCACTGAAACTGGCGTTTTTTGAACAGGTAGTGAAATCAGGGCTACAAAATAGCCCATACCTTTAAAATGAAGTAACACAGAAATCTAATGTTTGGTATGAGATTGATTGGGGGTATACTTATTCTAATTCTACAATGTAATACGTTTGACCAGAGTCCCTCTTTAACATTCACAAAGCACATACCACAAAATCAAGTTAACAGTGCTGAATTGTTTGTAGTATTGTAGTTCCTCTCAGTGGTCCAGATATTCAAACTGCGCCCAAAATGAGCACAACAGCAGGAGCAAGCACAAACCAATTGCGCATATGCGCAACAGGTGCGATATTCAAACATGGATCAGAACAAATTGCGCAAGCAACCAACATCTGAATATCACACATACTGTGCCATAGCGCAACCAGGAAGGAGAAGCTGAGCAGAAATGTTGCGCTATGGCGCAACCAGGGCAGCCCAGCTGAGCAGTCCAGAGGTGCCATAGCGCAAGCAGAGCCCCCCCCAGAGCAATGGAACTGCACAACCAGGAGGCAGGCTGGGGCCCACCGCCAGCCATGCCACACATGGGCACAGGAACACTGCAGAACCAACACCACACCTGCACACCCCAAGCACAGCATCACTGGGGTGTGACGGATGATCTACTGGCCCATGGGTACAAGCCAACAAAGCATAGCAGAGCCATGACACCCCAGCACAACCACTGGCAGGCTGAGAGTGCCACACACAGGGGGTTGACAACCACAGTGCACATCAGCCCCCCGTACGCACAGCACACCCTGCACTGTGACCCCAAGACACCACCTATGTGCAGTGACTGGCACTGCAGGAAACCATGCATCCCCCCAGCACATGTCAACCCCGTGCAGCACAGAAGCATACAAGCTAGACACACCCTGTGCACCCAGCAGTGGGTGGCAGCAGACGGCAAGACCAACAGAAAGTCACTGTGATGCTGGAGATACCTTCCCATGCACACACACGCACACACACACACACACACACAGGACCATACCACCCCAGATGGCATGTACACCCCTGCAACTGAGCACCCATAGCCAGCTGCAAATCAGAGACCAACACAGTAGTCATATCAAAATAGAAATGTATATTTAAATATCCAAATAGTAAAGAACCAAAACAATAACAACTATTTACAAGGGGGGGAACGGGTACAAGGTAGGGGTGTTCAAGGGTAGGGATGAACAACTTGGAGAGGAAGGCAGGGTGATAGGGATGGGAGACGTGGGAAGGGTATCATCAGCTATGGCCCAGCCGGCTGCTCATCCTCTTCCTGGTTCCGCACCGTCCTGTGCCACCTCCTCCGAAGGCCATGGCGCCTGATGGACTGGAGGATGGCCTGGTTCTCCATCGACACTTGTGTGAGGCCCCGAATATCCCATCTAATCCTCCTGAGAACCTCGAGGCCTAGGAAAATGGGAACACAGTCAATGGCTGTGACTGACCACAACCCTGAACACCACCCAACCTGCAAGCCATATAGCCCAATGTCCGGCACCTGTGATGGCATGCACCCACCCACAGTGAACATGCACATGGCCATCACAAACAGGCGGCACCAGCTATGCACACCACTGCACACACACACTGCCCATGTCCATCACAGCACAAACAAGGCTGTCAAGTGAGTGGCAATGTAGTGCGATGCCAGTTACACAGCTATGTGCCCAGTGCATGCATGGACCACCAGTGGCGCATACACAGGCGTGCTGTGATACTGGACAGTGATGCATGTCACCTGTGTCGTGCATCACATACATAGATACATAGACAGTGTCGGCAGATAAGGGCCTATGGCCCACCCAGTCTGTCCATTTGAGCTTGTAAGTTCACTTTGTTTCCTATAAGTTTGTTGCCCCTTACCCCTGACCTCCAGAATTCCTTTATGTCTATCCCATGCATTCTGAAATCCCATGATTGTTTCAGCCCCCACCACTTCCTCTGTCAGGGTGTTCCACTTGTCCACCACCCGTTCTGTGAAGAAATTCTTTTACATGTTTCCTCTGAATCGTCCTCCCTCCAACTTCATCCCATGCCCTCTAGTCCTGGAACATCTTTTTCACTTAAAAATAGTGTTTTCCTGCACCCTGTTCCTCCCTGTGAGATACTTGTATGTCTCTATCATATCCCCTCTCTCCCTCCTCTCCTCCAGGGAGTACATGTTCAGTTCCTTCAACCTGTCTTCATAGGACTTGTGATGCAAGCCATGCACCATCTTTGTTGCCCTCCTCTGAACCTTCTCTGCCCAGTCTATGTCCTTATGTGGTATGGTCTCCAGAACTGTACACTGTACTCCAGGTGGGGCCTCACTAGTGTCTTGTATAGTGGAATTATGACCTCCCCTTTCCTGCATGGTTGTATTGTGCAGGGCTATTGGTCTCCCCCCCCAGAATGCAATAGCATCCATGAAGTCATGATACTCACACTGCTCAAGCAGCTGTGTCTGCCGCTGCTGCTGCTGCTGGGGTGCAACTCCCGCTGGCACTGGGGCCTTGGCACGGCCCTCCTCAACCCAGGCCTGCATCCTCACATCCCGGCCTGTGGGAGACATATGTTGAGACAAACATCAGTGTGACTCCAAAGCAGACTGCCCCCTGCCCCAGTGAGAGTGCCTAACCACACAGCCAGATCCATTCATCTCACAGCTGCACACAATGACACAGCCAACCATGGCAGAGCCTTCACCTATGCACAGCCACCAAAACACACTCACACCCCTACAGAGAATACAGGTGCATAGATGGTACACCCACCTGGCCTAGTCACCACGCCCCACCTGGCACATGACCGCAGCCTCTCCAAAAGGTCCGGATCCCTCGGCGGAGGTCACTGTGCAGTGCGGCACTGCTCATCAGACGGCACTGCCAGTGACCCACCAGGTCAGTGGCCACTAGATGCCACACCTATGTGTGGGCAATGGTGAGGTGCCTCACCAAAAAGTGCCCCATAGTGGGGCTCTACTAGGGCCACCAAGTTGGCCAGTTCCAATTGGCTCCAGGGAACAGCTCTTCTCCTAGCCATGGTACCAACTTTACAGCAGGCAATATGGCGCCCCTCTGCGCCGTAATCCCATGTGGAGATGTTGCGCAATAGACCACCACACGCTCCAATCATGCTGTTCGAACAGCGCCGTCACTTCACATAGCGCTGTCACCAGACAGCGCAATAGGGCCGTACACACGGCAGGCGAACAGCGCCAGGGGGCAAAGGTCGGACACAAGGTCATGGGCCATGACGCAAGGCCACGCACAGCGCCATCTGATGTATAGGCATCCTGCGTGACCGACCAGCTGCGTACCAGTGCCACAGTGGACTATTGTGCAGTAGTGCCACAGCGCCATATAGTGCCCATTGCTGTAGCACCACTGGCACAATGGTGGCCATGGCCTGGATTGCCGATCGCGCACAGCATGTCAGCAGCATGGCAGATGCCTGCATAAGCTATCTGGGCATGCACAAAGCAGTGTACCACACAGTCACAGATCTGTGCCATTGGCTCAGCCGACTCAACCGTGTGCGCAAAGTGCAGATTCGCGATATTCAGCCGACACATGCAAATCATCTGATCAGCCATTCAAAGGTGCAGTGGCGTGATTTGCATGTCATTATACTCACTCTAATTTGCATGCATTACGCTATAAATATGCGACATTGGGCTGCGCTGGCCAGATCCAGTTACTGCAGGTGAGAGTGAGTTGCATGCTGTGTGATGTTCTGGACAATGGTCATTGGAAAATGCTGTAGACTGCACAGTGACAGGTGTCCACTTCCCCCCATACAGATCACCATGACCAAGCAGAGCCAAGGTGAGGGTGAGGATGGTGGGCGTAGGAGGAGGCCCAACTTTACAGCAGCAGAGACAGAGGCCCTCTTCCAGGCCTACCTGGATGAGGAGCCAGTACTGAGTGGATGGAGGGGCACCCCTCAGTCCCGTGCGGCTGCATGGAAGGGGGTAGCTCGGGCCATTAACCTGCACTGAAGCCACCAGCACTCCATGCAGGAATGCAAGAAGAAGATGGGGACAGACCGCAGGAGGTTGAAGGAGAAGGTGGCAACCTTCAGGGCGGCATGTGCTGGCACTGGCGGGGGCCCGCCAGTGGTGTTGGAGCTGACCCCGACTGAGGAGACACTGGTCGCATCAATGCAGTGGAGCGCTATTGAGGGCGTACCAGGAGGTGGATTCAGACAGGTGGAAGCTCATCACTGCAGGTATGACATGGTGGTGGTGTTGGGGGTTGGGGAAGGTTGTTCACATGCACTCACATGTACTCTCTTTCTGTTACAGATTCTGTTCATCTTCAGGAGATGGTGGTGGTGGGTCAGGCAGGGATGACCTGCTGGACATGGAGGAGAGGTCCATCCACCTCTATCACCAGCCAGCAGGCACTGCAGCAGCATGCATGCTGGGCTGCCAACTCTGGTGTCGGTGATCTGGTGTGGGGTGCACGGCCTGTGTCTCCAGCAGTCTGGCATGCAAGCATGCCAGCCGCTGTGACTATGTAGCATGTACCTGCACCATTGATGATGCAAGGACTGCAATGGGCAGTGATAGTGTGTGTCCCATGATGGACACACAGCAGGCATACAACTGCCCCTGGGCCTTTCTGGTTCCAACTTGTGTACCAGCATGCTGGCACAGTCCCAGGCTGTGCCTGTCAGCACCGGTGGGGCAGCACCAGTGGCTGTGCAGGTGTCTGGCACTGTTGCCAGCACAGCGGTGGAATGAGTTGACCCTGGGGCACAGCGGTTGGAGGGGCAGCAGCAGCAGTCACCCACCAGGTCTGGGGGTACAGTGTCAAGCAGTGGCACATGTCGGCCGCCCTTTGATCCACCCATTCCTGGTCCTGGCGTACAGCGCCCACCCTCAAGGGGTGTTGTGCATCAGGACCTTCCACACTCTGGGGGACAGGATGCCATTGGGGCACAGTACCCATTGGAGGAGCACACCTGCCTGCTGCAGGAATCAGTACATCTGCAGAGGCGGGTTGCAATGTCCATGGAGGCACTGTCTGTGTCTGTGGAGCGGCACAGCAGGGAGTGTACTCTGGACCGTGCCAAGCTGGTTCGTATGCAGACGGATGTGACCGCCGCCATTGACAGGCTGACCCAGGCAGTGGTGTCTGTCCATGGATGCATTGGGCACACAGTCAGGTGCCCCTGTACCACCACCCCCACAGTTTACTCTCCACTCCCCTGTTCCGGCGAGCACCCAGGCCTGTCAATGCGGGTTCTGCTGTGGCCATCCGAGCACCCCTGGTGCAGGTTTGTTCGACATGCTGCAGACCCCTGTGCAGGCAAGGTCGGCGTTCGCAGTGGGACCCTGGTGGTGCAACAGTGCCACCCATGTGGCCCTCTCAGCCTGCCAGTACTGTTGGGTCATTGGGGCTGCCCACGCATCCGCGGTGGCCGTGGGACAGTGCTACATGACTGAGCTGTCTCCCAGTGCGGGCCCTGTCTGGTGCTGCCATGTGTGCAATGTGTGTCATGGTGGGCAGTGCACTGCTGGGTGCTCTGCTCACCACGCCGCACCACGGACCACCTGCACACCCTCCCAACTGCTGTCACAGCTGCGTGTGCATGATGATGCCTGCATTGTACTGTACACCAAGGTGCAAGGTGCCCAGCATCTGACACCGTGCTTGGACAGTACAGGTGGTGGGGGTGGTCGGTGGTGCTGTGTGTTAACAATGTCGGTTCTGCTGTGCTGTGCATCTGCCCATGTACGCTCTGTGCCTGGTGTGTATGTGTCCATATGAGTGCTCACCCTCCTGATGGTGTGTTTGTATGCCTGGACCCTTCCACTCCCTGACCGTCATGCACCCTGGTGTGTTCCCCGTGTGCCTGTGGTTTGTGCATGGACAGTGTTGGTTGCACATGTCCCTTGACTTACCTGTGTTCTGCATAGT
Organism: Neoceratodus forsteri; assembly: GCA_016271365.2. Taxonomy (NCBI): domain Eukaryota; kingdom Metazoa; phylum Chordata; order Ceratodontiformes; family Ceratodontidae; genus Neoceratodus; species Neoceratodus forsteri. The sequence goes on along the minus strand of CM057458.1, from coordinate 873,753,553 downwards.
GCTCCTCTGTGATGGTGTCCCGGTGCAGCTGGGCCTGCCGGATCAGTCGGGGGTCCCGCCGTCCTGGGGAGCTGCTCATCACCATCAACACCGGCGCCACTGGCATCCCCATCGCTGTCCCCCTCTTCAACCTGTAGGGCTATCCCACAGTCTTTGGCCATGTTGTGCAGGATGCAACAGGCCAGGAATATCCCACAGGCCTTTTGGGGCTGTACTGTAGAGCACCGCGGAGGTGTCTAGGCATCAGAAGCATGCCTTGAGCATCCCAAACACCCGCTCTATGATGTTGCATGTGGAAACATGTGCCTCATTATAGCGTTGCTGCGATGGGGTCATGGGGCACCGGTACGGTGTGAGCAGCCAGGGACGGAGTGGGTATCCGCTGTCACCTGTGTGGAGATAGTGGAGATCAGTCTCATGTTCAGGTCCATATTGCCCATATCCCTGTATGCCACTGCCATGGCACCTGTAGCATTCCCACCCTTGCCCCGAGTTTGCATTCCATACATGTGTACCTACCCACTAGATGGCCTGTGGGGATGTCCCCACTCTCGAATCGATGGCACAGTGCAGACTGATACCACATGAAGGCATCATGTGCTCCGCCAGGGTGTGTGGCACAGACATTGATTATGCACCCAGTGGCATCACACACCACCTGGCAGTTGACACTAGAGAATCCCTTTCTGTTCCAATATGCGAGCCCATCGGGGCCAGGTGGCATGCAAATGGCCACATGGGTGCAGTCTATGGCCCCTAGCATGCCAGGCATACGTGCTACCCTGTGGAACTCCTGCATGTTTGCTGTACGCTCTGCCACGGTGCTGGGGAAATGGATGTACTCCGCAGCATGTGGCAGCAGTGCGCTGAGGAATTGGGTGAGGATGCGTGACGTGGCCGACTGTGTGATGCCTGTGGTGTCCCCTGTAGGCCTCTGGAAGGTGCCCGTGGCGAGCAGGCACATGCAGGCTGTCACCTTGGTCTCCACCGACAGAGCGTGACTCCGTCGTGATGGTGCCTGCATCACATCACTGCACAGCTCATAGAGCCACCTCAGTATTGCCCTGTTCAGGTGGTACCAGCCCACGATCTCTACATCTGTGTACAGCTCAAAGCTGATGTGGGCACGGTACTGCCTGTTGGGGGCATACCGCTGATGGGCCCTTCCACGGCCACGTCCCCCTGCAGCATGCATTCTCACCCCCTCATTAAAGCTTCCATGTGGAAGCTGGCACTGTCCATCTCCCTGGCTTCTGCCCCCCCCGGCTGGTGTTGCTGTGTTACCCCCGCTATCCTCACTGCTACTTCCACTGTACCGGGCACCCCCAGCTGGCCTCTACAGCCTATGGTCCACTCTTTCCTTGCCTGCCCTAGCCTGTCTGTTGTCTGTCTGTCTGTCTGTCTCTCTCTCTCCCCCACTTGGCAGCCTTGTAGCGTTCTTGCGCCGCTTCCTTGAGCCTTTTTATTTTGGCTCATTTCCGCTAGTGCGCAATTTCCGGCTGTGCCGCTATTGCGCATCACGCAAGTCTTTGAATATCGCATTGCGTTCTTTATGCATGGATCCACCCCCTTCAGTTGTGCATGCCTTCATTTTCATTGCGCTGTTGCTCAGCATGTTTCCGGGGGCACAACTGCCTCCTTCTGAATATCGCTAAATGGCACATTTTGGGACTTGCGCATGCGCAACCCTGTTGTGCATGGCGCAACCCTTTTGAATATCCGAGCCAGTGTGTCTATTTTGTCCCCTCATCCTGCTTTTTTTCTCTGAGCTTGACCATCCGGACTCATAGAACTACTTGTCACACAGATCTCATTTTTTCATAGATTCCTTCCCTTACAAAGAATGAATTTCCTGTCAAACCAATCCTTGTGGATTAGCCAGAATGTATTCCTCTTGGTGCCCAGTCATTCTCTTCCCCCACCAAATCTCTGTGAGTGCCTCTACATCCTGGACTTCAAAGTGCATTGGGCTCTCAGACCAGTCAGTTATGATGGGTGTGATTCTTGTATGACCTACGTTCAGGTGAGAAGTATCCTTCTTTGCATTCTTGTTGCATCTGGAGGTCTGCTATGCTTTTGCTACTCAGCTCTGCTGCACTTGCCTTGGTGAACTCATGCATCTAACTCATGCCACTGGTGACCCCATACTAGCTGCCTCCCCTATCCTTTAGTTTAAGTCCCCCTGACTGCCCTTGTTATTGACATGATGGTAGTCCCTCATCTGTGGCAGAACTGCAGTTTATTTTGACTTGGCTATATACCACATTAATTTGCCTTGTACTGTAGTCAGGCACATCACTTTACCTGCATTAGAATTATGGTCCTGCAATGCCTTTCCAACACTCCTGCTACAGTGGTGCACATCATCACAATCTGTCATGAAAAATAATAATATCCCCCTGGATGCTTCTGTTATAATGACCCCCACTACGATGAGTTGTAATGAGACTGACCCAGTAGCACTGAGGGTTGAGGTGCTGAGTGCCACACCTTGTGCTACGCCAGTGACCCGGGTTCTGAAATGGACTCAGGTCGCTGGGAGTCAGCCAGGGGAGACAGGATTGAGCATCCCCACAGATGCTCTCCTCCTCTGGGGGGTTACGGGGCAGCGATGCCCCATGTGTTGCCACCGTTGGAAGCATGGGTGGTGAGGCATAATGACTCCCTTCAGGGGAGCTGAGGGTGGGGAGGGTGCAGCAGAAGATTGACAGTGACCTGCATAAGCATGCCACCTATCTGGACTTAAGTCCTCTGCATCAGCACCCACAGGGAGTTTGAACCAAGAGAAAACCAAAGGCAAAAAATCTCCTGGTCTTGCATCGAATGACGCTGGGTCCACACCATGTCAGGGTTCAGCTGAAAAGACCCGAGGAGGTAAAAAGGATTCCTCAGAGCAGAGACCTGGAGGAAGGAAAAAAAAACAAAACACAATGAGTTGTAATGCTTGGTGTTACTGTTTACAAATGAAAAAATATTAATTATCATCTACAAGGTAAAATAGTGAGCAGGGTGGTATTGTACCATTGGTTTTTGGAACAACATGGTTTCTGTTCCTGTTGATCATTTGGTTAGTAAATGATCTGGGAAGACTGTACTGTTCTTATCCCATGTAATAGCAAATTTAAGGTTTGTCGTTAACTATTTACACATTCATGGAACTCCTGCAATGGTTTATCTGTCCCTTTCCACAATTCTTTCTCTTCAAAAATATGCCTCTTTCACAGTGCAGTATCTTGGCAGAAAAGGTTATTCCAGAGGTCCGGTGTGTACTCTTGTTCATACTGCCACATACAGAGGGTGGCGTATAATGGGGCAAATGTGCTCCACATGGTCATTCCTCTTTCTTGTTAATAATATGCTTCTGCAAAGGAGAAATATGTTCAGTTGACCCTCCAGTTTACCTCAATACCATATAAATCAGATAAACTAACTTAGGGAGATAATGTGACCAGAAGTAACAATTAAAGCATACAGTAAATTAGAAATAGCTTAAAATGTCACTAGTACTGTAAGTAAGCTATAGTATAAATAACAATATGTATTCAAATGCAGCATTCCGGGTGAGACACATTAGGATTGTTTTCAGCACAGATGATCAGCTAAAAAAGTGCCCATTTATGTGTACATTTTGTCATGAATATGTCACAGTAAAACCAATTAGGATAAATGGTACCAAATGTCAAACGAGGAATACAAATGAACAAAGTCACATACCACCAAACTTAAAGTCACACATGTTCAGTAATACAGATGCATTAACACTAGTGAAGATCAACACTTTTTAAAGAGAAAAGAATGGAGTGTTGACTGAGACTGCAAAGTGAAGCTTTGTTTTATTTACAGTGAAATAGTTAATTGAGCAATAGGCATGACAGAAGGTGTGTTGTGGTGGGATAACAACTATCCCTAAGTGGGGTGGCGTACAAGGCCAAAGGCCAAATGTTTTCAATACCAAAGAAGTACTGTTATCCCAGCACAACATACTCCCAGGAGTGCCTTATTGCAATTATGAAATTGGTATACTGCAATTAATAAATAATAGGGAAAAAAAAGAACAATTGAAAAAACAAAAAAACAGAAACAATAAAAAATAGGGTAAAATTAAAGTTCAAACAAGCATTTGTCAATGCCAAGCATTCATCATGTACACTGGTGTCATGGGGGGTATGTCTGAAAATTTCTTTTTTTAATTTCATTTTTTTTTCACCAGGAAAGACACATTAAGCTCAAAGCTTGTTTACAGGTATGACCTGGGAGCACAAAGAAGTTAAGTGGCTTGCTCGGGGTTTCACCTTTAGTGAAGTTGTTTGTGAGGTGGGGTCCCAAAAAAACGTATGTTGAAAATTTGGGGCAAAAATATTTAAAAATGGACAAGTTATGCCACTAAGCTGAAAACCCTTTTGAAATATATTAAAGTGCTTACCTCAGTTCGTGGTTGGGCTTTGAAGAGCAAAGATGTGCCTGCAGTCCAAGGAGGATTATGGCAGCAGACCTCTAGTGGGAAGTATGGGGTATGTGGGGTACAGGGTGGTGGGTCTTGAGTGGGAGAGTAGGGGGTTGGGTAACAGTGGAATTGACAAAGATGGACGGTTTTCTGTTTTACAGGGGAAAAAAATGATGCACAGCTCTTGTTTTTTCAGAGAGTTTGCTGAACAGATGAGGACACTGGGAGATCGGGCACCCCCAGTGTCTATATACTGGCAGGGGGGGGTTACACAGTGGACAACAATGGACAGACAGATGACACTGGGGGATTGGGCACCCCTGTGTCTGCATACTGTTTGGGGGTGGTTTACACAGCACACAACAATAGACAGACAGTTGAGGACTCTGGGGGATTGGGCACTCCCAGTGTCTGTATACTGTTTCGGGAAAGGGGGATTACACAGCGGACAATGATGTGCGGTTTTCTTTTTTGGGGGTGGATAAAAAACAAGCATTTGTCAATGTCAAACATTTGATGTATTGAAAGATGTCCATCTCTGACCTTGTTTATGCCCTTGAGGTACTTGAATGTATTTGTCGTGTTCTCTCACTCCATCCTTTCCTCCAATAAATACATGTTGAGGTCCTTTTAATCTCTCCTGATATGTTCTGTGTTGCAACTATGCAAGGATGTAGACAGGCATACTCACTGTACACATTTGTGTACAGTTTTGTTGAGTGCCTGTCACAAACCATAAGCCACTCTGTTAATATTATCATTCTAATCTGTAGTATTTGAGTTAGTGTAGGCCACTGAGAAGTGCTCAATACATGTATAACCTCTTTAGAGAGTAGAGGAGTCATCTGACAACAATCTGACTTGTTTGGAAGGGGGTGCCATTTGGAAAGGATGTATACATTTTTTAATTGGGGGGTGTAACTGTTGGAAATTGTGTACAAAATGGAAATTTCTGGCTACACTCCTGGTTGCAAGCCATGTACCATCTTAGTCGCCTTTCTGTGGGCTTCCTCCACCCTGTCAATGGCCTTGCGCATTTGCGGCCTCCAGATTTGCACATAGTACTGTAGGTGAGGCCTCACTAGTGCATTATATAATGGCATCACCATCTCATGCCTTTTGCTACTGATACCTCTGCCTTTGCATCCCAACATACCACTGGCCATTCTTGCAACATGCGTGCTCTGCTTTGACACCTTTTGGACATCAGAACTTGATAACTCCTAGGTTCCCTTCTTCCTAGGTGATCATCAGCATGTCCAACCCATCCTGTAACTCTCCACATGTTTCCCTTTTTTCAATTGCATTATTTGGGCTTCTTTACATTGAACCTCAGTTGCCACTCTTCAGGCAATTTTTTAAGCCTCTCCATATACCTGCTCATTTACTCCACCCTTCTGGAGCATTCACTCTGTTGCAGATGTTGGTGTCATCTGCAGACAGATAGACAGACCTTTGCTTCTAGCCCTTCTGCAATGTCTGTAATGAAGACATTGAAAAGGACTGGTCCCAGGACTTATCCCTGAGTTACCCCACTGGCCACCCCCTCTCCCTGGATTGGATCCCATTATCACCACCAGCTGCCTCCTGTCTATCAGCCAGTTTCTAATCCAGTTTATCAGCTGGTGTGTCATTGCCAGACTTCTCAGCTTGTTAATCAGCCTTCTATGTTGGATGTTGTCAAAGTCTTTGCTGAAATCAATTTACTGTGGGCGACATCAAAAATCCTTCCAGGATTTACTTTCTTAATGAGGCATTAAGGCTTCCAACCCTAATGCCCCACCCCCACCCTGCAGAGACTGACAGGCATTGCAGGTGTCCCTTTGGGTCATTGGCTGTAATGTTCACACCATTCCACCCCCACCCTGCAGACACTGACAGGCATTGCAGTGTGCCTTGAGGTCTTCGGCCCTCACACTCACTCTATTCCATAATGAAATAAGCAGACATGGGTGCAGTGTAGGAGAATGGGGTGAATGTTTGGGCCAAAGTCTCAAAGGCACACCCCGATGCCTGCCACTGGCTGCAGGGTGGGGGTGGAATGGTGTGACATTATGGCCGACAACCCCAAGGCACACACCCGACACCTGTCGGTTTCTACAGGGTGGGGGGGGCATTACAGTTGGAAACCCTAATGCCCCAGATGTTTGTTGGTATTTTCACTCCAGATTTTCAACATGACCATTTTGGGTCACCGCCTCATGAACAGTGGCAATATAATTTCGTTATTCAATCCCAAAAGGTGATTTTGCACAGTGACTGCATTATTCAGCACCACAGGTGCTAAAACACATTTTGGGCAGGATGTGAAAAATGAAAGTTGTACTGTTCATGAGGAGGTGTGAAAAAATGGCAATGTTGAAAATCTCGAGTGAAAATATGAGAAATTGGCAAAGTTATGAGCGTGCATAGAAACTGTGCAACACATGCCTGTAACACAGTCATTTTTTGTAATTTTTTCACCAGATTTTCAACATGGTCTTTTTGGGACCTACCCTCATGAGCAGTGGCCCTGTGATTTTGTTACTGCACCCTGAAAGTGGATTTCATACAGTGACCATGCCATTCTGTGCAATTGGTGCGAAAACACATATCAGGTAGGATGTGAAAAATGACAGCTATACTGTTCATAAGGATGCAAGACAAAAAGGTTCTGCACTGAGTCACTGGTGCTCTGGCTAAAAACAATTGATGCAAAACACAAAGGCTGAGCACACGCCACCTCAAATTACACGGGCATTGGAGATTTGAGCAAAAAAAAAAATCACACTTTATTTCATAAAAAAATGCCTGACGCATTTCGTATTATACAAATCCTTTATCAAGGCGTGAAATAATGGCAATGTTGAAAATCTTATTTATTGAATTATTTTGACCCGGTAAGCCCACTGGGCCTAGAAGTCCCTTTTTCAGGGGCGACCAGGGGGATATAGGTGGTAAGCAACTGTAATTGTACCAGATTAAGCTGTTGGTGGTATTTTTAGTGAATGGGAGGAATTTGGCCAGGACACTGAGGAAATTCCCCCTACTCTTTTTTGAAAAGTGCCATGGGATCTTTAGCATCCACCTGATCTACTACCAATCCAGGCAGATGGGACCTCAGTTTAATTTCTCATCCGAAAGACGGCACCTCAGAAGTGCAGCACCCCCTCATGCTGCTCTACAGTGTTAATATTGGGATATTAACCCAAGTGCCAGGTGTGGGAACTGAACCCACAGCCCTCTGGTCTCCCGGCCTCAGAGGCAAGTGTGCTACCTACTGAGCCACTGACACTGCTAAATCTAGAGTGAAAATATTAAAAACTGGTGAGGTTAGGAGCGTATGTAGAAAATGCACAATGCATGCTCGTAAAGCAGTCATTTTTTGGAATTTGTTCACCAAATTTGCAACATGGGCTTTTTGGGACCCCATCTCATGACCAGTGGCACTGTTGTTTCCTTAATTTGTCCCAAAAGGTGATTCCGCTCAGCGATCAAAAATTCACCTTTCAGGACAGAGTAACGAAATGACAGTGACAGTTTTCAGGAGGTGGGGTCCCAAGAACCCCATGTTGAAAATGTTGGGCCAAAATTCCTAAAAATTGCTGCGATATCAACCTAAGTTGAATCCCCCCAATGATTCACATTATACGGCTTACATTGAAATCTTCACTTTGACGGTCAGCTTTGAAGAGTGCAGGCATGTCCTGGTCCACAGAAGATCATTGTCCTGACCTCCAGAGGTAAATATGGGTAAGGGGGGTGTGGGGAGGTGGCTGTGAAGTGGGAGGGTCGGAATGGGGCAGGGGGATGGGGAGACAATGATGGACCATTTTGTTTTTTTCAGGTATATAAAAATAAGACACTGGGGACTTTTTTTATATAGGGAAAGGATGTGAGCATTTCTGGACACTGGGAGTGTGCTCCCCAGTATCTGGGAGAGGATGGGGAACAGAGGGTGCAAGGAGGACAGCAGCAGTGGGAGGGAGAGGGAGAGATTTGCTGTGTGTGTGTGTGGGCGTGCGTGCGTGTGTGTGTGTGTGGACTTGAACAGAACATGGGAAGACAGCAGCAGTGGGAGGGAGGTAGGGAGAGGAAGGGATTTGCTGTGTTGTGTGTGTGTTGTATCTGTGGGCTCCAATAGAATGCGGATGTGGGGAGGACAACAGCAGTGGGAGGGAGGGAGGGATTTGCTGTGTGTGTGGGGGGGCTCAAACAGAATGTGAGTGGGGGAGAATAGCAGCAATGGGAGGAAGCAGGAGGGAGTGATTTGTTGGTGGGGGGCTCGAACGGGAACACAAGGAAAACAGGAGCAGTGGGCAGGCTCAGCATGTTCACACTGTAAGCGCTACAGCAGTGTGAACATGCAACCAGGAAGTCAATGTAATATAGGGCTTTAAACATCAAAGAACAGAGCCACACCACTATTGGTGTGGCTCTGTCCTTCGAAAAGTTGGCCAACTCCACCCCAACAACAGAAACTGAATCATCCCCAGCCTGCCGACCCATTGGCCTGCCACTTGTTACGGAGTTCTCCATTGGGTGCACCCCACTCACATCCCTTTATAGCACCTCTCATGTCATGTGCCCATGTGCCACAACGAACTCAAAAGAACAGAGTCCCAGTCTGTCATTTTAGTACCACCAGTTGGCCAGTAGATGGCAGAACTGTTTCATTCCTGCCTCAGGTCAAGACAAAGCAAAATAAAGTCAAGGGTTAGTGTCAGTGCACAGGGTGGATGACACATTGTTTTCTGGTGTGAGATTTGTTTTTAAGATAAATACATTTGGCAGCACTGTGGCAAGTTCCACTGGGGTCCTAACAGCCATAGTTAATTCAGGATGTAAGTGGCAATGTGGCAAGCTACACAGGGACCTTTTGAGCTGCAGTTGCAGTAGGTTGTCTACAATAATGTGGTGAGCCCTGCTGGGTCATTGTGAGTTCTGCTAGGGCTTTCTGTAGGAGCTGTTGCAATGAGATCTTGGCACAGAGGTGAGCCCTACTGGGGCTTATTTGTTTGAGCTGTGGCAGTGATATCATTTAGTTACTGTCAGAGGCAGTGTGTTGAGTCCAGGAGAGGTGTTTTAATGTTGAGGGAGCAGGGAGTGGACTGTAGCATGGTCAACATCAGATTTGGGAGAGGGAGAGTGACTGGGTCTTGTACATGGACAACAGCAGTTTCTGGAGAGTAGTATTTTGTGAACAAAGAGCAACAACATGGTACTGTAGGTCTCAGAGTGTGGGATGAAAATGACACAAAAAAAATTGATAAAAAAAGAAAATTCTGGCAGTTTCGTGTTTTGGTTTAATTCTGCTGGCATGTCAGTGTGTAATCATGGCAATGTCAGCAACTTAATGTCAGCACTTATCCTAGTGTTTTCAAATGTAATATATTACAGTTACATGGACAGCAGGTTTCAGATTCCTACGGAGGAAAGAGTTAAGAGGAGAGTGTTTGCTTTAGTACTGGACCAGTTACAAGGGACGGAGTTTTGAAATGTGAACTGCCAGGGCAGTCATGTTTGTTGTGGCCATCAGGACAGTGTGGTGATTTTGAGGGTGATTCTAAATGTGAAGCTGTCCCTGGTATGTTTCCAGTGCTGTTGTGCTGAGATATCATCATTGGTTCCAAGTTCCTGACCCAATCAGGTTTCTTTTTTTGTCCTACCTATTTTATAATATAAGTGAACACATATAAGGTGTGCGAGCAGTAAGAAACTGTAAAGTAACATGTTTAAAAATCTGAGGTGTGACTTATGCACTGTAACAATAAAGTTTAAATAGTAATAAACAATAATTCATCTATGAACCATATTTGTCACTGAGCCACAAAATGCACCTGCTAAAAAAAGATAAGTAGTCACACATATAGTGGTAGCCATTGCCACTTACAAAAATAGCACCCAATGGCACACCATGACAAACACTGATACAAGAAAAGCCACATTGTTCAAGCTTTGAACAAAGGTATCTGGTTGTGGTGTGCCAAAACTTACCATGGCTTTCAAGGTGGCAGTGGCTAGTATTGTAGTATTGTAAAGTAAGTAAACATGTAAACATAGCTGACAGGGGAGTTGAAGTTGCTTATGAAAACCCAGCAGTAGCACAAACTGCACAGGACTGCAATATTAAAAATGGAATATCAGGTTACAAAGCACTACGTAATTTAGCAATGCAATAAATAAATACATTCTGCAAGGGACAATGTACCACTACTGCACTACTCAAACTCACGTCTGACACCCTAGTGGCCATCGACTCTGGCAGGCTCACTGGGGCCATTTTCATTGACATGGCTAAGGCATTTGATCTAGTTGACCATTCCATCCTCACTGCCACCTTAGACTCTCTAGGTTTCTTGCCAAATGTTGTGAACTGGTTTGATAGCTATCTGACAGATAGGTCTCAATATGTGGAATTCAACTCCACCCTCTCTGACAAGGTTACGATCAGCATTGGTGTTCCGCAAGAGTCTATCGTAGGTCCTCTGCTTTTCTCAATTTTCATCAATAACATCACCACAAACCTCCACAGTATGTCCTCCCTATTATATGCGGATGGCATTGTACTGTATACCAGTTCTAATAGTAATGAGGACATTAACCTTTGGCTCTCTAGTGACTTTCAATTTTTCCAACAGTGGCTCACCAATCACAAACTTGTTTTAAATAAATCTAAGACCCAAGCAATGTTATTTGGCACCAGTCTAAAACTCAAACATTCCTGGACACACTTAAAAAATGTGAAAAAATTACCATAATATGCACCAAAGTTGAAAAAACCCTATTTATGCCATTATACAGCTTACCAGCATTTCTTCAGTTCGCAGTCAGCTTTGAAGAGTGCAGATGTGTTCCCACTCCACCGAAGATCATCGCACCAGCCTCCAAAGGTAAGTATGGGGTGAGGGGTGTGTGATGAGGTGGGGTACACAGACGGTGGGCTTGAGTTGTGGGAGAGGGGCAAGAGAGTAAACAGGAGACCGTTTTCTTTTGTTACAGGTTGTTTTTTTTATTGTAGATGGATGACGTGGAACTTTTGTCATACTGGGGTGGGATCCCAGCATGCCACCTGGAAGTTTTGGTGGGGCAGTGGAGCCAACGGCAGATTGGGCACATCCATTGGCCATACAGTGTGGGGGGGACACATGACGATGCTGGACTTCTGCCACGGTGGGGTGGGCTCTCAGCATGGCACCTGGAAGTTTGTTTTTTTGGGGAGGGGGCACTGGAGCCAATGGGGATTGGGCACCCCCGTCGAACATACAGTGTGCTTTGGAGGCGAGGAGTGTGCATAAGCTGAGGGGGATTGGGCACCCCCTTGGCACACAACAAAGGGGGAGTGCATGCATACAACAACAGCTACAATCAGCGGTCATGTCATGGAGGTAATTTGCATACTGCTGAGGGCAGGGCAGTGTGCAAATTGCCTACATGTTACCACCGCTGATTGTAGCCGTGGTTTGCTTTCAACTGTATGCCACTGCAATCTGAACTGCTATCATAGACAGCTGGGACATTCATTTGTGCAATGCGGATGAACCTGCAAAAACACTGAGGGCATTGGAAGTGGGGGTGCCACACCCACGAAAACTTGTATGGTGGCACTATGTTTCTTGCACATGCGTGCAAGCAAACATAAAAATGTTTATACATTTCTCAAATTTAGGAGTATCTGTGTCTTCCTCACATTCTTTTAAGTATTTATTACCACTCACCCAAGCCTGTTCTATCCTTCTCCACTGAAGATCAAGTGTGAAGTTTGCAAAATGTATGGATATGGCTTCCCTCAAATTTTCACAATTATTACAAAAGCTCATGGAGTTCAACTTAAATTACTGATGTTTCTTTGCAGTTTTTGACTACTTATAACATGGCCATCCTCAAATCAAGAAATTAAAAAGCTGACACATTTTTGTGGGAAGATAATGGGGTCCTTATAGCCCACTGGGCTACCTACCCCACCTGCGGTTCACCTCCTGCATGCCTGGACACCACTGTGTGCCTCTCTCAGCGCCAAGGAGCCTGCATTCACCACCCCCTTGGAATCAAGCATCAGGTGTCCTTGTAGCCCACTGGACTACCTACCCCACCCATGGTTCACCTCCTGCATGCCTGGACACCACTCTGCACCTCTCTCAGTGTGAAGGAGCCTGCTGCCATCAGCCCCCTGGAATCAAGCATCAGGCATCCTTGTAACCCACTGGGCTACCTATTACACCTGCGGTTCACCTCCTGCATGCCTGGACACCACTCTGCACCTCTCTCAGCACCAAGGAGCCTGCTGACACCAGTCCCCTGGAATCAAGCATCAGGTATGGCCCATACACATCCCCGGCTTCTACGGCTGCTGCTCCTGCTACCTAATTTTTTGACAATCAGTGCCTTTCCCTGGAAAAGTCCTCATTGGTTGCTCCTTAGCAGGAGCGTTCTGATTGTCTGCTCAATGGACTGGCTTTTTGCTCTCCCGGTACCGGACTCAGTTCTTAGATATTAAGCCAGTGAATTAATCTGGGCTGCCTCTGTTCAAACATTCTGGAACTAGTAAAGAAATAGATTTGTTTTAATTTCTCCCTCCTGCAGCTGAAACCCTGCACTCACAGGGATCCTCTCTCCCTGCAAGTGCAGTTTTCAGTTTCAGTGCACCAAGTTGTTCTATACAGCTTCCCCTCTACTGATTTTTCCCCGTGATTCTGCTTGCAGTCATTTTTTGTATTGTATTGAACCTGTCACCTCAGTTGCTGTATCTATGTTTATTAATATACAGAATTTAGAGTCAGGATTCAGAGTTTAAGATTTCTTTACTGAAAGTCTGCATAGCATACTGATTTGTTGTATTTAATCCAGTGCACCTACCATTTTAATTTATCCCTTAGTTTTGTCCCCCCCCCAACTGTTTTACAAATCTCAATTACAGAGTTGGTGCATATCTCTCTGCTTCCTAACCCATTATCTGTTCCTCTTTTAGTAAATTGCAGCTCTTTTGTATCTGTGCTAATCTTAGTTTCACTCCCACCACTTTGGAGTGTTATAAATCCCTGTTCTGTCCCTCTTCCAACAAGCATCCTTGTATTCCACTGGGCTACCTACCCCACCCGCAGTTCACCTCCTGCATGCCTGGACACCACTTTGTGCCTCTCTCAGCACCAAGGAGCCTGCTGCAACCAGCCCCCTGGAATCAAGCATCAGGTATGGCCTATACACAGCCCAGTCATCCACGGCTGCTGCTCATGCTGCCAAATTTTTCACTCACCCACCTCCACTTCTCAGGCCACCCTTAAATACACTTAAGCTCCTCCCTCCCCTACCCCATCCTGCCCCCATTGGCTCCCAGTACTAGTGCTCTGGAGCTTAAAGCTTTCTGTCTCCCCACCCCCTTTGTTGATCTCCCTCTCTCTTTCAAAGCTTCCTCATTAGTCTGCTGTTCTCACCCAGCACTGCTAACACAAATGTGTCCTAGACCTGCCTCCCTGTTAAGCCAATATTGACTCCTGCCTATTCTAAAAGTGTATTTCTGTCCATCCACAACACGCTTACTCTTTAAGCCTCTGTGCCTCTGCAGAGTTTATTTTCTCTGCACTAGGGCCATCTCTTTTGGTTCTATTCTCATCACACTTTGTTCTTGCCACATTGTGTCCATCACTGAAACCCCAGTAGTCTTTTATTCCACTGATCTCCTAGTCTCATGGCTTGAGAATGTTTAAACAATTGCTGCTGCTTCTACTCATATCCATGCTGCCTCTGTTACACCTATCAATTATAGCGGTCTCTCATGCTGGAGCTGATCTTCCTCACTCTCAAGATTATGATTTTACATTTTCTAATCTTCTAGTGGGACTTGCATTACATTGTGATCCCACACCATTACTTCTAAACAAGGCCTGGATCCATTTGGTCGCCCATGCCCATAAATGCTGCTCCTTGCAAACTCGTGCCTTGTCACCTTTCCTGCAACATAAGCTCTGGTACCTCCTCTTACTGGCCATTCTGCTCTCTGGGAGTATACAGCCAAATCCTGGGCCTTTAACTCCCACAGCCACTCCTGTTACAAATGCCAAAGGCCTACTAATACCCACCATAATATTAGGAGCTTTGAGAGGAACTTTGTGGAACTTGAATCCTGGATAGCACTCTATAAACCAGATATACTGTGCCTTACTGAAACCTGGCTGAAGCCATCCACCCCGGACTCACGGTGCTCCCTACCATCCTATAATCTTCTGAGGTATGACAGATGCACCCCTAAAAGGGGGGGAGGCACAGCCATATATTTCAAATCACACCTTCAGCTCTCGTTCATCTGCTAGTCTTCCTTAAGCCTCTGCGAGGCTCTTCATGTCCTCCTCACCCTTGGCACAGAGAAGCTGCATATTATCTGTACCTACAGTCCTCCTACTTATGGCCTAAAAGGGATGGATGAGCTACTAGACCAAACCGCTTTTCACTCAGGGAATAACAAAGTTCTTATACTAGTTAACTTTAATGTTAACTGGCTGGGAAACAATCAAACAACAGCCCTGACCAGACTACAAAGTTTCAACCTGCACCAGCTTATCTCTTTACCCACTAGGATGGCTCCTCAATCCAACACCAGCACCCTACTGGACTGGATTATGATGAACCGTCCCAAGAACACCGTTGATACAGGCATCCTTCCTGACACCATCACTGACCACCCCACTTTCTGCATCTGGGGTACAGGCAGGCCTGAACCAATGAAGCTCCGACTTATTACCTACCATAATTATGCCAACTTTGATCCACTGGCCTTCTTGTTTGATGTCGTTCGCACTGACTGGTCCACTCTTTATAGTGCATCAGATGCTCAGACTGCTCTAAATCTCTTTTTGGCCAAATCCTTAACACTACAAGAAAACCACTGTCATCTCACTACCAGACAGGTAAGAAATAGGCAGACGTGATGGCTAAAATCTGACCTTCTCTCTAAATTATGACAGAGGGACAAAAGACGGTTTCATTACAAGACAACTGGTCTTCTAGCGGATTTTAATATCTACAGAGACGCATTCATCTGAATGTGGCTTTGAACAAAGGTATCAGGTTGTGGTGTGCCAAAACTTACCATGTCTTTCAAGGTGTCAGGGGCTAGCACTGTAGTGTTGTAAAGAAAGTAAGTAAAAAATGTAAACACAGCTGACAAGGGAGTTGAAGTTACTTATGAAAACCCAGCAGTAGCACAAACTGTTCAGGACTGCAGTATTAACAAGCATTTGTCAATGCCGAATGTTGTTTGCTTCTATGTGCTGTTTAGGTATTTGGAAGTCATTGGAGTGCAAATATTGAAAATTAGCTAACTTACGACCGTGCTTAGGAATTGCACAATGCACATTCGTAAAACAGTCATTTTTAGGAATTTTTTCACCAAATTTTCAACATAGCCATTTTAAGACCTCTGCTCATGAACAGTGTCACTGTGATTTTCTTAATGTGTCCCATACATTGAGTTCGCACACCGACTGCGCCATTGTGTGCTACATGGGCGGAAACACGTTTTGGGCAGGATGTGAAAAACGACAGCTGTACTGCTCATGAGGAGGTGTGGTAAAATGGCAATGTTGAAAATCTGGGTGAAAATATTGAAAGGTCGTGAACTACGGCGATGCGTAGGAACTGCGCAACCTGCGCTCGTCAAAACAGTCATTTTAGGAATTTTCACCAAATTTTCAACATAGGCTTTTTGAGAGCCCACCTTATGAACACTGGCAGTGTCGTTTCGTTAATCAGTCCTGAAAGGTGATTTCGTGCAATGACCGCGAAATCACCCTTTGGGCCCGATTAACGCCATGACAGTGCAATAATTCATGAGGAGGGGTCCCAAAAACCCCATGTTGACAATTTGGGGCCAACATTCCCAAAAATGCCTGAGATATGCAACAAAGTTGAAAAAAACCCTATCCATCCCATTATACAGCTTACCGGCATTTCCTCAGTTCCCTGTCGGATTTGAAGAGTGCAGACGTGTTCCCGGTCCACTGATGATCGTCACGCCGAGCTTCGGAGGTAAGTATGGGGAAAGGGGGTGTGGGGAGGCAGGGTGCACAGTGGTTGGGTGCTGGTTGTGGAAGGGGGGCAGGGAGACTATGCGGGACCGTTTTGTTATTCACAGGTTTTGGTTTTTTTTAAGAAGACGATGCGGGACGTTTGCCATGCTGGGGTGGGCTCCCAGCGTGGCAGCAGGAAAAGCTGTTTGGGGGGATGTGGAGCTGATGGGAGATTGGGCACCCCTGTCAGCCAAAACAAGATTTTCCACGCTGGGGTGGGCTCCCAGCGTGGCACGGAAAGCTTTTGGGGGCATGCAGCCTTGGAGCCGACAGAGTTGGGCATCCCCTCGGCTATAACAGTTTTGCCATGCTGGGGTGGGCTCCCAGCATGTACCTGGGCTGTGTTGGGGGGCATGGAGCTGACGGGGGATTGGGCACCCCCATCAGCCATACAGTGTGTGCGTTGGGGGGAGCACATCAGCATGCAATATGCGTGCTTGCACGTGTGTGTGCGTGGGGGGGGAGAGCTCTGCTCACTGAAGCGGAGCTCTCCCTTTCAACTGTATGCCACTGCATTTTGGAGCTGTCATAGACAGCTGCAGCACTCATTGGGGAACAGGGGCCGTGCCTGCAAACACACTGACTGCATTGGAAGACTGGCTGGCACACCTCTGAAAACTCGGATGATGGCACTATGTTTCTTGCACATGCGTGCAAGCAACATAAAAATGGAATATCAGGTTACGAAGCACTATATAATTTAGCAATGCAATAAATAAATAAATTCTGCAAGGACATAGTACCACTACTGCACTACTCAAACTCACATCTGACACCCTAGTGACCATCGACTCTGGCAGGCTCACTGGGGCCATTTTCATTGACATTACTAAGGCGTTTGATCTAGTTGTCCATTCCATCCTCACTGCCACCTTAAACTCTCTAGGTTTCTTGCCAAATGTTGTGAACTGGTTTGATAGCTATCTGACGGATAGGACTCAATATGTGGAATTTAACTCCACCCTCTCTGACAAGGTCAAGATCAACATTGGTGTTCCACAAGGGTCTATCCTAGGTCCTTTGCTTTTCTCAACTTTCATTAATAACATCACCACAAACCTCCACAGTACTTCCTCCCTATTATATGCGGATGACATTGTACTGTATACAAGTTCCAATAGTACTGAGGACATTAACCGTCAGCTCTCTAGTGACTTTCAACTTATTCAACAGTGGCTCACCAATCACAAACTTGTTTTAAATAAATCTAAGACCCTAGCAATATTATCTGGCTCCAGTCTCAAACTCAAACAATCCCGGGCACACTTTAACGTCTCCTCCCTTGATGGCACCTCTGTAGGGGTGGTAAATTCCTTTAAATATCTGGGTGCCACTCTTGACCCATCTCTGAGCTTCAATCTCCTCATCCAAATTACCTGTAACCAGGTTAACTCCAAACTTTTCATCACCTGCCATACTAGTTATGCACTCACCCACTCTGCTAGGCTTGCCATTTCCCATGGGGTATTACTTCCCTCTCTCACCTATTGGGTTGTTACATATGTTTCTGCTTGCAATTTGAGTCTTCAAAAGTGGGATGTTACCTATATTAACATCTGTCACTTTGCATCCTGCCCCCCCCCAGCTGAAACATCACTGTATTTTCTACACAGATCTGGGATGGCTTCTGTCCCAAGAACTAAGGTCTTACACACTCGGTTCCATTACTGATAACATTATCAGATACCAAATACCTAAACCCCTGGCCTGTTTCTTTCAATACCAGAAAACCAGCTATGGCCTTTGCTCTGCCAAAAATGTCCCAGTTCACATCCTGAGACACCGCACCGCAAAAAGTTGGTAGTGCCTTTGTCTGTCATGAGCCCAATTTCTGGAACTCCCTCCCTCTAACTCTACACCAAACTGCATCCCACATCTCTTTTAAGAGAGAGCTATGCCACTATCTCTTCTCCTCCTACAAATGCTCCTGTTTCAAACCACCCTAGCCCTTTACTCTCTAACTCCTCTCTTCCCACTGTAGTCTCCTGGGTGTCTGGGGTCCACTTCAATATGAAGCACATCCTCTCACTTTCACTTCCTAAATTTCTAGCATTCATCTAGCATATCCTACTGCACCTTTCTGGAAAACTTGTTTGCTTTCTCTTCTTAATTGACACAGCTTCACTCTTTTGTCATCCACTGTACCCTATCTGGCAACCTGTACTTATTCTATACCTAGTCTACACCCCCCACGTACTGCCTTCCTACTCCCTACACTTTCTGTCTAGTTGCCCCTTCACCTATTACTACCTGGCTGCTACTGCTCTCACAGCACTTTATCCCTCGCTGATTGAACATTGCTTAGTCACTCTATTTGAACTCAATGTATTGTCACTTGTAAGTTTTAATGCTGCATTTTTCTTACTACCTCAATCTTAGTCATGTTCTGCTGTGAATGCCACATACATCTACATGTAGCTTGGTTGAACATTGCTTAGTCACTTTATTTGACCTGATTGTAACTGTCACATGTTAAATTCTACTGCTGTATTGTTCTTACTAACTTCAATTTTTGTCATTTTCTGCTGTTAATGCCTCAAACATCTGTATGTAACCTGTATTTTGTTCCATAAAGTTCTCTTGAAGTTTGTCTCTGTACTCTCCTGGATTGTGCCTGAAAATAGTCATTTTTTGGCTAGTGCACCTACCCGGTAAACAAAAACTAAATAAAATAAATGAAAATATTGAGAGCCAAGAGGCTGAAGCTCAAGTAGGCCTGATATGAAGGAACTCAGGTCAGTAGTCAAGGGAGAGGAAACAGGGAAAGGAAGTGGAAATGAGAAGGCAGGCACCATGGAGGATGGTTTCAATCAATGGTTGGAGCCTTGGGAACAAGATGGGTGACCTCCAGCCCTTGGTAACAGAGGGCTATTTGGATCTGCTGGCAGTCACTGAGACCTGGGCATCTCTGAACCATGACTGGGATCACTCCATTCCAGGGTTCATCCCCTTGGGAAGGATGGAGAAGGGGGAAGGGAAGGAGGGGTTATCCTATATGTCAGAGAAGGGACTATGGCCATGAGAGAAGATGTGGGGTCAATGGGTACAGAGGTGGTCTCCATATAGGCACAAATAGTGGTAGGGTGAAGGATTAGGATAGTGGTGGTATACAGGTCTCAGAATCAGAACAAAAGCACAAACCAAGAGTTAGAAAGGAGATCAGGAAAGCTTCACTGCAGGTAAAGGTGCTAGGAGTGGGTGACTTAAACATACTGGATGTAGACTGGAACATCCCCAAAGCCAGCAAAAGCCAAAAGGCACAGTCCAAGATGGTTTCATAAGATGGAGGCTGACTGAGCAGACTAGGGACTGGACAATCTTGGACCTAGTGCTGACATACTGTGAATGTGTCAGGGACATCAGCACAGCTGAGTCTATGGGTAGTAGTTACCATCATGTCAGCATGGTTTCAGTCTGATATCAGGAAAGAAGTCCCGATCACTAAAATACATAATCTGGATTTAACAATGCAGACTTAGCCAAAATGTGGGTGCAACTAAGTGAACATCTTGCAGGGGAAGGGGTTAAAAGAAAAATGGTCCATCATTTGGAATGGAATCCAGAAAGTCACCAACACCTGTCTGTAGAAAAAGAGTAAGAAGAACAAACACAAAAAAACACCTCTGGTACACGGGAGGTAGTAAGTGCAGCAAGGGAGAAAAGGTCTTCCTTCAAAAGATACAGGAAGAATCAGTGAAAGAAGGACAGAGTCATTTACTTGGACAGACTCAAGTTAGATAGTAGGGAAGTGAGAAAGGTGAAAGTATGAGCTGTGTTGAGAACAATAGAGGGAGTCAAGGAAATTGATATGACCATTTGTTGGTACATTCAGCAAAAAAGGAGTACAAATGAAGGCACTGCCAAACTGAGACAAGGGTCTGAGTGGGTGGAGGACAGTAGAGAAAGCACTGAATAACACAACGAATACTTCTGCTCAGTATTTACCAAGAATAATGAAGGATAAATACCACAGGGTAGGATATGCATTGGGAGGTGGATTATAGATATTTGAGAAGTTGATCATGTCTAATAGGGTCTTCAAGGAACTAATGGCCCTTAAGGTAGATATATCTTCCAGACCAGATGGTATGCACTCAAATATACTAAAGGAGCTGGTAGTAGTGCTGGCAGTCCCACTAGCTGACCTGTTCCATAGCTCCCAAGACTCTGGCATGGTGCCACAAGAGTGTGGAACTGTGAATGTAGTGCCAGTGCATCAGACTGGTACTGGGAATGAGCCAGAGAAGTACTGACCAGTCAGCTTGACATCCATAATTGGCAAGCTGATGGAAACCATTCTTAAAGAAACCTTGATTAAGTTTCTTGAGGCAAACTGGTTCCAAGATGACAGTCAGCTCGGGTTCATGACAGGGAGGTCATGCCAAATGAATATGATACATTTTATTTTTTAGCTGGGTCACAGAGGCACCTGATAAGGACCAGGCAGTAGACATTCTGTATCTGGATTTAAGGAAGGCCCTTTACTTGGTCCCTCATTAAAATTGATTAAGAAGTTGGATGACCTTGGGTTGGGGGCAAACTGTCTAGGTGGGTGACAAACTGGTTAGGAGGAAGAACCCAGAGGCTAATGGATGAGGGCACTCAAAGATGAGGGAAGTTACCAGTGGTATACCAGAGGGGTCAGATCTCTGTCCAGTACTGTTCAACGTGTTCATTAATGACACTGGGGATGGCATTAAGGGCAACATTTGCCTTTTCATTATGACACTAAACTCTGTAGAGGGTGGACACAGAAGAATGAGTCAGACACACGTGGGTAGATTTAGAACAGTTGGAGAGATGGTCTGGAATCTGGCAACTGGGGTTAAATGCCACAATGTGCAGTCATGCACATGAGAAGGAAAACCCCAGCGGTGGAGTATAAGCTGGGGGGGGGTAACCATCACTGAGTCTGAAGAAGAGAAATACCTGGGGTTGCAATTACTAGCACCTTGAAACCCTCCATGCACTGCAGCAAGACAGAGTTGAGAGCTAACATGACATTGGGTTGCATAAGTAAGTGGTTCTCAAGCAGAATAAAAGAGGTCATACAACCGCTAAACAGATCCATGATGTGACCACACCTAGAGTACCATGTGCAGTTCTGGAACCCCTACCATAAAAAGGGCATAGAACAGCTGGAGGTGGTGCAAATAAGGGCTTCAAAAGTGATTAAGAGGTAGCAGGTTCTCATACAAAAAGAGGCTGACAACCTGAATATTTTATCCCAGGGGGACCGAAAGAAACAAGGTGACTTACATAGAAACATGTAAGGAGATGGCAGAAAAAGACCAATGGTCCATCCAGTCTGCCTCTGGGTCTCTACAGAACCTTGTGACCTGGCTTCAATCAGGGGTTGTACCCCTCCCCAACAGTTATCCAATTCCTTCCCTATCCTTGTCCCTATCAGTAATTACTGTCCCCATCATTCTATCGCATGCATTCTTGAAAGCACCCACAGTTTCTGTTGCCACCACTTCAGCTGTTAGGCATTTTGCACGGCTCCACCACCCTTTCCATAAAGTAATACTTTCTCTCATCTCTCCTGAACCTTCCCCCTGTCAGATTACAGTTATGCTCCCTGTGTCATCGATCTGGTGTTCCTGTTAAACAGTTCCCAGGAGTCCACCTTTTTTATTCCTTTCAGGAACTTGAATGTCTATATCATATCCCCCCCCCTCCCTTCTAGGCTCCAATGAATACATATTTAGCACCCTAAGTCATTCTTTGTAGGACTTTCCTTGCTGGCCCTGCATTATATTATTTACCCTTCTTTGTACCACCTCCTACCTATCCTTGTCTTTTCTACAGCGAGGACTCCAAAACTGGACAGAGTACTCTACATGTGATCTCACCAGGGATCTATATAGGGGGAGAATTTCCTCCTCCCTTCTAGTGTCAATGCCCCTACCTATACAGTACATCTCAGCATCCTGTTTGACTTGCTTCAATCCTTCTATTGTCAATACCCCTGCCTATACATGTCAGCATCCTGTTGCCTTACTGTAAGCCTTGTCACCTTGGCTAGCTTTCTTAAGGGTGTCGCTAATAATGACTCCATTGTCATGTTCTTCTGCTGTAGTACAAAGTTTTACCCCACCCATCTAATGTTCTGTGTTGTGGTTCTTTTCCCCTTGCACTTTGTGGTGTTGAAATTCAACTGCAAGACCCTGGACCATCTCTCAAGCCTCTGTAGGTCTTCTTGTAGTTCTCTAATTGCTTCAGCTCTATCCATTTTTCCACAGAGCTTTGTGTTGTCTGTGAGGAGACCTAACATATCCCAGATCCCTTCTCTGATGTCACTGATGAACATGTTGCAAAGGACTAAGCCCAAGAAAGACCCCTGCAGTATCCCACTTGTGACATCCCTCTCTTCCGATTTAACACTATTTACCAGTGTCCACTGCAGTCTTCCTTTTAGCCAAATTTCCACCCATCTGACTCTATCCCTAGCCACCCCAGTAGGTCCCCCAGTTTCTTCAGCAGGCGTCTGTGGGGCACAGAGTCAAAAGCCTTGCTGAAGTTAAAATACAACAGATCCATGGCATTGCCTTTATGCAATTCCTTTGTAACCCAGTCAAAAATGATTAAGTTTGTCTAGCATGACCTCCCTTCCACAAAACCATGCTGTTTACTATTCTGGAGACCATTCATAACCCTCCAGATAGTCCACAAAGTCTGCTTTGATAAGAGACTCCATCAGCTTTCCAACAAAAGAGGTAAGACTGATGGGTCTATAGTTGTCTGCATTTTTCTGGTCTCCCCTTTTATGAAGTGGAACCATGTCTGCCACCCTCTAATCCCCCCAGTACAACCTTTGATTGAAGTGAGCAATTGAAATAGCATGCCAGATGTTAAGCCAGTTCATTTGGCAGTTCTTTGAGCACCCAAAGATGGATCCCATCTAGACCTGGGGCCTTGCCTGTCCTGAGGGCTGCTAGACCCTTTCATACCACATCCCTAGTAAATGTTGGCCTTGCCTTTTCTGGGATCTCTCAGTCACTTTAATGCCACTCTCAAGTAGGGGCCTGCTAGCTTCACTGGTAAAGAAGGAGCATAAGTAGTTGTTGAGGACTGTAGCCTTTTCCTTGTCCTCCAGTAACACAGTCCCCATCTAATAGCCTGACTACTCCCCCATTGCTCCTTCTTTTTTAAATTTATATACAAAAATGCTTTTCTACATACTTGACTCCCTTGGCTAATTGCATCTCTGTGAATGCCTTTGCCTCTCTTATCACCTTCTTTGCCTCCTTACTCTTCTGGGGGTATTCTTCTCTTTCTGCATCCTCTTGCTTGTTTTTATAGTTGTGGAAGGCCATCTGTTTGGGCTTAGTGCTTCCCTGACCAAAGCAGTTTCTTGAATTTACTAACATACTATCATACTAATTGCAAGCAGATTAGGCCTTATGGTCTATCGAGTCTGCATGAACCTCAGATCCCAAGTTGAATGCTGAGGCCCTCCCCGTGTTCCAGAAACTCCTATCATCCATCCCCACCCCCCTGGGCCAGGCCATCATCTGATACATTCACTTTCTGTGTGGGTCCCACCCTCTCATGAACCCCTCCATTGTGGATCTCTGAACCAGCTCGCCAGGCAGCGCATTCCAAGGGTCCACCACCCTCTCAGTGAAAAACCTCTTCCTCTTTTCCCTTCTCACACTTCCACCTTCCAACTTCAAACCATGCCCTCTGGTGATACCTTCCTGCTTTAGTCTAAAGATCCCCTCCATGTTTACCCTATTTATACCCTTGAGGTACTTGAAAACCTCAATCATGTCCCCCCTGTCTCTCCTCTCCTCTCCTCTCCTCTCCTCTCCTCTCCTCCCCTCCAATGAAAACAGGCAGAGAGCCTCAAGTCTGTACTCATACGTCAAACTCCCTAGGCCTCATATCATCTTAGTTGCCCTCCTCTGTACCCTCTCCAGGAGCTGTATGTCCTTCTTTAAGAGTGGTCTCCAGTACTGTACACAGTACTCATGGTGTGGTCTAACCAGTCCATTGTACAGCAGCAGAATCACTTCCCTGCTCCTGGAGGTGATCCCCCTTATGATGCATCCCAACATCTTGTTTGCCTTGCTAGCCGCTCTCCTGCACTGCTCAGAGTTATTCATACATGCATCCACCATGACCCCTAGGTCTTTTTCCCCTGTTGAGGCCTCCAGCGCCTCCCCTCCCAGGGTGTACCTGTGTTTAGGGTTTCCCCAAGATGTAACACCTTGCACTTGGTGATATTGAAATTTAATTTCCATGTGTGAGCCCAGCTTTCCAGGGTGTCCAGGTCCCCTTGCAGTGCTAACCTCCCCTCTTCCCCCTCGACTACTGCTCCCATCTTGGAATCATCAGCAAAGAGACTCATTTCACACCCTATACCCTCCCTGATGTCCAATATGTATGCATTAAACAGGATCGGATCCAGGACCGAGCCCTGCGGTACCCCACTACCAACATCTCTAGGGTTTGAGAGCTCCCCACCGACCACTACTCTTTGCGTGTGTCCAGCTAGCCAGTTTTCAATCCATCTGACCATCAAGGGCCTACTCCCAATCCTGTCAGTTTCTCCACCAGACTATTGTGGGGGAAGAGTCAAACGCCTTGCTGAAGTCCAAGAATAATACATCAACAGGCTTTCCCCTGTCCAGTTCTGATGTTACCCATTCGTAGAACTCCACAAGATTGGTTTGACATGATCTACCTGGCACAAACCCATGTTGCTGACTATGCAGACCTCCCATCTCCTCCAAGTACACCCCCAATCATTCCTTTAGTATACTCTCCATTAAAGAGGACAGGAAATCATTTCTAACTGGCAACTGTTTATGATGTTGTTATTCTCAGAAATGCTATGCATTCCCCTAAAGTATCCATATTTAACTGTACTTAAATAAAAACTCATATGAAAAACTGCATTTTGCATTGTTTTACTATCGTGGGCAGCATTCTATTACAGTTCTCTTCATGGAACCAGTAATTTGGAGTTTTACCTATGTCACGGTTTGTGCACAGAACTCTAAGCATAGTTCTGATAGGTCAACAGCTCATAATCAGCATTCTATACACAAACTGTGACATAGTCAAAACTCCAAATTACTGGTTCCATGAGGAGAACTGTAACAGAAGGTTGCCCATAAAAACAAAACAATGCAAAATATGTTTTTTGTATCACTTTTTATTCGGGTACAGGTAAATATGGATAATTTAGGTGAATGCATAGCATTTCTGACAATAAGAACTTTATAAAAAACTGCCAGTTAGAAATGATTTCCTGTCCTCTTTAATTTTCCAACCACCGAGGTCAAACTGATGGTTCTGTAGTTACCTGGTACCTCTCTTGACCCTTCTTTATGGATTGGCACCACATGTGCCTCTCGCCAATCCCTAGGTACCTTCCCTGTCTCAAGCAACCTGTTAAAGAGCTCCACCAGGGGTGCAGCCAGTATGTCTGCCAATTCTCATAGTACTCTCGGATGAATGCCATCCAGCCCAGGAGATTTATCTTTCTTTAGAGCCTTGAGGGCTAACCACACCCTTACAGTGGAGATAGCATCATCCTTCCCCTCTACCTTACTGGCCTTTTTATCCGTATCCTGATGTGACACCCCTGGGGTATCTCTCCCTCCCTCTTGCTCCATTTCTGTTGCTTCTGTTGCTCCCCTGATCCTACTTACTACCACTTGTATCCCCATCATGCCTTGCTTTGTAGATATCCCATCCCCTTCCCTAGTGAACACAGAAGCGAAGTACTCATTTAATACCTCTGCCTGGTCCCTCGCCTCTTCCACCAACCCTCCTTCTGATCTCAATCTGCTGAGATGGCCCTTAGTATTTCTCCACTCCCCAATGTACCAGAAGAACCCCTTTTCCCCTTCATGTATCCCCTGTGCCAGCCGCTGCTCTTTACTGGACTTTGCCCCCCTCACCATCCGAGTGACTTTTCTAGATGCATGATGGAACATTTCCTTTTCCCTATCCCCTCTTGTTGTTTTATATTTTTTGTAGGCCGCCTTCTTTTCTCTGACTGCTACCTGAACCTCACTGGACCACCAGCATGGTTTATGTGACCTTGCTCCCTTACGTTTCCCCTTAGCGCAGGTCCTGACTGCCTCATGAAGTCCCCGTTTTATGACCTCCCATCTCTTTTCCGCATTTGTCATTGATGTAATCCCCTTCAAGTTATCCTTGAGAATATTTCCCATGTCCACAAAGTCTACCCCCCTGAAGTCCACTGCCAGTATCCTCGATCTCTCCCGTCTCCCCCCATGCTTATTTGAAACTAGACAGTATTGTGGTCGCTCTCAGTCAGGGGATCCTCTACATCCAGGTCCCTTACCAGATCCCCATCTGCCAGAACCACGTCCAGGACATGCCCCTCCCTTGTGGGCTCCATCACATTCTGCCTCTGCTCCTTGGCCACCTTAGAGGACATGATTCCCCAGTTTTTACCTGGCATATGAAGGTCCCCCATCAACACCACTCCTTCCCCTTTTTGTCCACACTGGGCAATGATGTTGTCCAGCAAACCATCCTCCAGAACATCACCCATCCCGGGGGGCCTATATACCACACCCAGCTTGACCTTACCTCCTGCTGGGGTTCATAAGTTGACCCATAAGGCCTCCATGTTTCCCTCTGTCTCTTCTACCCTAGCAATTTCTATGTCATCTCTAATGAACATAGCCACTCCACCCCCTCTGCCCTCCTTTCTATCCTTCCTAAGCATAGTGTACCCCCGCAAGTTTAGGTCGCAGTCAGGGTTTTTTTTTGTTGGCCCATGTTTCTGTGACCGCTGCCACATCAACCTCCCCCTCAAACAGCATGGTCTGGAACTCTGGCAACTTGTTTTCCAAGCTCCTGGCATTTGCTAACACCACCCCCCCCCTTATCCCTGATCCCCTTTGTCGAACCCCACCCAGGTTCCTTATACTTCCATCCTCCCTCTGCTCCTCCTGAAACCTCCACCCCAGTCTGTTTCCCCTCCCCTTGGGTTTGAAGGCTACTCCCCTCATCTGGAGAAGAGGGCTTCTGGTCAGCCCCTCCCTTATCCCTCCCCTCTTCACAAGTTTAAACCTCGCCTTTCATGAATGTAGTCAGCCACCCCTGTTTAAGGATTTCCTTCCCTAATGGGGCAAGATGAAGCCTGTCCTTGGCATACAGTCTCTTATTCTCCCAAACTCCTTTCCAGTTCCCTAACACTCCCAGCACACTCTCTTCACCCCACTTCCTGAGCCCGTCATTATCCTCTGTGATCTTCATTTTTTTCTTCACTGAGGCCTTTGGTACTGGCAATATTTCCAAAAAGGAAATGTTGAATCCATTATCCCGACAGACTCTGGCAAGTTCTTGGAACATTGCTTGGATTTCCAAAATGATTTTTCCCTCTAGATTGTTAGTTCCCAAATGCACCAGGAAATCCGGTTGCCCTCCACAATCCCTAACCAGTTCGTATACCATGAACTTTGCTCTGTGCACTGTCAGCCCAGAGATACTCACTATCTTCACCTGGCTATGGCATCCACCCCCCTGTCCCTCCCACTGGATACCCCTAATCATCAAGTCTCCCAATAACAGAACCTTAACACTGCCATCATCCTTAAGGTTACCTCCACAATGCGCTCTCAACCCCCAACCCCCCCTTTATTCGTGATCTCAATTCCATGGGAGTCTTCCTGCCTTATTAGAGACCCCCTTGTCACCCTCCCCTTTCTGCCTTCCTTGTTATTTTGCCCACTTAACTCAGACCCTCCTGAATGGGTGTCACCTTTAACCCTCTCTTATCCGAACCATTTATCCTGGCCCAGATGGTTTCCTCTTCCCCCACAGAGGTCGATCTTAACATTGTTTTACTAGCCCAAACACTAGTGCAAATTGACCAGGGCTAGTGCAGCTAACTGTCTACTTGTCTGTCTTGACTAGTGCAGGTTTTTATGGCTGTTAATGAAGTTAAAAATGTTTCTACTTTAGCAGGCTATAGTTCTCATTCTAATCTCTCTCAATGTTCCAGATGGCCTGGTATGATTAACAGCTCATCGACAGCTGCAATTATCTGGCAGTTCAAGAGGGGGATCTCACAAAAGGCTCAATGTGAGTCATTATCACTCCACTATTAGGACTTTCAGCTAGTGTCCAGGGTGTGATTAAGGATAGAGTGCTGTCAAGTCACTAGCTTCCAGTTTTCTGAATATGTCTCTGTTTAAAAATGTGTCCCATACTATTAAGACCAGTGCCCCTCATTTCCCTACATTGTGAGTGTCTGTATCCAACATTTCAGTGACAAAATGTGAGGAGGTATACAGGGTCAGCCCTGCAGGTGGTGGGTTTTATCCTAGTCTCACCATAACTTCCCTCTCCCCTCCAGATCTCTTAACTCTGTTCTTTCCCTGGACACCACTGCAGACCAGACTCTGAAATGACCATCCACAGATCCATAGCTGCCACTGCTGGCAAGTGTAGGGGTGCCCAGCTCAAATAGACCATGCCAGCCATCAACATCCATACTGTCCCCACCCTTATCCCACCTATCATGTCCTTTCATCCTAAAAACAAAGCTCTGGATCATGTATGGTACAAAAATAAACTTTAACAAAATACATGCTCTAATCCAGCTCCAAGAGTGGCTCTTCTTCCCCTCCCCATATTTTTCCTTCTGTTTGTAAATAACTTCTTGACTACTAGCTCTCTTCCTTCTCGAACCTTGTTGCTTACCATCCACTGTTGTTTTGCCAATTACCACCGCTGACCTCCCTTCTATCAGTCTTTCTTGTTATGTTTGAACATTCCTCACTTTTCTCTCTGTATAATCTGACTCTCTTATTAACCCTTTCACTCCACAGATCGGGTCTGTGGTTTCTGCATTTATTATATATCTTACTGCCATTATTTGTATAATGCTTGCCATTATTTTTTGCTGTTTCTACTCATTGCATTTTTTGTAGCACTGCTATACTATTCCTCTATTTGTATTACTGTACCCATATTGCTGTTGTTCTACTTTTCTCTTTCAAACAACATG
The DNA here is from genome assembly GCA_016271365.2 of Neoceratodus forsteri. Lineage (NCBI taxonomy): Eukaryota > Metazoa > Chordata > Ceratodontiformes > Ceratodontidae > Neoceratodus > Neoceratodus forsteri. The sequence continues at coordinate 873,724,062 of CM057458.1, read as the reverse complement.
AAGTCTTGCTGTATTCTGACTATTGCAGTTAGCCCCAACCTTTAAACTGACCCAGAGAACAAAGGATTAACTTTCTATGCAGAGCATAGAATGCTGAGCTTGAGCTCGGTTGAGGTCTCTGTCTGGAGTCCTTTGAAATCCAACTGTCAGATTCTTTACTCCGCCTCACTGAACAGTCACAATGGAGATTTCTCCTTCAGCTTAGTTTGAAAGTCAGTTAAAGTCTCGTTTAAGTTGGTCAGTTTTTACCAAATTTATTTCCACATAGTAGGTTCAGTCTCTGTCCGTGGTACCGTGAGTACTAGATAGGTTTTGTTCTGTTTTTCTGTGTGGAAATTGTAAAGTGTTAGATCGGTTCAGCTGAACCGATCCTTTGTATTGAATTCTTGTGTTTTACTTTAGAGTGTGGTTGCCTGTTCTTATCAGTTCTAAAAAAACATGTTTTCAACATTTTTTTCCAACACCCGTGACACAGTTAGGAATCGATGAGGGAGTCTTGCCTGGTGGTTGCCATAAAAAGGGTAAGTTTAGTTAGGTTGGCCATGTCTGAGAAACCCCAGAAAAAAACGGGCCCACTGGGTTTCAACACTGCAGTGAGTGTGGGGAGGTCTTTGCTAAGGCCGACCCCCACATCACCTGTGTTTATTGTCTGGGGTTTGAACACCTCGATTCAGACTGCCAAATTTGTAAAAATGTTCCTAAATCTACCCTTGAAATGAGACTAGGTAGACTGAGGGAAAAGGAGTCCAGGAAGTCCACTGACCCAGATGGCCAGCCCGGTTCAGTTCCGACCGAACCAGAAGGAGTGCCCTCTGACCAGGGCGATTCTTCTTAGGGCAAGAGGAGAGACGATCCTGAGGGGTCAGTTCCTACAAAAAGGAAATGCAAAGAAAAATCAACCAGTTCAGATCCAAAGGTTCATGTTCCAACCACCGAGGAAATAGGCAGAGTGATTCAAATTGTGGAATCGCTTCACACGGTTCTGACCGATCTAGCACCTTTTCGCAGGGGTTCGGTTTGGTTGGTTCCCCGGTTCAAGATTATACCCTGAAGATTTTTATGAACCAGAGTTTGTGGAGGAGGGGGAGTTTGAAGATGATGGTGATGAGGATGAAAGTCTGGATGTGCCTCTGGACCCGGACATCTCCCCAGACAGACCTTCTGGTGTATCCCCTCCTAGGCTTTCTGAGTCCCCTTCCCATTTTTGGTATTACAGAAAAGTGGCTGAAACCCTCCAGCTTCCTATGGAGGGAGCCATGGAGGATCAGGGGGAGCCTCATTATGTGGAAATGATGGACATCCCAGAGTCCAGGAGACTGTCTATTCCCCTTCACAAATCCTTTGGGAAACAGACACAAAAAATCCTGAAGTCTCCTAATTCTGTACCCCCTTTTGACAGAAGGATGGACATGAGGTACACACTATCAAGCTCAGATACAGAGTTTTTATACCAGCAATGCAGCCATGTTGGTGTAGTGCAGGCTGCTGCCTGTGACAAGGCAAATATTCCCTTGGCTCCACACCCCCCAGATAAAGACTTCAGGAAGACTGATGCCATGGCAAAAAAACAGTACATGGCATCTTCCTTGGGACTCAGGTAGGTGAATTATATGGCCTATACAGCCAGGTACAGAAGTCCAGGTGGGACACCGTACTGGCACTGGCTAAACAGGCCTCCCCCCAGCTAGTCAAGGAGCTGGAGGAGGTGGCTGCAGATGGGATTGAGGCATCAAAAGTTCAGTTTCATGCTGCTGTGGACTCCAACGATGTGTCATCAAGAGTCATGGTTACATCTGTGGCTCTTTGGAGAATGGCTTGGCTCAGATGTACTAGCCTTTCACAGGATACCCAGGCTAAGGCCATGGATTTTCCTGTAGTGGGTAATTCTCTATTTGGGGAGCAGACAGAGAATTACATGAAGAAAATGGATGAGTACAGGACCACTTACAGGAGTGCTCAGGCCAAAGAAAGGCAGGCAACTCCTCAAAGGCAGCAATCTAGGGACAGGGGCAGGCCTTTTCATAGGCCTTTCTACCAGCCACAGGCCTCTTCTTCCTTTTCTCAGAGGGGGTTCTTCAGAGGGAGAAGCAGAAGGGGGATGAGCAGGGCTGCATCCACTCCTCAGCCTAAGGCCCCTGCCAAGCAGACACCATGATGGGTCTTCCCGGGTCGACTCTCCTATTCCAGTAGGGGGCAGGCTGACTTACTTCGTCCAGGACTGGATGTCTATTACATCAGAAAAGTGGGTCCTGGAAGTAGTAGGCCAGGGACTGGTTCTCAGCTTCAAAAAATTTCCGAAGATAAAAGCCAGATCTTTTCCACCTGCTGGTCTCTCAGAAACCCTTGCCCTAGAGGCAGAGGTTTCATCTCTTCTGGTCTTAGGAGCCATAGAGAGAGTTCATATCCTACACAGGGGCAAAGGTCTGTACTCCAGGTACTTCCTTACCCCAAAAAAGACAGGGGAGTGGCTACCCATCCTAGACCTAAGATACCTGAACAAACATCTTTTAAAACCAAAGTTCAAGATGGTAACTCTGGGAATAATTCTTCCCTCTCTAAGGCCAGGGGACTGGCTAGCCTCCCTGGACCTAAAGGATGCCTATTTTCACATTCCCATCAGGTGCTCCCACAGAAAGTACCTCAGGTTCGAGTTGCCCTCAGACCACTATCAGTTCAGAGCAATGCCCTTTGCCTAACTTCAGTCCCAAGGGTCTTCACAAAGTGCCTGGCAGTAGTAGTTGCCTTTCTAAGGAGACAAAAGATTTCCATTTTTCCATATCTGGATGACTGGCTCATAGTGGGCCAGTTCCCAGACCAAGTCAAGTCAGACCTGCAAGTGACCCAGCAAGTGCTTACTTCTCTAGGATTTCTTCTCAACCTTCCCAAGCCAGTTCTCGAGCCAGTGCAGCTCCTTACCTTTATAGGGGCAAAGCTGGATACTGTCAATGCAAGAGCCTTTCTTCCCCTGGAAAGTGCAAGAGTTCTTATAGAACTGGCTTCTTCCTTCAGCCTCCAGGTATCTCGACCAGCAAGGCATTTCCTCCAACTCTTGGACCACATGGCAGCCTCTACAGCAGTGGTCCAAGGGGCAAGATTCCGTATGAGGGACATTCAGTTCCATCTGAGGGCCTTTTGGTCCCAAAAGAAGGATTCCTTTACCAAACTGATCCCAGTGACCCGGACTCTGATCCAAGCCCTTCAGTGGTGGCAGGATCAGGACAATTTAAGGCAAGGGGTCCCTTTTGCCACTCAGTCTCATTCAGTGGTCCTTACCACAGATGCTTCCCTCCTGGGCTGGGGAGCCCATCTGGGGGCCCTCACTGCCCAGGGACTGTGGTCCCCTCAGGAATATCTTCTTCATATCAATCTCCTGGAACTCAGGGCAGTTTTTCTGGCCCTGCAAGCTTTCTCTCAGTCAATGCAGAACAAGGTGATTCAAGTCAGAACAGACAACACCACCACCATGTGGTACATCAACAAGCAGGGAGGCACGCGGTCCATGGCCTTGTGCACAGAAGCCATGAAGTTGTGGTCCCTGGCTTATTCCCTGCAAACCTCTCTCATAGCAGTCCACCTTCCGGGGGAAGGACAATGTGCTAGCAGATGCACTGAGCAGGATTTCACAGGGCCATCACGAATGGTCCCTAGACTCTGATATTGAAGGTGATTTTTTCAAGATGGGTCACTCCAGAGATAGATCTCTTTGCAGCCCCAGACAATCACCAACTTCCTCTCTTTTGTTGCAGACCCCCAGTCTTGGGGACAGTCCCTCTGGATGCTCTGATTCTGAACTGGGAAGGAACATTTCTGTATGCTTTCCCTCCCTTGCCTCTACTGTTCAAAGTTTTAGTCAAGATAAAGTCACAACCTTGCAAAGTGATTCTGAATGCTCCAGATTGGGCCAGACAGCCTTGGTACCCCCTGTTATTGTCCTTAGCAGTCCATCTCCCCCTGTTTCTTCCCAGGAATTACAATCTGGTAACCTCCTCTCAGGGGAGGATTTGGTACCCCAATCTTCAGTCTCTCAATCTCAAGGCATGGCTCTTGAAGAGTTAGAGTATGCAGATTTGCATCTGTCTCAGGGGGGTTCTGGACATCCTCAAAGCCTCTCGAAAGCCCGCCACTAGAAAGACCTATAACTCCAAATGGAAGAGATTCAGCATTTAGTGTTCTAAGCAGCATATTTCCCAGACACTGCTGAATTGTCCACAGTTCTGGATAATATGGTCCATCTTAATGGCCTAGGCCTCAGACCAGCTACTCTCAAAGTACACTTGTCAGCTGTCTCTGCTTTTCTGTCAGTGGAGAAGTCTTCCTCACTATCATCTCATCCTGTGTTCTGTAAATTTTTCAAAGGATTGCTTCATTACAATCCTCCATTCAGAGACCCTGCCCCTGCCTGGGATTTAAATGTTTGTAATTCTCAATTGATGCAACCTCCCTTTGAGCCTATGTCCTCAGTAGAGCTTAAGTACTTGACTTGGAAAGCTGTATTTTTAGTAGCCATTACCTCTGCCAGACGTATCAGTGAACTGCAAGCCCTCTCAGTGGAACCTGATTTTATCTCTTTTCATAGGGATAAAGTGGTCCTTAGAACCAATAGAAGGTTCTTGCCCAAAGTGGTTTCAGATTTTCACCTGAACCAGTCTATGTCTCTTCCTGTTTTCTTCACTGATCATTCCTCTTCAGGAGAGAGAAGACTACACAGTTTAAATGTTAAAAGGTCCCTTAGCTACTATATAGAGTTTACCAAGGGTCACAGGTTTGATTCCCTCCAGCTGTTCCTCACTTATGGAGAAGTGGAGAAAGGCAAACCTGCCACCAAGAGAACTATTGCCAGGTGGATTATATCTTGTATACAATTCTGTTATGAGAAACTAGGAAAATTCCACCATCAGGCCTGAGGGCTCACTCCACCAGAGGTACAGCTGCTTCCCTGGCTGCTGCCAGGGATATTCCTCTCTTAGAAATTTGTCAAGCAGCAAACTGGAAAACAGTCCATACCGTTACCAAGCATTACTCTCTGGATATCCAGGCTAGGATCTCGGTTCGGCACAGCAGTACTTCAGAGCCTATTCCCAAAGTAGGTTCTGTCCCTCCTTTATGGAGGTACTGCATGGTAGTCTGCAATAGTCAGAATACAGCAAGACTTCATGTTGTTTGAAGAAAAAATTACTCACCTTAGTAATTATGTTTCTTCTAATGGAGTCTTGCTGTATTCTGACCTTCCTCCCTGCCTCCCCTCTCAGAACCTGTTTTTGGGAAGTGGGTGGGCAGGTACAGTGTTGCATCTCAGGGGTGCTCCTTTTACACCCTCTTCTTTTTGTTTGGGTGTTTGTTTTATCTTTATTCTTATTTGGATTGGTTTTTGGTTTGGGGTTTCCTGACTTGAGTCTTCCTTTGGGGATCCAAAACTTTTTGTTGCCAGTTGACTAGTAAAAATTTTACAATTTCCACATAGAATAGTTAGTGAGTTTTTGCTCATAAGAATCTGACAGTTGGATTTCAAAGGATTCCAGACAGAGACCTCAACCGAGCTTGAGCTCAGCATTCTATGCTCTGCATAGAAAGTAAACCCTTTGTTCTCTGGGGCAGGTTAAAGGCTGGGGCTAACTGCAATAGTCAGAATACAGCAAGACTCCATTAGAAGAAATATAATTACTAAGGTGAGTATTTTTTTCTTTTGTTATACTCTCGCAGGTCATGCCTGAAAATAGTCATTTCATGGCTAGTGCACCTACACAGTTAACAAAAACTAAATAAATAAAATAAATAATTTGAAAGCTTAAAATAGGCATTCCTAGGGTACATAGATCATCCTATACAGAAACAGAGATAGTATAGCATTATGCCTGTGTACCATTTCCCCCTGGGCTGATGAAAGGACAATGTTAAAGAAAAAATATGTTATTGTTGGGTCAGGCATATTAAAATCAACGCTTTAAAAAAATATATCTATTTCCCAAGGCCCTTAGGTTTGTGTATCTCCCACCCCCTAAGAAATCTTAGATGTGTTCCTTGCTCACTTGAGACTGTACAAAAACTTCCAGAAGTGCAGGTCTCCAGTTGACTATAGGGTGGGGGCCAAGAATGTCTTTCTCTGCCCGCCACTGTTCATTGCCCTGTGGGTGGTGGTGACAGTGTGGTGAGGTGCATGATGATGTCAGCTATTGTGTGTGCAGAGCTAGGACTGCTTAATTGAACATTTGCTGTTGTGATATCCTCTGGTTTGGTGTCTGTGTGGGGAAGGGGGTAGAAAGAGGAAGCCATGGTACAAAACAATGGGTGGGGGAGCTCACTGTGTGTGATGACATTGCAGTCTTTCTTTTTGCTGGGGAGCTGAAACTAATGTGGGAGCAAGATAAATGTGCAATAATCAGAGTATTTCTTTGCTTGCATTGTTTCCTGTATACGTGATCATTATAATTGAGGGCTAGTGCAACCATCTGCAGGCTAGTGCAATTTTTAATCAACTTACCCTACTGGCTAGTGCAAAAAAAGGTTTAGGTTGACCCCTGATTTATTTCTTTTGGTTACTTTCCTTAGGCTAAGCTATAAAGCTTCAAGAATTGACCTATTAATTGAACTACATGTCTCTTCAACCCATGCTGTCTTGTTCTCCCCCTTTAATTTGTTTTTAACTACCTCTCTAAGTTTGTTGAAATCTATCCCTCTAAAATCCCAGACCACCATGCTAGAATATGTTTTACCAGTCTTGAGGGCAATCTCAAAGCAAACAGAGTTGTGGCTGCTGTTTGCAAATGGCTTCCTAACTATTATTGATTTAACGACATCTGTGTTATTAAGCATAGGCACCGACTATGGGGGGGGCTGAGGCCACCCCCCTGGGAAGTTGAAGTGAGGGCGCCCCGGGGCTCGACCTGTGTATTTATTTTATTTATTTATTTTTTTTTTTTTTTATTATTATGCATGAATCTGCAGCTTCTCTCAGCCAGCCTGGCAGTGGAAGCCTGACAGGGAGCAGGGGGGGGGAGTGAGTTCCAATGTCCATGCCATGGTGGAAGTGGAGGAGGAGCGGAGCAGAGGTGGAGCTTCCAGTGCACATTTATGGCTGGCCCCTGTGCTGGGCTGGCTGCAGTGGCTTCCATTGGTGTGATAAGTAGGGGTGGGTGGTTCTGTACTTCAGACAGTCACGTGGTGGCAGCATGGCACCACGGGTAGGCCTGTGCGGGTATGGCACCTCTTTGGTGCCAGATGATAGATCCACCATTTTGTGCAGTGTGCAGCAAACATCAGAGCAGCGGACTCAGGACATGAGACTCAGGATGGAGCAGCAGAGTAGAGTAGTTGCCTCACCTGGCCTCAGTGGCCTGTATTTTGTGCAACAGTGTGGTGAGGAAGAGGCTCAGTATAGGAAGGGGCAGCCGCAGAACAGAAAACAAAACCGATGCCTCTGCTGGTGTTGGGTTGGGTGGTGAGCAATGCATGAGGGTGTACTTGATCCACTCCCCAATGGCAGTTGACTGTGAGTGACTAAGAGTGTAATCAGCTGGGTGGCTGGGAGTCATCAGACTACTCGATCAGATTCCGAAGAGCAGCATCACACAGTCAGGCTCAGCTCAGTAAGTCCAGACTCCAGATCAGCGGGCCATTGTTGTTGATGAGGGAGGAAGTGTGTGGAGCAGAAGAAGGCCTGGGCTGTCCACGGTCAAGAAGAAACCGTCATCGGACTGTGGGGCGTCTGTATTTCAACTTCATTTTCTCCTGGAGAGTTGGTAGGTGGTGGCAGCAGTGCAACATGGTCCATTAGCCCCCAGTCCAGGCAGGCCCACCAGCCCAGCTGCCCAGGTACTGTACTACTACTGCTGTAGCTTAAGTAAGCAAAGGCAAAGCAAACTGCTGTAGACTCAGAGTCAGTAGTTATGATGTGCAAATGAAGTTTAAAGTTGAAGCTGTAGTTGAGGTTGGTTATGTTTTGGGAATTGCTAGTAGTAGTGTCTGAGAGTTGCTTTTAAAAAATAATTTGGAGTTCAGTTAAATATTAAATCATGTCCAGTCCTGCTGGGTGGCTGCTGCTAGACTAAACTTGCTTTTTCTAGCTGGACCTGTTGCACATGACTTGTAGACCACTAGAGATTAATAAAAGTTAAACATACATTCTAATCTGCTCTTTGGTGTATGTTACAACAAAATAATAATAATAAAATAAAATGGGGGCACACAAATGTAAAGATTATTATATTATGCCAGTCTGCCAGCCCACTACTTGATCAAATTCCATTAGCCACTAAAATCCTGATGGCATTCATTGGCTTCCCCCCATTGTGTACAGCTCAGAATTTTGAAACATAACCTCTGACATGAACTGATTTCACTCAGTCTGTTCATTACAGAAGAGAAGTCTTTGCGCTGCCTGAAACACAAGAAGAATAAAAAAGTATTCCAGATTTTCTGTAATAATTGATGCGCTGTGCAGCTCCTTTCTAGTTCTGATCAGAGTATTGTTTTCATAAAGCAACCAGTGCATAAAAAGTTGTTTTGTTACCCATTTGGAGACTAAGCCCATTAAAAAACAGGCATTAAATATAACTGACTAGAAGCAGTTGATGTATTCATATTCAGTATTATTTATGGGACATAACTCAAAGCATTGGGGCAAGGTGCTCCAGGTTTGTTGTGGAGACCTCACTATAGTTCAAGATTGGGGGGGGGACTAGTTAAATGGCATCACAAGCATATCCTGGTGACTGAGTTGCTCCCCTGTTGATGGAGTCTGATCCCCTGGTCACTGACTTTGACCACTGGTACTAAGTTTAGCCACTGGTGACTGAGTTTGCCCCCTGGTCACTGAGTTTGAGCCCCACATTGGATGTGTGCTTTCATAGCTCTATAGGACAGTATGGGCAGAGCTTTCTCAAAAAAAAAATGGAGGGCAGGGAATAATCCCTCCAGCTGTTAACAATTCTCAGGCAGCCTCTGACCTCCTGCCCCCTGAAATCAATTGATTCTCAGTGTGCCCTTAGGGGGTGCCAGCTGTGTGTTGAAACTATGAGAATGAGGCAAGATGGAATGATGGAAGCCGATGAGAAAGATGGAAGGGATCCAAAATAGTACTGTTTCTCAGATAGTACCCAACAAAATCAGATACTGTTGGATACCACCAATTTTCTCATAACTGGGTGGCATTTGTTGGAGTCTATCACCTAGGAACCAGCCATATACTAACTATGCAGTGTGACTGTCTATGGTACAAAGCAGACTTCTGATCTTATATGCATAAAAATATCATCAAAAAACAGTGTTTTCATATCCAGGTCCCTCTATCCCAGAGTCAGAGATTGATTTATGAATGAATTTGAGATTTCTTTCTTTATTATTTTGTATGAACAGCAAGCCTGGCAGGCTAGTTGATAAGTGGTGATGAGGTTTGAATTTTACATGGGGAGGAGGGGAGAATTTCTGAATCAGAACTTCAGCAGAGATGAAAGCAGGGAGAAAGAAGCCTCCAGTGAGCTGTAATTAATTTGTTATATGGGTGGGCTCTTTGTAGCTCAGGTCCTGGGCTGGCTGCCCTGAATTCACTCCTGTGGAGTATGTTTTTCTTTTCCTATCTTACAGTCTGGCCAGTTTTGGTGCCTAAAGTGGAACAAAGGACCTCTGGCTCAGTGTTGGGTGTTGAGGATCTAAACTCTGCAACAGTTCAAGACAGGATCCAGCACTCAGCTCACAAAAGGAAGCACATCATGAGCTGTTAGGGTGTCAGCAAGTTCATTCATGCAAGTCCCATATAAAAAATGTACAATTACAAGTGAAGAACTACTGAAATCCACATGGGAGGATCTTGGGATCCACTGGAGCCCCAACCTTTCATGTTTGGTGCTCCTGGCACTTTGACAAATGCATTGCAGACACAGTAACAGCTTGAGTTGTGACACTTTTTTGATCTGAGTGTTGGACCTCGTCTTAAACAGTTTTGGTGGTGCCTGCTAAAGCCTAGTTCCCTCATTTTCTCCTGCTTCTTAAGGAGTCCACTCCTTACAGTAAAATTTGCCCTATGCAATGTCTTTTCTCTGGGGTCTGGTATGCCCCCCAAGCCCCCGACTGTGACTAGCTCATATGCAGACTCTTTTCCAGCACCTCTATGGGCATTTCTTGAGTGGTTCTGGTCCCACGCACGCAGGCAGCCTCAGTATGTGAGTGTTATAATGTAGCTTGTTTCTACAGTCCTTTTTCCTACCATAAAATAGCACAGTATAGTGTAGTGCTTTAAGGCTCTGATCTACCAACCTGGAGACCTGTGTTTGAATCCCATAGCCCACACTTGCATTCTGTGTGACTGTGACCCTCACCAAGTCACTTACAGTAACTTCTCTCTGCATCCATCCCAGGTCACACCTGTAATCAACCTTCAGCTTAGTGTGCCTCTCCTAGTTAAACAATTTCCCATTTCCCTTTCTCTTATAAAACAGTATGCATGCGGGGGTCACGTGACGCGCATGGAGGAGTAGCTGCAGCTTTTAGGGTCTCCCTCTCCAAAAGAGCGATTCCGCATCGTAACGAAGGGATCAACGCCTAGTTCTGAATTATTTTGGTCACTTACTATCTGGAGACTTCACAAGAAGGCTTCTTTGCGCCGATCGCTGTTTTAGAATGCAAGTGTCAGACCAAGTGCTCGAGCCAAGCGTCACCGAACTGGGCCGCCACCCAACCAACCTGAAGGTATTACCCCAACCAAGATTTACAGGACTTAACAACGATAAAGGATGCCTTGTTTAAACTAATCGAAGATGTAGCCGAAATTAAGCGAAGCTAACTCAGCTAGCCCGTCGGGTGACGGACGCTGAAGCCAGGATTTCGTCAATTGAGAGAGCCTTGGAGAAAGCGGGGCCTATAACCAGAGAATGCAAGCGGAGCCTGGAGAAGTTGGAAGCTCACCTCGATGACTTAGAGGGAAGGAGTAGGCGTAATAATTTGGTTCTTCTAGGCCTCCCTGAGGGAGAAGAGGGGCCTAACACTGTTATCTTTTTGCAGAAGCTGTTGAAAAAATCTGTCGGTCCCTCTCCCAATGGTCCTGAGTATATCATTGAAAGGGGCCATCGAGCATTGAGAGCAAAACCTCCGCCCTCTGACCCACCGAGACCCATTATCTTTAAGTTATTAAACTACTTGGACCCTGAGCATATCCTGAGAGAAATAAGAAAGCTGTCTGCTTTTCAGTGGGAGGGCAAGAAGCTCCGTCTGGTCCCAGACCTAACGTGGAAAATGCAGCAGGCTCGGTCAGCTTTTCGCCCTATTACTTCAAAGCTATGGGTGGCGGGGATCCACCATCGCATGTTGTACCCAGCGAAGTTGGAAGTTTCATCTAAAGAGGGGATCAAGCGCTATGAATCAGCTGAGGAAGCCTTAACCACTTTAGAGACTTTGTTTCCAGAACTTTTTGCCAAAAAATAGTCTCTGTTACTTGCTTACAATAGTGGTAGATGTAGGCTGCTAAAAGGGCAATGATTTGGGAGCTTGTGTTCTATTATTTGAACTATCTCTTGTGGACCAATATGATTAGAGCGAGGCCGAGTTCAAATATATTTGGTTTTATTTCTCCCTTTTTTTTATGGACATGTGGATTTAAAAGGAGGACTCCTACTAAATATTCTCTATATTATTCTGGTCTCTGAGCTTAAGTTGGCCCTACCTCATGAGTGTTTGTGGAGGTGTACTATAAGCCTTTAACCACAAGAGGGAGCAAATGGCTCATTAATATTAAGTTTTATTATCTACCACCAATACCATATTTTTGTAACCCTAAGCAGTGCTAGTTTTTAAGTTTATTTGGTGTAAGAGCTGATGGTTGAGATGTGACTAAATGCTGAAGGTTTTACTTTAGGGTGCTATAGCTCTGGGTTTTCATAGTTATAGGCTGTGGTTCTATAAATTACAGATATTAGTAAATGCAGCTTTGGTCCCTTGTTGCTAAGTAATCTACGGTATTCTGGCTGCTACCCTGTTCCACTTTCACAAGGAATTGATTCTTTCTTTTTCCTTTTGTTCTTCAGACTTTTTATTTTCCTCAGCCTAAAGCAAGATACTAATCTACTTTATATAAAGCCTTCCTTTTTTCTCTTAATGGTATAGGTAGGCGCAGATATGCACTAATAACCTTATTATTTACCCTACCCTATTAAGGAGGGGGGGTCCTGCCTCTATAGCGCACCATGAACCGTTGGCAGTGGAGTGGGCTACGGGCCTGGGGAGCTAGTTTGAGAGATTCTTTTGGAGGGGCTATGTATTTTTCTTTTATAGAAAAGGGGTTTTATAGTATTTATTTTTTTAATTTTGGGAGGGAGTTAGATAGTAAGGGGACAGCTATCCTAGTTTTTTTGTGGAAGATCAGGACCCACCTATGGCTACCGGGCTGAATATTCTCTCATGGAATATTAAGGGGGGGAAGGATAACTGCAAAAAATTTGTTGTATTAAATCATTTGGCCCATTACAACCCCGCGGTGGTGTTTTTACAAGAAACTCATGTCCTTTCAGATCGTTTACCCCACTTCAAGAAAAAGTGGGTTGGTCAGGTTTATGGAGCTGGCTTCTCCTCTAGTAGTCAAGGAGTGGCCATATTGATCACACGGGGAGTTCCTTTTATTCATTCGGAAACAATTTCGGACCCGAATGGCAGGTATATATTTGTCCTTGGCAGACTTAATGGACTTAACTTGGTATTGGGATCAGTGTATGGACCTAACCAGGAGTCACCAACTTTTTTTGTCCAGTTGGCATTGATACTGACTTCCTTTAAAGAAATTCCAGTCATATTGGGGGGGACTGGAATTTAGTCCAGTCCAACAAGCTGGATCGTTCCTGGAATAGGGGGATGCATTATTCTTCAGCTCAAAGTGCCTTAGGGGAGTTTACTTCTTCCCTAGGTTTAGTAGATCCATGGAGGTTATTTAATCCATCTTCTAGAGATTATACTTTTTTTTCCCCAGTTCACAGATCATATTCAAGAATTGACTATTTTTTGATAAGCAAGAATTGCTTAACTGGAATTTCGGAAATGGCGATTTTACCCAGAGTCATTTCCGATCATTCCCCGATAAAAATGCACTGGTCACCATTATTTAATCCTCCGAGATCAAACTCCTGGTCACTAAATAATAATTTATTAAAGGATTCTGGTACAGTGTCCCGCTTTAGGAAATTTTTGACCACTTCAATTGAAGCCAACTGGGGTTCTATCGAGGCTGTAGATTGAACCTGGGCGGCACTCAAATCAGTATGGAGGGGGGAGTTAATACGCTTAGCATCTAAGCGTAAGGCTAAGGAAGCATCACAACTGGATAGTTCTCTGGAGAAAATTAGGGTGTTAGAAAATATTCATGAGAACATAAGGTCAGAAAGTCAGGAGCAAGAGCTAATTACTTTAAGAACATGGTATGCTAATACCTTGCGGGAGAGGGTGGTGTCCTCTGCCGCTAGAATTCGGGCTCTTTACGTAGGTCAAGGTAACAAGGCGGGGAAATTGCTGGCTTGGCAATTAAAGCAGAAGGCTTCTGCTAGGTGGGTTGCAGCCTTGAGGCACCCAGTCTCTAATAACTTAATTACGACTTCAGAAGGCATACTAGGGGGCTTTGTTGAATTTTATAAAAAATTATATTCGAGTCAACCCTTTTCTTCACAAAACATGGTTAAGATGGAGGAGTTCCTGACAAGTACTCCCCTCCCTCGCCTGTCGGAAATATCGGGTCAGGTTTTAATTGCCCCTATCTCCGACGAAGAAATAGGGCAAGCAATTGATTCGCTTAAATTGGACAAAGCACCAGGCCCGGATGGTTTTACACCTCTTTTTTTTAAATCATTTAAACAGTATATCGTTCCACTGTTGAGGCAGCTATTCTCATTCTGGGCTGATCAAGGGATTAATGACAAAACTTTATTTGAGGCCAGGATTATTCTCCTACCCAAGCCAGGTAAATCTCCGGATTTAGTAAGTAATTACAGGCCAATATCCTTGTTGAATCTGGACGTTAAGATCTTCGCTAAGATTTTGGCTTCTAGACTTAAAAGGGTATGGCATGATTTGTTAAGCCTAGAACAGGCTGGCTTCATGGAGGGTCGTTCCTCGGCTGACCATTTTAGAAAGCTATTTTATTTAATCTCTGCGTCAGCAAGTCCAGGTGTGGAAGCATCCCTGGTCTCTCTAGACGCAGAGAAAGCTTTCAATCAAGTTGAATGGTCATTTATGTTTGCTACCCTCACCAAATTTGGTATTCCGGAAAGATTTATTCATCTGGTTCGAATTCTGTATGACTGTCCATCAGCCAGAATTCAATGCAACAATTTAATTTCAGAAGCTTTTCCCCTAAAGAGGGGAACTCGTCAAGGGTGTCCTTTATCCCCCTATTTATTTAATCTTTACATTGAACCCTTAATAAGAGCCATCAACTCGGATCCAATAATCCAAGGGATAAAAATTGATGACTCAGAATTCAAATTATCGGCCTTTGCGGACGATTTATTATTACATGTCCAAAATACAGTCATCTCACTCCCGCAAGTACTAAAGCTCATTGCCAACTTTAGTGAATTTTCTGGGTACAAACTAAACCTATCTAAGACTATGGTATATCCACTTTCTTTAAGCCTCTCTAAGAGCTGGTGTCTCTCTTTGGGGTTGCAGTGGCAATCTGAGGCTCTATTGTATTTGGGCATTCGGGTTTCTAGGAATTTGGAGGACATGGTCAGTTTAAACCTTAAACCATTATTAAAATCTATAAAAGATGACTTGGATAGATGGTCGAAGCTTCCTTTAACCCTTTCAGGCAGAGTCAATACGGTTAAAATGGTGATTCTACCTAAACTTTTCTACCCTCTTTCGAATTTAAATATTTACCTCCCCAAGTCCTTTTTTAAACCCCTAAATAAGCTATGTTCTGACTTTTTGTGGGGGGGAGCCCCCCCATGTAGGGCCTATAGCAAACTATGCAGTGCGCATATGAAAGGCGGCCTACAGCTACCTGACTTCTACACGTACTATTTAGAGATACATGCTGCCAGAGCAGCTTTATGGGCTTGTGACCCTGGTGTATCCTTACCGGGTCTTGCTCTTGACCGAGCCTTTTCCAAGAAACTTAATTTAGACTTGGAATCCTTTTTATATACTTCATGGGCTAAGGTCCCTAAAATAGCTAGAGATACCCCTTAGGATGGGACATTAGAGCCATGCATCAGCTTTGTGCAAGATTAAAAATACCCCAATTCTCTGATCTATCTCAACCCTTATTGAGAAATCCCAATTTTCTAATCGACAAACGACCGATTGCAAGATTTTTTTCCTTCCTCCTCTCCTAAGATCCGCATTGCCAATTTTTTTTCTGGGGGTTCGTTGCTGCCACTGTCGTCACTGATCCTAAAATTTGGGGTCCGGCCTTATTCCACGTTAAAAATGCTGCAAATCCACAGTAGTATTAAGGCCTTTCTAGGTAAGAGCCAGTGTTCCGGTAGGGCAGGAGTTTTATTTAATGAGCTACGAGAACTTAGTTTATCAGGTAAGAGGATTTCCAAAATCTATAAATATATTTTAGAATGGAGTGGTTCCACCTCTTCCCAGGTTCCTCTATATTGGGTAATTAATTTGGCTTTGGACTGGACGGAGGGGGTGTGGGAAAAAATTTGGAAGGACATTTATCTCTTAATTAAACAAGACAGGTTAAGAGATATCCAGTTTAAGTTACTACATAACTTATACCTGTCTCCGGCAAGATTATACCGGGTTGGTAGCTTGGGTTCCCCTGCATGCAAAGACTGTAACGACCCACTGGCAACTACAATCCATAAATTCTGGTTTTGTCCCAAAATCAAAAGTTTTTGGGCTTCGGTTAGACTATGGACTGGTCCGTATACTGATCTCTCAGCCTTTTTTAATTTGGAAACTTGTATATTTGGGATGTATGCTCACGCCCCAAGCAAAGTACAAAGCACCAATTGACATTGATTGCATCAGTTACAGTTGCTAATTCTACGCCACTGGCGTAGACGATTGGACCCCTACATACAGGGAATGGTGGAAGAATTTTTGAATGCACTTCATGGAAAGACTAGCCTTTATGTTGGGTAAGGCATCAAGTAAGTTTTTGGATGCTGGGGAGACTTTTTCAAAACCTCAAGGAAAAATTCGGATGTTAGGGGCTATCTATTATACCACTTTTTCTGTTTCCTTCTGTCCCTCCCTTCTTGTTTGTGGATTTCTTAATCTTATGTTTTTCCTTTTATCATCTACTTTCCTCTTCTATCTTTGTTTCTGTCCTTCTTACCCTGCATTTGTAGGTCGGAATTAAATCACATTGTTTTTAAGGTCTGTAATCTCTGTTATGAATTAGTACTGCAAAGTTTGGATAGCTGTGGGGGGTTAGGAAGGGGGAGGGTATTGGGGGGATTTGTTTAGCTTTTAGGTTTGGGGTTTGTTCAGTATCAAGCATTGTTTGTAACCTACCCTATGTGTTGTATGTGTTGTATATGGTATTGTTTTCAATAAAATATAGTTATTTGCAAAAAAAAAAAAACAGTATGCATGCTCCAGAACACTCATCAGTAGGTGCTCAGAGGTCAAAATTAAGTTTTGCAGGCACTAGCCAGCAGCACTAGTGACTGTGAAAATGCAATAGCCCCAAGACATTTCACCTGGCCAGCTGGTGTACTTATTGAAATGTTACTTTCTCCTCTAGAAGCCAGCAGGGCTAGTTGTTAAAGGAAAATCTTACTAGCACAATACAAAATCTACCAGCATTTGGCTAGTGGGCTGGTGCCAATTTCAACCCCTGGCTGGGCTGGTGGTGGGAAGATAGCACACGTAGTGTGATGTATGACAGGATTTACATTTCTATTCGGGACTGATAAGTGACAAAGTCAAACCTGCTGCTTAAAATGTAAGTAAACTGCTGTTGACTGAATGGGGGAGGTGGGTTATGGAATGTGGTGCAGCAGGGGTTGCTAGGGTGGCCATGCCTGTGAGTGGGCATTGACATGGTGGCAGTGATCTGAGGATGGCAGGCATCCAACAGAGGTGCCCTCATGCCCTGCTCTCTGGTACAGACCTGATTGGTCCAGGTGTAGGGGTGTTGTGTTAGCAGGGTTCGAGCATTGTGACTCAGGCCCATAGGTGGCCGTAGCCCTACCACCTCCCACATGGAACCCATTGCTATAGTTCCTTACTTGCTGTGGGTGGCAGTGGAAGGACGCAGGTGGTGGGGTGCTATCATTCAGTTGCAACCACTGCAGGGCTTCTTCCTTCTTGGATTACAAATAAGGGATGACTAAGAGGTTACAGAGACTAAATCCCTCTCCCACCCCCCCATCAGCAGTTTGAGTGCTGCTTCTTTGCGATAGTCCCTGTCAGAAATACTGCCTTATCTGTCCAGATAAATTTATCAAACAATTACTTCTGCACAAGTTTTTATCATATGAGGTAGGAGGTACAACATCCCCATATGAGGAGGTTCATTGTCACCTCACTGATTAATATTTCTCCACATGACGGGATGGGATGAGTGCACCCAATCCAGGTCCAGTGATGGCAATTCAGGGGTCAAAACTAGCTCCAGCCTGCTAGCCAAATGCTGGTAGATTTTGCATTGGGGTAGTAAGATTTTCATTTAACTAGCCCTGTGGGCTTGTACTGGAGAAGGCAACACTTCAGTATGTACACCAACTGGACCAGTAGAAATGTGTATGGGGCTACTGTATATTCCAGTCACTAGCCCTGCTGACTAGTGGTTGCAAAACTTAATTTCAACCCCTGCAGTTCTTTGAAACTTAACTCCCCCATCAAGTAAACAAGATTGGTTGAGCAGTCCATTGTGGATTCTGTAGATTCACGGGCTGCAGCTTCATACAGCATCTCTGCTGCACAGAGCCGATCCTGACTCCCAAGGAAGTTTGACCAAGCAAGCACTGTCACTACCCAATTGGACAATTCAAAGAGGAAATGGACATCAGTCTTCATCTTTTTTCATGGTCGCAGTCTAGAAAAGTATATGTCTGTGCTTGATGTTTATGGTTTTGCAAAACACTTTAGGATATGATCAGAATTTAATGAGAAATTCAAAGTTGGTATTTTCAAACAAAAGAAATTCCTTTTCAATTTCATCCAGAGTAGTACATGTCCTAGTGGTTATATCATACTACAGTACAAAAAGGATCTCAGAAATGCTGCTATCTGATTGGATGTTACTGGCTTCCAACAGCCTTTCAATAATCCCTGTTACACTGTCATCAGTGTCATGATGATGATGCTGTCATTTACAGCCTGCTTTCACCATAGCACATAGATTGTTCCTATCTGCATTCCAGCCTCCACAGCATAGCTGAATGATTGAAATGATGCATTCTTATTTTTGAACTACAGAAGCAGCATTTTGTAAATGTTGGTGAAATAACTATTTCATTTCAAATCTCCATGTTAATAAAGAAAACATTCACAAAGCCTTCTTTTAACTGTTTCTCTTGGAATACTTTTTTATAATAGCAATAAGGCACTCCCAGGACTTTGATTTACAGTCAATCACCATGCGAGGATGTACCTCATGCCATATTACACCCCTTGGGGGTGATTAACAAACTGTCAATCAAACTCCTGCTCAGGTCTTATTGTTTAAATAATCTTTGGAGAGCTATTACATTTTCCCAGATACTGGCTACCCTCTAAGAACAGATGCATCCCTTAGTGTGTTGGTGGGGAACACATCTGAATTCAGAACAATCTGAAGTCTGTATGGCATGGTGAAGTAGTAGGAGAACTCAGGCACACACCAAGAGGGACATTTGCCCTTTTGTTTTCAGTCAGGTGGGTCATGGCAGGGCCAGCAGGCGGTATTCGGTTTGGTAAGAATGTTCTAAGAAGTTAAACATACTGCTTGGTGATGCTGCTGGTGTGTTTTAAGGTTTAACAGATTGATCCAAAAACTTTACATTGCCATTGCCAAATTTTGTAGTAATGACAACATGACTTAATTACAATTAGTTTCAAATTCTGCTCAGGGTTCAGCTTATGCCTTAGCATTATTTCTTTGAGTGTTCTGATGTGCAGTTATGTTATTTCAGTATTGCATATGGGGGAGAAGGAAGTATTCTTGATACCTCACATTTATAGTCTAGACATACAGAATGTGCTCTACTCCCCACCCAGTTATGTGTTGGACAGTACAAATATTTTTAGTGCACATACTTCATATTTTCTTTGTACTGCATCATGCATGATGTGCCTTGCACCATCCAAAATTAATAAGTCAGACACATTTTTCATTGTGAATGCAGTAGTAGTTCAGATATATATTAAGATAGTCAACTCAGTATTACTCAAGTAGACCTCCGTAGTTAAATGACCAGAGTTGTGTAGTCAGATTACTGTTCAGTATTTCCTAAAAAAAAATAATGTAGAATAGAGCACTGTAGCATTGCAGAATTTGTAAATAATATAAAAGCAACTAATTGAGATGTTTTGTCATTTCATTTGCAGAATTCAATTACAGACAGTTCTTGTATGCCAGATCATAGTACAGTTCAGCCAGCAAGCAGTGAATCAGTTGCATAGCAGTTACTAACTGTGGAAGCAGTTGAGTCATCATAAATAAATACATTAGAAAACTTAATGCCCACAAGGGCAGATCAACCTTTTCTAATGCCAGTGTTGGTAGTGCGAGCAATGTTAATAGTGAAGGTGAAAGCAATGCAGAACATCATTCTTCTTTCAATGTAGAGTCAGACAAGCAGCCGCAGATAGGTATGACAGTCAGGGTAACAGCAGATAGCCCCACCCCAGTACATCAAGTACAGAAAATAATAATAGCACAGAAGAGTACATATTAGCAGGAAAGCAGGAAGCAGCAGATCGCACATTTCAACCACACTGGAAGAATACTTTTCCATGGATTGAGTACGATAGTACACTTAAAAAAATTATCTACAGTTTGTAGCAAGGCTGCAAATCTGGGTATTCCACTTCCAAACACATCACACAAAAAGGATACATAGAAGGCTTTCATTCAGGCAGGCTCTGACAATTTAAAAAAAGCAATACAACATTTCAACAGTCATCAAAAATCCAATTTGCATAGAGCAGCTGTAGCTTAATTGGATGCTGTTAACAGTGGCATTGATGTCTCCACCTCAAGCTCAGAGGGAAAAATGAAGCAAATGAAAGATTCCAGATATGCTGTTTTGAACATTTTAACTTCACTGTTATAGCTGGGCTGTCATGGTCTTGCAGTATGGGGCCACACTGATGAGGAGTCCAACCTGACGAATCTTCTTCTGTTGAGTGCAGATGATGATTCAGTACTAAAATCTTGACTTGCAAGGACAGGCTACAAATGGATTTCTCATGATGTTGTTAATGAGATGATGTTAATTATGTCAAATGAGGTACTACATGTATTAATGAAGGAGGTTCACGATGCTGGTTGCTATGCTATAATCTTGGATAAAACTAGCAAGATTCAACTTTAGCATACAAATGTGTCATGGGCAGTGTTATAATGGTGCATCACATGTTGCTGGCTGTCTTCATGGTTTGCAAGCTCTTGTTAAAGAAATAGAGCCATGGTCATTATATGTTTACTGCCTCGCACATCATTTAAATCTGACAGTTCAGAATACTATGCAGAAAATGACTGTGTGTCAAAATTTTCTTTGTTTAATTCATGAGTTAATAGACTTCATCAGAAATTCTCTGAAACATCTTGCCTGGCTTGAAAGCTTTTAAAATGGTGACAATGTTCATTTGCGATCACTTTGCCCTACCTGGTGGACACTTCATGCAGCTTCTTTGCAGTCAGTAAACTCTAACTATGTTGAACTACTTGAATTCCTTGCAGAAATAGTACTGAATGACACCACTGATGCTGGAGCTAAGGCCAATGGATTCCTAATTCAGTTCAGGAAGTTTGACACATTTTTCAACCTCAAACTGCTTTACCTTATCTTCTCCTGAACAGAAACCGTCAATAGTGCTTTACAGAAAACAAACTTGCAGTTCCACCAAGCATCTCGTATGATAGAATCTCTGAAAGACAGTAGCCAACATCTTTCTGAGGGATTCCCTCAGTTTTACACAAGTACTACTGATTGTGTAGCACAGCAACATTTGGAAGAGCCATTTGTTCTAATGCCTAGAAGAATTCCAATCAGATCGGATGATGGTTCTGCTCCACATATATTCAAGTCTCAAGAGGACCAATGCTGCTGACTTTACTTTGAGGTAATAGACAACACCAGCACCACTGCTCTCGATGATCGTT